>CM030370.1:50133810-50739288 GCA_003604175.2 Clonorchis sinensis
CTAGCGCTTACCGCGCCTTGAAGAGCATTCAGCATTGTTTGTCCTTTCTTCGGTTGTTAGACTTTACATGCATGGTTCCATACCAAAATTGTTACGTACGTTAAGATTCATCTTATCTGACTGAAACTGTTGGTGGCATGACTTCGAATGAGACGTTTCTCTCTTTTATCTCATATTCTTTTGTAACCCTTTTGCATTCATCGCTTGCATTCATTTTTATGTCTTTGACCATGCTCTTCAAAAATAAACGATAGTATCACCTGCCCCAATCAAACGCTTCATTCGGAGAGGTAGTACCAACAGCACATCTTCGGGCACGTGGAGCTGTATCTTCTGCAGGAGACGGCCGTAAATGACTGGGCCTTCGCAAAGCAGAATAAGCGGTGTGTCGAACAAAGAGTCGTTGGCTTACCAGCAAGCCGTAGACATATCTGCAGAAACGGATAAGGCATAAGGATCCCATCCGCAGGTCGGTTTTACTTAGGTGTAATCTAGAACTACAACTTTTGGGCCATTTGTCACAGTGATATAAGCACCGTGCTTATAACACCTCGAAGAGATCAGCAACTACAGCAGAAAACTATTGCCGCAAATTTCAATCGCCGTATAGAATGCAAACAGTCTCCACGCTGTTTAAATTGGCATAACCCCCTCAGCTCCAAACACAAGGACTCATCATCCGGTATTGGGCCTGTGGAAACTCAAAGGACTGGTTGACGGGAAATGCAGAGCCTACCAAACAGCGGGCCATAAATACTGAGTGAATGTTCCCTGCTTACCCAAAAGACAGAATAGTATATGAAACCTAGCTAATAATCAGGCAAAAAATGCGCAAATATAAAGAATATACCGCATGCAAAAGTTACTATCCTAACAACTAAACATTTGTGATTAAATCATCAGAGTAAGTCTACTTTCCGCCAACCTACGACAACTACTCTTTGTTGGATTGTACCTTGCATTATCCTTGCCGTAACCCCCACTTGGGTCTGTAAGCTTTTTGTTTGTGAAACCTTGACCCTATTGAACTGTCAAACAACTCAGCTGTTCTCACAGGGATCTCAAAATATGAGTGCAGAGTCATGCGCTATGGCTGTCGAGGGAATGATATGGCCGTATCACCTACCACAGCCATCTTGTTTCAGGCACCCTGTAACACCACTGGGGCTTACGAGCAAGCTTGACAGGAAACCCAGCATTTATCGTATATAAGATGAACTCAGAACGTTTTTGGATTAAGGTGCCGACGAAAAAAATGCAAAGATAATTACAGGCAGTGGAAAGTAAAATAATGTATCGTCCGTTACGTTGGCACCTGAAATTCCCCACGTTTATTCTGTTCATATTTGTAACCACCGCCCCACTTTTGTGTTTATTGCGTGTTTATTGCGTCTGTTTGTCCTTACCACTTCATTCATTTGGCCTTGAGGTCATCCGGCCATGTTGTGGCCGACTTTGCGTACGTGTGACTGTCTCATATAAGAGCCTGTTTGCTCCCTTGGTTTGTACACTTGTAGTCCAAGCGGACCATATGTTTTGGACAAGTGTCTACTGTCAAGGTTTGTATAATTTGTGAATTTGTCTCACATTAAAACTCTGTATAGAAACCCAGCTCCGACTTTGTTTTGCCTTCCCGGAGATTCTGGTATTACGCGTCACTCGAAGATACCGTTCGCCCGTTACATTCCCAATAGAGAAAACATGTGATATGCCAAACCATGTATTTTTGTCGGACTCAATGGAGTTTCAGCAGAATCTCATAGCAATAGCAAATAGAGTAGCAACGGTAGTAAAACCGGAGCAAACTTACCATTATCCTTGCTGAACGGTTATGGGTAAAAGTCACCATAATTGGAAGGTTGGTGTAATGTGCGTTAACCCGGCGCAGAATTAATAATAATAATGTTGATTCTAAACTTGTGGGAATGGTTTGAGGTCTGTGTCAAACAACAGCGGCTGAAGAGTCAAGTTTGAGTTTAAGTTTGCAAACTGCATTTTAGGCATTGTCTCAATTATCCAATTAAAGCCTCTGCCGGAGAAAAATAAGTAACATTTAGCTAATCGAGAAAAATTAGTAGTCGCGTTTTTAATATTCTCTCAGGCTTGTTCTTTAAAGGTTACGATGTTGACTGTCGTTTGTAAACCAAAAACAATAATGTAGTGGAATGAGTCCGAACAACGAAGGAGTGTTTGGGACAATGGACCTATCGCTCATTCACTTCTAGGTCTTGTGGCACCGATGAACTATATTGTGCCACCTATTTGATGGTTGCATAAGAACAGTGAATTTTATGGATCAGAAAACCACGGCCGTTAATTTTAGAGACTGGATTTTAAACGAGGATACCGCGGGATGCTGCATGTCACTTAAGCGCGTGTTGCCGGATGGAACAGCCACCCGTCACCGCGATTCAAGGAGGAGATTGGGAAACCATTCATTGTCACGTTTGTTCAAAAACTGCCATCGGGCTGGAGCGACTTACCTCGTAGAGCCTTTGGTTCCGTGCCCATCGCGGGATATGAGAAGATACTTCTTGTCAGTTGGAGGAAGCTGTCAGTCCAGTGATTATGCTTTGCGGAGTTCACACCCATTTAAAGTATGCTGACTTTGAAACCTCAAGGATTCAGGCTTCCTGCAAAACACACATGGAATGAATGGCAGGTTCGTTGGACATTCACCCGAAGTGTCCTACATGAAATGAGTGCTTGAATCTAATGTACAATTGCGCTTCGTGTCCATAATTCTCAAGTCCTGTGGAGACATATGACGTGTGGAACTCGATAGAATGTTTTTCAGAAATTGGAAGATATGGGGACTAATGTGGGTTCTTTGTTTTTGGCTTTAGTAAAGCAACATATTCAGAAAATCGCGCTCATCAACCGAGGAAGGTTTGGGAGGGATATGTGTTGTTCTGGAGATATTCGGTTTCAGTTGTTAGGGTACCTATGAATGGCTCACTTGATAATGCACTCTGTCACCTTGCACTGAATGCAAGGAAAGACAATAGGCCTGCAGCTGTCGGGCAAATCTACGTGACCAGATTTGTAGGGTAGTGCAGGGATCGCTCCCTTATTACCAGATGGGATTTGGCCCCCGTCGAACTACTGACAAAAAATCAGGCGGGTAGTTTCAGCCAACTTAAGCGTTGCAAACTTCAGGAGACCCGGAGACAAGCGGCCCAAATGTTTTTTTTGTACAAACGTCCGCGAACGTCACCCTGCTAAAAAGAGGCTGTTCGTAGTTCCACGTTGCGAAGGGACGAGATGAGTACACTGTAGCATTACCTGTGGCGTTTTGTACCTTTATTTTGCTTTCATTATAACACTACGTATTTCATCAATTGCATAATCGTTTTTTATTTGAACACGAAAAACTACAAAAGACGCGCACTTGTACAATTTCACGCAATACAAACGTGGTCACGTGCTTCGACTCTCTCTTCTGATTTCGCTCGCGCTTGAAGCGGTCATTTGCGAGTCTCATGTGCTAAATCTGGTATCAAAACATTTCAGACCATCTACGGAATCTATTATATGTGGGAGCTGTTCAGAAGAAGACCCCTGGAAAACCATGATTGGATTATTGTTTATTCGCTGACCTGGGCCAACGACGAACTATTTTAACGAGAACAATTATTAGTGAGTCTGTTCCATCTGACCTCGTTATTATTGTATACCCAACCTGGCGTTATTATTTTTATTTCTCTGCCGCACACTCCTGGTGAAGTAACTTATTGGGTAGCCAGACCACTACAAACCCACCAATCGCTAGTTTTCCGTATAGGCTTGAGATATCAGTGTAGGGTTACTCCTGGTTACCCCTTTCCCTCCCTCGAGAACAAGGCTTCTTTCTTCGCTGAGGCGTCATTTAGCTAAGTGATGGTGTTTACTATGGCATCTTTATCATAGGTTACTTTGGGATATCTCCAAGTTATAGTGGTCCTGCAACTTAATCCAGTTCTTGGATTCGATTTCGCCGAGGTGGTTTGTAAACTGGTTCCGATTTAAAGCATTTCTCGCTGTCCCATGTATTTGGATTCTTGCCTCACCTGTGCTTGGCGGTATGTGAAAGACACCCTAGTGAAACTCTTATCTTTCCTAATCTTTAAGCCGCCTGCTTGCATGATCTGCGGGGAGTTTATTGCAACAATTGCGTCCGAAATACAAATAATCCTATTTCTCAAGATTGGATGCTATGCTGCTTTTCGACCTCATGCTGAAATCTGAATTTATCGTGGGCATTTCCTCCCAACGTTGTTATCAACCTCCTCCCTTCCCTTCTAGCCGTTAAGTGTATGTTTGTTTAAACGCATGACTAAAAATGAACTGCAAGGTCAGATTTGCCTGTTATTTTTTGGTTTTGCATTCAGTCTCCGAGATGACGGATTCCGGTACATTAATGTTTTTGTGATGCTAATTTATCTGTTCTCACATTGGGGAGTTTATTCATGTTTGTTGTTCTCGTGAGTACCTTTGGTAAAGTTAAATGGAGCCGGATTTGAAAAACCGTTTATTGAATATTGACGGTAAACTATGGTCATTTTCGTGAAGTATTCACGGTATTCATGTGATTATGTTTACAAAGAGGCATATGCTCGCCCGCGTAATGTGTGATAATATCCTCAGGTAACATCAGCGAGCGTTATTGGCATCACTGGTTTTGTATGTATATCTTCAGCAGTACATAAGTGATGGTGTTTATTTTTTAATTCAAATCTAGTTATGTGTTATATTTATCATATTTGCTGAACCCTCGTGTCGCTAACTGGCTATCTTGTGGCAGGCAACTTAACTGAATAAATCGAGGCTGTCCAAAACCTTATGGAGATGCTGCTCTGCACCAACTTGCATGCCGTAAACTGCTTGTGAAATGACAAACGTGCGTGTCACGCTACGTCAGGCAGATGTACATGAGGTGCCAGAATACTGCCACCTACTCTGAAATTCTACTGTTGTGTGAAGGGCCAAACTTACTACATGAATTTAGACTGCATAAATCCCGAAAAAAAACGACAAACGCATCTGTGATATGTCCTGGTTAGAACATTGCAGAGGACCAAAAAATGAACGCATAAACACATATAGGTTTGAATGGTCCTATTTATATTCAGCGGGATCATTTCTTTAACGAGAGGCTTT
This sequence comes from Clonorchis sinensis, assembly GCA_003604175.2. Classification (NCBI taxonomy): domain Eukaryota; kingdom Metazoa; phylum Platyhelminthes; class Trematoda; order Opisthorchiida; family Opisthorchiidae; genus Clonorchis; species Clonorchis sinensis. Next base: position 50,138,950 of record CM030370.1, read on the forward strand.
ATCTTACTACCTGGACGGAACACATAACCTACTGAATCCAGCAACAGAAATTATGCCTGGCTGCGTTAGAGTATTTAACTGCGTAGATTTCTACTTTGAGTGCAGCCTCATGACTTCAGAGGGTGACTTGATAAAACTAGAAATGAATAGTGCAAATCGACAATTTACACTCTGTGTAGTAAATATCGAAGTCTAGAAACATACGCAAAATAGTCTTCATCCATTGTATATATTAGTGATTTGGCTGTAGGTTACCGATATAACTGCATATGGTTTGAAGCTGACCAAAATATCCGTAATAATATTCAGACACTGGAAGGATATAAGCTCAACCTTCTTGTAGGATAAAAAACAGCATCGCCTGAGGTTCCCACAAAAGCGGCTGCAGAATTCCGCATACCTTATAAAGCATGTCCAGAGCACAACGAATTAATAGATTTGGGTTATTTATACAAATAGCCCAATCTTATCTCGGGGTAAAATACTAAAAACGCAAAATGCAGGCCTCTGCGGCCTTTGGGAAATTTATGGAGGTTAGTAACTTCAGCAATCAACAATAGTAAACACAGCCTTTATGTCTAGTGTTGTTAAACATCGCGTTTTCTACCGAAACGGCGTCATCCTAAGGCCTAAAGAGGTGCTCAAAGGTATGCAAACCCGCATCATGCTGGTTACAAGCTGAGATATTGCGTGATTCTGTGAGTATTGGTCTGCAGGAACTATTTTGTCGAAATTGATGCAACCAGCCTAGCCCGGTCTCCTTCAAGACAGAGTTAATTTGCCCAAAAATCGTAAACGAAAGTTGAATGGCATCCTGGAAATGATCGGGTAAACCTTTGTGAAGTCCAGACTCAGTGATGCTTGAGTTAAGCCCAACAATCGTACAACTGCACAACTAAAGAGAATAATATGCCTACAGGTACATTTTCCGTTATTGGCTTACGAACAGTTTCCTTTGGACACATCAGACCAGTCAGATTAAGGACATTTTCAGAACGTTTTCTTTTTCTATCGTTTAGCCAGCTAGACCCGTTAGAACTGCTGTACATCGAATATCAGATAATGCGCCAAATTGGAGCATGACTAAAGTGGAGGATTATGGGATGTTATATATCAAACATCTTATTTTCAATGTGATAGTTCTTGAAAAAGGGTTGCAAATTATACCAAAGATAGAATTTTCTGCGGTGAGATTTGGGCACCGTGATCTACGGATACATGTGGAATCATCAAACTAGCGTTGAAAGAGTCACTTTTGGTAGCTTTTTTATTTTGGAGTCCACGTTATACTTCGTTTAGGACTAGATTGAGTGCCTTAAAAACAAGAAATCATTTATATAATACTTCCTGATGGTTGGTAGATTGTGACTGCTTCTCGATACCAAACACGCAACGCAATATGTTACATTTCAGTCCGGAACCACTGTACACTCGAGCAACACATAGTCTAACATAATAAAACATGATGTAATAGATATAGCGATTTTTTCTGCTTTTTTCTGTTGCTATATGGACGTGTACCGTAAGTAATCTCACCGGCGTTTGGGTTTTGACCATTATCAGATTCACTAGGGGCAGAAATGCATACGCCGCAGTTACAAGGGCTTTGGTCAAGTGCGAATGTCAGTCCGTGTGCTGATATTTGGAGGTGGACTTAAAGTAGAAAGAGGAGAGACCTTGACACATTGTGAAAGTAAGACAGATAAAAGTGGCATGTACTTGCTAGCAATTTGTGGTGCGTGCAATAATTGAGGCAACCCAGCTGATGAAACCGTACCACAGCCGACACTGAATAACATTTTCTAAATTTATAAGCCTTATGGTTGTACGTGCATTAGGATACCGACTGGTTGCTTACATCTGAATAGAATGAAAATTACAACCCTCAGGACGAGTACATGGTTCGAAAGTTTATCCTCAAAGCAGGGAGTAGGTGCTTGCATGCAAGCAAACTAGTAAATTTAACAGAAATCGATGTATATCCATACGTTAAGAAAGCAAGAAGCATAGTCGCCAGGACTATATTCAGTGGTCAGCCTGTAACAAGACACCATAAGGTTGTCAAACTTGGACCCCTCAACATGGCTCAGTGTTTCGTTTGGCTACATAAGTCATCCTACTGTGATAAATTCTAGTTGTTCGGATGCGGATGACAATATTAAGCCTATTGCAACAGAATTTTATCCGCGTGAGTCAGACTAAACCACTCACACAAACGCTGTACCTTCTGCGTACAGGGAAACACGCAGATTTGTAACGTGGCCTCCTTTGCCCGAAGACTTCAAATTCAGGACTGCCTTAGGCAAACCATTCCAGTGCGAAAGACGGCAGTTTAACTAAAAATTACAACCCTCAGGACGAGTAGATGTTTCGAAAGTTTATCTTCAAAGCAAGGAGTAGGTGTTTGCATGCAAGCAAACTAGTAAATTTAACAGAAATCGATGTATATCCATACGTTAAGAAAGCAAGAAGCATAGTCGCCAGGACTATATTCAGTGGTCAGCCTGTAACAAGACACCATAAGGTTGTCAAACTTGGACCCCTCAACATGGCTCAGTGTTTCGTTTGGCTACATAAGTCATCCTACTGTGATAAATTCTAGTTGTTCGGATGCGGATGACAATATTAAGCCTATTGCAACAGAATTTTATCCGCGTGAGTCAGACTAAACCACTCACACAAACGCTGTACCTTCTGCGTACAGGGAAACACGCAGATTTGTAACGTGACCTCCTTTGCCCGAAGACTTCAAAACCAGGACTGCTTTAGGCAAATCATTCCAGTGCGAAAGACGGCAGTTTAACTTCTGTTGTGCAAGAAACATGTAACATTGCCCCTTTCAAAGTGATTACCAAAGCATATGTTTTTCTCACCAACTTGGATCACTGACATTATTTTGATGAAGGCATCCATGGACGTAAACCTGCAAACTCCATACTAAACGTCTTTGATACAGTAGCATACATTCTTTTTGTTTGAAAATCAAGTAACCACGTTCTGTCGGTACCTCCCCGAAAAGAAAGCTCAGGTTTGCATAAAGTCTGTTCACAGTAACGAAAAAACAGCCGTAGGTTTTGCGTCCTACCACTGCCCTCAGAAGTTATTAGGTCTATATCAGCAGACTATACAATCCATCTTAGATTACCGAAACGCACTTTAGCTGTGCAAGATGAGTTAGTACATAAGAGTGTATTCCAAACCAACCTACCGCCAATAAAAGATAAAAATAAAAACACCGAAACTGGTATGGAGGAAAGTGTCGTCAAATTAGACATCTCAGGGATGCCAAAACTTTCCTCTACGTTGGAAGCTTTCTGCGTAGTAAACACATAGTCTTTCCTTTCATGAATCGCAATTCTACATCAAAAGGTATCCGAAAAGCATAGCACTGAGTATCTTCTTTCCTTGGCTTCATATGTCGAAACTTTGCCAACGACATCAAAGGCTACAGAACTACAGGTTTCGTAAAAATTGTGTGCCCGACCACCGAAAGGATACTCAGGGAAAAAAGGTCCCCCAAACCGAAAAAAGTGCCGCATTCTGTCAGTATCCAAGTAATTTTTTTCTGTTTGCTGTTTTATAAGAATTTATTTGCGCTGTCATCCAACACAAGAAGTAAACAGGTAAACAAACAAGCCTTCGGAAATAGAGCAAATTTTCCAGACCGGGTGGCATTGATGTTAGGTTCGCTGCTGTACATTCCTTGATGCATATGAACCCATTTATCTCGCCCAAGGTTTGAGATTAATAAGGGTGTCTGGCATCCAGATCGGATCTGTTAACCATCAGTGACCAGTCCACTAGACGCTCGTATATATCCGGTCAAAAATAGGCGGTTCATATGGAGCTAAATATAGCAACAGGTTCCAGCCACTGAGGTTACTTTGATCTCGAAGGGATGAGATTATCCAGCAAATGCGCATAGGTCTGCAGAAGATTATCAAACAGCTTGAGCTTGACGGCTGTTAGTTTACACCAAGGTGCTTGCCTAACTTATCATCCCTTTCAGCTTCTAGTAATATTCAGCAGTCGTTCAGATAAACTACCGCAACACCACTTTCTGGATGATTTCCACTGCCACAACATTTAAGTTAGCCGAGGGGCCAACTAGAATTCGGCTTACTGTCTGTCCATTCACCCTGAACCTAAAGCTAGATAGTAAGACTACTGAGAACCAATGGAGGTTCACGACCTAAAGTAGACTGTAAGCAGTGAACAAAATTTACGCATTACCTATATCCCCTAACAATCCACTTCTAGGTCAACGTACCTGAGGACATATCTGATAGGTGAAACAGAAGTTTCTATGGGCATTCCTTATCTTTAAGAGACAATTTTTAGGCGAATAGAATACAGGTAGAGCCATGCGTAACTGATTGCACCCTCACACTGGTTATTGTTGCGTCGGATACAATAAGCGTAAAAAATTGGCATAAGTGAATTTGTACAGCAGTAACTCTTTTGAGTTACCGAAACTATTTGATCAAATCTAACGGATGCATGTTACTTGAAAGTTGAGCTATTAAACTTGGCATCAATTTATCATCATGAACTTAGTTAACTTTTTCCAATCTTCAAAGCATTCAAAAGGAAGCAGATCTCGTGGCCTCAGTTTTCTCTAACTCCCGGTTGCTGCATCCACTGCGTTAAAGGACAAGACATACTTGATTGTATGAAAAACTCAAACGTGTAGGTTTTTACGGCGGGACGCCAATTTGCTTGTTTGAAGTTCACACAAATTGGGGAATTTAACGAGTGTTTGCAATATACTTGCTGAACTGGCGAAACGTTCTAAGTAGACAGAGCAAAGATGGCGACAGTAATAGAACTACAGGTGTTTTTCTGGTGACTTGAAAATCACGAAAATATTCACACACATTATAATTTCCCAGGAATCAGCGCTGATGATTCACCGGGTACAACAATTAATCTCGTAAATTTCCGTTGACTTTTAGGATGATTTTCAAAGTCTCTGAAAAATGGTATCTCAAACTTTGAAAAATAGTGTGTGACTTGTTGACCGGGATTATATTCGAGTAAATTCTTCGAGCACCAGAACGTTTGGAAGTGTTCACAATCTGTTTCATTCACCCGTTTGAATTGCATGAAGCTCGGCCTTGGAAATTCAAGTTGTGGAATGTGATGTTACAATTATTCTGATATTCCTTTTATCCTCTGAAATGCCACCCGCAACGATTGGCGATTGTTTTTTCCTTATACAGAACCATAAATAACAAGAACCCAGCCAAAGTGTTTATAAGTTTCTTTCACTCAATTTTGTGAAAATGCGTGGAAGGTGTATTATATTGTCTGCTTTTGAACTTGAGTTCTTATACAAAAATAAAAATATTAGAGCAAGCGTCACGTAAAATTCGCCACGTTAAGTACCGTATGTTTACCTTCCGGCTTAATTCCTACATCTGAATATTTAACCATTCTGGGAAAGCCTTTCCCTCCAGTGTAGTCAGCTTGTTACAACAAACAGAAATAATAATTTCAGTTTATTTTCATGTTGTCAGCCGTTTTCAAATGGCTTGTAATTTATTGTACTCACGCCCCATCCCAGAATGTTACTTGTGGCAGCATCTAAAAAGAAAAAGAAAACTCCAGGCCTCTGAAACTTTTGTCTCCGTTTTTCAGAAGATAAGACTAAACACATTTCTAGATATCAGTAGAAGTAATGTTTACATTGAATTGTATTCCATATAGCGTTTTGCATGCTATATTGTTTTTGGATTCCAAATGAACCGGTATAACTGCGCAGGCCACATAATCAGTGCAGTGGCTGTGATGAATTGTTTAATCTGGATGGAAGACATGAATGATGCTTATCCCAAGGAAGCAGAAGAGCTGATAACACATAAAAATAAGCATGAAAGCTGACGAATAGCTACTTTTGTGAATTTTTACTGCGAATTTATGTGGCTTTATGGGATGCAACTTTGGACGCAACCGGTCACTTCGATACAGGTAAACCCGGATCAACTGCACTGGTGGCGCTATGTTTTATATCAAGTGAAAACAATTGAGTGCAGTAACAAGATTACTTAATATACAGTTCCGTCACTAGCCTGACGTTTTAGGAATTGCCCATCCCACTATCCTGGTGATTTCCCCTTCCAAAGACCCACCTGAATCACTGCACCACAAGAGATAAGTTCGTTATATCTTAACCTGGTTATCATTTCAGTCAGTTTAAGACCTGTTTTTTGTGACTTTCTTTAACTTACTTCCATTCTTTGACGTTGTGGCTTTAAAGCATTTACATTTTCAACATTCATTTCCGTCCTTAGATTCTAAAGTTCCACCTTACCCAATTACAACTGGAACACCACAAGGTTTGTTTTAAACTAATTTTGTTCATTATGTATAAAGCGTATGTTTTATGTGTGTTTCAAAATGGTAAAGCAACCAAAAAACAAAAGATTGGCCGGAAAGAAGGGACAAAAAATTTCAGTGGTGTGTTGGACGATGGTTTCGCTGGATTAACTAACTCAATGCAATCAGCATTCAAACCAGACGAAAAAGACCAATCGGAATGCAACTGGTTTTGGATTTAGATGTCATGTATTTAGTTGTTGCTTAAAGGTTGCTGAAGTTGAAGAAAAAGCGATGTTCAGGTTGGGAGATTTTTGGCTGCTTCTGACGTGGTGAAGGAAAGGATCTGGTAACACTCATATCGCTTCCCCGAAGTTAGGTTTTTGACACTGGTGAAAGTACCAAGCAACAGGGGTGATTAAGATTGACGGAGATCGAGAATATTTTGTCCAATCTTAATTTAAGCATGGTAAGCTTTTCAAAATAAGTTGGGTTTTGGTAAACCGTCGTTCCAAATGTCGTTCCAAATGAAGTTAAAAATTTCAAAAGGTTTAGCCTCCAAAGGACAGGATTTGAGATTTATTGACTTTGAAGGCAAGTTATCATCTGTAGAACATTGATAAGCTGTCTGGATTTCATCGTGAAACAACGTGGTGCTGATTCGTCTATGTGCTTCACCGCATTTGACGCTATCACTTGTGTTCTCTTCAAATCACACAGGGTTGTCCACTCATGGTGGAATGGTCCCGTGCCCAAGTATTATGGCAGCAAGTTGCGGGCCAGATTCTCCATGCCGACTTGTAAGCTGTACGTTAATGATGGCTTATAAAAAGGATTGACGAGTTGTAAATTAAACTACTTAAAGTACTAAACCTCTGCTGAGATTTTAATAAATCGTCATACTACAAACAAAGTAATTGCATCTGTTTTCTCTGCATACCAACCGAATCCACCGTACACTGCATTTCCTGTGAGATACCGATGGAAACAAAACGGCATTTTTGCTCAGTTTGGCACACTGATAAATCTACACGACCTGAGTTTTAAAAAATCAGCACAGCTTTTGTCAGCTGAAATATTGAAGGACATGCGTGCCTGTAAGGAAAATTAATTTTGACGGCGGCCGTAATTTTTCACTCGCATTTGAGCTTTGCTTAGACGCTATTTTTTTAACTGTTTAATATTCGTGTACTACGGTAGAAACGCACTTTGTCGTAAAACGAGAAAAATCCGGGAGCACACGTTTCGGAAATAAATCCTGGCGAAATGTATGTGACGTGTGTTCGTACCTTCATTGAAAGCCGATTAGCGTACTGGTGCTTGTGTCCGCTGAACAATATATACGTTGTGTATTTTGAGTGTCATAATCTCATTCATCAGAAGTTAGGAAGTTTACCTGCTGCAAACCGCATTACGGTCATTTTGAACCTTGCGATGCTTTCCTAGCGGGAGTGACCCATAGATTTGTGCACCGCTACCTCAGGCTCACTTCTGGTTTTCACGGCACTACACCAAGTACGATCGAACGGTGACAAGCGATAGGCTCTTCGTTGCTTTCTGGATCCGGCTTGTTCTCTTGTTTGTGACGAAGTAAGACTGAATTTATTGCCACCGAATGATTTACGCTAGGTAGTAACCATTTATTTCGCTGACCTTCGCGACCAGATCTGTTCAGTGCCTGAAGATGTGAATGTTCTCTCTCACCACTGAACGCTGAACACAACAGTGTCTCGGTTGGAGGATCACCAGTTAAAAAGTTTGCCGTACATCTGTCGTTGCTTTGCTATCACAAATTGACTAGTATCATCTTGTGGTTAAGTGTACTGAGCTGAAAATGACTCAGAGGGGCAGCAAACTTTGTTTAGTCTCCAGCGTGCATACCAAACAGCTGGGGTGTAATGAGCTTTTGTAAGTTCATTCTCAATTTAGTATTTCTCAAGGAACACAAATGTAGTAATACGCTGACATCTTTTGGCCTACTGAGTCAATGGTGTTGATAAGTGTTCATCGAAACTGTGTTTTCCTGAGGCGATTATCATACTGCATCTGTATTGCGGTCACTTTTTAACCACCCTGTTTTATTCTCTTTCAGAGTTCACATTTCCGCCCTACCCGCCAGGAAATGCGATGCCGCAAGGTATCCTGTGGTTAGGTTTTCTTTGTTTGATGTATGCATTATGAAGTTGAAAATAACTGAGTTACCCTGTATTGAGAATTTCGCCTTCATTGTCGTCGAAATGTTACTCTGCCTGTTTATCTAGCTTGCGCAGATTCACAAAAGGTTTGCTATGCGCCATAATCGTCAGTTCGTACATGAGATGGACTAACAAAGTACGTTAGAATGTCTTCATCTCGTAAAAAAGATCAAGAGCAGCTTGTTTTGAGGATCTATTTTTGGCCAGCTTACACCTTTATTCTTAGTTACTGATTTATCGCATTGCGGGACAATTGCCAATCATAGCAACCGTAGTTCTTTTGTTACAAGAACGCCACGTTGCTTTTAAAATCTCCAGTTGATGACACTGGGCATGTATGTATGACATTTCTCTGCCAGCAACAGTTTGTTAAAGTGTTTGTAACTCATCTTGTGGATACTGTAAACCATAAAGACATGCCTGTTCTAGACAATAAACCACCTGATTTGTCTGATGATATTCGTGTCAAACAACTTTCTACAGTGAAATTCACACATTCTAAATGTATCAAACTTTCGTCCACTTGCTATGTTTTGAGAGCATCCATCCTATGTTCAGTGAATCAGGAATCTAGATTAGGCGCTTTTGGCCAGCCGACGAGCAAGCCAGGTCTTCAGTCGTCCTTCGTACCTTGCAGTAGGAATATATTTACGTAAAACCAAACACGTGCGGAAAGCTGAGTTTTGTCTAATCCTTTCGAAGAATGAAACTTAAATTCTCTGTCTAGTTCACTTGACTGTGCCGAAGCGTTGATCTCTGAAGTGTGACATCCTGTAAAACGACTTCTTAAGCTTTCATCTACTAAAAGAGATTTCGAACTGAACAGTAGATAAATTACGAATCTCGAGGAATTTGGAAGCCCAACTTATTTGGAACAAGTGTTGCGGAATTAAGTCACTTTGCATAATGTCATCTTGGGCACTGTATGCAAGGTGTAATTGAACGATACATTTCATCCGGCTCCGGCCGCACTGTGATTAGGTATAAAATTATTTCACAGCCCTGCTGTTCGTACTGCTTTGTTTAAAATATAAATCACCCCGGAATGATTTGCCTGCACCATTTAAACCTTACCACGTTATCATTATTGGTCGGGCAATTTAACTGTAACGATATCCTCTTTCACAGAATGTAATCTGTGCCGTGGTATTTAGGTGCAAAAAGTCAACTTGACCGTATTTAATAAATAGATGGATATAATCTCTCACAACGTTGCTTATTTTGTTGCAACAACCACTTGCTGTAAAAGCCTTGCAAAGCATCATCGGAAGGTTTATTCTTTTTCATTTTCATGTGGTAAAGGGAGATCATCAAACAATATTATTATCTTTATTATCAAGATACATATATATGGGATTTGATAGCAACCAGTAACACGTAGTGGTAACACTCAAGGATACTTGGCCTCCGTATTTAAGGGCTGGATTAGTTTACCACGTGTTTGGTGGGTTTCTAATAAGTTTTGTGGCACGACAGACGTAGAACTTACAGCAAATTGAAGCAAACGTATGGACACGTTGAAGATGTAGCATAAAGCAATGAAATAGATTCTTACAGTCGGACTTTTGAAATGCAGTGGGCAACCTTTAGAACTTGAATATGGGCCAAGTACTGCTATTGTGCTCTGTTTGGCCAGCTTGTGTATTCCGCGGACTTTGCACAGATTTGCTCAATGTATTACTAACAAAAGAATGCACTGTCGCAAGCTTTTGCAAATTTTCTCAAATTTATACCATTGACATAAGCTGGAGAGAGACAACTTATTTTACCATCCAAAGGTGCAAAAGTAATCTTGGTGTTTATATTACCAACTATAGTTGTGTGCTTTGTAACCCATTGTGGATACCCATCCAGCTAAGAAAAACAATCCGCAAATGCATACTTGTACAGACTTAAAATAACATGAGGATTATTTGAAATGCTTTGAGAACAACGCTTCCATTACTCGAACCAGCGTGTGCGCAATCTCTTAATGAGCCTGGGATTCACAACACACTGTCCTTTAAGTACAACTCATATTCTCATGTGTTTACTGTATTCCTGAAACAGCTGACAACATCTTGGCTAGTTCATCAATTGTAGAGCTCACAAGAAATAAAAAAAGAAGGGGGATAGGTTAAGCAGGCCGCATCAACTGGAGGGTGTAATTCACACGTGTTGGCTACCGTTTCACTCCTGATATCGCCTAGTTGTGCCCGCAAAATACACTATTCAGCTTTGGCAGACTCTTTTTGATGTTTTGGACGGTTCACACATGCGACATACAAGCAACTGGAGTGAAATTACTGATCCAAACTTTCCGCATTTCAAGGTATAGATATGTTTTAATGAGAAATGTCTGCCAGTCTCTAAGGCAATCGCTTCTCTCTCATGTACTCTTGTGTGGAACTCCTTCCCACTGTGCGTGGGGTAGATCTCAACGTTCTGGGTTCAGAAGTCACGTGAAATTTCGGTGGGTCCCAAAAATTGTCATTGCATTCGAAACATACTGTGGTGCACTGAGAAGCCGTTTGTGGTGGTTCTGTATTCCGGAGCTACTGTAGGTATAATCGGTGAAAGTAATTGAAAGATCCATCAAAAATGTGCTACGCCTATAATGTTTAGACAGAAAAGCGTGGTATACCGTGTACGGTTTGCTCGGATCTTTGCTTTTTTCCTTCATTAGACACTACAATGCCTCCATACCCAGCTGATGAATCCGGTGCTAAAGGTACGTTGTGTAAATTACGCCCTCCCTACTTATATTTATTCGAATTACACTAGAAACAAAGATTATGTGGTAACTGTTTGGATTCTTGGACATTTACGTTTGCTCCAGTAAGCGTAGTTCCTTTTTCTTTAGATACAACAATGCCTTCATACCCAACTGGTGGTTCAGTTGCTGAAAGTGCGTCGTGTAAATTGTATCCTCTTTATTTATTTTCAAGTGCATTACAATAGAAACTAAGACTATATTGTTAACGTTTGGATTCTCGGAACACCAGGTCCACTAGGCTTTCCTGCTGCCATGGCACAGTGATAAATCATGTGTCACCCCACCCTCACTCCTCACTCACTCACACAAACCACATCACAATTTCACCGTGTAATCAGCTAACGCCGATAAGTGTCCACCAAACGTCTTCCGACGAAAAAGTGCACGCCTGCTAGATGTGCCTAGCATCCAATCAAATTATCCACCACCTAATGGGTGGTTGCACAATGCTTGGGCAAACGACATCGCAGAGTCCCCTGGATGCTTCATTGAAATACACGAAACCTGTTGATGTTGTAAATAATCGCTGAGTTTAGCAGTGAGAACCAAAGTTTACGTACTTTGGGTGACAATCGTTTCGGTTGCAGTCGATTCAAAAAAGAACAACTTATCTAAGGTATGATAGCTTTTTGTGGGTGGTGAATTAAATACCTTGGAAAACATCCATTCAACTTCAAGCACGGTAGAAAGAAGTTACATTGAAGAAGGTTTGACAAAAACATACAATATATAAAATACTGTGACATTTTGGCACAGATCACTGTAGTGTTACACAAAAGTTGTCCCAAAGTTTCCAATGCTCAGCCTAGTGTTAGCATCATGCATGTGGACAGCCAATTCTAAAGAACATTTATTTCATAACGGGGGCGAGATACATATAAGAACAAACCGTTGGGAAGCGGGCACTCTCATGTGAATCTACCCGTCACGGGCAAGGCAGATGTGCTCAGTTTCGCCGAATGCGTTGAAATCGTTTTACAGTGAAGAGGGGAGACCTGCGGAAGGAAACCAAACCATTAAACATGGAATCACTGAACGTTTCACTAGTTACAATTGAGGTCTAAGGTGCCTTGCAAAGTTTATCCAGAAAAATTTGACACTTAGTGGTTGCTTTTGTGATCAGTTAAGTCACATGAGACATTCGTGGAACTGCATCAAGCTAGTATAATGCAGTGAACCGAGCCTTTCAGGCTTGTTGTGATGGAACATTCAAACTAAAAAACAAGCTCTCCTTTCACAGATTCCTGCCTGTGTATAAACGCTATAAGAACTGTTGGAGTACAGAATCATCAGCGCCTTGGTTTTGTTAAAAAGGACACACGGGTGATCTTAATTCAAGCCTTCTAACAGCAGCAGAACAGCGGATTATCATAAGCCAGAGATTTAGCTGGATTCACTTGATTCTCCTGTTGAAACAGAATTCCGGTGCACATTTGTCGAGAACAGTAGGTACTTTTCAACGTCGCTAATGACGTGGGCGTTCTCTGGATGTTGAAAGTTCTAGGTAGGACAACCAGTATCACACAGATTTCTGGTATTATTCTGTGTTTCTCAACATCAGACTTATTGAAAAGAGCCTCTTCATAGGAGGCCGCAGTACTTTAGACAGTAGCGGACGCAGAGGCATCTGGGGATTTAAATAAGATATAGCAGCAGGCCAGTGGTTAGCCTACAATATGCCTGAGTCAATATAAGTTGCGCTGAAAGGGGTGAAATAACTGGTTTTGCTATAAATATGACTCGAGAAGGCATTACTAATTTCAACAGCCCCGTCATGCACTTATCTTGCAGGCATCTCACATAAAAGAGCATTTTTCATCGGGCGTAGCAATGAGAAACAACTTAACTATTATCATTATGTATTTTCTCCTAACCCTAACCCCTTCTCCTATGAATTCCGGGCACACTGGTTGATATTTCAACAGCAGATAACCACCTTATTCATGGTCGTATTTGTGCCAGGGGTCTTGGGATAAACATCGATATTGCCCAGTCAAACAATGGCGTTGTTTGCATATTTAAAAAAAACCACCTAGCGCAGTACACTTTTCCTTTTTGTCTACGCGTAGCGTCTGTTGATTTTGACTCACTAGATTACCTGAAACTCACATTTTCATATATTCAGTATCGACAGAATTGCAACCATTCAGAATGATTCCAAACCACACGATTTGACCGTGCATATGTGTTCTGTTTACCCATTTCAATGTTCGAATTCGCGTTCCTTGTTTTCCCCATCCACTTGTGTCTTTACCGAATATCGCCAGAAGGCTCGACCTGTTGTCAATCACTATACAAACGAAATGTCTGCTATCAAGGAATTGAGAAAGATTCACCATCTTTAAATGGACACTGCGCTTGTGGTGTATTTCACTATTTTTAGAACTGATACCCTAACTCTCTTGTTATGCGATGACTGCGGGTTATGATACGTGTGTTCAGGCTGACCGACACTCAGAAGGAATATCACTAGTATTTCAGGAATCCTACCCTAAGCTGATTGTGTCAGATGAAACGTACCGCATCGTTGAATTGTTTTCGTATGAACCGTTGAAAATGTCTGCAGAGATTTAGAATACTAAGACTGCGGTAGGTACATAGATTCCACAAAAAACTTACATAGAGCACTTTGAATTCTTCTCAAGGGGAAAATTCATCCTGTAATCAGGAACGTTTTGTAAGTGGACATATATTGACCTCTGGAAGGGAACATGAACAACCCAATCCTAGGGGACTCGTTATAGCTTTACAGTTTATATGAGTGCAACAACACCACTCATCGAACTGAAGAAGAAACTTAAGGGAGACACAAGTCCTCCATTCGTTTAACTCGGTATCAGTGTCTGGTATATCAACGTCATGTTGACGCCGACTGATAATTTCAGATTCGGTCTCACAGAGGATCCACAGATATAAGTACTGCAGTTTATTCAGCTCTGTCCAAATTACCTTCACTATCGAATCAACACCTAGTCCTTCATAGGTGTAATCACTTGATAAATTGTTCCAGATCGAATGTCAGCTACTAGCAGATCCGATGGCCAAAACTCGCGATGTTCAATCCGCTGAACACCTGTGCATAGTTAGTGGAAGGTGATCTATTCATGAAGTGGTTGTGGGATGTTACCCTTTAAAAAGTTGATGTGGCCAAATACTATAGGCTTTTACTAATTCTACTGGAATCGCCGGCTCAAAATCAAAGACACTCGAGCCACCATTGACGTTTGATTTGGTATAGCGGCGTACATACTCATTATGTTCTTTAGTGTGAGGCTTTCAAGTCAAGACGAATCGCTCGATGAAATATCTTTAGGAATAAACTTTGAAACTTCATAACCGTGTGATGATGTTTGAAGGATAAGACCAGGTAATAAATGGAATTTTTCTTTCGTTAGTTTTTGTCTACAAACTACGCCCCAATCTATTATTTTTCCTCTTTTTCTATTCACGAATGCAGTTGGTGGAATCGGTATCGAATCGCAGCCTACGGCAGTACCAACTATACCTCTAACCAGTTTCACGAAAACAGAAACGGTGTGCCCTCACTGTGGAAAATCGATAAAAACGAGTGTACACTATCGCGTTGGTGCGCTATCGTGGATACTTTGTGGAATAATCGCTCTTTTGGGGTAAGTAAACTTACGGATTCTGGGTAAATCATCACATGGTTACAAAGTATCAGTGGCTCTAGAAGTCCGTATGCAATCTACATATGCTTATATCAGCAGTCAAACTTCTAGAAATTAGCCACGGATTATTGTGGAAAAAGCACTACTCAGAAATATTCCTTAAGGTAACTTCCTTATTCAAGAGATTTTAGTGGCGGTCATTTTCGCATAAAGTACCGAGGTTGTGAGCAGAACATAAACATGAAAACTTGTGCAGGATGTTCTCACCGGTGCAGACCCAGCCTATTTGTACAAAATCACAGTACAACAGAATGCGCTGCCTTTCTGATGTTCTGAATCAAAGTGTAACACACTGTAACAAAGATAATAAATGCGTGAAACGTGCCAAGGGATACTCGTTCTTGAATCCTCGTCAATCATTGTCAACTTTGACATTCTTGCCTCTAGTTTACGGTCTTCTACGTAAAGCGTCCACATTTATATGGCTAAATACGGAATACCATCAGGTTTTCAACTCTCACAAGACCCACCAGTTGTAGTCAACTGCATGTTTGACGCAACTACCTATTTGGTCTAAAATATTTTTTGTATGTAGTGCTTTACAATAATTAATTAATTAATTAGTTTGCTTAGTTATTCAAATATTTGTATTTGCCCGGTATTTGCCCGGCATTCACCTTCGTCACATTTGACACCTCTTTTGAGTTTCTTTCATTCACATTCTTTAAATTGCGTTAGGAAAATACTTTTTGAATTAAAAACCAACCAGCCATGTTTGTTCTTTTTCTAGGGGAATTTTCGGATGTTGCCTTATCCCATTGTGCTCTCCATGTTGCATGGATGTGGTACATTCCTGTCCCAATTGTCGCAAAGCAATCGCCACGGTTTCACGGATATGATGGACAGCGGACTAAGCCATGAAATTGCATAATTGTCATAAACAATTTGTTAAATATATTTTAAATCAAGTGACTTTATTAATCAAAGGTACTTCAGTGCGAATTTTACTTTATATCATACCGGCGAAGTAGCGATTATTCCACGAGCGTCCTACTGCTACTGACCGTCAAACTGTGTTTTTGTTCTTGCATACTAACTTCCAAGTGAAAGTTCAATCCCTTCGAATTAATCATCTAGGATTAATACTTATTGCACGTCAAGTGTTTTGATTTTATTCTACATATTAGGTGACGCGTCAGTCCATGCTTCGATGCCTAGACACGATGTCCGGCACTCTGGTGTGCATTGCAGGTTATCATGAGCGGCTTTTTATAACAGAGGTTCGAACGCCACATTTTTCAATCAAGACTGAATGATCAGTGAGGTGACTACCCGTGTCTTTTGCTTTTTCGAGTAAGATACCTGCTGTGAAATGTAAGTGAGACTTTGTATAGGCTCAACGTTATTTGTGTTCTGTGCTCACCACTCCTAAGTCACTTATTGGACGTGGGCCAACGTTCTGGATAGCAAAAATCGGTAGTAAGCATCCTGAAAACCTTATCATCCGTTCGGTTGTCTAAGAGTTTCCACATAAGTCTCCGTCCCTAAGCGATCCTCATTTTGCTTAGGTTCATATCCAAGATATGGACATTGATTAGAAAGAGTTTTCAGGAACGTGCGGATCTGCTGGGTGTACTGGAGCTTGACACAGCTAGCACCCATTAAATTGGATTCCATGTAACTGTTAATGTCGAGTTGAAACGTCTGAGTCATCCGTCTGCAGTACAGTTACGAATAAAGTATAAGAACACTGTTCCCACCGCTAATGACAGCAATACGCCAATAACACATAATGGCGTTTAACTGCCTTACTAGCGGAATTGTGAAGACCTCCGGTTTAGCTCACAATCTTTTGGATGGAATCGTGCATGCATTCCACGGAGCTATCGAGCAGCAAATGCGAGTAGCAAAGCAATTTCTGTACCATATATCAAAACAACAATAAGCACAAAATAAAGCACCAAATTGTAACCCACCTATTAGGATCTGTCAGGTTAGAATCGCGAACGATCTCGAAAAGCTTCCTGACATTTCTTACATGGGCCACGCCTCACAGCCAGATAGTCTCTGGCCTTTCAAAGTTCTTCCGTCTTAAGTCTTCCAGTTTGTCCACGGTATCACGGCAAACATGCTCTCATATCATTTAAGTGTGTCTTCAAACAACAATGCTTTAACAAAATTCAATTTGTATGTATTCTCAATGTTTATATCACAAATTATGCAATTTTAATGTAAGAAGCGAGTCCCCAAAAGTTCTTGTCGACAGTGGTATTCTATGGAGTGCCATAAGTGCCGTTACACCCATAGAAACGTGAAGTATTTCATCATTTTACTCCTTCCCGGATATTTTATTTCATTAAGCGACAGAACGTTTCATGCTAACTACAGTAGCCTCATTGGCAGTTTACAGCATCCACAGCTCGTGGTGTCTTAAATCAAACAGTAGCAAAAGCCGGTAGTAAGCATCCTGAAAACCTTATCATTGAGACGATACACAAATGCTCCGGTTTTTCTCCGTCCATTCTATAAACCACACGCTGACCTTCACTTGGCTTATCACATTTGAAATATGTCATAGAAAAAGGTGCCGGTTAAGGAGCTTAATTTGAAAGCACTTTCTGGGACCTATGGCGGCACTTCATCTTATATCATATTTCCTAGTCATCGGTAAGCAATCTGCAAGAAAGTTTTCCTAGGCTTTTCGTTTACTCAACTGAACGATGACCATATTGTGAATCTGCCAGCGTGGTGCTTCAAAAGAAAAGTAAATCACCAGTCTGTCGTCAGGGTCGGTTAGTCTACCTCGAGTGACAAAAGCTCAATCCGAGAGCAAAAAATAGCTCGAGAGCATTCTTTGGGCATTGAGCATTAGACACACAACTGACAGCCATCGTTTCGCATCGACCCACGACAATTTACCGGAAGAAAGTTCAGTGTCAATAGAAATTTCGTCTCGTCAAAGAAGGCAGTTTATATGGCGAACCAGAAAGCCCTGTTCAGCTGTTTCATCCTTATTTGGATTCACCACCAGTGCGCACGCACTTCATAAAACTCCATAGAGTTTAGAACCAGCGACCTTCCAACTTGTGCTTGAAAACTTAACCGCTCGGTCAAGAGCGCCCAATCAACAGTGTGGTCGGTTTGCAATTGGACAGGGTATAAAGCTGCTCATCCTTCAATCATGGAAACCACACCATGCGGTCACGTATTGAATAGCTTCTTGAGCATCGAGTATCGGGCTCACTGGATGAGAAGAGTTGACGTTATAAATACATGACCTCCATAGTCTGCTTATCGACCCGGTGTTAACTGTCACATTCATATATGCACTCAGTTGAATGCTTCAGAGTTGAGCTTTAGCAAGTGGGATAATGTTTAACACGTTTGTTCGGATAACGAGTGGCTCTTATTCATACGTCACCTGTTGAAATTGTAAGGTTTGCTCGAGAGAGGCTTAGTCTATGAACCAGTAATTAGTATTACGTTAGATAGAATTTGGAATGTATTCATAATGAAGAGTCCGTAGGGCAGGATCAGCTTTTGTGACAATAAAGGCTATTCACCGTGAGAACTTGTGGTATTACGCCCATTGAGAATTTGTACAGGATCAAGTGTGTTGCTGACTATAAAAATGGAAACTTCCGATAGGCAAGCTGTAAGCAAGCATCATTAAAAATCAATCAATACTTCTATGAAACCAGCATCTACTACAGAGGCGCTATGAAGCAAAGCGCCTCACTAGCCCATCTGTGACAGTGACAGCCATCTATTCGTCCTGCAAATGGAGCTTTGAATTTAGCGGAGCGGGTCAGCCTTCATGATCGCTCACATCATCGTAATCAGTATCCGTGAGTCAATAAGGCTCAGCAGAACTACAAAATGCTTGAAGCGACCGGATCCTCAGCCGTTAGAATCTTCATCCACACAGGTAGACCACCAGTGTAGTTTGGCACGTATAAAACGATTCCGGTAAGGTTGATTGCTAGGTTTGCTGGACAGTTGTTCGGTTTTCCCTTCTTATTGATTTGTATGATCCGGAGTACCGCTGCTTCTCCCGATGCTGAAGTCCACTTGAAGAGAAAGTCACCTACATTTCTTTGGGCGCCTCAGCTGTATGAGGTCCGGCGAAGAGCTCAAGCTAATTGAAGAACAATATCACTAAGTGGAAAACGTTGCTTTTTAAGGGGCGGAAGGTTATTTCAGGTAATCAGTCGACATCTCAGCTGACTTTCTAGCTTACGTTTGCAGTTTACACGGCGCTAAGCAGCTTGTGTGCGCAATATAATGTTTCCTGTCTTGATTCGCGGTACATGCTAGTGAACGACATCTGGCTTGTTGGGCTGACCATAAAGCCGTAGTTCCAACAATCCGACTGATGTCAAATTTTACTCAGTTAATTGTACTCAAAGAAGCGCGACGCCTCAGGCTGTCTAGGAGTCTGTTGGTTCATTTGGTAGACAAAACTAAGGATTTTTAGCATATTTTAAATCCTCACTCATCATGCAATATATTTTTTATCGTTTACTCTCGTACAAAAGGAATCCGTTTTCAAGAGTTCGGAATTTAACTGTCCGGATCGTCCTCACACCACGTAAAGCATGATGTGTGAATCCTACGAACACAATTCCAATCTAATGCTCATAAACAAATGGCAGACGCGGCATTGAATTATACGGGCCTCGTACATCACTTCCGATATATAAAGGGGAAAAAATGTTCTCTCAACTCCAGTTATCAACAGCCACCACTCACAGCTTCTATCAGGGCTGTGACATTTGTGCTCCAGAGTAAAGAACATTTTTAGAAATGTATCGAAATACAGGTAGCTTTATTGCGTTGACTGCTTGTTCTTCAGGTTTTGTTCAGGATGCGTTCGCAGAGCGTGCTAAAAATGTGTCTTCTCAGTGTGTGTTTGGGTGGCTGAAAGGTTTTACTAATTCACTGGTCACAAAAGTGATATCTATAGCTGGGCGCAGTATGTCTTGAAACAGCCTTGAATTGCTGTGAAGATCTCGCGCAGAGGCTGCAGGCTCTCAAGCACGGCTGAAATACAGTGAGCCCGAACGCAACCTATGTAACATGTTCCAAAAAAATATCCTTAAAGTTACAAGAGGGGCTGTTTTAGAATGATGCGGAATCGGAGAGAAAATAACGGAGGACACTTTTAATGCAATGCTATCCTATTTAGACTGATCGCTGCTATACATCTCGCTTAAAAATGTTTACCCGCCGTCCCCTTCGATGTGTATTGGAAACAAAGGCTTGCAAGCTGCATCCTATTCGGCTTTGCAGAAACAGCTCCCGGGTTTGAAGCTATGTACGAGCTTCTAGTTAATCAGCCATTGTTTTTGGAAACCTCTTTTGGTGTGCTACAGGTTTTAAGCCGCATTAATTGTATCAACTAATTATGTAGCTAAGTGCAACTCTGGCGTTGTTTAAAGAGAACAGAGTTGTTTTGTCAATTCCTCAGTATTAAATCCGGATATTATGACAAATAACTTATTGAGAGTCTGCTTGAGCAGCCACTATATTTGGAGTATAAGACCACTGTTAATCAGACATGGGACCAACAGTTGAAAAATACACGTTGCTGTCAGTGAATGCTTGAGTGATTTCAGGTAGGCAAAGTTCCTGTACATCGCTTTGCAATCTTGCATATGGGTCTTCATTGAGTTGAATGTGGTTTACATTGCTGTTTGGTATTCGAACGGCTACTGTACAGATAACTGCCACTCCAGCTGCAAAGATAAAGTGGTAGTTACCCCGAGAGGCAATTTACCTCTCACTGTAAATGAATTTTAAATCAAGCATTTTCGCCCTCTTCTTGAAAGAGAGCACTCTTGGAGGTACCAATATAGGATATATATGAAATTCTCAGGAGCAGCCAGAATCACCCGTTCCATAGGAATGGGGATGCTTTGTGTCTAAGGAAAATAGGTGACATTCTTTACAACCTGCAGAAAACAACAGGACTTTACCTCTGACAACTTGAATTACAACTGTTTCTAGCACAAATACTCATTGCTTGTTTACTGACTGCTCTACCTTTGGTTGAGAAACGAAATTCAGGTCAGTGTGGCCTGCAGTAACAGTACATCACTGAAGCATGACCACTGAGAGAATGTGACACTTTCCAGTCGGGATCATGGTAAAAACTTCCAGCAAATATGTATTCATATACTGGGGTTTAAGTGAATTCCGTAGTCAGTAAACGTATTCATCTTTGCAGACAGCAAAGCTCACTGTTCATTTACACAATAAACGACTACACAGTATCACGTGGTTCTTGGATCAAACCAGCTGGGTTTATCTAATTTCTGACTCTCATAGACGTCTTTCTACCCCAAGAACATTATGCACTAACTACCATCACTTTTTTGCTGTGGTAGTTGTATGGGTCGCTGTGTGTATAAAGCACCACAAAGCTAGTGATAAATTACACCACCTAGGGTGTCAGCGACCCAAAATGCAAGCGAACCTGGCCCGTTTCTGGTTTAGTATTGTAGATACTCAATGGTTTGGTCCATAAGATAGTGGTTGACCTAATTTTATCGACCCGAGTGGCAGTAGAATACAAGTTGTAGTAAGGTAGCCTATACACGATAGTAGTCAGGCTATCTCAGAACTCAACGAAAAACTGTTTGTAGTCGGAACTGCTCAAATGTAAATATCTGCAGTATCATGAAACCTACCAGCTCCTCGAGTTGTTTCTGAATATGATGCAGTAGAATGGTTTCACCGTAGGGTATTGCCTGTAAAATAACCTATTTCTTTTGCCTTTTTTGAAGGGATCGTCACTCAGAAAAGTCGTGTCCACAAGAGCTGCAGCCAGACAACAAACCATAAGGACTATCTTCTATCGCATACAAAGACCCGACACATGCTGTGTTTGGATTAGATGACTCAATTGTAATAACTCACCTACAGATTGTCGCGCAAGCCTCAAGTTATCACATCCGACAGCAGTACGGCTCAACAGCCGCGCTCAACATTTGTTGTGCTTAAGGAGTGTCACTTCATGCAGGTGAAGTTCGTTTCTGTGATATATTTGAATAAACTTACCGGCAGTGCTGAAACGTTAGGAGACAATTCCACACATTCTAGGAAGTATGGGCCAAGTCAACTAAGACATTCTAAGAAATCTGATGACTACTTGGTTTGCAAAACAAAACACACCGGTGCAGGAATGTCGTGCTTTTTTCCGCTGCCGTGAGCAAATGTAGTCAAGGATTTTCGCGATCAACTGAATGCTCACGAAAGAAAAATGAACATCAGTAGTAAAACAAATAATGCGAAACGATGAACGACTTATGCTACTCCTGTAATCAGGTATATTTATTTGCTTGTAAAGTCACCGATATTTTTATTCTCCTGGCCAAAGCATACTGACATTGTAAGTAGATGTATCTTTGAGTTTTGATTTACGGACCCACTATTCCTTACGGTTTGAGCGTCATCTCTCGATTTCCACACCATGAGTTATAGTGACTAGAAAAGGTCCAAAGCTAGTTGGGTTTGGTCAATAGCTCTATGTACGCGTATGCATATCGTGGATCCTAATAATTAGAATTACCATTTGATCGAGCGAACTCGTTCTCCGCAACTACCGCTTAAACACCCAATGATAAGTGATGTTTTTACGGTTGTCTAATTCCTACTTTGGTTTTTCTGAAGTTTGTTGAGTCTGTTTTTCGTTGTTTAAATGGGAATTGATTGGTGAAAACGAAGTGCTTCTAGGCAGTCTCATGAAGTGAATTCCACCATAGTTGTAGTGCTTCTTTGTGTTCAGCTCGATATATCTTCATTGTGGACAATGTTGAATCATAAAGGTCGTCCGCAGCTAAGACGATGAGTTTGCGCTGCCACGAACTGCATTACCGTTGACTAGGTGCAACGGGGCCGCGCCACAGTGCCCGACTATCCCACGGGTTACTGTCGTAGTCGAAACTTTTTGGTGGCGTTCCTCGGTAGTTGAAGAAACTACTACTACGTTGCTAAGGTCAAAACTTCCAAGAAGGTTGACTATAGTTTTAGGTTAGACGATAGTTCAGCTGACGTCCAATCGTAGAACGGTGGCAGTGGCGGCCTTGATGGACACTCAAATATTGTCGGACTACAAGCCCCATTGAAGTCAAATTTTGTGTATTAGTTGAAGGAAAGCATGTAACATGTGAGGAAAAATGATACTTGTTTTAAAAATTCTGACTTACTTAGCAGCAGTTGCATTAACCGCATCTTGCATCACCACCGAACGCTTGGGCATGTCGCCCGCTACACAGTAAGCATATCACGTTGGAAGCGTCCAGTGTTATGCACTCCAACCCGCTTACATTAAAGGGCTCGATTTCGGTTGACCAGGCGCTCTTCAGTTGTCTTACCAAACTCCACTTCGACTGCGAAATCCACGCAAAGTTCTGCCTTCCTGAAACTCGAAATAAAATTACACACACATAGGGTTTTATAGAATTCGTAAACTACGTATTTTCTGTTGCTGATTATTGTGTCTTTGCGGATGCCGGAAGTCACTTTTAGGAATTTTGAAGGCGAGTTGGCCGAAACAAGCAGAAACGTTCAGCCTAGAGAGATAGTGGCGCGACATGCAGCAGGTAAAACTCACTGTGTTGGTTTCGCTATTTTTTATTCCTCTGAATGATGAACTGGACGCAACTAAGACGTCTAGAAATCTGTTTTCTAGTCGGACTGTACTGGTCATGATTTTACTATATGGGGAGCAAACAAATTCATACTTAATACTATTAAAGCAAAGTGGTATTTGCTCTGAGATTTGAGTGACGACAACGCCCACCCAATTTGGAGAAACAAAAGTACTGGTTTGTTGGATCCTTTCCGTTGAAAACCAACTGATTACTGAACATTTGTTTGTACAGTATTTTCAGAAAAAACTTCTGCTTTTGCTCCGTGGTTGAAGACATCCCCGCCTACACAGACGACCAAGTGCTGAACCGTCGGAAATGGGAAATACTGATGTAATAGCTGCAGCCAAGGCACCTTTGGCACACAACTTATAAATGCCGGACTAAAATAGGAAGCTGCGGAATAAATTCGTTGTATTACCGCTCTGGCTCACTGTCTTCAGGTGTGCATCTATTAGGGAACTTATATAAGTGGTCTACCTCTGAGGGACATCAGGTCTATTTTATTCAAAAAAAATCGTCTCAAACGCATTAGACCAATGATTTAGCTCGGTTTGTGTTAAGGATATTAATATCCCGAAAAATCCATTTAATCGTCTCAAACGCATTCGACCAATGATTTAGCTCGGTTTGTGTTAGGAATATTAATATCCCGAAAAATCCATTTAATTTTTGAGTTACTGATAATTTTATCTTCTGAAAATTTACATTTTTGAATTCCGCGTCTTTTCGCTATGTTGCGCCTTATTCCGAAATGACCGCGCTTCTTTATTATTGGCCAGTTGCCCTTTTTGTGTGCCAATGAATTTATCGTTCATTCAAGGCCGCTCAATACATATATATATATATATATGTATATGTTTGACGATGCTCCAGCTGTACTTCGCTTTTGGTTGAGGCGGTAAAAGCTCTCCTCGGAAGGTCCGGTCTTCTAATTCTCTCGGCGCTAGAGGTGGTTGGGCTCGCATCATAGCGGGGAATTTGTGCGCTCGTTTCTTAATTCGAGCACAGTCACTGATCGTACCCGTTCAGCTACATAACATTTTTCTAAGGCGTAAAAAATCATTCGAACTGTTACCTGTCTAAGGAAGCCATTCTCTTTATTTATCGTTGGCTAGGTTCCGGATATTCAGACGACCTAAAATGATAACTCGATAGATTCGCTCTTGCGTAAATAGGGTATCATTCATTTTCTTACAAACTATAAGTTAAATTATTCTCAACTTTTTTTCCATGCACTTATGGTGTGAAACAATCATATCTTAAAGTACAGTACACGAAATTAACTGGAGAGGTGGAAGATAACTGAACAAATTTCAACGCAGTACCTAGACGTAATAGACTTGTTAAACCGCGTTGCGATCGTGATGGTATGAGGAACTAATGGCTACATAAAATAAAACCGCAAACTTCGACGCACCAGTTATCCAACTTGAGCGGATCGCCGATTTTTTCACAAACATATTTTTGTGAGTAACTTCATATCTGTGGTGCTGTTGTCTATCATTTGCAGTGTCCCTTTCATACATACCGGGAAAAGTTAGACTACTTAATTTAGGGTAAGTAACGCGATCGACACGATACTAATGCCTTAACCGTGACTGGCAAAGCCTAGCAGCAGTTCGTCAGTGAAAAAATATGGAGGCAGCAACAAGTTATAGCTATAAGGCAAATCCACTTAGGGACACCCGTGATGACCATGATGGTTGTTCATTCTTCCCCGTTCGCAGGACCGCTCACAATTTCCATTTGAGTCCATGGGCTGGAGGAAAAATGGGACCAAATCTTATCGGCATGAATAGTAAACCTCTAATTCATATGTACATCTGGCAGCAGTAGTTAAATTCATTGACGGTGCTTGTCAGAAGCGAAGGGCAGTGTTTTCCAGTTGGACAAAAATCCTATTTTCTCTTTGGGCCTGAATGTTGCATGCTGAACCAAATCCAGGATATACGTGACTTGAGTTTCGTAAAATGGCACCTCTGTCGAGAAACTAGGAACTGTATTCTAGCTGAAAAGTCGGGAACAGAAAGAACCGATTCCGGTTTGCTGGCTTCACCCCGTTTCCTTTTCTCCAAAAGCCTTCCGTAATCACAGTCTGCACCGCATGCTTGACACACACTGCAGATTATCTGTCCTTGTCCTGAATCCGAGCTTGAGCTGCAATTAAAAAGTTGACCTTATTCAGTAAATCCGCTATCCCTATGATTCTATCTTCTTCATTCGGTCATTCGTTTGTTTGTGAAGAATTTTGCTCACAATGTGAGATTGTCTTGAGTTCGATGGTTATTGAGTTTACTCAATACCAGAGCAATACCATTCTCGAGGTCATTATATAAAAACACCTGTTGGATAACGTCACTTACCTCTTCCCGCATCATCAAGAACCTCATAAAGAACGGTGAGTGTAGCGTTGTGTCATTTTGAGTTCAAGGTCGCTTCAGTCTGAGGTTATGACTATGTTGATGAAACAGGCGACAACTACAGATTTGAGCCCCCTTCGTGTTTTATCGTTGAAGCAATCGGGGTGTCAGAAGATGAAGGGTGTGCCTTATCTATTTTTTTATTCATGTTCGGATTCACGTGTCTTCACAGCAAATACTAGTTGGTTAGCAGATTTAATGAATTTTATGTAATTCAAGCGAATTGATTTGACGTCTGCTATATCATTTTTGTACAGTTAAATATAACCTCCAATCAACCGAATGACCCGATTTCCGGTAGAGGAGAAAGTAAAGTTTGTTGATAACTAATCGGGTCATTTGAATTATTCACCATCAAAATTAGTATCTATGTGTACTTGGAGATGTCACCAAAATACCAAACCTGATCGCGACACGACCAAGTGGCCACGGCTGTCTTTGCGAGATGGACAGTCGATATCATATCGCTCTTTTTGTATTCTTCCATCTGCCATTCGTCATATCTAACTGGTATACAATGCATTTGGCTCGCTATAGACTGTGGACAAAACCGGTTTGGAAGTGTACCAGCATGCACCGTGAAATGTGGAATTGTGCACCTGTCTTCGCTAGTCAGCTTTGTGTGGACGCCTTGAATTAGACATTATATTTCACACCTTTCCCGCTTCATATGCCAGTGGTATTGTGCTGTGTTCATTATAAAATTCGCAGGTGCAGTCGAATGGAAGGTAAGGCTAGTATCTGTCATGTGAACAAGCAAAATCGATTCGGATCGTTCCATTTGCGAAAATGTAGTAAGTTTAGCAATTTATACCTGGTAATGTTTATACTCCCAAGGAACGTGAAAGAAATTCTCACTCTTTGTACAGCGTAGATGGGAGTGATCAGACCTAAAATGCCCGTAAGTGGAGAGCCCGACATTTTCCTGGCTCGTCATTGAGCATCAAGATGGAGTCTTGAAGTTCAAGGCTCAGAGCAGCTCTCCGCCAAGAGTTTACCATGTTTGTTTGTAAACTAATCCAAGAATTTCAGTATAAAGAGACAGATAATTTGAAGTTGAAAATCACGCTAATGTTGTTAGGTCACTGTTTCACCCATCGGATTGAGTCAAAAGGGAAGCTGGGAAACACCAAAGCAGATTCGAGGAACAATGCGTACAGTACCGGGTAACAAACTGGTAGGTACTTGTTTCCTCATTTTATCTTTTTCTATCGGAGGCAGATTTTCCTGTTATCTTGTTCTCTTCTTTGAAAAGGAATGAATGTCTTCTTGAAAGGTTATGAGTTGATTGATACTTCGAGTGACAAGTAAAATAAGAATTCTGGTATGGAATTTGTCCCTACAAACTACTCAGTTTCTTATATGGCTTGTATAGGAAAAATGCATAATTTTCTGGCCTCCGGATACCCTATTTCGTCCGCCGATTGTACGGTAAAATTGATTCTTTGATTAGAAGTAATGCCTCCCTTTGAAAGTCCATCAAATATAAAGTACTGTGATGCAGGGTTAACAACGTACCTACTGGATGACACTGGTTTTGAATCGATACGTTAAAGGAATGTCTTTTCTGGATTAAGCTCCCTTCTTTGAGGTCGGACGAGGAAAATTCCGAATTCACCTGACATTTAGATACCACCCCGTTCACCTTTTCATGCAAAACCAAACAAAAGCAAGGTCACTTATGACCGATAGATAAAAACATTTTTGAATCGGCAGATATCCCGTGACCGTCTGTACTACAGACTTCTGACATTTTTTATCCTTCTCAATCACTGGTATCTCATAGCGTATCAGACTCATCATTACACTTACTTAACATGGGCATACGTGTACATCAGTGGTCAGGCTTACCTTGGTTTCTTTAGTTAGACGATGCAAACCATAATGGGAAGTTCGATTGGGTAGTTAATACACCTCCCTGAGAAACATTTTGAACCTTTTGATTGTGTACCAACAGAGTATTTAAGGACTTGACACGAATAGCGATGAAATGATGGTTTAGAAACGGTTAGTAAAAACCCAAAGATTAGAATAGTAGATGCCATAACTTAATGTTTCGGATCGTAATACAATATCCAACTGTACTTTGTTTACGGCTTTTTGATATCACTATTGTGACTAGCCAGCAGAAACACCCACAAGATATCTTAGATATATCATCTCACATCCTTATATCCTTCACCGCATCCAATGTATTGATGACTTTTTTCATTGTCAGATTCACTAGGAGTAAGCGTGCTTGTTGTCTTCGTCTTCCTTTTATTCTTTTGTGTTCATTTTTCATTTTATGTAATCCTTTCCTAGGCTACTAACACATCTCCTTCAGGTCTTCGATAGTAGAGCTTCAAACAGTCATGATCATTAGGTGTATAAATGACTCCATTTTTGAATCACCGTCATGATCATTAAGTGTATAAATGACTCCATTTTTGAATCACCGTTGACTGTCGGTCCGAATGGCACAGTACAATAACGCAGTCTACGAACTCAACAGGTAACTCAGAATTCTCCGTCAAAAGGTTTAGAGTGATCCAGTCACTAGAAAACATGACAGACTACGGATTTCGTTAGAATTTCATAAGAATCCGAAGCATATATATGTCGGAAGCCTTCTTTATCCTTGCAGGTGTTAGATGGCCATTTCTGACCACTTTAACCCCTGTGTAAGTGTTTGATGTTTCAATTTCAAGCTCGTTTAGTAGCAAGCGTTACAGCTCTACAAAACTATGGCTATCTAATCAGCCTGTATATTAAATGCCAAAAAAAGTGGTTTGGAACTTCTTAACAAGACTTTACAAACAGTTCACAAAGCTCTCCTCAACTGAGGTGTTGTTGTGTATAGGGATGAAGTGTTAATGACGAATAAGCGGCCAAGCCACTCCTAGCCTATGTGTCAGCACCGACATGATAGACGTCAGACATTACGCTTTATCCAAGCAACCATTGCGTGATCATGGTGGCCTCCCAACTATTCAATAGGCAGCCAAAGTGAACGTGCAGCTTTTGGGCTTGCGGCGTAAACAGGAGGCCCACGAGAGGGATCCTAAACACGCACAACAATACCACCCACCGAAACTGAATGACAGGTCTGAACGTCACTAAAGTTTATTACACTCAAGCTAGACTTAGTTTTGTCGCATAACGTCGTCTCACTCTTTGACAGGAAACCGAGTCACTTTTTGCCTGATTGTGATTAGTTGATTAGTGTGAGGTCTTAAAGTAGCCGCATTACGTGTAAGTATTCACACTACGCAATTTTTTCTTGTGCCGATTAGGTAGCCAGTTTGGTTGAGCTGAAAACTCAGCCACTCTATTTGGAGAGGAACACCTTGCTCAATTTCAGGATACCTGCTACTTCGAACAATGAACTACCTAATCCAGTTGAAGACCCTGTACCAACTTCAACCAACACATAGGAGAACCTCGTGGAACTCACGTGTGAAGGTTGCGTCAAACTACACAAGTAGAAGGCTGGTATGTTGGTCTGCCGTCAAATTAGCTTCCGTGGAAATTTTGGTGTGAAAGTAGCCATCCAATTGGCATAGACTGATTGTTCTCACCAGATTTCGAATTAGAGTGTTTTGGGACAGCTCCAACAACACTCATACTCAGCTATCATTTCGGAGACAAACTTGAACACTTAAAGAATTTCGGGCCTGCTGGTCAATTATGCGCTTGGCTAGTGAACCATACTCCTCTTGCGCTACGAAAACCGCGCTATTCATGCGATGACAGGTCAGCTGTCAGCATCAAAACCAGGTTAACTGTGCTTAACTGACAAACACACCTAAAGTAACTGTCACCTACTGATCCTAACCAAACCTTCACCTTTGCCTGACCCCGAAGCCTATGCGTATGGTTTAACGAAACCTTGGATTATATAGTATCATTCATTAGTCCCAATCCGGATAGTTTATCGTGTTAACATTCCCACCTTGGTTCGAACGCCGAAATCTAACATCATGACACTGCAACACTTACTGCCTCATTGGTAACTTTACACATGTGAGACCCTGTCCCTCGAGGCCAAAGCCAACAAAATCAACGGTTTCAATCAAGCCGAAACCGGACCTCCCAGACAGTTATGCTGCCAAACGGATTTCGTACCACTCAACTTCTACCGTGCTTGCTGTGTCGTGGAAGGATTCAGACAAAGCAACTGCGGCTTACCTTCAGACGCCGGAAACTGCTGGACACGGATGCTTATTGTTCTACAACACGAAGACAGCCGGCTAATTTCTGCGATGCTGCCATTATATTGTAATTTGGTTGGGCCAGCTACAGGGCAAGTTGTCTGTACGGTCTGCCTGATGGGTATTACGTCCCAAGTCTGGACAAGCTCAAGCCCAGAATGCATCGCCGGCTCAGTGTCAGTGCCATTGATAGGTGTTCCAACTTCCTCTTGTTCTAAGCAGATTTCCGAAAATTTGTTTCATTACTGGATTATTTGAGTTCCAAAAGTGCTAAATTAAACCTTGGTGGACCAACTCGCTGTTCCGGACTTTCATAAAGTGCTTGCCGATCAACAGATGCCCAGGCTGCAAATGTCTTCACTCCATTGTGCACTTTCACATCGTGACGGTTGTTTGCAGGCTACCTCGCTGTTGTATGCTTTGCCTTGCCACTTTTTAGCATTTGCCTGTAGCACCCTTTAGGTGCCCAGCTGCCATGAAACCCGAAGGAAGCACAAGGGCTGAGATATTGTCACGTTGCAAAAACCTAGACGCGAGCAGTCGATATGTAGAGGTTGAGTTCGGACCAGGAACCTTCCGGTCAATAGGTCTGCTCCTTAACTGCTTAGCCATCTGGAATTCTTCGATGACTGCTTCTACTATCATTTCAGCGTTTGTTGTCAGCCGAAAGGCCTTTGGTTCGGCTTCGTGTGATACGTTTGTTATAATATATATATATATATATATATATATATGTCCCAGAGCTTTTATTCTGAAAGCCACACATACGGTATACCAAATTTATGTTAGACAGTTTTTGAGACAGTGATGATATAAGATTCAGCAAAATCTAGTGGTTCTCTGTGTAGCGATATCGCACTGGCCCAGTTTTTGGAAACTGATTCGGTTGAGAGGCTGATAAAAACGTCTGACACAAGGATAGCTAGATTGATCTATACCAAGTATAGCATTCATTGGTGTCGGAGGTGGCTTCAATTTATCAAGCCCGCACATGATTCGTCAATTTGGCTAACGAAGCTCACCTCTGGTTGGTCACAAATTTCATCCTACGCCGATGGCTGTGAGCCACGTGACGATGTGGTTTGTGCGGTAGCCGGACTGAGACAGACACTAGAACATAGGCAGACTATAGAGACTATCACCAATTATTAAACTGTGGATGTTCATCGTTTGCGAAATTAAAGACGGTCGTGTTCCTATTAGCTAAATTCGACAATGTATAGCCGGAGTAAGTATGGTTGATGTTGCTTGTATCATGCCTAACTGTGAAGTCCCAAGTTTTGTACAGTTGAGAGTTCGACCATTGAGTATGTATATCTGTCTGGTTATGCAAATGAAGACTGTAAGTGAACGAAACCCGTTTTTGTCAAAGAGACGGGAAGACACCGGTTGCAAAGTGTCGATATTTACCGATAGAAAACGTTAACCATTAGATTTACATGTAAATGGCACATTAACGGAGATTGAAAGGTGTTTGCATATTAGGTCTTCTGAAAAAGTGTCAGTTTCGGGGTATGAGGACGACTTAAATCAGTATTCGTGGCAAGCAGTGTGTTTCCACTTCGTGCTGATTAGTTTTGCTCCGCTATAACAGATTATCAGGCTTTAGTTGTTCAGTGCAATTCTTATTACCGAAGATGCGTGGACTAGGTAGCTTGTTCAAGAAAAGTACCATCCAAACAATGATGCAAGCGGTCGCGGGCTGTGCTGTGCCAGCTGAATGGATTTTGGCAAGTTTCTCGAAATCCGGTCCCTTCTTCCGCAAATGCAATTAATGAGGTTGGTGAAATATGCTGTAGGCTAGTTCCACTTACTTTGGGACTAAGTCTGAAACACTATTTATCCAGTTGCACAGACCAAGCCTAATTAAACAGCCGGGAAAACACAGTCGATGGCAGGTTTCAGGGTACATATGACATTTTAGTAGGGTCTCTGTTCAACTTTGGACTTCTCAGTCTCTCGGTAAGTTGATCGCCCTCTCCGGATAAGTAACTGTCGTCTAGCCTCTCCGCCCAGTCTAAGGTTCTGATTTTTCCCAACCCACGAAATTGTTTTTGCTAATCATTAACGGAAAACTACCGGACTGCAAATGTTAGTCATTTTTTTGCTTGTACTTACGGCCTCTTCTTGTAAGGTTCCACTAAAACATCAGTCAAAACACTTAACTTACATTCCATTCGACCACAAGAGACATTGGCAGTTTCGACTAAACACTATTCGGAATTTCAACACAACCTAAACTTGTCATTCGATGCGGAAATGTTTGTAAAGGAAACCAGTAAGCTATTACCCATCATTTGCTTCTCAGTCCCTTTTAGAAAACATCAACTAAGGACCCCTCACAACCGGGTTTCAAACAATGCATTCAGAATTTGATCACAAAGATAAACAACCGTTTTCTGTGGTAGGACATTGGCAAACAAATAATCGACAGCATTGGACTAGAAGTGACTGGGACCTGGTGGTAAATTTTCAAGTTTTCGGAAGAGTCTAAAAGCTCTTCAGACAATGAGGGAACAACACGGTTTTGAGACAAGAACTGCTAGATGCGTGTACTTCGTAGTGGGTTATCGGTACCAGTTTGCCCATAACAAGAAAACGGATCTATAATTCTTATGTCTACCAACTTCGGTCTCTTAACAAGTGACTGAAGGGATATTACTGTTTCGTATATGTTCGAAATGTCTAACCTTCGAAAAATCAATATGATCGAGTACTTTCTGGGATTTCACATTGTTGGACAAACAAATTTAACCTCCTTTGGTTCCCCCCGTAATTTCTGACAGTAAATAGGAAGGTTAGATATTACGCACGGATCTGAGCTGAAGGGTTAAGAGGAGTCAGTCTGCGTTGGTCTGGTACAACCAGGCCTTGGTAAATTATTGTCCTGAATTTGCATTCTTTTCATTTTATGGAACAAACAGCTTTTACAATACACTCTCCTTAGTTTTCTTTGATTTCTATGACTATTCACTTTGAGTTTTGTGGCCACAAACACAGCCACTGGTCGATCAATCTAATTGCCTATCGGTCCTCAACCCCATGTGACCTTCTTCTTTTTCACTATGCATATCTATTATCTATCCCACGTGACTTGGTCTTCTGAGGCTTCTAACATTGACCCCGGCAAACTCGTTACTCAGTTTTACTTACTTTACATCAAGAAAATAATTGTTACCCAGTCTTCGAAACGCCCGTGAGCAAGGGAAACTACATCACAATTTTGGCTTTTTTCGATTTACCTTTCATGGCATTGTCTTGGTGAACAAACCATACATGGGACAACCTTTAGGAGCTTACCCTAAAAATAAGGACAGTGGATCCACCAAATTCGGTCATGGACTATATTTTGAAGTCATTTTTGACCCGAAATTCACATCACAAAAGACTCAAAATTAATCAGCTTTTTTAGTCTGGCGTGCAATGTAGCTTTTACATCTACCTGAATTTTTCTTGCTGCAGTCTGTACTGACAGTCCATGGATGAGATAAACCAAACCGTTGCTAGCCCTTTTGGGGGGTTGATTTGTGCGTCACACGGTCAAGTGGTATGGAGACGTATTACCGAATTTTCCATTTCTGAATAGGAACCAATGTCAAGCTAGGGGGACCACTTTGTCCCAGTTGGCAGAAGGCAAACACATCCCCCACAAAAGAAATAAGACAGAGGTAGTCCGCCAAGCAAGGGAACGGGAAACGCTATTGCCTCACACCTGAAATAAGGATCGTTTAAATTAACTGAATGTATCTAACGAAACAGTGCTAACACAGCACAAATGTGCTAGCGATTGTGGCCGTAAGAGTCACAGTATGGTCGAAAACTAATGAGGCCACAGAACATAACACTTGCTTTTTCTTCCGACAGCCATCTTAGATCACGTGTATCTCAGTTTGTTCATCCCTGAATGTTAACAGCGAGCACACAGTAGATTATCCTAACACAAAGCAATGGCTTTAGTTTCAGACATGTTATCACCTGGATTGTCTCCTTAAGATAAAGACAAATCATTCGTTGCCATAACAACAGTTTTGAAAAATTCAAGGCCTAGACAACTAAGGAATGTATGAAACACCGGACTTGGACTTCAGTAACATGCACGGCCACCAGGCGGGAGTGGATCTTCTAAGTATTTCAATGTGTTCGAATGAAGGGTTTTACAGCTAAGTTATATGCCACCATTGGTTTGTCGTAGATAACGTTCTTCACGTGACGAAAACTCACGTGCCTCAAAATCAACCAAACGGCCCAAAGTAACTACGTGACGAAAACTCATGTGACTCAAAATCAACCAAACGGCCCAAAGTAACGTAAAAAAAATTGCCTGACTGAGTATGCTAGACGGATTTTAGCGAAACGTTCTAGCTGATAAAATTTCGCAGGCAAAATGACCACTTAGAAATATAGAATGATTTTATTTTTATCGTCCACTGTGCAAGGATTATACTGCAAATGGGTACTAACAGCCGCAGAATAATATGTAATATAAACTGACTTTAAAAACCGATTATTCAGCTTAAGGTTCGTTTGACTCCCACACAAAACTAGAGAAGCTCTCGATACCCTCAAACGCCGACCAACGTCCGTTTAATTCGGGTGAATCTTTGGTTGGAAAGATCAAAATAAAGCTCCATGAATTATCAACTGAATGGCAGATTATATTACATTATAATAGTTGTTCAGCTTTAGCACCTAGCTACCATGCCACACAAAGAAGGTCATAGGGCTGGGATATTGCCCGGTTGTCCAAGCCTGGACAGGAGAGGTCGGGATGTAAAGAACTGTCCGATCAGCGAATACGACCTCTAACAACTAAGTCATCTCTACAACTTAATGCCTTTAGGTAGCTGAAGTACCGGTAGACGGATGGCTTGTCTGAACTAGGCTAAAAGAGTTGAGGTAGACAGTTTCAAAATCCCTCTGATGAAGCATTCATTCAAACCAAAACATTCTGTACATCTCAGTGGCAAAGAACACCTCGCTTGCATTGCTGCCCTCTGCGCCTTCTGCTATTGTCCTCTGAAAATATCCATGTACTACTAGGAATGACGGAACCGTCAGATCGTTAGAAAGAGCATCATTACTTATGAGCAAGGCTGTCTGCAAACAAGTTTATGCCTGCTTGAAGCTTAGCTATGCATTCAGAACTACTGGTGAAAGGCAGCGCTCAATGCCGTGTCTTAAAGAATTTATGTGCCCTTCTGCTAAATGGCAGCCTTGTTGATCTCCGGAACCACAAACTAACGCGCATCCGATCCGTTCTTGAAAGACCTCTGCAGGATTTCTGCCAAAACTTGCTAAGCTTCGGCGGGTTATGCTATGTCACCTGCCAAAATACCATGTTCGCCTCAGGCAGCTCCTTGTGTACTGTACATAAGCTTCTGGAATATTGACCACATCCGTAGAATGCGGTGTGTGTATTTCAACTATGTTTCGCTTAGATATGACCGCGCAGAGCTAACCTATAGTCCGGCGGAGTGACTGATTAAAGAACCTGATAAAGGGTATGACTGCCTGAACAATAGTTTCATCAGGAGATTTTCATAACCGCGTCAAATGTTATAAGAGATACGTTGATGTTTTTGTTAGGTTCCGGCGGTTCAATTCACCGGATTTTGCAGCTATTCTGTAAACCATCTAGTTGGGTTACTCAATTCAGAGGGGTAGCAATGGAGGAATTTAAGTTTCCGAAACTAGTTCTGTGGAGGCACTAATGACATCAGCAGGTCAGACAATGAAAAACTGGCTATACCACCAACCAGAAAAGCTCAACTCGGAATCTTTAGTCCTATGCGGAGAAGTGAGGTTGCACACTATTTCGGAACTTGCCTGCCGCATCGGCTAATTAGGACAACACAATCCGCGTCGCGTGAGGTTGTGCGTGGAACAGTCTGAGCACACTGTACCCTGTTTGTCCACTGGGTAAAACCGCAGGCCAAGGAAGAGGAGGTTTCTAAAGACTGCGGCAGGCGTAACTGATAAACTATGCCAAATGAGGTCATCATCACCATCATCATCATCATCATCAAGAGCAACATCAGATGAGAACACTGGTGCCTTATTAACGTAAAGCCACGTCAATTTGTTTGAACAAGGGGCAGACAAGTAGATGCAGGGCAAGCCTACCATAAACAGCCGAAATGCCTAAATCTCCAACACTCAGTCACAATCAGGATGGAAAGAGACAGAATGAGCGCCACTAAAATTGGTTAGCTACCAAGCAAGGCTGAGTACAGAGAGGATCATATGGACCCCATCCTGGGAGGCAAGCAGCACCAGAATCACCCAAACTTCTCGCAACATCCTTCACCTTCTTCTGTCATGTCAAAATCCGTTTAAACTTAGGCTTCAACTACTTCCAATTAGGCACTCAAAACAACGGCCATATAGGCAGGCGGTAACTCAGAATTCGTAGCATATCATCATCTTCATCGGAAGCATAACCTCAGTGTTCAACACTGATGCTTCCCTGTCGTACAACCGTGATTTATTTGAAAGCCTTATTTTAAAGAAAAGAATAAAGGTGGACCCGGGAGGGACTAGGGGCATCACAGTCACTCCAAGCCGCCTACATCTCCAGACACTCGTTAAAACTACCATAATAGAAAATAATAACAAGAACCCCACTGAAATCGATGAACAGCAATATCTTGCAGTGTTTTTAACCAGGCGCAGTTGGGATCACGCGGTCCCATCCTGGAAGGCGAACCGTACCGACAGCACGCAAACGTTTCGTAATCTCCTTCATATCCCTCTGTCAGCACAAGAATATTGTTACCTATCTGCTAAAGTCACTCTGAATCGGGCACGGAAAACAGCACAATTTTCGGCAAACGATGGTTCGACAAATGCAATACATGGTGCTGGACACATCCTTCAATGAAAGTCCTCGTTGTACAGCCGCAAACTCGCTTTCTAAGTGCATCGTTGAGGATTCGCAGACATGAGCCCACACGGGCAATGGTTCTGAAACAACGGTCGTTGAACACATGAAGACGTCTCAGTTCCGCTTCTCGAACAGTTCGAGTCTCACAGCCTCACATTTCTAGCCTGATACACACGTCCCTTGAGATTCACGGATATACCGCTTTGACACCATGGTGTATCAAATTAACAAACCCGACCCGAGCATTACAGATTCGTGCATTGACTTCATCTGTTACACTAGATTCGGAACTAATTTGAATTCCAAACTAAGTAAAACACCTTACGAATTCCAGTGCCTCTCCCTGGATTGTAAGCGGCATGTTCAGTGACCGCAACTCCACAAGCAAGACCTCACACTATGTGAGTGCAAAGTGCGTACCAGAGGATAGGATGACTTTAGTTATTTCATCCAAAAACACCTCTCCAAAGACGAGAATGAAAGCATCTGAATGTTCTAGGTCGATACAGTTTTCCTCAGAGGCTGTTTGAACACCGGGTTTTCAAGACCTTCCAGTGTTCATGTCCTTATATCAGCGATTATGAAAATAAATATGAATGGGGAGAGTAAGCACCCATGACAGACACGTCTTTGTGTACGGAAGCTTTTGGAGAGCCCTCAGTCACATGCCTGGAAGTATGAGAATACAAAGGTCGTATTATGTTCACAAACCCCTGTAGCATTCCTTAATGGCCCAGTGTGTCAGGAAGCACAGACCAGTTAACCGAGTCGAATGAGCCTTGGAAATCCAGGAATGCTGAAATCGTGGGTCGTTTGTACTTATGGCGCTGTTCCAGCCTCTGACAAAGTGTAAAGCTTTGGTCAAGGCAAACCTTACAAGGCCGGAAGTTTGTTTGCCGCTCTCGAGTTAGTGTTTGAAGACCCCGTACAGTGCCACGAAGGATAAGTGACGCCAACAGTCTCGTTACACCCGGGGTCAAGCTGAACGCCCTTTGGTTACCACACTCAATACGAACCACTTTTTGTAAAATGGGTGCTACCACTGATTCTCCCCAGTTGTCTGGGACAGTTTCCTTTTCCCGAATGAACGCGAACAAACCAGACAAGCTCCGAATGTGAACCGTACCCTTTGAACTATGCAAGTACGCGTAGCGCATGGCTCAGTCACCTCCGCTCACAGTGCTGGATGTGTTTTTGGACGATTCACCATCTGCTACACTAAAAGCTCGTTTCCCGATCACTCTTTTTCGAAGCGGCTGGTTTCAGCAGATTCCAGCCATTAGGTGTTCAAAGACCTGAACATATCTTAGGTTCTCCACCGGACAGGCGTACAACAATACAGCCCACACTGAGGTATGACATGCCTGTACTTTGAGACTCAGCGGGATGGCCTTTTGACACCACAAGTAGCGCAAAATAGCGAAAGCAACTCTGGCCATTGAGATTCTTCGGTTGTTGTCACATAACCATGTGAGCTAATGCATCTTCCGTGATACGTATGTCGTTCCAAACTCCTTGGATTTTTGGAAGCATGTAAAAATACTTTATGCTTTTTCAAAGCACATACCGGAGTACTGGATGATCTCGTTCAGCTTTTTTAGTACTTAGTGCTTTTTCTGGAATCTTGATGACCAAGTGCTCGGAATATTCCTGCTTCTGGTCCCGAGAGATCTGAACCTTCGGTTTTTGAAGATATTACAGTGTTTGCTCCACTACCCCATTGGTAACGAAATTAAACAAAACCTAAAATTACGCCAAATGAGATATACACAAATGAATGCCTACTCCTTCTCCTTGAAAACAGTAGTAGGCAACAACACTGATAATTTTACTAAGTTTGGAATGTAGGAGCTGTCTAGGGTAAAAAAAATAAGGAGCAGAGTCCGAATTAAGGCAGCTGTTGAATAAAATCGTCAGCAGGAACACAATTAGTGAATACCTAATCTTTCGAAGTTTAGTTTATACAGCTCAGTTTTTTATTTCAAAGCTCTTCCTTGTTCAGCGTTTCACTGTCAGGTCTCCGGTTTTCAGAAATCCGGCCATGGTTTGCTCACGTTAGGATAGATGGAAGTGACACTCTCAGACCATTATATCCCTAAGAACCTTCCGATGCAAAGCCTTTGTGACCAATGTATAAGAGTAGTTAATTTGACTTGCACACTGACGGGAGACTCATCTGAAACCCATCTGAATTTCTCGTTAATGATGTTCTTAACTATTTATTTTGGCCCTTTCAGTCT
The DNA here is from genome assembly GCA_003604175.2 of Clonorchis sinensis. NCBI lineage: Eukaryota > Metazoa > Platyhelminthes > Trematoda > Opisthorchiida > Opisthorchiidae > Clonorchis > Clonorchis sinensis. Next base: position 50,178,240 of record CM030370.1, read on the forward strand.
CCAAGTCCATACGGTCCCATTAAACAATGTAAAATTTAGCGGATGAAAAGACTTAAATCCAACCTTCAAATATTCAATATTTATATGTGCGTTGTTCGAGAATCGCGGGACAACAATCGATGAAGCTGGTTCCGGGAAAATGTGGGCTAATATGGGGAACCATATTAACGTTTCAGAGTGAGATTTCTCTAGAGATCCACCTAGGTCAAGCGTAATTTTCCCACTCATAATCTTTTTGATGGGCAACGAATGGTAAACTATACTGCAGTTATGTCGATCTGTGTATAATCCTCTTGGTTTCAGTAAATGTATCAGTCTCCTTATTGTCTTTTCGAGCTAGTTTTACGTCTTTCGATATATTGTTCCATCAACTAAGGCAACAGTATATTGAACACACTTTTCAGTGTGTTCAGTTAACATATCCTTCATTTGTGATGCCTACATTAGACAAAGTAATCTAACAGAGTAGGATTTACTTTGATCACATGGTGGGATATATGGATGGATTTCACAATCCGAACCATACTTTGTGCAAAATGTGTTTTACACTGCTGTATTCTTCTAAGGAATTTACTACCTTCATGCAAATGCAACACACTCTGCCGACCGAATCTTGCATCACTGGAAGTAGTTGACATGACGTCACGGTCAGCCTGAGTTTGAACTTAATAAACATATAGACAACGATATCTTCTTCCTTTCGAATGGTTTCATTGTGGTTCATGACGCCGGAGGTACTTACCCCTTCTCGGCACGATTTCCGTAAGAAAAACAGCATCCAACAAAATAAACATACAACTTTTTCCACAAGATGCCCCCAGGTTATTCCTCCAATGCCAGCGGTGTTTCCGTACCCCTTCGGTCACCCAAACATTTTTAATACTAACTAGTTCATAGATCGTTTTCTAAAATTACATATTTATGCATCTTTAAATGACTGTTGGAGGCAGCTTTTTACCTGTCGCATTTTTGAGCAATACGCTGCTGCACATGTCATTCCGAGGCGGGGAAACGTTGATGTGGTAGACCTGTTTCCTCCGTCAAGAAGAGACTAGAACCTACTGTGGTGTGACGGTCTGCGCCCCTCAGCGACCCACTGAGCTATACCGTGAGGTGTCCCCGCGACACTTACAGAGTCTCTCACGCTAGGTTTTCAATAATTAGAGGTCTGACAAACAGTCCCCTGGTCCTTCAGGTTGTGGGTTACAACATGTGGCGACTTGGTCCCTAGGAACTGTATTTCCCGCCAAACACCGTTGCCTTGCGGTCAGGCTTTTGAGCTAAAGGCTTTGCTGAGGACCCTAATCGTCCTCCTGTCTAGGTGTGAGTTCCTTGACAGAATCCCAGACCACGTAAAACCATGATGGCTACGTCTAACAAAAAACTCATGTCACATCGGCCGTCGCGTGGTGCCATCAGCCGGGTTGCCTTACTCGCTGAACACAGCAAGGCGGGTAAGCGAAAATGGGCTACTGCTGACGCCTCCCTTCTTTCTATTTCACATAATTTTTCTTCCCACCCCATTATTAACTCTCTCCTTGTAGGCCAAGCACTTAGGACTGATGACTCCGTTCGTCATGCATCGGTTTTGCGCGCAACATCTGCTCGTCACGTGGCGCCGGTATCCTCAGGTATCTCGAAATCAATCTTCAAGTCACGGCGCCCAGTCTACCTGGCCGCCCTCAATGTCCGCACTCTGAAGCAAGCAGGACAACAAACTGCTCTTTCTATCCCATTGGACTTGCTTGTAATTGATGTATCCTGTGTCTCAGAAACAAGAATTCAAGAGTCAAGCAAAGTAATTGAGCTAACCGAAAATCAGTCTCCACCCGCTTCCGGTTAAGCACCTCTGGTGATCCAGAGGCTTGTGCGGCGGGATATGCAGGGGTTGGCATGGTCCCAACTCACCGGGCGGAAGTATCCTTTCTCGACTGGATACCCGTTGATAGTCGCCCCATGCGGTTCATCTGGCAACGTCTGTGTAGGGGGCTCACAAGCGAAAAATTGATTGATGTCTTTTTATCGTGTCCGCTTACGCCCCAACTGTTAAAAACAGGTTTTTCGACGCCCCGACTGCTCCGTTGCGGTGAGCTAAAAGTTCAGCTATCCTAATGACTGCCGGAGGTCTGAATGCACAAGTGGACAGGCTTAGCGTATCTTGGACTCAAGTAGGAGGTCCATATGGACTGCACTCGGTACTTGCGGAAAATGGTGAACGACTGCTTCAGATGTGTGCTGATTACAGGCTGTTTTTATACAGTACTAACCTCCGAAATAGCCGAATTCGTCTGGCCACATGGTAATCTCCAATGCCATGCCGGCTACAAAGTCAAATCTATCCCATTACCATCAGATACCGATGGCACGACTCGATAACTGACTGCCGGTCGTTTTGGAACACATTTGTGGATTCCGACCACGCGCTCGTCCGGTGTCGAGCCGCGTTAGGTGCTGACAAATCGCTTGGCAACTGAGAGACTGGCAGATCCGGATGTGAGACAAACTTACAAGAATTGTCTTCCAGAGTCTTATCCAAATGCTCCACTATCAAAGGTAAGCTCATACTGAGACGACATTGCCACCTCTTTGCAGAGTGCTGGGAATTCTGCCTGTGGCACGCCACAACCAGGTGCACTCAAGCACTGAATGTTAGACCAAACGGTGGCACCGCTTAAGTCTCGGAGAAATATATTAGCCGGTCCCGAAGATAAGTCAGCACGACAAATTATCAGACGTCAATTGAAAGTGAGCGTGCGAGCCAACTATGAAGTGTGGTGGACACAGAAATCCCAGGAAATTGAAGGCTGGTAATGCCCGAAGACTATTTTAGTTGATCTGTGGGACCGGTTCCCGGAAACCACCAGTGAGTGAAACCATCAAGTATCAGAATGGAGTGACAATCTTGAATAAAGAAGAACCTCTCAACCGTTGGATTGACTACCTAGAACAATAATTGTCGTCACTGGCCTCACTGGGGCTTCGTTGTCTTCATGTGGCTCGTGAAACACTGACTCGAGAGCAGCAAGCGGGATTCCGGCCTGGTATAGGTTGCGTTGACAAAATCCTCGCACCCATGCCACCCAAATGGCCGCTATTCTGTTGTGGCGCTTTGCGGGATATGTATTTGGTTCATATTCAGACCACTGTCGTTTGAACCGTCATACCCCTGTTCTGGCGTAATTATTCTGGTGAGTCCACACCAATGGGAAGCACTGGACTCGAGTTTCGCTCGTATTAGAGCTTATCAGCAGTGCAAATCCAATGGCCAGACATCTGACACGCGAGGCGAGCGTGTTACCACTACTCCACCAACGCACTTTGGACGAATCTGAATTTTCATGTCTGGACAGGCGAACGTGTTCACGCTTGAACGATGTGATTGGTGTGCCTGATGCATCGAACGACGACCCAGTAACTGTCCTGATTGTGACGATCGATTGCCCCGCAAGTCAGGACATGTCAGTCACGTAGCACCACAAACACTTGAAACCCACTGGGCATGACCATAGGATATGCAATGCTGATGCTTCCTTTCGGTGTGGACTCAGCAGAATAATTACGCCAGAACAGGAGGATGACTGTTCAAACGAAAGTGGTGTGAATACGAACAAATTCTAGTATTCCTTGATTTCCAAGGCGCATTCAAGTCGCTTGACCGGGCCGTTCTTGACACACTTGCCCACCAAGGAATGCCCCGGAAGTTCGTGGATATAATAATCTCTTTGTATTCTAAGATTTTCAGACGTGAGAGAATATACGGCTAGCTCTCCGAAAACTTCCTTACACAAAGCGGTGTCCGTCAGGGATGCCCACTCTCCACATTCCTGTTTGACTTCGTGATCAATGAAATCATGAGACGAACGCTGAAAGATCTCCAAAACCCCGGTGTTCAAATAGCCTGTGAGGAAAAACTTGTCGATCTGGAATATGCAGACGATATAGTTCTCGTCTGCAAAGAAGGGGAGAAGGCGCAGGTGTTTTTGGATGAACTGACCAAAGTCATCTCGTCTTTCGGTATGCACATTGCACCCACAAAGAGTAAAGTCATACTCCTGGACATGCAATCACTGAACAAGCCATTTACGATCCAGAGGGAGGTACTTGAAATTCTGGAGTGCTTTACGTACATTGGAATCTGTATTGGTTCTGATTGTAATGTGACAGATTAGATCACTCCATGAATCCTTAAGGCCCAGGTCGCGTTTGCTAATTTGAGCCACCTATGGCGTCAAAGTGGTGTATCCCTGAACCTCAAGGGACGTGCATCAGACTACAGTGTGGGCTGTCGTTTTGTGTGGCTGTGAGACTTGGCTTGGTCGAGCAAGTGAACTGAGACATCTTCAAGTGTTCGACCATGGTTGTCTCAGGACCAAGGCTCGTGTGCGTTGGTGTCGGCGAATCTGTAGCGAGGCAATTAAAAAGCGAGTTTTTGGTTGTGCAACGGGTACTTCTATTGGAGAGTGTGTCAAGCAACAGAAGCTGCTTTGGTTGGGACATGTGCTGCGTACGCCAAACTATCGTCTGACGAAGAGAGTGATGTTTTCGGTGTCCAATTCAGATTAAATAACTAATTAATGCTCATTCAGTTGTAACACCTTTTCGGTGCCTAGCCGTCATGCCACCCAAAGAAAGCACAAGGGCTGGGATACTGCCAGGACGATGTTCACTATGTCCTTAGGAGACGAGTGTCATCCTGAAATGAACACTATATCCATCTAACCGTTTGTTTACGGATGTACCACATCAGTTCTTGGACGATATCCAAAGGTTGAATTGATTAAACCGTAATGAATGGTTTAGTACCTCACTGTAAACCCTATGGCTTGGAAGCTTAGTTTTCTACAATAACAAAACTGCCAAGCTCATTAGCTAGTGGTACTGACGCGATCTAAAGTTAACACCCTGTTCCTCCAGGCAACTGTTGACATACTAAACTATATTCACAATTGATGATTCCACAAACAAGGTAAATCCAGCTGAGCTCCAGCGATGCCAAAGTTGATGAAAACTTTTGGTCGCCACTCAAGAGGTTTATTTTCCTCACCCATTCAATTATTAGGCTTGCGAGGGGTCCTTTCTTGAGGGAAGTGCTCTGAAAATTACTAACATGATGGTCCTGTGCCAGGCATATCATCACCAGCTGGCCAAACTATCTTTTCTTTTTTTGGTTATTTTCATTTTGGAAGAAAATAGTGAGAATGTTGAGTCACTGTCGCTGCCTTCATTCCACGACTAACGCATAACCCTGTTTATCTCACAGCAACCTGACGGTACCCAAAGGAAATTGACATCCTTGCAATGAGACCCCAACACATCCCTCTGTTTTTCTTTCAATTGGGGAGGATATGAGCTGGCTTTAAAAAAGGATACATAACCTTACGGAAAAAGCAATTTTGCTTCTATGCTCCAGCAAAATGTATAAAACTTGCTCTTCTAACAACACCATCAGTCCTTAAGTTGTGTGGCACATTCCATTCCCATTGAGATTATCTCTATTTTTAAGGTGGAAAACGGACTTCCGACAGCGAAACTTGGTCCGATTTCACAGCTGGACCAACAACATGTTGGAAAGCATTTAAGGCATTTTATTTACACTAAACACGTGACACTTTTGAATTGTTGTCTGTCATCATTTTGCTCATTTTTTGCGCATAGCTCCTGCAGGTCTAATGATGAAGCAGCTAATAGAGAAACTGGCTGATATACTGGATGCTGATGAACCAGAAGCCCTTGTGCCATTTTTGCGCAACCCTAAGGACTCGCGGACGTCATCCCTCATCGATGAAGCAACAGAGTATGTGGAGAGAACCTTGCTCCGGGTAAGTTTTCGTACAAATCTAGTGAAACAAGAACATTCCCGGTGAATAAGAACGCAAGCACACATAATGTAACCAAAAAGCTATCGTCCTCGACTGGGACCCAAACCCGGGACTGCTAAATTACCGGATAGTTGATCCACTGAAGACACTGTCGCTTTGACTAGAGAGGAAAACTTTTTGTAAGAAAACTGGAGGGTGCATTTGGCAGCTGAGTACCTATTTCGGTTCTGTGAGGAAGAAGTTGAAACTGACGGAATTTGATTCTCTGTGGAGTTACTTTCCAAGAGCCATTCACCAACGCTTAACATGCAATAGACAGTGATAAACGGACAGACCGTTTTACATGAGTAAATATCAAATTTACCATGAAAAATAGCTTCTAACCATCAGTGTTGCTTTGGTTGTCCTTGTTTTTTGAATGGATTCGAACAAGTTACAAATGCTGAGCATGAACTGCAGAGATCACATTTTCTCGTTATGTGGCAAGCGGAAGATGACTGTGTAACTGACCGTTCTGCGGTTTTCTGTCCTGCTGGCTTGTTAAAGTCCCAAACGAATGCGATCCATCATATCTCCGGTGGAACTGTTAAACAGTATCTTGGCAGCCTGATAAGACGGACTGTAGGTCCCTCTTAAACCGGTCTAATATTCTGGCAGGCGTTTGCTACTTTATAGTCATTCCTGAGTGACAGTCAGGTGAACTGATGTATTCTGTTGTGGTGTTAATCGAATCATTTTTAAATCATGTCCGACCATGCACTGCGATCATATTTTTAAGGGTCGTTTTAAGAAAATCTCCAATCAGTGGTGCATCTACAGCATCTACATGCTGCAGATGCGCTCCTGATTCCGTAGAATTTTTTTTAGCAAAGACGGAATGCGGAAGACTGATAATATGAAGATATTCACCATCTTATGGGCTCACTGCCATGTCAGGCAAATCCAAACTGTTATCGAATCAAATGTGAATGCTCTTGTTAACGGGCTCGAGGGAACATAGATTTCATTGTCAAAAGTAGCGAGTCAAAATATCATGAACCTAGCGTTTTTAAGTCAAAGGATATTATTTCTGCATATCGGTAATAAAAGAATGTCAGTCATACTTGCACCGTTGCACGAAACTTTTTTCAATGAGCACTGTATTCGGGGCAACTTGTGCACTGCGCGCTTTTAGACTTTAGACCTCCAAATCATTCGGCTTTTAAGTTTGCGCGGATATCCTGAAGGACAACAAACTTCTCTACAAGTCACTAGGAGAGAATTTCGTCGAACTAGCTCTCACCTTTAAACGTCTTGTTCCAGCCCCACATTCTAGAGTCTGATCCTTTAGAAATTGAAAATACGCACCGGTCGCACTCACTTCACCCTTTTATATTTAAAGATTAACCTATAGAGAGACCAAAGCCATCGAATGATCACTATCCTGTTGCTTTACCCTTTCTAATTCCGCGTGCAGTACGACATAATTGGGGATCATCAAACATGAAGGCAGTGTTTCCTGGCGCGATCTGCCGATCTTGCGTTACAGAAATGTTTTTTTATATTGAGAATTTTGGCGGAGTAATCAATTTCCACAGACTGTAATGGCTCAGACACTCCTTAAGGGAGTAATCCACGAAATTCATACAAGTACTTTTCAACATGTTTCAGCCGGTGGTGTTGATTGATGAGCAAATCAAATTCCGGCTCAGCACCGTCAGATTTTTTAGATGCAACCTCTATTTCCTCCACGCCCATCACTTGCGTTGGGGGCTGTAACGTGCATCCTCATGTGCGTTGACGTTTCTTGAACGGCAAAGATGCTATGCACAAGCCGCAGTCAAATGCCATCAATTAAAGTAGGTGGAGAGCTGCAGGTGCAAATTAACAAAGCTTAGTTGGGTTGTAAGAGTTGAAACAAGAACAACAGTCTGTCTATTGAGATGATACTGAAACGCGAAAATATACCTGTGACATGTACCTGACAGGCATTTTGCATGGACTGTTGTACTTCACTTAAAAGACAGTTAACTTCAGACGGTTAAATCCAACAATAATGTTGTTTCTGCCGGTAATAGCAGTGTTTGCTGAGATAAATAGCCTGCTCGCACGTGGTGGTGCTTTGAATTGGTAACAAGTATGTTGTGTCACGGGTTTACCTTTCCTCATTGGAAGAATGAGCATCCAAAGCTTTCCACCATACGGAGGGGAGGATAAGAAACTCTACAGCTTCTGAAGTGTATTTCTTGACAGGCATTTGATAACGACCAAAATCCACTCGCCTATTGAGCACTGCCTTGTTTAAATCTCTTTTGGAAAGGAAACAGTGGTACTGAGTTGGGACTACTTAAGGATAGAAGTCTTCCGCCACTCTAGTGCTACCGGGAGATTAACTCTCTTTCAGGTAACTTAAATATTTTGAATGTTCAACATCTGGCCAGCAGATCCTGAGAGACTGAAGCAAAGGTCCTTTTAGGTTAACGGAAGTACTTGGAGTTTACTCGAGAAAAAATCGTACTTTCTTTAAAACTGTATACGTCATCATCATAGTTCACCTGTTACTGCATAACAGGTGGAATTCCGTGAATTTAGCTCTCTCCCACCATTTCTAACTTGCCATTAATTGTCCACTAGAGAAAATTTCAGTAGCCCACTGTGGTGGTCAAATAGTGCGCTGACGTTCGAGACCGTGGCGATAAGATAAGCCAATATTTCGATTATCGTTAGGTCAGCCCGTATAAGTTGTGTACAAACTAGAGGTGCTAAAAGTAGCTTGGCACAGTATGGCACTGTCTGTGCAACTCCTCACTTCACCAGATGTATGATAGGCTGTTGTCATTGTTCTCCGTCACTTCTCTACGCGTGGCAAAAGCTGCCGTTAAAAAATCCATTTTCGATGTTTTCTGGCTTCGATGTTATCCGCGTAAGCTTTACTAGTTCGCGTAAATATGAATGTTCCAAATATTTGCAAAACCTTAACCTGACCACACATTTAGTTCGCAGTAATACGATCCGCGTACAAATGCGTGGCGCTTTTAACCAGCCCGCCGTATTCCTGGGATCCAGACCGACCGGACCCATATGGATGGACCCCATTGCAAACAGCAGAGGATCGCGATGATTTGTGGTGTTCCACTGAGTTGGCGTTGCGTACAAGAGAACTGCGGAGCGTGGGTTATTTGCTTCCCAAATGGCCCTGTGGCGGTCGCACTTCAACTTGCCTCCTTTGGCCTCAGGATATGTGGTATCAACCCTTGACTCGAGAAGCTGTGAGTAAAACTTGTTTCAACTTGCTGGGTACCTAACAATCACCAGTAATGCACCATTTCGTTGGCTCCATAAAAAATCTCATCATATGTATCTCATTTTTGCACTGAACTTCAAACGTTTCGTATGAAGATACTCAGGTTTCCGAGTATCATTTTAGCTCAAAGGCCACAGAAAATAATGTGCTTCCGTTTTAGAAAAAAGTCACATTCTAGTTGGGCAGTCCGAACGCACCATACCCAAAATACGTTTTAGTATCTTGATGTAGAGGAGTGACGTACATGGTTTTTTGTTTAACGGTTTCCCGCGTTAACCACAATAGCACTGGAGCAATATACACACATGTCCACACGACTCTAATAGGCGAAGCTATCCTAACCAGGGTAAATAGATCTTTAGTGAAAGTTCATCATGCTTGATCAGGCAAAACAATGCAACCTGCACTCAACCATAACCATAGAACACAGATTCTTCCCTAAGTAAACTCAAAATATCCTTCACTCTCAAGACGGTTACTCTGGAGAAGAATGAACTGTTGATATGCAGTTCATGGGACTAAGTTAAATTTAAAATCCCTGGGTTCCTGAACCAGTTTATTAGAGCTATTCAAAGATAAAAGTTTGTAAATGGTAACGGTTCAAACTACTTCCACCAGGCTCGGGTATAAAACTTCCAACATGTATGGGTAATGAACGTATGAACATTGGGTGAAATGCATCTACTGACAGGTTACTCTGAGAAAAGAGCGGTCTGACTGACATGTTGAATCAGTCGTTCTTGTGCACACAGCTGGAGTTGCAGTACTACTGTCGTCGTTACACATTAAGCAAATTATTTCTAATTTTGATGGCATAAAAGAATGGAGAAAGCAAGAACAAAACCAGCACGTCTTGGATATTGAGGCTGTTGACTTGCACTTCAATCTCGCCGCCGATGGTATTGATCCGTTGCATTGCAGGATCTGTGGGAAGTGGTTTGGGCCCTTTTCAGAGATAAATTGAAAAAGATGTTGATCAGCTTTGCCGCGACTTCAGGTGAACATATAGGTGACATGCATTGCAGAATGGTCAATATTCTTAAAAACAATCCTATTGGTTGACAAAACGAAGTGCAACTAACCTACTGTGTATATGCCGTCAAAAGCAGACTGACTTTTCTGCTCCGCGTTATCTGAGATATAATCCTAATCAAAAAAGAACATCACAACATCCTTTTTCTTAGCTGTGGTGTTTAGAGTGGATGTAGGGCTTGGTTTGCTATGCAGGGTCATAAATGTTCTGAGTAGCAATCGGCCAACAGAGTCATTTCTAGAAAATCTTTCCCTAAGTGAGCAGTTGTACAGATGATCACTTCGAATGGGACTCGCTTGCACACCATCGAGAATTTTTGACAAAATTGCAGACTATACCATCCAAAATTAAGTAGCATTAATAAAAGACCCTTTTAGTAAATTCAAATAACTACTGTATTTAGCAGCGAAAGCAGTTACACTGAACCAAAGGGGCTCCACAATACGGATAGAACCCTAGATGCTCATCCTGATTAGTAGCAGTTCAAAGTAATCAGGCCACGTTTAGTGTGTGAGAATTTCGGCCTTGAATGAAACTTGTAGTAAAAAGAACATACAAGCTTACTTCGTCCTCTCCATGGGTGCTGCTATAGATTGCTTCACGCAGTTTGCACAGATCACACTGGAAGAAAGTTCACCAAATTTTTAGGCGACATTCCAGGCTTTTAGATACTGCACACTCCTTGCTTGTGAAAGAGCTTCAACTGTGGTCGATTATATGAATTTGGTTACAGATTTGGCACCTGAAACCAGATACTTGGAAATTGGAATAATTAGAGTTGATATCTTTATTTCAGTAGTATTGCTGATAGGCTGATAGGCTATTATTTATGACAGTTTTTCCTTGTCCTGACTTTCAATCGGACTTCAAATATATACTCAGATACACCTTTGTTCGTTTTACCAAAACCCACCATCAGGGTTGCTAATTTACTACACTGCTTGCAGTAGATAAACTACGCCGTTGTTCACATTCAGTGCTCAGATTTTCACATGTCAGTCAGAGTGAGCTGCTTAACTACTCTGATAATTGACAGCTTGTTTCCTAAAAGCGGAAGCACAAACAGTTTTACCACTTCAACTTCACACTAGCGACAAATGCAAGCGTAGCAAATGTACTGACACCTGTGTTACACAACTGTGTGACCTCTGTTGCGTCAGTCAGATTGGTTGAATAACAGTCATACCGCCTCTGCTTCACAGTTTACACTTGCATGTGAGAGTGATGGACACAAACATGGTTAGCCAATTTTGTGTTCTCAGCTGAGTAGATTTATCATTCTGTACCATTCTAGAAAACTGAACAGCTGGCGAACAACGCGAAACCGATCGATACGTGCACTGCTCTGAAGCCTAAAATTTCAGTTGCTGTCCTGGCCTCACGCCAATGGGCTATTCATCACACAAGTGTTGTGTTAAATTTACTGTATCTGACGCTGGTTTTGAGTGCCAAAAAAGAAATTTTGGCTCAGAATACAGCTGACGACAGTACAAATTACTTACAAGACGAAAATAGTCCGGGAGTTCAAGAGGATTAGACAATGTTCGGTACATCCTCGGGCGAATTGAAGAAATTGAAGTCAGATATCTTGATAAGCAGCAAGTATGACTCTTATTTTTTCAGGATTGCTTAACACCAGTTACTCGGTATTTAGGGACCGTCGCTGTTTGGGGTCATTTGAACAATGACCTTTGAAGTCTCTGTCGAAATATGATCCCACGAGAATGTGCCCCGGGGGTGACATACAAAGCACGTGGTACAGCATTTCAAAAACATCACACAAAAACTTAGATCGTCGTTTTTGGGGGGAAAATTTTTGGGTGACTCGCAGACGGATTCCAAGATGACGTTGGCTATGTTGGCAAAGGATCGCTCATCTAGTTACTGATAGTTAGTGGTCTTCATCCGAAATTGCAACAGATCATGGAACTACAAGCATCGAAATAAAATATTAGATGCAGCTAGAGGACAACAGAAACCATAAAATATATGTTCTTCAGATTCCTCAGCCAGCTTTTATCTATTCCATTCTCTCTTATGCGAAAACCGTAGTTATATACTAGCACTGCGTGGCCCCATCCTATGTGCATGAACAACTTCACCGCTGATCGGATGGCTCGTGCTCCTTCTTTAGCTGCAAATAAATAACTAAATAAACAACTACAAATGACCAACTAAATATCTAAGTAACAGTGTGATGTCATGACTCAGCTTCACACTATTCGTCAAACATTGACGAGCAGCGATCAGCTTCTAGTACACCAGCATTCATGATCACTAATTTGGCTAGCTTTCTGATCCAGGATGGAATTCGACGCTACTAGGGGTAGGACTTCCTCCCAAAATTTCCTAGGCATTTTCCGCCTTGGCGATTTTTTTAACTGCTTCAGCAAGACATGATTTATTGTATATGTTTTCGTCACCTTTCGCATAGCTCACCATTATGAACCTAATAATAATCTATGGAGTGCGCTGGTGATAAGGGTCACCACATTTCAAAATGGGATTGCTTACCGGTCCAGGATAAGTGCTACCATAGTCAGAGAGCCGCAATTTTTAAGGAGGGTTAGTGTTAAAGAATGACACCCGTTGAGATTTCCACAGAAAACATTTATCTGAAAAAGTTAGCTCACTGAAATTTGACCATTGTGATACCATACACCTATTCAGGCTAGAGGAAGCAGTTTGTAAGAAATAAACGTTTGCTTATTTCGTTTAAGTTTGTGCTAGTATGGTTCACATATGCTTGGTAGATCCAGAAGTTCCAATATTTCAAAAAATCACTGACTTGTATGCGTAAACAGAAGAGTGAAAGTTTCATAAAGGAATCCAGAAGTTCCAATATTTCAAAATATCACTGACTTGTATGTGTAAACAGAAGAGTGAAAGTTTCATAAAGGAAACTACTCACAAGGTAGCTAAAAACTCTTCGACAACCCACGACCGGTTTCGCCCTTCTTGGGGCTCATCAGGTAGGCGCAGTCCCCAAGTTGCCGTCAACCTTATGTTCTACTTGAACCCAAATTGGACTGATTGCGACAAATACACTGATTTGCAAGTCAATTTGGTTTTCACGGGAGACTCAAGTGAATCTCTCATATATGGTGTTCTTCAACTGATCGTGAAAACCAAATTGATTTGCGAATGAGAGAAGAGTGGAATATTTGAAAAAGATAGAGCCCTGATTTTCGCCTCACTTCCTTAGGAAATGCGTCTATTAGATTTTATGAAGACTGTGGACTGACCTGATTGTGGTCCTAACCTTTACTTGACTACGACCTCATGGAGAAGACTAGTAGAGCGAACGACTAAAACTGAATGCCTCCATTACTCAGAACGGAATTGGTGGTCACTCTGAAACAGAAGATGGGGGTTAGCAGTGCTGCAGCCGATTCCGAACGAGACAAAACCACCGTGCTGTCTCACTCATTTTTTCAGTTTTTGGTTTTATTTACACCAGCTGATCAAACTGATTTTTCGGCAGAAGTGATTTTGGTTGTTTTTCATCCATCACTTACTATGCGGGACTTACTCAACTTTTATCCCCAGGAGAGTAAGTGCGGCAAACAAATTGAGTCTTCTCATGACCGTATTGCAAAATGTATAAGAAAACTCATTGTGGAGCAACAAGCGCCTTTATTTTACATCAATGCTTTGCTCTTAGAATGTCGTTTGTGCTTATCTTGCACCGTTTATTTGGTTCCAAGTGGTGCAGCAGGAGTGGTCTGGAGTCCGAAACACTTGGGCGCGTTTAGATCACTGGTTTACAATGATAATAGTATTTTGAGTCTGAATTACTGTTTAAGACATTATATTCTCCACTTGGACATTTTCGCGAAGCACACCAGCAAAGTTTGTATCTCCAGACATTTTTCTAACTACTTTGCAACCTATTTGAATGAATGTGTATGATAACAACTTCACGGAATTTTGACGATATAGTCTAGCGCAGTGATAGATGGAGCAAGCTAGAATCATAAAATTCATCTGAGTAAGACAACCTTTTAGCGTGATGAATTACTTGCCATCAGTTACCACCTTAGCTAAGTAGCTTTGACATGACGTTGTAACTTACCCACAAGAGTCTTACCGCAACAAAAATTTCCCGTTACATCTTAACCGCATCCTGCTTTATCACACCCAACCGAAATGGAAGCAACCACCGGTAATCTAGTTGCGATGCCTGTAATGTCAAAAATGACTTCAGATGTGTTGATGTTAACTCAGAAAGCGTAGAACATTGGGTGGGAAATATCCGTTGGAAAACTTCGGTCTCTCGAGACAAGTGAATGAATATTACCTGAGCTCCACTATGCCTTCTTCGGGAACTTATTTTTTTCTCGCCATCCATACCTATTCACAACGAAGACAGTGTCAGCTACGACAAAACAAACTGGAGGATCAAAGGTGGCCATGATGATCATTTCGTCTGTGACTGAATTTTAGCTACTCAAAACCATTCATTAGTACTAGGACTAAGGAGGTAGTCGCGTAGGCTCTGACTTGTACGAGTCACGTGATACCAATACAGAACTGAAGTGGTAAAAATATAAAATTGACGTATCATCAGACTTCCTATTTGGATATCCTTTCACAACCCCATGCAAATCTACACAATATGGGAGGGTAAAAGCGCGTCTGCTCTGTTGTCACTGTTAAGTCGCCCCAGCTCCCGTGTACGAAATACGTCATTTATATGTGAGGTGTAAATGAGTTATTTTTGAATCCAAACAACTCATCATATCCCTATTGCATCCTCTAGTTCATTCACCGACGGGGATTCGGCAGCGTACTACACCACGGTGTACGTCTCTTGGACCAACGTCGTCAATTAGCCATGGGAGGAGAGATGGTGGCGCTCACATTCGAGTTGTTGATGGCCACTCCGTTTCTATTCGCATTCGATTTGTGGACCGGTGAGCCATGTGCGCATCACACTGGCACATTCTGGCCCATTCCCCAAACTGCTCTTGCAAAAGCAGCAGACCATTTTGGATGTTCTTGGTATCCCCAGTGCTTACACTTGGTGTTACCTGATCTGTCGAATACACCAGAAGATCCTGAGGAAGCTTGGCAATCGATTTTCGGTGCATGGCTCTTTCATCGCCTTCAGCCTGAACGCAACAGACCAGTAAAAGAATGCACCCTCAACTGGACTCCAATCCGGCTTCAAGATATATGCAGAGCGGCTATCCGCCAGCGTTTGGTGTACGCAATGAGTAAGCTTTGCTATCGAAATGATCCCAACTGCAGTATTAGTGAAGCATGTCTTTACGTTGGACTGCGTGTCCAATACATCCATAACCAATGTACTACTCGCTAGTAATTCATGAAATCAAATGTCTTGTTGTTAGACACTAACTCCCAAGTAGTAAACTGGCCTGGGTTTACGGCGAAAATAAGGTTATCTTTATCCAAGGATTTTGACATAGTTTACATGTTCATACATTATAACGACTTGGTGAGGGCTGAGCAAGGATAACCAGCAAAAAATTTACCTTTCATTAATCTGAATATAGTCACCGTACACTGAAACAAGGAGGGTAATGTCCATATGTCTTAATTTATAATGAACTAGTTTGCACAATTCAATAATGTTACACCTCAAGATGCTGCATTTTTTACGCACAGTTGAATGCAACCCATGCGAAAACTATGCACAACGGATCAGTCAAGTTCCACTGCCGTGTCGTCTCAAAGACTTCCTATTGTATCGAGAAATCTGGCCGCATAAATTGTGGGACGAGAAGTTGGAACCAAGTAGTACATTGGCGATTCCGATACTGGAACCTCGTCCTCTTGTTTCTATAACAAAAACCAGAGAACCAAATGGCTCTGAAATTGTTTCCGTACAAAACCTTCATTTTCTGTCCACTCGATTCGATTAGTACTGATTCTAAATCGAACTTTTTTTCTTTTTTTTTGCGCCCAACTCCCGTGTATTTTATTGGGATTGAGATGCCAAATATCTCACTTTACTTTCGAAAAAAGTCGTTTTTCATGACTGTTCTCGGGAATACACAACTCAACGCACACAGTGAGCAAACTACCATGCTCTGGCGTCTCTTGTTTAAATGCTGCGAAAAGACTATCCGTTCGAATAAATTTCCCACTCCATTGTAAAGAACAGCTTTTAATTAGACAGTTGATTGTCGATTTTATTAATTTAAATGAGTTCATAAATGCAAGTTCTTATAACATAATAGGTAGCTCATCAATAAAAGCTAAGCAGATAACTGTGCGGCATTGTATCACATACTAAATGGTATCCTATAGTTAAAGAATGTCTCTAAAGACATTGTTTATTGGACCATGGAGTCAGAGATCTGTAAGCCTGTAGCTTGGTTTTAGAAGATAATCGAACAGCCAACAGATGTCCCTCTCCTGGTCACCATAGCTGATAACGGCAATGGCACCACAGCGGAGGTCATGCGTTTGCATTATTTGGGGTTTTCTGGCTACAGTCATTGCATGACTTCGGAACGCGATGTATGTTCTTTCATGTAACATGACTGGTTATTCCAATACATCCCTTCAAAAGGTTTAAATCTCACGTATTTTTGAAACTCGAGTTGAGTGGTACGCTTCTTTGGATGCTTGTTTTCACTATGTCCAAACGTAATAATACTATGTACATCATACAACCTTAGGCAGTCCATGCTTGAAATTGATCCTTCTTAGGACCGCAAGTGTAAGCTTATTCCTGAAGAGTCAAAATTGCACGTGGTTCCCGTTTAAATTACATTTACATGCACATAATAATCGAATGACTTTTAAGTTGACCAATCTTCAGCAGCTTTTGAAAACACGTATGCTCTTGTCCTTTTTTCCTGTTGACCCACACTTCCGTCTGCCGGGTACACTAGACGGCGTTTCATCACATGATTGGTTATCTGTTAACCTTTGATGACCAAAAGCTTCTGTCATTATTCGGTATCAGTCCGTTCAAAGTCGTTATAAAAATACTTAAATCTGAGGCACGGTCTTCCAATCTCGAACGCAGGACCTACTTTCCTAAATTTCAGAAGAGTCTGAGGCTTGTTTGCTACACAGCTAGCCACATTACTGGCCTACACTAGTTGTCCCGACTCATTTGTAACTGAATACTACTCACTTTCGTCATACTTTACGGTAACTGACCCAGGTACCCAAATCTAGAATATTTGAGGAACGTAAGCCGGGCTTTCTCATAAGTTCAGTAAGGAGGGAACAAATTTCAGTCAAATTTCAATGTCTTCGGCGGTACCTAGGTTTTTAGTCTTGAAGCGCACAATTTTTTTTTACCAGCAAACAGTTTTCCTCACTTCGCGTGTTTAGTACGTAGAATAATCCCCCCGACGGTTGTTTACGTCGCATCTAGAGCACTCTTGGATCCTTTTTGTTTAAGCCTTTTTGCTCACCGCCGAGATCTTAAAGTGGTGTGCTGAACCTTTCTTGCGCCCTTCAGATGAACGGAAGCCGCTAAGGGACCAGATGGAACACAACCCGCAAGCTTGGGCAAAAGCCTTGATCCTGCTTATCAATCCGTGATCAACGAATCGTAGTCCAAATTATCAAAGTTGTTACTCCGCTGGCTTCCTTAGGTAATTATAAATCATATTGCGCAAAATCATTATAAAAGGCGCGCTTTACTCTGGTGATTCTGGAACACTGGCAAAACAGTACAACAGGCCGATCGGTATTCGCCGACTGGAATCGATTTCTCGAACACGAAGATTTGTTCAAGGTCTTCACTTCAGACTTAAGAGTGTCTGTGTCAACTGGGTTTTCCTTGAAATTCCCTGTATGGTTGATTTGTTTAAGTGGAGAATCCTCAAAGCCATCAGCTACTTCAATTTAAAAAGAGGTGCAAATTGTAACAAAATACTATCGTTTGCGGTAAAGTGTGAATCGCTTACAACAGGCGAAAGTTGCAGGTAGTGCTGCTGTTATAAGAATTTACGGAACGTGCCAGATCCAACACTGTACTCGGGGAAGTGAAATATGGAGGTGTCACTCCTTTAGCCAAATCGGGCCTTGTAACCCCTCACTTTCGATTAGATGGATGCAGAATGCTCTGTTTTTGGACCTCAGGAATGGCTTTAACGAGGAATCGCCGCAATATACACATCCATTGTGTTATGGAAACTCATACTAAGCATCAAGAACGTAAGTCTCGCAGATGGTACTGGCCTCCTGGATGCAGATGAAGTATTTTGGTGCGCTGTTTGATATCATTATGTAAGTAGTAAGGTTCTGTTTACTGGCAGCATAGCGCTTTATTGCGAAAAGCGGAAAATATCAGGTTCTCGATAGCCGGCTCCGGGCTGTTGACAGATGGTGTGCCACTAGAGATGTACATGGTATATTGCTCATTAAAACACCCGACGTTGAGTCCAAATTCAAGTGAAGGATGTTTTCAACAGCCTCTCAGAAACGATCGTTGACTTCACAATTAATGAGGACTCAGCTGACGCACACGACTGGCATACAACTAGGGGTCTACGATGCCTAATCAAGTGGCAACATGAAGCCAGCGTGGATCATAGCAGAAAGCTGGACGAACCCAGCTGGCGCATACGGCTGACATGCGGCTAGGGTTCTCGATGCCTAATCAACTAACTAAATAAAACTATCGTCGATCTTAGCGGCTAGCTAAACGAATCTAGCTAAAGCACACGATTAACATCCGGTTTATCAGCTGTCCGATACGTGCCCTTCCACCTCGAGCAAGAAGAGATGAAAAATTGAATTTTATCGGGAATGATGATTACTACACATGTCCTGGCAAGAAACCTACGGCCTTCTTGATGCTTAGTGTCCACTGAGCTTTCAAGAGAAAGAGAGAAGGATGAGTTAGTTTATCGGAATATCACTATGAAACAGGCGGCGGACAAACAGGGAGCAGTATCTACTACACGAAAGGAGGAATTTAGTGGCGACAATCTCGTAGAACCGTGTTTACACAACATAATTTTCAACGGATGATTCGTATTGCATTGTTTCCTGCAGCTTTATGCCCATTGACTACTAGGCCTTAGAAAATACGAGATTAACCCAAAGTGCATAACCTAACGAACGATGCGCATCCTTTCGTCCAGTCAAACATTTCCCTTATCTGAGCCCGCTGTTTACTGCGTTTATCTCATCAACTCGAAATGCATGCGTAATCCCTCGTAACCCTTGACATATCAAACCAATTCGGTCGACCATCTTTCACGCGCGCTTTTTGACCTCTTGCATTACGGCGCGTTGCGTGCGGGCGTGTGCCGCTAACTACGATCACTTTGCTGTCCTCTCCAGCCTTCCTTTGGACCTTAACTACTTTGTGCAACAATTTAGAGGGAAACCCTCATTATTTGAGGTTTGGATCCCTTTTTATTATGTATTTTATACACAGCACCGCATTTTATTGATTATCCTCGAGAATCCACAATTCCTGGCTTGTGTTTTTGCGCGTCACTCAATTGGGCTTTCGCGAATAATTCACGGTATTCTACACACGATCAGTCTGGAAATCATGGGCCTTCATGCGTCTCACGAAATGGAATCATTGCCTGCCACCAACTTGTGCTTTACGGCTCTTGTGCTGATATTGTGCCATTAACCCACGCCGTTCGAGCAGCTTCGCCCTAGTGCCATATATGTGAACGTACACAGTCTTCCTGGACACACTATGCGAGCATTCTGTGCTTTGGGCCAGGTCAACATCATAATATCCATTCTTTGCCTACCGTCTAGCAAGCTTTTTGAGTAGGCTGGGCACCAAAAGTAAATTAGCCCTCTTTGCGCTCGCCTTAAGAACAAGCCTGAAGATCGTCACCATACAGCGTTCAAGGTTCACGATCACAACAGACTACGTAATATGGTGCCTGTTTCTTTGCACACCAGCGGTCCTTGCTAGTATTAGGCACGTCACAAAGCACAAAGAAGCTCAATTTTGTTTTACCAGACTGCCGTCTGGGTTAAACAGCAGTATCCTCGACCACCGACGAGGGGCCGTTGGAGACAGACGGTGAGATGCGGCGCAGCGGGACTTTTCCGTGAACACTCATCAGCCTAATGATGATTGTGGGCCTCCTGGGTTCCAGAGCCTTGGTTTTATGTACCACTCGTCGATAGTTGACAGCGGTGGCTTGAGAACAAGCGTTAGGACGTGCACTTTCTATGAGTTGTACTCAGACGGTTGCCTTCAGTGAACGAGCAAGCAACCCAAGAAAACATCCAGGAATAATAATTCTTACCGCTTGGAACGGTATGGTCATTGAATATGAAGGAAAGACGGATGCAGGAGGGCAACATTGTCAGGTGGAAGGAACGCGCGCGTTCACTACCACATGCGTCAACCTTCTTGGAGCACTTGGGTGTTTAAACCAGGAGCCATAATTTAGTTAACGCAGAATGACATCGCCTGGTTATTTTCAACACGATGACAGTGCAGCGTTGAGGGTTGCGGCACGAGTGCAGTGGTACTATGTAAGTACCTCATATTCCCGCATGTGCCACTCAACGGGCTAGGAAACCTACTGTTTGGCTCTTACTGTATGGCACACACTGTATGCCTCCGAGCGGTGCATCTGCTTTCCTGGGTGACCTTTGGCGTTCCTTAGACCGCTGTGGGTCACACTGCTAAAATATACCGACCGGAATTGTGCGTGCACAGCCCATTTGCGGGCTAGAGAGATAAAAGAGGCCATAAGATAATTGCAGTAATCGAATACCCTATCGGAATATCTTTTTTGGTATTATGCTAAACAGAAAACCTGCTTTATGGGTTTTCTAGGCGGGGCATACCCAAGCAGGCCATCGCATTCGCCCAATTCCTCCTCAACTAGTTGCCGATCTACCAGAAATCGATCGTACTAAAACTTGAAAAACTTATGGTTGCATTCAAGATGATGGATCTGACTGATACAGGCGCCCTGTGTCTCCTTAAGCAAAAACATACTGGACAGTTGGTGTTTTATGTACTGTTCGTTGTTAGAAAACGCGCTCAACGAATGAGCTGGTTCCAATTTCTCGACGTTCAGCTGGTTTTTGCTGGCAACCTACTGCATTGGTAGTGTACCCACCGCAAAGTGGCGTTGGTGCTTTGAGTACCCACTAGATGCACGACTGCTACACAGTTGTCCTTCATGCATTTACTTATCGCCTTCTCAAATGATGAAAACCAGACAGCCGCCAACTTCTCAACAAACAGATGTGAGACCACATCTGGAGGCGTGCCGATCCTTAGACGCACACAGCAGACGTCTCTGAAGCCGTAGTTCGAAGAAAGGGAATTTTGACATGAAGATTTAGCATTTGATTGTATTTATTCAGGACGTTAAAAGTTCTCATGACAATTGCAGTTTTGATATGATGCGTTTGAGCTTTCTCAGATCTACTTTTGGCGCGGATTTTATATTTTCATTGGCCAAGGATGATGCCTTCGCGGGGACGGCGGGAAATTTCCTGAAGAAACGGTTTTCATCACGTTTCTTCTGTTTGATTAGGAAATATTCTCAAGATTGCGTGAGCAATAAGTACGTCCTCTTTGTCAGCGCAAACTCCAAGTGGTGGAGCCATTCGCGGTCTGTATAGGAAAAAGTTTTGTACCTTTGCAGCAGGCGTCACGCCAAACAAAGCCAAGGAATTTTTCACAGCTATTAGGTTTGTTGGGTTTTTTTACGGTGGTCAGCGCACACTGTACCCGATGAATGCTAGGGTTTTATCGTTAGCGTTATACTGGCTTCTTGATAGTTTACTAAGAACAATTAGTGGGTTTATGGGCAGGAAAAGCAGACAATACAAAATGCTGGCCAGAGCTTGGGGTCCCATCTCCAACTCGACGGGTTGAGACGATCTTTCGTGTAATACAATCGCTCGGGCAATATTGTGGACGGCGAAATATTGGCAAGCCATCTGACTGGGTACGGCGGTCGCGGTACCCTGATCAAGACGTCGTGCTTGGGTTCGTGGACAGCCCTGTACACGAACACCTTGGGCGAGTCGGCTGAGGTCGCCATGACAGTTAAGAGTGGCCAGGGAATCATGACATGTGAAGATGAGCATGGAGCAAGGACATTGCTGCGTCCATCGAAGGCGTGCACGTTTCTTTGTCGCCATCCAAACGAGACAGTAAAACAAACAAATACTGAGAACTCAAAATTAAAAAAGTGCTAAGCTGGTCTAATTCAAGCACTATGATATAAGTTATACTACCACCCGCTATAGCAGGTAGCTGAGAGGGAGCACAATTACTAACTAGTGCAGTGAGGCAGCACTGTCCGATTTAAAAAATTGTAAGCGACATTCAGGTGGGGACGGTAGAAATGGGGTTCATGCAAACGTCTGTGGGCATGCGTGAACCTAAGGGATGTGCATTAGCCAAATTAAGCGCAACTGAGTTAGTCCGGAGCAAGCGGGGACAATAAATTGGAGGAAAACTCGGGATGCCTGGAGGTGTGGCGGATTTTGACGAGTTGACCTCAGAATAATGCGGGCACAGCATAAAGAAAAACGTGGAGTCTCTGTTAATCTAATCGCCTCAGAGGCCTTATACCACGTGCATTTACTATTTCTTTGTTAGCACTTTTTATTACGCTACAAATGATGTTAAAGTTTATAAGAGAGTTGCCCGGGATATATACTGCATCCAGTGCATGCCTTAGCCAGCATCACAAGCATTCGAGGAAAGTTGCTCCCATTTCGGATTTTTATTCACTCCATAGCGGAAGGTAGAGTGTGAGGCCCAGCATAGGGTCGAGAATGTATTTTGGAGGGGGCATGCGGTTGAGTTAATGGTTATCAACCTTGTAGTCCATTGCATCACCGGGGAGAGGAGATACAAAATGAGAGGACACGGTTAAAGTAAGTGCTGTTGGATGTTTAGGGCTGGGTAGTGACCGAAAAGGCCGATCAAGTAGGTTAACTGTGGGCGAGGAGGCAATACGCATTAGATAAATGGACTATGTGGAGTCAGGGTTCTCCGATCACTTAGAGGGCAAGAGCGGGAGTGGTGGCATTTTACCGGTGTAAGTTACTTGGGTGTGGGTTGAAGGATGTTTGTTCTTGGCCGATGGGATATAATAAACCTTGTAGTTCCCAGCTAGATCATCATCATTATCAGAGACAGTTATATCACACCGGGGGTGGCTGTCTTAATATCTCATCTATTCGGATAATGTAGACATGCTCGTGGAAATGAAAATGGGTGGCAACAAATCGGCACAAAGATGAGTTGGACGAGGCTCAAACCTATATCATAGACATACGGAAGAGCATCACAGCAGCCTGAATTAGCAAGCAGCTCTTAACAAACAGTGTGTCTGAAATATGCAAGTTTTTTTATATATAACCGGATGCCGAAGATTACAAGAGAGGCGGTTTACAGACATAAGCAGTGGAGCTGCTAAACGATTTCCCGGATGAAGGCTCCTAGTTGGTGACACTACTACTGGAGTTGAATATGGCATGGTTACATGTTATGAAGGAGACAACAGAACTGTTATTTTTAATAAGCTACAGGTACTCAGCATTGGGAAGCGTGATAAATCAGTATTCAGTGCTTTAGGTGGGCAGATTAAACACAAAGTGCCTGCCCACACACTGGATCGTCGCTAAAGTTACGTCCGTGGATGCACGTTCCAAGAAGCAGCGGTCCTTCAATACTGGGGCTGAAATCTACACCACTTGACCGTACGACTAACCTGTATACATCCTTCCTTAGCTTTAACTTCGCCGCGTCCGAGTGTGCATACGATCACCAAAACTCGTTATGACATAATCGTGGTAAACACGGGTCCCTCTTTATCACCAATCGGACTAATTGAGGAAGCAGAAAGTATGCATTTGTAACAGTAAGATTCTAGCCTCAGCATGGACACCGACCGGGCATTGTAGTCGGCGGGGTTTGCGAAGCACTTGATGAGTTGGCCTCTACAACTTTGTTCATTTATGTGTTTTCAATGATATTGTCAAAGATATACACGAGCTGTAATTGAGTATACACTTTTTTTCTGAAATACTTTCCACTTATGATAATTACTCAGGTTGAGCGACAACGCGTAGGATTATCACGATGAATGGTAACGGTATTGTCGTTACGATTTATGATGCAATCAAGCTGAGTGACGTCATACTTTCCAATGGGAGGGATATCTCATCGGGATTTAGCAATTCAAGTGCAGATATCTGAAATCGCTTCATTATCCCCTGACTAGTTGAGCACATTTGCGAATGGGAATCATCCAGAGCTGCGTACTGGAACCATTACTGGACGGTGCATCCAAATGTCCTCAATCAATATACTGCACGCAAGGCTAGGTCACCAGAAAACCGGTGAATGAATGTTTGGCGAACAAAACCAATTAATTTGTTAGGCCCGTTGAACATACCGTTTATGAACGTCACTCATCTAACCACCTGGGCATGAATCACTATATACACTACGTAGATGTCACCCTCAATAGAAGAAAATAGCGGAAAGGCAAAGTATGCCAAAAGATGATTCCATGCACAATCTCAAAAAACAATAATCACGTGATTTGGAGGTGGTCGGAGGACTTGCAAGTTTGCTCATTTGAACAAAACGTCATCAGCAATATACTATTTAAAAGCGCAACCAGGTCTGGTCGATTCACTGAAAAAGCCCCAACTTCGAAAATCCCATGGTTTTAGCGAAATTCATTTTTGTTTACTTCCAATGAACCATGCCACTCAGTATTTGCACAATGGAATTGATTTCTCGAAAGCTACGACATTTTCAGTGTTGCCATCTCATAGTGTAGACTGTCTACGTATGATGTATGTGTTCGTGTATTAGTGCAAATTCTCTACATTGATGATTTGTTTAAGTGAGCGAATCTTCAAGGTCATTAAACACCACCGACTGTGAATATGCTGCCTGAGGTAATAAGAAATCGCGAATTGCACAAAAAAGTGACCCATTCACAATGCGTGGAACTTTCAGTTGGTTTTGCAGCTGGGATAATTCTCTGAACACTCTAGAACGTACATGGCCCTTGTGGATACAAAATATGCGGTGATGCCATTCCCATAAACAATTTGTGCTCGATAATTGCTGTTACAAGTTAAAATTGCTTAGGCTGCGTTCACTGGCGAAACATCGTGGAATTTTGTTGTTAAACAGCAGAGTCTTTCGTTCTAGCCTGCGAATTATGCTAGGAAGACAATGACGTTGATCAACAATCCAGATAGAACTAGCGTGCGGCCAGTGGTCCGCGATGCCTAATCAACCAGCCACATGCACCTGCGTCGATCATACTGGCCAGATGAACAATCCTAGCTAACCGGAGCGCGCACATCCAATTCTACCGAGGAGAAGGTCCACAATAGACACAATTAGAAGTTGTTGTATTGTCGTTTAGATGAGTACATATGTTCTGCCACGAAGTGCGTGAAATTCTTCCCGAGGAGCGTTCATTTGACTTTTGGCGTCCTGGAATGAGAGCAAGATATAAGCTAGGTTATCGAACTATCATTACGAAGCAGGCGACTGACAAATTGGGAAAAATACTTACCATAAAATGGAGGCACTTCACTGGCTATAATGTCGTAGATGCTCGTTTACACACCGCCATCTTCAGCGGCTAGTTCGCATGCCTACTTACTGTATCCACCAAGAAATACGAGAGTTACATTAAACACACGGGGCCTCATTAACAGACGAACTGTCTGGAGTTGATGTGTCACATGAAATCATCTTCGCCCTCTTCATCTAACTGGCGCTCTACAGCGTTAGTCGCAGTAGTCAGAAATTTACTCACGGCTGTCGGGTAGTTTCTCCTTGGACCCGAAAACACGGGGACATACAGACTCTCGGGACGCACTGTCCTGGGATTCTGCGCCTCGGTCCAGGTCAACATCATAAGGCGCCCTCTTTGCGGACCGGGTAGCAAGCACACCTTTGTGTTTTTTGGACGGGCCGGAAGCTAAGGAGCAAAAGTAAATTATTCTTCTGTGGACTCACCTTTAGGACAAGCGTGAGGAGCATCACCGCACAGCGGGCAAGGTTCAGCATCACAACAGTCAGCGTGATATAATACACGACCCGTTGCACACCAGCGGTCACTGGTAGTAGTTGGCTGATCGCAGAGCACACAAAAGCCCAAGTCTTTGTCTCTAGACCGCCATCTGCGTTGAGGTGCAGTATTTTCGACCACAGACGGCAGGCTATCAGTTGCAGAATTCGAGCTTTGATGAAGCCGAATTTACCCATGAACAATCAATTACTCAACGATGGCTGTGGCCTTTCTGGGTTCCAGCCCCTGAAGCTTATCCACCACTCGGTTCAGTTATTCACGAAGGGCGTCGAAATCTGTCGCCGGTAGCTTCGGAACAAGTGTATGGGGTACATCTTTTTCCGGTAGGTTGTAATCCGACAGCCATCGTCGGTGGACTGAGGAGGCAAGAAAAAAATCGTGGGTCCATTCGGTGCAGATCTTGCCGGAATCTGTGTGTTTGTGATACCATAGAAAAAAGACCTACTGCACGGCGCTGTCCAGGAACGCCATGCAATGGAATACGAGTCGGCTGTTCGCAGAGTATGTCTATGACCAAAAATTCATGGATATTTAATGATACTTACGTGCTTTCTGAGAGCTTTTCTGATATGTATGTAACAAAGCATTACATCGCAGCCGAACACGACACTTGCCGCCCGCATTTGCGCCGTCGAATTGTCCCTAAGGGAAGTTCTAACTGGGTACTGCTCGCCCACCATTTCCTTAAACAAGCCGAACAGTTTACGCATAGCAACAAACTGTTCGCGCTCCACGAACGTATACACAACCGGACGCCCAATGCCCATGCCGTCCGTTATCAAGAAGGTATAGAGCTTGTATCTACAGGCTGAAAATTAGGTGCTTTAAAAAAGCGCACCCAAAACGGTTTGTTGCGTGCGTTCCGTCTACATTTACGACATCCGGAAAGCGTCGGAACAACACTATCTGCTGCCATCGGGAGAAGCAGATGTGGCTACAGTGACCTTCCTCTGACTGCCACGCAAGAACGCGTCCCGCTTCTCGAAGTTTTGCCAGCACCGAAGGCATATCATCTGCCACAATAAAATCCAAATATGCGGCACCTACTCGGCAGAACCGGTCGACACTTCCGGCGGTAGTTGGAATATCCTGCTTTGTGAGGATCTTGCCGGATTTATCGGCCACAAACTGCCGCACCTCACGCAGTGGCCTTCAGTAGTTCGGAAGGGCCCTGCAGGTTCCAAACTCCCCTTCCGTTAGCCATCGATTAACCGAAAGCCGATAGTGCAAAACTTTTGACAACTTATGGTTGTGTTCAAGAAAATGAGATGTGACTGCCAAGTGGTTCATTCGCCTCCGTGAACAGAACCGCACTGGACAGCCGGTGCTTTGCCTACTGCTTTTTATCAGCGAACACCCTCAGCTTACTAGCTTCTTCGGCCTTCTCGGCATTTCGTTGGCCTTGGAGGTCGCCTGCTGAATTTGTAGTACACGCATTCGTAACGCAAAACAGTGTTGGTACTTCCAGTACTGGATGAATGCACAAATACCACATAGTTCTCCTTCATGTACTGATTTAAAGCATTATCAAACGCCGTGAAGGATGAAAAAGATACAGCCCCAGATTTCTCAGCAAACGCTATGCAACCACTTCCGAAGTCATTGTACAACAAGTTCAAAGTCGAATGTGCGCCAAAAATTTCGCAAGGAGATTAACTGAAACAAATCGCCAAAAGTGACCGCAGATGAGGATGACTTTTGGTCCGAGCACATATGCAAAGAAACGCAAGATTTTGATGTAGAAATTTTTATTTCGTTCGCTAGGGTTTTCCAGAAAAATGCATTGTGCCTCCAAAGCATTAACCATAGCGCTACCGCTTTAAAATTTCTTCTGCACCAGGAATTAAGAGCGGAGATTGGGTAAAACAAATTTTAGCAAACGTATAGCAGATTATTGTAATCTTCGGTATGAGCACCTATACAGCAAAATGCGGTATCTTTGTGCAGAAATTCTCATTGGGCCAAAAGGGATCAGCGTACAACTATGTTTAGGCCTTCATAAGTCGCAAACGGTGACAGTTGCACAAACCGCAATAAGCGAAAGCCAAAATTCCGGCATAAAATGTCAACATACTTACCTAGGCTCACAAGATTTTCGAGAGAAAAAGGGGTTCAAGATTTCTGTAGAAACGGAGGAAAGTGTCGGAAAGTAAAACATGAAATTTAAATGCGTTTCCAAAAATCGCTTAGAAAATTTCGAAATAACAAGCAAATTACACGCGGTGTGGGTCATCAGAGAGCTTGGTGCCCGGATGAGTAGCAAGCACGTTAATCGATATCCGGCAAACGAAAATGACTTCACGAGAACTGCGATAGTCGGCTACTCTGTTTTTCCAGCTGGCTCAAAACGAGGAAAAGCTGGCGGGGTTGCTTTGTCCTTACAGGTCACGGCGTCTCTAGTAAACAGACGCCTAAAGAAGAGCAGGCTAATCACTTGTGGGTTATTCTCCAGAAAAATCACGCCAACGAAGCAGGCAGAGTCGCTCCTTGGTAGTGTCCTTACTAAGCTCGACCACGAACGGCTTCACGCAGACTGGGTACATCGGAAGCCAAGCAAGTGAACACTTGAGCTTTTAGTCATCCTTCCCTCCCTCCTGCCGTACAGAAAACTTATTGCGGGGTGTCAGCATTCAGAACGCATACTCAACGATCAGGCGTCTATTTGAGAATCGCCCTCTACTGGCGCGAAAGCTGAGCCGCCGCAGTTCTAGGGAAGATCTGCGAAGCAGGCTTCCACTTGTCGCCAGTTCAGCTGAACTCAAACTTATGGCCAAACCGATTGTAGTTATAGCCCTTGTGCTCCTGATGGCACGCCAACGCAACCGGCCGTGACCCCGGATTGCAGTTTCTACTCAACCACTACAGACCTCTCTACTACCAAAGGCACCGATGCTGTGGAAGGGGCAAGCCTCACTTGGGCGGAGCGCGCAAAGCACGCAGAGCTGGAAAGCATGCCGACGCGACCGGTCGCGATTTCTGGTGGCAGTTTCTGCTAACCACCGCAGACCTTTCGACCTCCAAAGGCAGTGCTACTCTGGAGGAGGCAAGCCCTACGTGGACGGAGCGCCCAAATGCGTAGAGCTATCATGGCTTCTGTTCGTAACAGGCGACAAAGGTGCGGGAGTGAACTCTACACCCAAAATTTGATATAGTAAGAGCCACAAATAGCAGTTCTCGAAATTTTCGCCCATGGGGAAAATCGTTCCCCAAAGGTGAAAGGACCACGCAAACCGGGCTCCCAGGGGTCGAAAAGAACCCGCAAATTAAAAGCAACCACCAAAATTACCAAGATAGGAAGCAAAAAGGTGAGCCTCAGAGGCCCTCTCCAGAGCCTTCGGTTTAAATCCAAAGTACAGCTATTAAGTTTGCTAACCTCACTGGTTACACAATTCTCGGCTCCTCAGCTTCGGAGGCAATAGGGTCAGTTTTGAAATGCTTGTCCACAAACCTCCTTAGCCTTTTCAACAACCTTTGTGATATTAAGTAATCAGTTTGCCCCGAACAGCCTTCTATAATCGCACTCACAGAGATCTGGCTCACCCCAGATATCTCTGACGCAGAGATCTCGACAGACGGCCGCTGTTTTTCGAGATGATTCAAAACGAGGGAGGGCTGGTGGGTTTGCTTTGTACTTACAGGCGGTACTGCCTACCCCGATTGACCTCTCTGATACCACTCCTGCACCTTTTTGCGATGCACTGTGGATTCAAGTCCCGCTGCGCGGGTCCGATTCTGTCCTTCTTGGTGTGGTCTACCGTTGCCTCACGAGTCCAGCGGAAGATAGCCAATGCCTAATACGAACCCTTGCGCAGCTCTCCCCCAGCTACTACTCCATTCATCTCCTGCTGATAAGTGACTTCAACGCTCCAAAGACCTCCTGGATGGAGCTCCAGCACGTCGGATCGAGTGGACTTTTTGCAGCGACGCTGGCTGAATTTGTTCAACAGAGCGCTTGGTCTGAACATGTCGTTGCACCCGCCAGATACCGGGGGGCATCAACCATCCGTCTTGGATTTGGTCATCACCAACGAAGGACACTTCGTTGATCAGGTGACAAATAACGCTCCACTGGGAAATAGCAATCACTGTGTGTTTACCCTGGACTTTATCTGCCATTGGGCCGGAAATCCCGAACCCCAGTCGTAAATTCGCAACTTCTGCCGCGCAGACTTTTCAGGAATGCGCATCTTTCTTGACCAAGTTAAACTGGGACCAGCCTCAGTGAAAGACTTATATAGGACTATTGTCCATGAGGCTGACGCGATGCTCTTCCCAAAGAAGCCAGCACGCAGTCGGATGAGCCGTAAGCTACCCAAAAGGATCCGGCGTCCTCTGGAAAAGGGGTATCGACTATTTTTCAAAAAATTGACTACAGGAGACAGAAGATGTGCTAGCATTTCGTGAAATGCAGAACCGCTGTAAATCAGTAATCCGCCAACGGAACATACGAAAGCAAGCCACCATTTTGAACTTCGCCCGGAAAAACAGAAACGTGCTGTTGAAATACGTGACACATCGCCGCAGAAGCAAGCCATCCGCGTTCTCCTTGAGGGACAGGAACAGGGAACCCACGAGTGACCCAGTAGTGGTATCTGAGTTCTACAGAGATCATTATGCAGGTCTATATTCAGTCCCGGTGACCTCGTCACACCAAACCTTGCCAAGGCGTATCTAGGAACGGCCTCTAACCGACTTGGTCTTCACGGTGGAGGACATTCGTCAACTCCTGCACAAGGTCAACCCATTCTGCGCGTTGGGGCCCGACGAAGTCCGTCCAAGGATCCTGAAGGAAATGTCGTATACACTGGCAACACATTTCCATCTGCTCTTCTGTCAGTCGCTTATCTAAGGCCACCTTCCCTCTGTTTGAAAGGAAGCGATTGTCACGCAAATCTAAAAAACTGGTGAACAAATATCGCCTGGCAGCTGCAGGATTATAAGCCTCACTAGCGTGCCATTCAAGATGATGGAACGCATTCTGAAGCGAGCCATTCTAGATCACCTTACTTCCAGTCACTTGATATCTCTACTTCAACACGGATTTCCCCCAAACCGTTCCTGAGTGACGAACATGCTCGTATTTATGGACAGCTTAACCCAAGCCAAGGACGAGGGACTCATATCGGATGCCACATTTTTCGGCTTCGACGTCCCGTTGCTCCACAAACTCAAGGTTTACGGGATTCAAGGAGGAATCCTACATTGAATCAACGCTTTCCTACCAGACAGATCATTCCGAGTGAAAGAAGGCTCGACCTATTCTTCTGCGGCGCCGGTCTCCATTGGAGTTCCTCAGGGTCTCATTTAGGGGCCTTTGCTTTTTCTGATATAAGTCGATGACCTTCCAGATGTTCTTGCAAGTCCATGTCTACTTTTTGCGGACGGCTTGAAATCGTGGAGTTTCAATGCCAGTGCCCTCCAAATGGATGTAGACGCCGCAAAGCAGTGGTCGTTAGACCGGCACCTTCCTCTGAATGACGAAAAGTGCGTCCATATGTCATTTGGAGGAGTCTCAGCGAACTCAAAAGGGATGTGGGTATCTGACCCTCTTCAAACATGCTTTTCTCACTGCAGTGTGAGAAGTCGACCCAAAAGACATCCGCCGTTCTACGGATGATCCAGCATCCCTTCTCCCGTATTTCTCGCACGGACTTCCAAACACTCTATGGGACCTAAGTCAGACCGCATCTTGAATATGCCAACCAAGTTGTCTACTCCGGGCGCGCGCAACATGTAACCCTTATTAAGCGTGTCCAGCGAGTTGCTACGAAAATGCTCCCCGGCCTCAAATTTGTGGACTACGAAACGCGTCTTGTGGTGCTTGACCTCTTTCGTCTGGGGACCTAATTTTCACTTATGCCCTGTTTGAACAAGGCATGGCCAACATGTATTTCACCTTTGACCCAGCAAACACGGCGGGGACATGGTAGCATGATTTCCAAGCTCAGAGCGCACACTTCCAATAGGCAATTTTTTCCCATTTCGGGTAGTAGCTGCGTGGAATAACCTTCATACGACGGTTGTCCACGCTCCATCTCGAACCCACATCAAAGCAACACGAGAAACTTATTTATGCGAGTCCTCGCGCTGAAGAGCATACTGCCTCGCGTTGAGAACTAAAAGAGCAGTGCCACACCCTTTTTCAAGTGTGCTTTTCAGGTGAACGACAGCCGCTAAACGACAAGAACAAAACCAACCCGGGAAACTTGTGGGAAAGCCTCGATCCTGTGTAGCAATCCGTGAATGCGTGATGTTTTTGAGATTAACGCCTCATACCTAAAAATGTCCGTCTCATCCGTCTACCCGAAACTTGTCCGTGTAAGTGATTAATTTAAATGAGCGGTTTTTCAAGACCAGCAGTGGCTTCAAATATAAAGGTTGTGCCGATTGAAACGTCCTATTTCTGCTTGCCGGAAAGTGTGACTCGCTTGAAATGGACCCACTTTGTAGATAGGTCTGCAATATGATAGTTTATGTAATTTTCCGCGCTGCGGGGCCTTCAGTTTTCTAGCTGAAGCAAAAGAAGCTGGCGAATCTCTCCTGCATCTAAATTTAGACTGGCATCCGCCACCCACCTGTGTCCCCGTTCCTAGATAAGTGTTACTCCGAGTAATCTTTGTGATAATGACACTCACTGACTTCTGATTATTCATACGACGTTTGAAGAACGTGGGGCTTGTAGCGTATCACTTGTATTCACGGTATTCCACTGAATGGAGTGTAAGCGTAAAACTCTTCATCAATCACAAGTTGCCTGTGCTCTCAGGTCGTTTCCTATGGAAAACTACTTGGTATCGCTCTGAAAGTAATCATCTTCGGACTCTTGGCAACAGACCTCTTTACTGCAAAAGGCGAAAAATAACAGGCTTTACGTAGTTGATCCCGGAGAAT
Organism: Clonorchis sinensis; assembly: GCA_003604175.2. Taxonomy (NCBI): domain Eukaryota; kingdom Metazoa; phylum Platyhelminthes; class Trematoda; order Opisthorchiida; family Opisthorchiidae; genus Clonorchis; species Clonorchis sinensis. The sequence goes on from CM030370.1 coordinate 50,211,291, forward strand.
CGTCAGATAATTTGATATTAAAAGTGTCCATGGTGAGCTACTAAATATTTATATCCAACATTGAAACCCATTATAAAACAAAGGTATTCCTGTAACTCTTAGTTGAATTTGTCCCACGAGGCTGCCTTTGCTTGCACGGTATAGCACTGCGATCCCGGCCGACACACACGACTAATATACGGCTAGGGGTTCACGATGCCTGGATACATACAACCTACCTCGAGTACAGCAGACAGCTGAACGGGCCTACACCACGTGCACGGCTGACACGCACCCATCTACTTCGATTGGTAAAAGTCATTGAGCTCACTTGGACGAGATGACAAGTTGAATTATACTGAGAGTTTTGATGGGTTTGTCTTAGCAGGCAAGGCATGATTTCAATGGTGCGTACTGATCAGTGGGCTAATATTTTTTTTAAATGAGACGTGGATATAAGTGAGGCTATCAAAATATCACTGCGAGGCCGGTGGTTGATCGAATCATAACATAATTTACTCTATGAATCGAGCAGTTCTGCATTTAGCATTATAGAGCCAAGCTTATAGGAATTCATTTTCAAGAGCTGCTCCATATCCTGTAGCTGATATCAACTGAGTATTAAACCTCAAGAAATAAGAGCCATACATAAGATACATGAAGCCGCAGTAAAGAATAAACACACTTGAACCCAGTCAACGGAGAACCTGGAAGTTGATGAATTTAACGTCATTTTGGTTGGAGATTTTCACTAGCTCCATAAAAACAGGGACGTAGCCCGACTATCACATCGAGACGGCTTCTATAGTCTGGTAGATTTCCCTTGGAAGGCCACCAGGAGTTCTCATTTTGCATACTTAAGGTGCATTCACCACAGTCAATTTAATCAAACTGTCGACCTGAAGTACTGGTACTAGTATTATGCTATAAACTCATTGCATTCAATTTGCCCCTCCCGGGAGCTGAAAGTGTGGGCGCACACAGGCCTCCGGGACACACTGCGCTGGGATTCTGTTCCTTGGTCGAAGTAAGCAGCATAGCACGGCCGCTTTGCGAACCGTTTGGCAACAGAACCTGTGCTGTTTCGGGAAAAATTGTGGCTTGACCACAACAATAAGAATCACGTGCACAAGCACCATGAGGACGAACGTGAAAATCGCCACCGTAAAGTTGGCAAGGGTAACCATCACACCAGTCGACAGGATATGATGACCAACCTCTTGGATACCGGCGGGCAGTACGACTGGTTACTAAGCCCATAGATGCCAGGTTTCGTGTCCCTGGACCGTCAACTGGGCTGTGGCTTATTATCCTCGACCAACGCGACAGGTCATCCACCGCAATTATCGAGCCCCTGCGTAGCAGGACCTACCTGTAAGCGACCCTCTGCTTAATGTCAGTTGTGGCCTTCATGGGTTCAAGCAGCGGGAGTTTATCCGCCACCGAGTCACGTCGCTTATGGAAGCCAACCAAAGGTGATGGCTGTGGTTTGGAACATCTGTAAGTGTTATACCTTAATCTGATAGTTTCTGATCAGAAGAAGCCACTAGTGTATCAAAAAATGACCTCGGAAAACATCCATAAATAATGTTGCCTTTTGTAAGGACCCTCAATACTGTGAGAAAATGTATACAAGGAAGCCTGGGGGAAACGTGCAGTTGCCAGCACAGGTGCTAACCGCATTGGAGCATTTGAGGGGTTTGCAACAGGAGCTATAAGTTAGTCACCGTGAAACTACCTTATCTTGTTTGTTCCAACACGTGATTGATCGGCGTCAGAGTTTGTAGCCCTGAGTGCCCTAAAACTGGGGAAAATGTATACGTGGACATTCGTCAGGCCACGTCCAGGACGTTGCCTTTGCCCACGAGGATTGCCCTTCGGCCATAGTGGTGCGGCGAGTACATTTCTTAGTCCCGCATGAGCCGCGCAGCGTGCTGAAGCGGCTTCTGTATGACATGCTTGTGATCGCTTGTGTGGCATAGCCGCCTTTTAGACCGTCCTTTGCATTCTCCAGACGGTTTTTGGTCATATCTTTGAAAGTGGACCAAACCGGATTGTGCGTGCGCAGCCCTTTTGTGGGCTATATTCAGCCGCACAACACTTGCATGTCACCAAGGAATTTCTTTATGATAGAAAAGTTATTGTAAGGCGTCTTCTGGATAAACCCTCTGGTTGAGTATGTATCAAACGTTCGTACAGTGTCCATGACCAAAATCAAGGATATTATGTGGTGCCCTCGTTCTTCCTGATTGCTTTGAGAATATGAAAATAGCACACCATAACATTGCGGGGGGAGCACGAAGCTCGGGGCCTGTATTGGTGCCGCCAAATTGTCCACGACGTAAGTCTTCCCCTTATACTTTTTCCCCGTCATCTTCTTAAGTGAGCCACTGTACGCATGGGTAAGTACTTCCTTTCCACAAGGGCACACGTGATCGGACTCATGGTACTCGTGCCATCTGTGATCAGAATCGTGTAGAGCTTGCATCTACGGGTCACATGTTGGCCGCCTAAAGAATATCCACCCAAATTGGTCGGTCTCATATGTTTTTTATCGATACTGCTGACTTCTGGCAAGCGTCGGAACAGAGTAGCTCGTCGGCAACTGGTGGAGCATATGTGGCCGTAATGATCACCTTGCGACTGCAACACAGTGACCCATTCTGACCCAGGAAACCAAGTCAGGACCAATGGCCTATCACCTACCCAAATAAAACCCAACTATTCAACACGTACTCAACAGAGCAGGTCTACTTTGCAGGAAGTAGTTGGAATTATCCTGGGTGGTAAGGAGCTTGCCGAACCCACGCTTGCCAAATTCCTTCTTTCATACGGAGGCCTTCCGTACTTCAACAGCCCAACTCCTCTTCCATTGGCAGTCGGCTTACAGGAAATCGATCGTATAAAAACTCTGCTACTTTATTTTTTCCAAATAATAATGTGTAAGTAAGAACCGGTTTCCCTGTATCCTTATAGATAACGGTACGGGACAACTGGCGCTTCACATACGGTTTGTTATAGGCGAATGCGCTTAACTTATCGGCCGCTTCAGATTGCTCAACTTTTGTACGTTTTCCATAGCCGTTTGTGGCTCCCCCACTTGTAAAACAGAACAGCCTTGGTTCTTTTTTTACCCATGGTACGCAGAGATACTACATGGTTATCCATCCTGTCTTCTTTAAACGTCTCCTTAATTAAGGCAGAGTATGAAAACTGAACAGCCATTGAGTTCTCAACAAATGTATGCAGCCAATCCCACATCATGTTAAATCATAGCAGAGCAACTGGTAAATTGAGTGCGCACCAAAATTTGCGAAGAGATTAATTAAAAACTTCAAACGGATTCAAGCAGGTTATGGTGGTTTTGGGTTTGAGTACACAGAGAGAATTAACCTTTGACGATACAGGCTTTGGGAGAAAATTGCACATGCAGAATAACTATTGACAAGCCCGCGAAAAACGCTCATCCAAAATTGAAATGCGCGCCAAAGAAGACTTAGACGCCCCTCAGCAAAATAGCGGTACTGTAAAACAATTCTGTAGGGCTACCAGAATATGCCATATTTTCGAGCAGTAATTCGTCACTTCAGGAAATTTTGAACATGTTGGATGGCAAGCTTATCCACCCTGTGCCCAGTGTGATTCGATTGGTTGTCGTTTGGATGTACGATCACCCATATTGTTGGTATTGGCTTGAGATAAACTCTCTTTATTATGTCTTGTTCCTCCGTCAGCTATTTTGAAAACGCATGATGTGAACAGATTAGGATGTGAGCTTCCTGCTGCCTCTTTCATTTATCGTAGATTGTAAGCCATCAGAGGCTCTGTATATCAGTGGAACTTTTGTTATGGATCATTTTGCTTAAAGACGAAGAAAAACCCACCCAATCACGGATTTATATCTAGGAGTTTATATGTGGCAATGACATCCTTCGAAGCAAGCACCTCATGATTTCTGTGGAGAACACTAGGATTCGGACCCCTTCCCAATGGTTGTCCATAATATTCTCCGCTGAATTTGAAGTACTACCTAGAATAATTTGAGCAGGTTTCGAGAGTCTACCCTCTCCACAAATCTATTTGCCACACCGTGTTTGTTCATCGGCTCAGCGAAAACCGCGTCAGCGGAGTTAGTAATTATCCATGGGTGTGCACAGCGAATTCACATTAAAAGAAGCGACCAACACGTTATCGCAATCATTGACATTTTCGAGTTCCTCTAAAACTCGTCCTACAATGTTGAATGACCTATAAAAACCCCACACAAGTTGATCGCACTTTTAATACATTTCCTCCGAGAGCCTACGATTTGCTGGCCCTAGGAATGGTGCAGATGGCCATAATTTTCAGGGAGGCCTGATTAATCTACACTGCGCAAGGGAGTGTAAGTCAAAACGAGAAGAGCCTTCCGTACACAGGGGGTTGCGAAAAGGCACGGCAATCGGTAACTCAAACGCTGCTGTAAACCGGCTGATGAAGAACATACCACATTTTAAGAGAAAATTGGTTTTTAGCCTCAAAGTTGAAAACGAACACCTGTGTTCTGTAATGACTGATTGCTTGGTTTTCGGAAGGTACCGGAGACGTCTGCGGGCTTTATAAAATGTGCAATACATATGGCCAGATGTGCTCCTTGGTTTTTGCAGGTTATTGGTCTCGTCGTAACTAAGCGGTATCCGTCTTTTCGCTCCGAAGGCTGGCTAAAAGACCGCGCAAAATGCAGCTTAAGGAGCACTAGTTCATAAGGTTCCTGGAACAGGAATTGGGGTATGAGAGCCAAACGAGGCGGTTTATGAAGCGCAAAATCTTACGATTCGGGTTAAAGACATGGGCATATGCCTGAGTTATCCAAAGCGGTTCAGCCGTGGGCCGCAAAAGGACTGAATAACTTAGGATAAATTCACACTCGTCGCCTTTTTCACTAGCAGTATCAACGTAAGCTCTACCGACTGCACAACGGGGCAGCCTGAAATCGTTGTAAATTCAAAAAGGTGGCGTGACTTCATTGACATTAGTAATGTGTTCAGAGGGTTTCGACTTATTGCTGCAGCAAACGCATTGGAATCACTTATACGACGACCATCTTATATGAATTGATCGAAGACCAACCCCTAGACGCAAATTGTGTTTTGGGATTTATGGTGAGCAAATAGAACGCGACGGCACGAGTAACGATCAAGTCGAGAGTAACATGTTTCGCACAACACGGAGGTGCCTAAGCAACACCACCCAGAGCAGACGTTATGAACGTTTCACAGCACTAAAAGAGTGACCGTGGTAATGAGAGCTGCACCAGGGACCAAAGAAATTCGGTCAGACCGCTCAGTAAATCTATTGTTTGGGAGATGAACTGTCCACAGAGCTCAGCAGAAAAAAATGTGACTAACAGCGTGGTGGTCAAGATTCGTGGCTTTAGTGAGAGCACGAAAATTACCATTTGGACTCCGGCGGACTGTCGTCGGACGGGTGATGCCAAAAGATGGCACGTGGTTAACCGCACAACGGACGTGTTAAACATTGGTTGCCTGAGGTGTAAATGGGGATGCTGTGATGTGATTTTTGCCACAGATTACAAGTGGTACCAAATACGGTAACTAATATCTGAAAGTGGTCCAGAGGATTGTTGATAGCTGTGGGGCGATAGTGAGCGTTCAGTGAGCTGCAGAACTCAGTGTGCATTCAACAAACGGCGGCTTGCGGTACAGATGAGCCAGCGGTACGGTAAGTGCTGCAATAAAGTTCTTGTGTCTGACTTTCGGTTGGACCCTATTTACAGTTTTTCTGGGATCGTTTCTTGCAGTTCCACTACACGTAGCTGCTGGATGGCCTGCCCTGACTTGTTTGGGCGGCATCCGCAAGCAATATACTATGGGTTTCATCCGAAATCTCTCCCTATAGTGTCGTCCTCTGACAACGGACTGATGACGATAATCGAGCTGTGTCCTGAATTCAGAAATTCTTGTCAGTGAAGGTTTTTCCTGTGGAACGAGGGCGCGCGCATAATTCAAGTTGAACATTTCCGACTTCGGTACCGGCTCCGGGACCTCAACCACAATTTCCGGAGTCACCATGGAATATCTGCATAAAAATGTTGGAGTTGGTGGATCAGACGAACAATGCTGCTTCTGGTAGCACCTCCAAGAGATCAGCTGGAGTTCTTGCCTCAAATCTACATTTGGCAGCAGAGGGGGGAATCAAAAAAATTATGAAGGGGACCGTAGCTAGTATCCTTTGTGGCACTACACGAAATGTGATGTAATTTATGAAGTAAACACGTGGTACCGACCGCACAGATCAAAGTATACACAAAATGAACAACGTCGAAGGTTCCCAGATTAAAACATGGGTGCAATGCGTTCCCCTAAACTTCCCGAGTCGAGCTTGTTTTTTAACCTGGCGGCTTCTGTTTACCTAAAAGGTACAAGCAAAAAAGAGTGCGGAAATTCTGTTCAACTTCTCAGCGCGTGGTAGCAACCTTGCCAGCACAAGGACTCACATAGAGGCGTCTAAAGGTGCTCTCAAATGGGTACTAGATGCACCGTGAACAACCGCCAGAGAAGGGTTGTCCCACGCACCAACTACTCGAAATGGGACAAGTTGTCCTGATAAAAGTGTGTGTTCTGAGTCTGAAAGACTTCCCACCATGTCCTCGCCGCGTGTTGGGTCAACGGTAGAAATCCTGCTAGCCAAACTTTAATAATGATTGTTTAGTCCCAACTGGTAGGTGGCATACCATCAGGCATAATCTTAGTATTACAGCCAGGTTAAAAGCATGTGGGTACAGGGGATTGCGGCGAAAACGGACAGTGTCATAAACAGTGGGCAGTATGCCGAGCCATAGGTGCACACCCAAAATTTCTCTGAGACCATAGTTCGGAGGGAAAAAACTTTAACACACAGTCTCAGCATTAGATGGCATTTATTCGGTCCCTTAAAATCTTTCCATGCGGGCGCAGTTTTGTTGAAAGTTGTTTAAACGTATTCCAGGTTCACCATGGGCGCGGAATTTATATTTTAATGGCTGCCAATAGCTCCACGTGAATTCTCCCTGATGGCGATGGGAAAGTTGTGGAAGAGACGGTTTCTTCACGTGTCTTATTTTGCACCGCGTTTGGAAATAATCTCGAAGCGACAAGGACAATAATTTCGCCCTCTGTGTCGCCGCAAACTCAAAATTGGGCAGCTTTTAACGACCTGTGCATGAAAAAGTCTCCTATCATTGTGGCAGGTGTCCTGCAAAACCAAGCCAAGGAATTCGTCACAGCTAGTAAGTTTTTTTGTTTTTTTATGCTGGTCAGTACATGCTATATCAGGCTCAAGGCTATACCGAACCATCGATAGTGATATTGGTAGAATTAGTGTGTTTATGGGCAGAACAAGCAGACAGCACAATAAGTTGGCCAGTGCTTTCAAGTCCTGGCGCAAACTAACGGATTGAGGCGGTCTTGTTGGTGCCTTTAACACCCTCATCCGGTAAATATTGTGGATATGCTGAACTACGGGCAGTCCATCAGACTGGGTATGGTAGTCGCGGTACCGTCATCGCAACGCCGTACTTGGGTCCGTGGACAGCCCCGTACATGAACCTCTTGGGTGAGTCGTTTAGGGTTGTTATTGTAGTTACGATTCGCCAGGGAATTGTCACAAATTGAGACCGGCATGCATTAAGAGTATTCTTGGGTCCATTGAGGGCGCACGGTGTTTCATTGCTGTAATTCAGACAATGCAATGAGACTGCCGTGTCTATATCCGGCACACAAAATAGGAAACGTCTCAGAAAGACTTCTAGAAGGTACCATGATGTGAGTTAGACTGCGGCCCGAAATAACAAGCGGCCAAAAGTGGTCACAGTTCCTGACTAACTAACGTCTTCTGGACCCCGGCTTTCAAATAGCTGAGGAAAGCCTTGTCGATATGGAGCATGCAGACGTCGTTCTCATCTTCAAAGAGGAGGAAAAGGTGCAGTTGTTTTTGAGTGAACTGACCAAAGTCATCCCGTCCTTTGGTATGCACCCTGCACTCACAAAGTGTAAGGTAGTAATAATGTTCGTTCACAACTGGTGGGTAGCATGATCGGGCAGGCATGATCATAAGATTACATTCAGAATTAAGCATGAGTTTGTTCGTAGTTGCAGGTAATGGACCGAGTGGGCGAAAGGGTACAGTCGAGAGTAGGAAGGGATTAGTTGCGGGTGTGCTATCAAACTGGGTATGCCAGTGCTGTGCCATCATTGCACTGCCGTACTTCGGTTTCTGGACAGCCCCGTAACGGACGTCATGTTTGAGATGATTGGGCTGGGATGTGCAATTCTGTGAGCAGCGGGGTTTTTGAGTTGGCCAAGGGAATTTGCAGAGGTAGGACGAAGCCAATGTAAGATCGCAGGTATTTTTCTGGTCCGTTTGGGGATCTCTGGGGATGTAAATCACTGACCAGGTGGGGTGGATAATAGCAAACTGGGTTTCCAAACCGGGTATTGCCGGGTATTGAGTAGACTTGACACCAAGTACCCGCCCGCTCAATACGTCTTCGTTACCCCCAGCATCCATGGGTGCACGTATGATGACGCACGTGTTCCTTGGATCCCAGGGCTCAAGTCTATACCACTTGGTCTACGGCTGATACATATACACCCCTCTTTAGCTTTAACTTCGCTGTGCTCAATAATGCATACGGTTGCTGAATACCGCTATTGAATAATCGATGTACACACGGGACTAATTGAACAAGTGGTGGGTTTACCCTTATAACAGTAAGACTGCAGCTTCAGCGTGGACACCCATTTGGAATGGAGTGGACAAAGGGATTTAGTAAGCACTTGGTGAGTTGGCCACTACAACTTTGTTTAATTGTATGTTTTAAAGGATGTGTACGGAGTGTGTACGAGTCGTAATTGATTATACATTTTTCCTTTCAGAAATCCTGTCGAGTAAAAGCGGCTTCCTGAAACTGAGAACTGGATTGACCACATATTACGTTTGTGCCGATACAACCAATAAATAGAAACATGAATTTTTTAAAGGTGGTTGTGTATTTTTAGGCATGGGGTTGGCAAACGGATGACATGTATAGATATGAAGGACCGCCGTTGGTCGTTGGATTGGTCTATTATGTATATTTGGGGCACTAGTCAGTTACGAGGATGTGTACGGGCCCTTCAGTTACTATAAGTAGCCGCGGTAGACGACGTCGAGTACGGTTATAAGCGTGACGGGCCGTGGTTGGCCATCGGGTTAGGCTGTTGAGCCTAGTTGAGGCCTCATATTCGGCGTTGCGCATAGACACAGGCCTAGCAATTGCCATAAGTAGCCAAGGTAGGCGATATCGACTGCAGTTATGAGTATGACAGACCCACGTTGGGCGTTAGATTAGGATACCACGCATAGTTGAGGCCTTATTTTCAACGGCCCACATAGATTCTGGCCTGGTGTTTACTATAGGTAACAGGGATAAGCGACATCGTGTACAGGTGTGCGTGAGAGACAGTCGTTGGTCATTGGATTAGGTTATTGTACATAGGTGAGGCCTCATAAGCAGCGTCGCACATAAAAGTGGGCCTAGCAGTTACAACAAGTATTCGAGATGATTGAAAACGCGTACAGTTATGATTATGAAAGACCGTCATTGGCCATTAAATTAGGTCGCCGTGTATAGGTGAGGCCTCATACTCAGCGTCACACATGGACACGGGCCTAGCAGTTACGATACGTAGCGAAGGTAGGCGATATTGAATACAGTTATGAGTATGACTGGTCGTCATTCGCCGTTGGATTAAGTTATCGTGTATGGGTGGGGCCTCATAATCAGCGCCGCACATTGACACGGGGCTAGCATGCTGCAGTGACGACAAGTAGTCGAGGTGAGTGACAACGATTATCGTTATCATGATGACCGCTTTATGACGTATTCCACCTATGATGAGAAATATTCCTAATAGAAATGATACCAGTGTGTTGGTAATTTACCGAAGGTTACCTCCTGACGCTGTATTATCCATAGCTGGGAAAAGCAATCATCCAAAGAGATGGCCCTCGCATCTCCATTGCACAATTCCTGCTGTTTTTTGACAATTTTATACTTAATAGAAGCTGAGCTCCATAAGAAAAAGTGTTGTGATGAAGTTCGCTGAACAAAATTATCTCGTCCGTTAAATCTGGGAGTATAAAGCAAACAAACGTTAGTGACCGATTTTCCTGGGTGGAATTTGCATTGGATATTCTGTGGATGTTATTTTATCCTTAAATAGCGCCCAAATATGGCAAAGTGCGATTTCCTGTTTTATCTCTCGTGAACCGGCAGCAAAATGCGAATCGGTGATGCTCCGTGACCTTGAAATTTCGCTCACTTAAACAAAATGCTATGAGCAACATATCACCTACAAGTGTAAATGGATTGGATCAACTCCCTGTAAAAGTCGCAACCTCGAAAACCCTATAGTTCCGGCGAAAATAATTTGGGTGTGCTTCTAGTGAGCGGCGGCAGTATCCGAAGTAGGCGTAAGGATTTGAAGATAGCGGGCAAAATCAAAACGAAAAAGGGCAAAACAGAACGCATCCTGTCTGACACATGAGAGTAAAACTGCAAATTGCAGAAAATTGCAGAAAATGGGGAACCGGAAAGACAGATCTGGTGCAGCAGCAGAGTTGGCTTAATCCAGCCGATCAATCTGAACTAAAACCTAAAACCACGGCTGAGGCCCCGTGGCCCCGGACTGTTGAGCTTAAGGCCAGAATCACTGGAAGCTTACGAAGTGGAGGGATTAGCAGTGCGAGTGAATCGAAGCGGGACTTTTACGATCGTGGTGTACTGTGAAAATGTGGAGAGTCACCGGTGTCGCTGCTATAGTGGAATCGGGTGTAAACGTCCCTTGGTGACAACGCACAAGCCGAAACGCGAGCTGTGTGGGGGTATAGTTTGAAAGTCCACCGAAATGGTCACATCCGAACAAAAGGTTCGGTCGATTTGAATGAACGCTTCCGGTGGTAGCCGGGGCCGTATGAATAGGTTGTTCGTATTTGCCGTGAAGTGAACGACTGGGCAAGAGGCTACGGCCAAGAATAGGAAGGGAATAGTTGTGAGTTTTTTATCAAACGGGGTGTGGAAGAGTTAAGTGGTAGGTCAGCTTGGAAGTGACGACACTTCATTGGAAATAGGACAAACAATACAAGACACCTTCGTAGCCAACAAATTTAAGGCCGAAAACCATTTATGTTTTCCAGGGCAAGATCTGGTGCCGCTGCTTGTTTTCGTATGTTCCAGTGCGGAATTTGACATTTACTGCAGTTCGGCATTTTTGCGAAATGCTAGCTTATTTTTTGTACCGCCTTAGTTATCTCTTTGAAAAAAATAGTTGGGACCGCTACAAAATACGCTAAAACCCTTTAGGTAGCTTTCTTTCTACAATACTTGGCGCTGGTTTTTGGGAACGAACATCGCGTCAGCCTTTTGAATTTCTAACGAATGGTTTTGAATAACCCCTCGACTTAAGTTGGTTCCGGTCCCTCTGCGGCAAAAGTTTTAAATCCACGTTTGGGAATCCGAATTTCTGGCCCGGTAGCGGATGAAACCAAAGCTCAGTATAACATGTTCACCATCCAGCAGAGGTAGCAGTTGGCCTGCGCGGCATCTGGAGAGTACGATGACATACTGTGTCCGAGCGCTATTTTGGGCGACTTTGTTCAGGGCCACTGCTAAATATCCACTAGAAAACAAGCACTGGAGCTCAACTTAGAAGGCTTTGATAAAATGCCCGACCAGAAAGAGGTATGTGAAATGGCAGCTAGATGAGAGTGTCGCATTGGTTTGGATGACGAACCGGCCATCTTCCGGGGGACTCGCGAGGTGCAACGGTAGACCACGCCAAGAAGAAGAGAATCGGCGCCACATAGCGGGAGTTGAAACAAAAATGATGCGGGAATGGTGTAGGTTAAGGCCGCATGCTAGCGTAAAGCCACCCAACGTGCCTTCTCGCGTTTCGAGCTGGCTCAGAAAATGGAGTGGTCGTGTACTGAGATCCCCGTGTTACGGCTATCTGCCTTTCGAGCTTGAGTGACGCGTGCCAATCCACAAAAAAGGGCCAAGAAATCCGATTTCTGGAATCACGGTACTATTACAAGATAATAATATACACAGTTTCAACAAACCTCAACAGATTCTCCTCTGCAGATACCGTAAGAGTTACAAAATAAGGCGGTACTACCACCAGCCTGAGGATAAATCGTAGTACACCTCGCCACAAACCCGATATCGTCACAACGAAACAGATATCGACGGCGAGTGACCACCAAAAAACAATGTCCGACCAAAAATCCGTAAAAGTTATAAAAATAGTTCATTAAAACAATATGGATTCAGTTCATCGGGTGAAGGTGAATAAGAACGGGGATTGGCTGTCACATGTGGTGGGGAACGTGAGCGCATTCTTGTCAAGTTGTCTTCTACACCCCGCGTCAGACCCGTCCAATGTGAGCCAGGTTTGTGAAAGTGCGATTATAAATGGCTGTTTAGGGCAACCTGACTGTTTAATATCGCGAAGTTTGCTGGAAGCCTGGGACAGTTTTTGGACAAGCACTTCACCATTATCTCTGTTGTTCCTGAAGATAGGAAGCTGAGAGGTTTGCTGCCGAAGAGGTTAGAAGTTATAATATTTGTACACCGAGTTTGAGTCTAAGGCTGCAGAGGGGGCTCTGTGGCGTACTTTTCCGTTTCCTGTCCTGATAGTTCTGGGAACAGTTCTTCGTTTGCAAGGGTGTCGTTGCACCCAGAGTAACTTCCGCAAACCTCCTGCCTCTGGAGGACGCAGTTTTTCCCGTGGTTTTAAAACTTTCGGTGACTGCTACTTTTAGCTTGTGAACTGCCAACTGTTGAACGAATAAGTTTATGTTGCTTAAGAAAATGCGATGAGCACGTGTGAGTTCGGTTTCTTGGGCAGCTGGCGCGGTTTGGCCGCATAGCTTTGTCTGTAGAGCCATGTACCGCTCAGTATTCGCAAATGGAATCGAATTCTCAAAAACTATGGCGCTTTCAAATAATTTTTTCATGGTGGTGAGTAACTGTGTGCAATACATTATTCTGTAAATTACCTGCACGTGTGATTTACTTTGGTGAGCGATTCTTCGATGTCATCGGTCGCCACTGACTGTGAAAACCGTGCCTCATGTAGGGTATCGCGAGTTGAGGTAAAACGTGAATCGTTCATGATGAACGAAAGCGACAGGTGGTTCTGCAGCTGGAGTAATTCAGTAAGCTTTCTTCGAGTTTATATTGTGCTTGGGGGCGCAAAATATGCTGAAGTGTTACTTTTGCGAATAATTCATGCTATTTATACCGGATTGACTGGACGAATACGGGATCTTGTGTTCTGGGACCTCAATGATTGCTATTCTGATATATCATTGCGCCAGATAAATTCATTAGGTTAGAATACCTCATGCGAAATTGGAAGAAAATAAAGCTTGCAGGTGTTGTTGTCTATGCAGGTACCACGGGTTTGGTGGGAAACTGCAGCAGAATTTTTCATTGTAATAATAATAATAATGTTTATTCCCAACTTGTGAGGGGCACGCCGTCAGGCATGGTCATAAGGTTACAGTCAGAATAAAGGCATGGCTTGCGAGGACCGTGAGTACAGGGTGTCTCGGGTGGGGAAAGAGGACAGAGCCATAGGCGGTGAGCTGTATCCAATGTAAACGTGGTCGCCACTAAACCGGCGCGAGCAGGGAAGCTAATTTTTCGAAGAGAACGTTGAGCAAGGTCAGATCGGTAGGATTTAAAGGTGGCGGTCAAAAAAACGAGAGAGGGCAAAACGAGAAGCAGCAAAGTTGGCGTCATCCAGCCGATCAAATTGAATTGGAGCCAAAAAATAACCGCTGAGGCCTCGCGGCCTTGGACTGTTGAGCTCATGGTCAGGGCCACAGAAGGCGTATGTGGGGATGATGAAATGGAGGGACTAGAAAAGCGGGAAAATGATAACAGGGATCTCAAAAACATGGTACACAGCGAAACTGTGGTGACTCACTGGTGTCGCTGTTGTGGAGTCGAGCATAATAGTTCCATTGGAAGAGTGAGATGGTGGCAACACACGAGCCGGAACGCGAACTGTATGGAAAGTTATTGAATTTTGTGGGAAGCACGGAAACACAAAGATGGTTAAATTCGATCTAAAAGTTCAGCAGGTTGTAATGAATGTGTCATGGAGGCAGCTAGGGTCAGGTGGGGAGTTTGTCGTATTTGCAGTTAATGGAACGAGTAAGCGCGAGGGCACGGTCAAGAGAAGGAATGGAATAGTTGCGGGTGTGCTATCAAACTGGGTATGGCAGTGCCGTGCCATCAGTGGCCTGACGTGCTTCAGTTTTTGGATGGCCCCGTAAAGGACGTCACATTTAAGGTGATTATGCTGAGATGTGCAGTGCCTTGGGCGGTGGGATTCATTTCGGACTGGCCGAGGAAACAAGGTGGAACGAAGCCGATATGGGATGGCAGGGTTTTTTTGTCCGTTTGGGGGTCCTGCGATTGTAGACCAGGTGGAGTGGATAGCAGCCAACCAGGTCCTCCGAATCGGGCATTGCCGAGGTTCAAAGTTTGGGAAGATGAGGGGGTGGGATGCGATTAGTAAGGCATGGTGAGTTTGAGGGGACATCAAATGGGATACTGTGCACAAATACACATATGGCGAGGCACGTGTGACTACAGTGACCTTACCCTGACTGCGGCACAAGCACACCTCCGGGCTCCGGATATCTTCCTAAAGCCAAAAGCATATCATCTGCCACAGTGAAACTCAACTATTCGTCACTTACTCATTAGAGCTGGTCGACACTTCCTGCGGTAGTTATATATGTCCCGAGTGGTAAGGACGGCAACCTGCCGCAATTCACACAACGGCGTTTCATACTTCAACAGACCCTTGCAAGTACACAACTTCTCTTTGATTAGCCGTCGATCCACCGGAAACCGATGTTGCAAAAGCTCAAACTTATGCATGCGTTCAAAATAATAAGAAGTGATCGACAGATGTGTGCGCTGCCTCCTTAAACGAACACACCCTGGGCGACCGGTGCCTCGCATACTGTTTTTTAACAGCAAATACGCTCAGCCTGCTAGGTTCTTCCGATTTCTCGACTTTTCATTAGCGTTGCTGGCTACCTGTAGCATATGTAGTACACCCATTGGTAGCTCTAAAATGCATCAGCGCTTCTATTACTGGATGCGCACACAAACATCACATAGTTATCCGTCACCTATTCTTTTACTACCTTCTCGGATGCCTTGAGGGGCGAAAAGCGGACCGCACGAATCTCCCAACCAACAGACCTGAAGGCACTTCTGTAGCCATAGCAGGGCAAGTTCAATGTCAAATGAGCGCCAATAATTAGGAAGGTAGATTAGTTAAAATGAAACGGAACAAAATGATGGTAGATTTAGGTGATTTATGGTTGGAAAATATATATGCAACAAAATGCAAAATTTTTTTGTGAGCATTTTTATTTCACTCGCAAAGGTTTAGCAGAAAACGCATTTTTGGCGAAGGATAATTAGGCCCCGTCTGGTGGCTCGTGCGTTGTTTGGCACCACGAAGAAATATTCTCTTTGGTGACATTCCGAAGAGACTCGTCTTTGCAGAGGGCTTCACCCTGAATCTAGCCAACAGCTTTTCAATTAAGCAAAGTTTACGTGGCTTGCTCGACTGCTTTTCCTTTTGTGTTTGTGTGGACTCGGTGACGAACTCGGTGACGAACTCGGTTTAAGTGGGAACTGCAGGTATACTGTCGTCGAATTTGTATCTTTGGCATGAGTGACGTCTGTCGCACGATCGGACAGGCAGCTTCTGAGGAAACGGTGCTAGCGGTTGGCCATTTCGAAGTTTCAGTGGTTGTGAGGTTCTGGCAGCAATCCTTGACGTCCAGGTCAATGCTTGTGGTTGATCTGTCGGTATACTTCGCTGCTTGTCTCCACACATCTGAATCAAGCCGGCTCAGGACTGACGGACTGGATGTGCCTTTGTCCTCCGCTAAAGAAATGTGCGATGACGATTCCACATCTGTTGGGCACCACATCCATATGAGGCTCGCCTCCCTCCGAGCACCGTTGTCGTTGGTGGTCGAGGTGTCTGCGGCGGTTGAGCGAAAACAGCAATCCCGAGTCGCGGCCGATCGCGTCGGCGTGCTTTCAAGAACACAAGAGTGCATAACTACCATTGGGTTGATCACACCTTTGGGGTCACTTGAATTGTCGCCGAGCGGAAGTTTGTTTCGCGCCTTCCCTAGGACTGCTGTGACCTATTCTTCGCACCCCCAGAGGGTGATTCACGGATGTAGGCTTGATATTTTGGTAAGCCTTCTGAATGCTGACAGCCCGCTCCAAGATCCTCTGTACATAAGTTGAGGAGGAAAATGTGCCTGGAAGCCTAAATTTCAGCTTGCTTCCCTTTCCGGGTAACCATTCTGCATGAGGCGGCCAGTATTCAGGATTTGTGACGACGTCGCCAAAGGGCGGAGTTGCCATCTTTGTTGGCGTGATTCTTCTGGAGTACGACTCCCAGATGATCAGTCTGCCCTCCCTCATCAGCCTGCCCGTTACTGCGGATCAGAGAGTTGAATGACCTTCATCGCAGCTAATGGACCCGGGATGGATGGCGCTTGATACTCGTTTAGCGATAAAAGTACGTTGTCTACTTTAGGACAGGCCGCTTTGTTCTCTGTGTGTCCCCTAGAGCTTTGAAAAGTGGTACCAGTTTTTCCTTGAGTATCCCGACTAAAACGGGACATTCGGACTGGCCTTTCAGACTCAGCAGGGGATACTTGGCCTCGTTTTTTACAGCTGCCTTGTTAGTTGTGGAACGAATAACACCCCTGAGGTAGACGCAGCTAGGGCAGACAAACTGGTCCGGAGAGTTAGATAACTGGCTTACCTGGTCTTCCTGCAAACTCGTACATTTAAAATGCCATCAGACCTGGTAGGTGTGACATTGCGTTCCACGTCTGACTTTCGACGGACATCGATTTCATCCACATCTCTTTTGGTCCACCGGCAGCTTCAGAGGAGAAGAGCCTCATGGATCAAAGTGGGTGCCCCGCAGAAATGAAGTGCAGTCTGACAGAGGTTTGCACGCGTATGTTGTTTTACAGTGAAAAATTCTGCAAAATGGCACGTGTTAACTCTGTAAATAGACTAAACAGCGAAAGAATTGTTCAGCAACAACCAGTCTCGTACGTACCGTGCCAGCGTGATCACATGTGAGAAACGGAGTGAAGGGAATAATAACGGTGGGTCTGGGATCTTACTGTTTACAGTGACGCCCGCTTATACATTTGATCGCGGTATCTGGTTCCAGACCACAGAGCCCATTGGATTTGAAGGTCACGACAAGGGAGCATAAACGCTCCGCACTTGAAATTAATTTCGCCGGCGATGGGCGGTGGGGAATGTAAGTGGTGAAGCAGTGTAATCAGTATTGGAAAAGAAGGATTTTTCACTTCCATGTATTTGTTTTTTACTGTGCGTCCAAACCTTTAGTGTGCGCCCTGTAAGTTAATGTCTTCTAGTTATTTTTAGTGTTGTATGCCAACAGCATGTCCGAAGTAGATTGACTTTTGGAGCGGGAAGCAGAACTAGTGAAATTCTGATCCTATCAATGTATGCTGACTCAGCTGTTTGTTGTGGTGGTTTCGAGAGCCTAGTTTGTGGATCATAGTTACACATGTCGCTTAAAAACTCAGGTCTTCGTATCGTAAGCCTCGTGGGTAATTTCACATTGAAAAAGGCCATCGAAAACCTTCAATACGGAGTGTAAGTTCCGTTCCAGAGTTATTTGTGAGCACATTCCCAGTGTTGTTCGTTGTATGCTTTGTAGGGGCTCAACGGATGACTGTATGTTTATTGCCGATAATATGAGCCTCCGGAAGGGCATACGGTCATGTGACGACCAAATTACTTCGTAAGTCAACGTTTCGCTATCCTATTAGTGGTTACCGGGGACGTGTTATTTAATGGGGATTAAAGACACCTGCTTCGCTACGCTGCTGTACTGTCAGGTCATCATCATACTAATCATTGTCAGCTGTAAGAACCGTGTACTTTTCGTACAGTGGTTGTAGCTGCCACAGTTTCGCCCACCGATGATTTGGGGAGGTGAGGTAGGTAGCTGCGCATTGGAGGCAGGAGCTAATAAATTGGTGCGTAAATACACCACTGTCAGTAGACTGCTAAGTGGGGTTGGGGGTTGGGAAGGGAGCTATGCATTGAAGGCAATAGCTTGGATGCACGAGCGCCATTGAGGGCGCGACTGGGCCATGTCTGACCATGTCTCTAGTCATTCATGTGGTTCGTCTCGGGGTTCCCATCCAGGAAGATAGCAATGACCAGCGCAGCTGAGTTTGCTGGTAATAGCTTTTGTAGTTCGCTACCAAGTCATTATTTGACCTCCTCTGGCTAGTTTCCACCATTCAAGTGGTTGTGCAGAAAGAACCCTTCGAGGAAGTCGGTCGACTGACATACGGAGCACGTTGCCATGCCAGCGCAACCTATGCAGTGTGATCAGTTCATCTATCGAGGGTGGGTTATTTCTCCCGAATACCATTCAACGTACTTCAGCATCGCTGATCCGGTGTACCCATCAGATTCGGGCAATGCTCCGAAGACATCTATGCTCAAACACTGAAAGTCTTTTCACGTCCTCGGCGCGCAGCGGCCAGGCTTCTGATCCGTATAGTAATCCGGAGTATTCATTACTTCCACGCGAGTGCCTAATAGTCCTGATCCAGGAGCATACGAGCAACCAAACGTAGTCAATGTCTCCAAAAGACGTTTCGGACCTGTATATAGAGCCTTTTGGCTCTTTGAAGGTGCAGCACAAAACGTTGTTCATAGCATACCGTCGATCGCAAGTCGGCTGCGTCGTTCATGTGTGGGATCCGTAGTTCAGGCCTGTCGGGTAATTTCAGCGGAGCATCACTGAGAAAGTGCGTCATTTCCATAACTTAACATCAGCCGAGCGTTTGGGGTCATTTTATTCTTACTCCATGGCTTACACCGGGCTACAAAGTTGCTTTATCGTTAACTAACTTTTCCATGACCCGGAAGTTACAAAACCCAACTGGCCTTGCAGATTAACTAATTGACTAGTTGACCCACCAAGATAACCATTTTGAGTGCCCGAACCACTTCTCCCTTCGAGTATGCCTTTTGTGGAACACCATATCAACATGTAGTATGTGCTCCAAATCTGGTACTGTCGAAGCAATGACTGGACTTTCACCCCTACCTTACACGTCACATTTACCAAATTCTTGCAACATCCTGCTCACTACTGTCACTTCTTGTGAATGAGAGTGGCTACAGCTTAAGGAAACAAATGAAATCAAGATGAATAAGGGGGTTCCCTATACTGCATCCGGAGGAATGACTAAGATGCTTTGGTCCGTACACTTTTCAAGATTACAGACTGAAGTGATCCCAATAAAGTTTACAGGACTGTAAGTGGGCCTGGTTAACGGGGAAATTTGTTTGAAAGATGGTCCAAGATGCATCCCAGTAAAGGGTCCTGTAGTGCTTTTTGTACACTGAGTAGTAGACCTGCGAAACTATCTTAACGGAATTATCATTAGTGAGTTAGTTCAGTTTATCAGATATATGCCCCGGCGGACGAGCTGATTCAGCGGTTAGAGCGCGAATTTACTGACCGGAAGTTCCGTGGTTCGAACCCGACATCTGCCTCTCGACTTCCCTTATCTGGGCTTGGGCAACCTGGCAGTATCCCATCCCTCGTCCTTTTGGGTGGTATGGCAGCTAGGTGTTAAAGCTGAACGATTATCTTATCTTTATATATGCCCTATGTCGGGGATGTTGGCTCCGGTTCCTGCGGTTTCGGTCACCGGAAAATTTGAGGAGTGAGGAGATAAAACCCAGCGTCTGAGGCAATTGCGTACTCGTAATGACCGAATGATAATCCTTCGGCTTATCCATTCGGGAAGTAAACATCCTTGCCGAACACCACTTCCTGTGAGGAAGCTTAAAGACGGCTCCCCGTACACTTAAACGTTCAGAAGTGTGTGCATATAAGGACCGAATTATGTTCACAAACCTCTGGGACATCCCCTGCAGAGCAGGTGTACTTAAGAGCACTGACACTCATGCCAGGTACTGGAGGTTGTAGAGCGCTTTAGGTAAATTAGATTGTGTACCGGCTAAATAGACGTTATTAGGCGAATTTGAAAACCAGAATTATGTTCTCCAAACTGCATTTGTCACTTGGTTCCAAGAATCGCGTCCAGTAGACTAAAGTTCGAGCTGTTGACGTACGATTGAGACACGATCTTGTGATCAGGAGATCTGGAGTCTCTTCAGGTCCAGGAGCATTGAAGTCCATGACCAACACCAAACTATTCTCAATTATGTGATTATCAAACAGGTTCTGGGTGCTATAAGAGGCACTTTGGTTCTGGACTGCACCCACCGTCACAAGCTTCAGTAGTTTTTCGGTGCACGGTTGTTCCGTTGGGATCAGTGCAGGTCGATGCGGTAAATGACATTTATTTGTCGTGTCAGCATACACCCCGGCACACCACAGTTCTGAAGCTGAGAGAGATAGGTTTTATCGACATTGCCTTGATCAGTAAGAAGAACAGTTACGGTCATCCAGTTGAATGATATGGATGCCCAATTTGGACGACTAAGCCCGGAAAATGCACAGTTTTTGTTAGATTCGTAGTCGGTGCTCACTGTAACGATAACTGGGTTGACGACTTCTTCAGTTTTGTTCCCAACATTGTCATCTCATGACCAGCACTAACGCTTACACCGAGTTTCTTGGAGGCTACCACCCACAACACGGTCATCAACGTAGTTAGATCAGGTGGCCGTCAGTTGTCAATGTAGTGCTTCAATTAAAGATTCCCGTTCCTTCATGGGTACGAAGCTTGACTCCGATCACGTGAGCTCAGTTATAATTCATTTTTCCTTCAGGATTATGCATGTCGAAGTAGAGCATCTCCGTCCGTCAACTTTGATGAGTGTCCTAGCTCAACCGTATCGAGTTGATCTGGAAATGCGCAGTCACACGGATGATAAAGATTGGAAGAGAGGCAGTTTTTTTTTCGTTTTTTCGATAGTCTGCCCATGCCACCCGACCCGAAGAAGTGGACACATAGCTTTGTCGAAATCAACTGATCTTATTGCTGCCAGAAAAGTTGTAGCAGGAACCAGCTGCTGCACTGTGCGCGTAGGTCCTTCATCGTCGGACCATCAAGATCCTGAATAATTCCATAGAACGCTGATGGATTGCGAAGATTTTCGCTGCAGGATACAGGCGGGCTGTTTGAGCTGATTCGACTAACTAGCCGTGAGTGGAATTGTCAGCGAAATGACCTGCGATAACATTCGTTGCCTTGAGCGATGGGTCAAACACTCCAAGGAATTATTTAAAGTACCTTGAAGAACCCGGCGAACCCTATTGGATCGTCGACAGTCGCTTGTCATCAGTAGTGTAAACACAGCGCTAGATACCATAGCTCCGACGCTAAAAGCATGTTCATGGAAGTCACGTTTATGATCGCACTGCCGCAGTGTAAACTGTGCCTTCGACAGACAGACTGAAATGACGCCAGTGCCATAGGTGTCGCAAGTTGGCAGAAGCTGCCCCGGACTTCCAGATTCAAGGATTAATCTCATTTTCAGCCAGTCCACCGGGATTTATACAACTATGTGGGTAAACGAATTTATCTACCATGTTGATTGGCTCGTCTGTCAGCATCAGGTTTGGGTTTGATCCCACTTTGCACATGCCAAACCGTGCGGCAGAATTACGTAGGTTATTTAAAATGGCTTGCATCTTCGAAGGAGTCGAGGAGCGAAATATCGTCTACATACTCAATGTCTGTGAGCGAACGTCCCGGGGGCATTTCGACTCCCGAAGTTTCATAGGCGGTAAGGGGATTTTCAAAGTAGAGGAACTTCAAGAAGCTTCATTTGGGCTTCGATCTGCTTATGTTGCTGTTGTAATATTACTTGGGGTTGCTCTGCCGAAATTGACATCGTAGGTCTAGGCTGTCGCCAGTTGTTGAAATTTCTTTAAATTCTTTCCTTTGTTTTTTTCTATTGTTTTGTCCTTCGGACCGGAAACGCGTATTTTTCACTGTTGATGGTCCTTTGTTGTACTTTTCCGGCCATCTAAAGGTATTTCCGTGCGATATCTGATTTCATGTGAAATGAGCACAGAAAATTAGGATTTTCAGCGCTTAAGTGAAGTTTTTTCCGTTCGGGTTTAGACTGAGGTGAAGGTGGACGGGTGTTTACCATTCTTAGTTCGTTTTCCCTTCTGTCATTTTCTCAGCTGCTTAGCAAGTTAGGTTTTGATGAGTCACCACATGGTGGTTGTGGCAGTACGCATTATACAGTGAGCGTAAAATTACGGCAGCGAACCATCAGTGTTGAGCACTGATGTCATGCTGTCGATGATGAGCACAAACTGTCCATGGAAAACATGCTGATATCACACCAGAACCGCAGGTGTCAAAGGTTTGCAAACCGTACCGTGAACTTTCCCCTTTTGGTAGGTGATTTGGTCTTTGGTCTGTGCCCTGGGGCTCGTACAGCCACTCAGGGGGATTTGTCCATCACCTCGATTACTTTATCTGTAAGCATGACATTCGGGTTCGGTTGTATCCAGTCGTACATTAA
The DNA here is from genome assembly GCA_003604175.2 of Clonorchis sinensis. Lineage (NCBI taxonomy): Eukaryota > Metazoa > Platyhelminthes > Trematoda > Opisthorchiida > Opisthorchiidae > Clonorchis > Clonorchis sinensis. Next base: position 50,233,942 of record CM030370.1, read on the forward strand.
CATTTGCACCAATTTTGTTTTGACGGGAGACTCATCTGGAACTAGCTTAATCTCTCAAGAAGAGAGTTGTCGAGGAGTTCTCGACAACCTTATGAGTAGTGCATTATAAATCTCTCAAGAAGAGAGTTGTCGAAGAGTTCTCGACAACCTTATGAGTAGTGCATTACTTTTATACAGTGGAATGTTTTAATTTGCCGGCCACTGGAAATCTTTTACGATTGGTGGAGCGAATAACGGCCCCAATGTAACAGGTGCAAAAACCACGCGTTTTGATCATGGAAAGCCGTTACGCTAGTCAGGCAGTTACCGCAGAGTATGACAGGATCAACAGATTTTTGTTCGACAGAACCCACTAATTTGTTCATTACACGTTGCTGGAGCAAGTCGCGAGTCGTTCTTTGTTGGGGTCTCATTGTCGCCGTTTTATGGTTACTGAGATATATTATTCTATTTTTCCCCATAGGTAACAATTTTCCAAAGCGATACCGCCGTATATATCCTACATCACCGGGAGAGTCTTTCATCAGTCAGTATTTGAAGAAACAGTCATTGGTGACCGATATCAAAGTAGGTCTGTTTTATATCTGTATGCTCGCGGCTACTTAAGTGTTTAATGTGTGCGAATAGATCGCAATAATGGACATTGTTCTTATTAATTCTATTTACAGGAAGCCGTACATTCTTCTGTGATAACTGCACGTAACTTAGAACGCTTCCTTAATGTGAAGACTCTCCGTGACCTGTTTCTTAGCGGGTTGAACCAATCACGTAAGTGTTCCGTGTATAAGAAGCGTGGATTTTCTTTCGTCACATTTGTGTTGTACTTTATCAACTGCTCTTCTGAGGGTGGTGTTTGGTTGCTCCGGACAATTTTGTAGCAAACGCTGCGGATCGATATCGTCATTACGTTGTGTAGCGGAGCGGTACGTTGGTGGAGAGTACTGGTCGTTGGAGCTGCGGCTTTGTAAACCTGAAACTTTGTCGGCTTCAGCTCCTGTTTACTTATTAGCTGGTCAGCTAGATCACGCAACAGAGACCTCAGCGTTTGACAGGGGCTTCAGGAGCAACAAATCAGACGACACGGTCTTCCGGCACCATTAGTTTTTGTACTTTTTCCTATTCCCTAGTAGAATATCGAAGCCAGTCCTTTCTGGCCCGGATTACGTTGGAATCACCAACCTGAGAAGTAAGCTAAACGATGCTGCCGCTTTTTGAGGCTGGAATGAGCCTCTCAGGAGTCCGTCTTTGGAGCAAAAATTTGATGTTTCTTCGGGATCAAAACAGCTACCTAACCGAGTGAATTTTACAACCACTTCCATGTTCCGATCGAACGGCATAATATCTTTGTTTGTCTCAGTGGCTAGAGCGCGAATTTACTGGCTGGAAGGTCCGTGGTTCGAACCCGACCTCTGCCTCTTGACTTCCCGTCTTGGCTTGGGCAACCTGGCCGTATCCCAGCCCTCGTGCCTCCTTCTGGTGGCATTGCAGTTAGGCACCGGAAGGGTGCTACAGCTGAACGATTTTTTTCACTAGATTTTGCAGTAGCACATTGCAGCCACGAACCTCATACTACCTGGTGCTACAGAGTTATCTAAGGTCTTTGCTTTTCCAGTGGATTTCACCTTTTCACAAATCAGAACCGAAGGCTACATACCTAGTTATGCAACGCCTGAGCTGTCTTCTCTTTTCTCCTGTAAGCTGTGTTATATATGGATGTAGCTGGATACTTGTGTTCAGCGTTCTTCAACTGATTTCGTATATTTTCCCGATAAACTGGGTGGATTGATTTGGAAGACTTTTTTAACGTGATACTTCAACCAGGTGGGAACGTCTTGTCAAACAATATATTGCCCGTTCAGAGCAACAAAAACAACAGTCTCATAGTGTCCTGGGACTCCATGAGACTGTTGTTTTTGTTGCTCTGAACGGGCAGTATATTGTCTGACAAGACGTTCCCACCTGGTTGAAGTGTCACGTTAAAAAAAATCTTCCAAATCAGTCTCACAGAACGTCCAACCTCCCACGCAAGCTCACCACCTGGTATTAAGAGATATGGCCGCACCTTATTGGATGAGACATTTCGGATATCTGTTTTCTTTTACCATCCCATAGATTCGATTAGGTTCCTTTTGTGAGGCGTCTGTGAGCTTAATATGTTGATTCAGTCTACCACGGATTCTATGGTGACGCGCTTAATGAAGTGTGTGGAGCAGAGCACGAGCAGTAGTGCTAATACTGGTTTGAATATGTGACCTTTCTGCGCGTGCCCACTTCGCTGAAGACGAAGTAACCGTAACGTTTGATTTGACTGTTTTATGACCGCAGTATCAATCCATGAAAATATGACAGACTTGTCTGTTTTAAATGTCTTTTGTTCGATATTGCAGTGGTCTTGTCACCAACCGATATTATCATATTCGTGTAGATCAGCCTAGCAAGCAGGTGTTTTTTTCTATAACCACCAACCGTATTATACAGAATCCACTGTATCACGCATATCTGCAGATGTTTTCACCCACCACATCGTAGCGAGAGCATGATAGAACACTGTCCGTTTGCATGTGCTTAAACTCTTACGCGGGTGCTTTATGTACTATGATTTCTGGCTCCCAAAAAGACCATATACCAGCATTGATTTCACCATAAAGAGCGCGTACGTCGCTTTGACGGACTGGGTATGCACGGAAATCCCGCGCGTTCAGACCGCTGTCTGCACTGAGATTTCACTCAGCCGCAATTAATTAAGCGTTATATCGTGGGATCCGTACTACACTAGATCGTTGAGTTATGGGCAAACGGTATTCAATGCAAATGATAACCTAATCACCACTGAATACTACGAAAAGCGGGTATGTGAGTGCCTCGTCAACAAATAACAGTTTCTGTTGCCGACATAACACCACAAAGAGTTACATCGGTGCAACTTCATATAATGGTCGAAAAGACCTAAGAAGCAACGCAATGCAACGGCGCTTCGTCTAAAGAAAAGGTCCCAGTAGTCTAAGATATCGCAACGATTTTGTTTTCCGAATCAGCTGCTCAAAATGCCCCACCCAGCGTTATCGCGTAGACATCCAAGTGGGGATCGCTGGACACAAACTCTTGCGCAAACAAGGGAATACTAGCGCTTTGGACATTGCATAAGCTAGCATGCAATCTTCGGTTAGGTTTCAGGTCACGCAGAGACCACCTACAAGCCGAGGCACTCTGCTCGCCCAATCAGTGTCCATTGGAGCAGTATGATCAGTCTTTCATTTTCCTGGATGGTTCTGACCTTAAGGGTGAACAAGCACATACGTCACGCAATGATGACTAACCTGGTGAATTCGGCACTCACAGCTTAACGTAACACGTTAGAGACATGTTTCCACCATCGACACGATGATAGCTACTGTCCACAATGACGGTTTACCAATCCGGTCTCAGTTCACCATACATGAGATCCCATAACATTCAACCTTGCCCACAGAGTGGAATAGCCCAGAATATATACGTATGTCCATCTGGTGGTAGCCTGATAGTCTGGTCTATAGAATGGTAGCCACAGGAATTCACTTACGGCACTGTTTTAGACTAAACACTCCGGCATTTCCAGAATTGTAAGCTAAGTTGTCAGTAGACCCAAACAAGAGTCAGTCTAACCAGTGGACCTGCTAGTGTCCGCTTCAGCTAGACTGGATTCTGCGTTATTAACAGACTGAAAACACGTCAAACTCATAGAATATTTAAGTACGTCATCGTTTTGTCTGTCCGGTCTATACGACGGTGATCACCGTAAGTCACTCCCAGCACCGCCACACTTTTAATAGCCTGATGAATGATCTCGGAGAGCTAAGACAAGCCTGGCTAGCCCGTGGATCGTTCTGTATTCGTTAATGACAGGTCAGTCCAGAACGAACGGCGTAAACACATCCGCAGTTGCCACAAATCCAACTCGTTTCTTGTGTGAGATTCAGCAACTTCGAGGACGCTTGTGTCTTGCACTCCACCTCACACTCGAAGCTATCGATCATTGCATTGGTAGACAGGGACCCATATGGTCTCCCTCCATAATATCCTGTTTCAAAAGGTGGTGCATTTTGGTAGCTTTACTTTGACCGTGTCAAGTGTTGTCACTTCTGCCCACTAGGATTCCATTACTTAGTATTCAGTTGAACATTTGAGTGCCTGAGTATTTTATTCTCTTCCAAAATTGTCCCAATTGCAGAATTGTGTGGGTCAGATTATTCCACACACTCACTTGCTGACGCGCATACTAACAACTAGGTCCACCCGGCAAACCTAACACGTGCACACGCACACGCTCACTGAAAACGATATACTGGACATACCTACACTATCAACAGGGACCATTTGTCAGTCAGGTTTTATTGTGATTCGACTTACCGATGAGTCATTTTCCTTGAGGCTACTTTGAGTTCACGGATCTTTGAGAAATCTTTTGCCTATGTCGAAGCGTCTGGATCATTGTCCTAAATATCCAGTATTGCCGTGTTTTTACAACCCTTTCTTATTACGATCCGTATACCGCCAAACTATTCGGTAATATCAAGCGCATTCTTGGTCCCGAAAAGCCTCGTATTATGTGAAGATATAGTTTCTACTTTGGGACTGCAGGACCCCGGTGGGTTAGCAAGAAATCAGTTAAAATGGTGCGCATGACATGCACCCTGAACTTCAATGCATTAGTCTGAACTTACATGCTTTGACAATATCTATGCAGTACGCTAAATACACTCATTTGGATACCAATTTGGTTTTGACGGGAGACTCACTTGGAAGCCAGCTGGATCTCTCTTTTATGATGCCTTTAAGCGGTACGTTTTTCAGGGCAAAATTCTGAAGCGTTCTTCTAAAGGTTACTTCATGAGATTAACAGTCTGGGTCGATAGTAATCTAGTGATAACTTCTTATGGAGTTTAGATGTGTTTATGGGCGTTCAAACCTCGTCATGAAACTGGAACTGTTAGACAGCCCTGAGGACTGTTCCTTGTAGAAATATTATCGGAACACTGCGACTTATCTACATTGAAGAGATATAGTTCCGTAAACCGGAGTAGGATTAAAACTTGCGCCACATGTTTGCTCTAGTCTATCTTGTTTGATCAGTTATACATCGTTCGTAGCCACTGTTAGATCACAGCTAACGGACATCATATACCGTGAGAGGAAAGGTCCCGGTTGAAAATCGATCTTCAGTTTTTCGGTATGACCAAACACCTTCAAAGTGCCTTAGGTGCTCTCCTGATACAGGACTCGTCACATATGAACCCTCGACTACATCACGGTAAACTTGAATAAGTCTTGTCCATTAATAGTGAATAGAATAGTCGTTTAGCTGTTGCACCCTTTCGGTCCACAGCTGCCATGCAACCCAAAGGAAGTACGGCGGCTGAGATACTGTCATCTTGATGAAGCCTACACATATGTAATCAAGTTGGTTTCGAACCGCCGTTCGTCCGGTCAGTAGCTACACGCGCTAACTAAATTATCGATTTTGTGTCCATCAGTTGTAAGAAGACCATGGTTACGTATTTCGCATCCAAAGGGTAGTGCCTGCGTTGAGCAGTCGCACTGGGTGTTAATCGTCAACAGTTATCGCCGTCCTCTCATAGTTTTGTTTGAAATTACGTCTTGGAAGCTTTCCAAACTCGGCGAAAAGTTCAACAGCCATTTGATCAGCACCCAACCTAACATCATATTTATCAGACTTCGTTGACTGGCATGGTACGTTTTTTGGAGCATGTGCTGGGAACAGAAAGTGTCAGTGTCGCGAAATTGACTGAATAGGGAGTTCCGTGTCTCAATCATATCAACATCGGAAGCAATATGTGGGTATCTTACTGTGAATTGTTTGAGAAAGTTTCCAATAAATAGTACTATTTGGTAAATGTAATGACACGAAATATTTGCTTGCTGGACTCTTCTAAAGTTTATTTTGAGATTTAGTCTTGTAAGTGAAGCCAGTCTGTGCTGAAGAGCAGGGATATATGAGGAGAAGAACCAACGTTGGACCATTCGGTTACAGGTGATTGGTCAGTAGTGTGAATAAGTTGCGCTTAGACAGCATGTAGCGCCACGCTCTTCAATTACGAATTTCAGATCACGTGGCCCGGTGTTGACTGGCTTCTCCAGTGGCGGTTTGTTACACAGACGGCCTGTGCCATTTGCTTGATGAGATCTCAATCGAACGTGTACCCCTCCCCCCACTACCTACCGATTACTGGTAACACGCTCAGAAAGGAAACAGTCCCAAAAGTCAAGCGATACTTCCATCTGAGAATTCACCATTCAGTTATACAGTCGACACTGGATCAACTGACATGAATTATGTGACTGAATGCTGCGTGGTCCTATATCCTGTCCATGTGTAAGTTAATCATGCTGCTGATTAGCCTCTCTTGAGCGATTGACATAGTATTCAGCGGCTAACCGGAAGTTCGCGCATTCTAGCAACAAGGGTGGGACGGTTGCACCGTACTTCCCGGCTTTTCAACCTAGGTGAAATCGCAATTGAAACTCCATATTCACTACCTACCAGGTAGTACGATTTACCTCTGGTTAGCTCTATAAATTCACTACATTATCTCCAAAACAACAGCGCTTTTGTAGATCGCTTGCCGGGTGGGAGGAGTGCACACTTTCAGAAATCATTCTCAGGCTGCATTTTCATTTTTTTCTCACTGGATATCGATAATATTGAAACTTGCCAATCATACACTAAATTTCCTTAGGAAGCCGCCGAATAGTCTAGCGAGTTTGTCTCAGGGGATCTAGTTCCCTACGTGTTCCTCAGTCTCAGCTAACACGAAGTGGTGGAGTGGTGATGTGATGAGTTTCTCCGGCGTGAATCGCTCGAAGTGCCCTAGTCTTTAGCCAAGTCATCTTGAATGAGCCATTCGAACGACGTTAGTACAATGAAAATTTGACTGAAATTTAGAGGTTACGCCCATGTGGTGAGTCCCGAACAGGGCGAAACCGGTAGTGCGTTGCTGAACAATCGTGTTCATGCTATAAACAAGAGACGTCAATCACTGTGTGAATAACCCGTGAGCATGTTATGGGTACCATGGACAATGAATACACTAAAGTAAAGAGGTAAGGCCACGCTCAGCGTGCACGTTTCACTTTGTGTCCTGATAGCTGAACATGCCCCAGAGTCCATGCGAGGTCAAGGTCAACGTCAATTCACCCTTACAGTCGGCTTCTGTGTCGAAAGCTGAACTAATCCTTCGTAAACAGGACACTTCGTTTCTTTCCCCAGATCAAATGCACTCTTTATCAACAATTTCACCAACTGGACCACACAGATTTGTCGATAGGGCGCAGTCGAAAGATGTATATTGAGAAAAATCCTATTGGGTGATAGATCTTATAGGATATTTCTTGCTGTTTTTTTTCTAATTGGGAGTATCATATGGTACAGATTTTTAGGTCCGCTAGTATATACTACTCTGAAGGACCTGACAAGCACTAACTTTAGTCCTAGCTTCCAAAGCGTACCGTGAATGCAGTTCCTTTTACCCGTTTATACTGGATTTTGCAGCAGGATCAATGAATGTTTGTGCGCGTCATAATACTTGTCAGATACACACTTCAAATGATATGCCTTTTGTTTCACTCAACACAGTGTACCATTAAGTCTGGACTGCTGCTTTTGATAGTGCTGACAAGACTAATACCAGTGCGAATAATTCAAATCGGTTGATATTTTAGAAGGGAACTTTCAAAGTTGATTATGCCAGGCTTGGACAACGGAACTGAGGCCTGACGACTTGTTCGCTACAGTTCCTTGCTGCCATGATGTTGGGCCATCCAAGCTTTCATTTATTTTGTTACTTTATTGGGATTATGGCCCAGAGCAGTATAGCTTATGTGTAGCGGACTGTGGTGTAATAGCGCCTTAGACCAAAAGCAGCCGTGTATTACGTGCAGTCGGTGGAATGAAGGAACAGTAATTGAAGTCCTGGTTCCTGAATAGCGACAGATGCGGCGAGAGTTGCGCTGGGATGGTCTTCCCAAAAGCCGCACGCACGAGAAAGTGAGTATGCTCTATTGGATCCGACCAAGTCCCCTTCCAAGGGAAACCAGTAAACTTGTTCCCAACAGCTATTTGGATAGCTCAGTGAATTGGGTACATAATGCTTGTTTCTTCTAAAGCTATTCAACTCACTTTCTACTTTTAAGACCATTGCATATGGTGTAGGTGTTCTTAATCGAAACCGGATTTAATATAGCTTCCTGAACACTCGTATGTTGAAGTTTTGCCTATGAGGGGGTGTTGTGAGGCTCAGCCAACTTAATTGGGTCAGACATCCGCTGAAGAAAGATACTAGCCTAGGTTATACTTCACTGTTCCTGTCTGATTTAGACCTAACTACGTGATATGATATATGTCATGTTCACATTTATTTTAGTAAAAGGTTGTTCAATTAACTGACAGTTCGAACGACATGACTGTTGACCTTATGTCGTTGCTAACCTCTGCACAAGGTTGAATGGGATATTCGGTTATGTCTCAAACAGCATGGCTTTCTAAGCGGAGGCCGTTCTTATTAGTTTTAACCTTTGGTATTCGATGTATTACATTTTATTCAACAATTTTGACATCAGGTGCATCAGTAAAGTCATCCATTAGGTCACGCCAATAGTTTACACTTGATTGAAATTACCCGTGTAGCAGGCCATTTGGCGCTGTTAGGTCAGGCATAGTGCACCTACATGTTTAGGCGCCTCCTGTAGATGTACAATTCTCAAGGTGTTTCATCGATTGGTCCAATTGAGACAGTGGACTATCACAAATCGCCTCCTGTCTGTTCTATCCTCGGTTCCCAGAACTCATTTGTTAGCTGGTATTTCCAACAGCGTTTGATGTCGTGTGCCTCTCGTACACCTTGTCTGGATAGCTCAGTGAATTGGGTACATTATGCTTGTTTTTTCTAAAGCTATTCAACTCACTTTCTACTTTTAAGACCATTACATATGGTGTAGGTGTTTTTAATCGAGATGTTTAATTGATTGGTCCACTTGAGGCAGTGGGCTATCACAAATCGTCTCCTGTCTGTTCTATCCTCGGTTCCCAGAACTCATTTATTAGCTGGTATTGATGTCGTGTGCCTCTCGTACACCTTGTTCTCCACAACCAATGCGCCTATGAAGCTTTGATGAAAAGCATAGGTAACTACTTAACTACCCCAGTTATCCTTGTTAGCACATTCTTTGGAACGTAGCTTCTCTATGGGTGGCTGGGCTGACCTAAATTAGGTTTGATTTATTGGTTCCACAAGCACACCTACTACATTCCTACTACCTTTTATTGTCCAGCTGACTTCTTTGCCATGGCACGATATGCTGCAAGTTGCTTGTCACCAATTAGAAGATTAGGAGTGTGTGTGTGTGTGTGTGAATGAGACAGAGATTAAATGAGACCGTGTGTGTGATTCATCTGGACAGATACTTCAAATTTTATGGTATTGAGTCGGCCGGTTTGGTTGGTTCACTCTAATCTCAGCGCATAACTTAGCCACGTTGGGAGTGGTCGCACACACAAACACACACACACACACAGGTTGATCAACCGCCTTTTGCTTTAGTGTGCTGTCGGTAACCCGACACCTTACTTCGACTTATACAGCGCGTCCAACAATTTTAAGGTCGATGGTGCAACTTCAGAGAATGTCTCATCAGTTTGGTGCAACAAAATTCAGATGTTTTGATGACTATCCTACGCTATCCCGTAGTCTTTTCTTTGTCTATTGTCACAGAACTTGACAAGTACTGATGTTGTGGGTGTGTGTAATTCAGTCAGTCTCAACTTAACCTTCTTCGGTCATTCGTACACTAAACTGCTGAAAACATCATCTTTACTTACCTATGGGGCGTTGTGTACCTGGCTGAACTGCTGTCGGTCGATAGCCAACGGCTTTACCAGCGTGCTGCGTCACGTGACTCGAATCTTAGTTCAGGAACTGTTCCTTTTTTCCTTATTTCTCCCTCTCTCATGTGCCACCTTCGATTCTCTTTAGTGTGTGCATGATGAATCTTCGCAGACTGCGCACAATTTCTAACCTGTTTGGCAAGATCGTCGAATTTTATTATTTCGCATTTTACCCTTTCTTACGTACGTTTCTTCTGTTGAGGGTGCATAAAATCATTTCGTCTTACAGCCATATTATTGCGTTCATTTGTTATGAATCATTTCATCCTACAGCCATATTATTGCGTTCATTTGTTATTAAATCAATGTCAGTTGATCAGCTGGCTTCTGATATGTTCATCGTACTTCGAAGTTAATTTGCAGACGTTTCCTTACTAATCTCGGAGACATCAGTGCGCGATTGGGTGGGTACTTCGGCCTACATGCTTGGGTTTGTATTGTTTTCAAAGGCTGTTTGCTATCTATTGATATGATCGGCCGATTGGAATGCAGTTTATTTGAACATCCTATTGCATACTAATGTATACCACGGTGCGAAACATTAGGTTGGTTTGTCTATCTCGTGCACGTTACTTTATCAGCGTCGATTCAGTATCATGAGCTACACACTACCTTCATGTTTATTGCTTTCATGGTGCATTGTATTCTCAATCAACCTTGTTTTCATTTACGTTGAAAGAAGCATAAAAATTGTGAAGATAGAAATCACCTCTGCTATGTATTGCCGTAGCTTTGAAACTGAGCCAAACTTGAGTGGTGAAGGAACCTCTCCGCGAAACGGTAAAGTATCACGTGCATGCATGACATCATTAAGATGTGGGGTTTGTTTTTATGTCATAATGAGTAATGCGGCGTGCGGATGGTTTTACAGGTGCAATCTTGACACATTTTTATTTTTGCATAGCTGATGAGATTAGACTGGCAATAACTCTGAAAAGTTCAGCATACTTGAATCTGTCATGTGAACTTGCATAAGTTATGTAACCAGTTTTATACAACTGACGTATTTACATGCAGTGAGTAAAACAAACAGCTTTCCAATATCCTTATTAGGTAGCTACGGAGTAGTCTATTCGAACGCAGTCAAACTAGTTTCTTCTACCGAGTATCAAAGAATCTTGTTTTTAAAGGTGATGGCTGTGACCGGCAGTCTTGCTGGTGCTGTGTTACTACGGAGAATCTGTTTTGACCTGTTTTGGAAATACACTGAACTATGTTGTTTTTTATATAAAAATGTGATTTTTTAGGAAATGGGGTGTAGGGTTCCGTGAATTACATGTGATTTCATCACCCTAACGTACAGCAATCTCCAAGCTCCTAAAATCTCCCCTAAATGTGAGGCCCGGACTTCGAGACGCGTTTCAGACACCCATGAAACCACTGTTTTGTTGTAATATCGTTCAGCCGTAAAACCCTTTCGATGTCTAGCTGCCATGCCACCAGAAAAAAGCATGAGGGCTAGGATACTGCCAGGTTGTCGAGAGGTAGAGGTCGGGTTCGAACCACGGGCTTTCCGGTCAGTAAATTCGCGCTCTAACCGCTAAGTCATCTCGCCCCTGTCTTGTTGTTTATAAGGTTAGCTAGAATCGTATTCCTTCGGTGCGGATGCTAATGTTTTTAGGGTAGATTTCAGGTATTTCAACTGAGAATCGTCTTCCAAGAGTGGTAATATTTATGGTGACAGTAGCCACCCGTGGCTGTTATACAGTGAACTTTGTCGGTCCGCGTTGCATACTGTTGGTGAACTTTTGTTCAAAGTTCGAAAATCATTCGTCATTGAGAAAGGAACAGCTTGCACTTCGACTGCACTGTCAAGCTGCAATAATCGTCGCAGCTTTTATGGTGCAGAACAGATCACCTGCTGAGGAAAGCCCACTACCCATATGAGACGCGTGGGCCTCTTTTCCCTTTCAAGAGTGGACTTACTGTGCAGTTCGATTTTTCCAGGTGATTTTGCTCAAGGCTGGGCAGTGCAAACCATCTCTACCATGACGGCATGATGTTGGATTTATGTGTCCCCTACGTGCTTGTCTATTTTCCTATCACAGATTCATTTTTAATAACTCATGCCATTACCTGTACTGTGGTAACTATACTCTTATGATTATTACCGGTAATTATTCCGATAATGAGCTGTTGTGGTTTTACTCTTTCCGTATCTTGTATTCTTCATTCAGGATTCCTTGCTTGCCTTGGTACAAGAACTACCGTCTCGGAATCTTATCAATGGATGTTATATCAAGAGGTAAACGAACAACTATCAGACTGAGCTGACCAATTTTCACTTTTAGGTTGAAGATATGATCATCGCAGCAGGTTCCGCTTTCTTTCACTGTCTCCCCCATGCAACATGGAACAAGTTTGTCGGCATCTATTCGCGTAATTCTCCTGTGGTAAGTGCTTTCGATAATTTGCTCGTGACCGTCTAGCGATCCGTTAAATTTCCCCAGAGAACTTTCATGCCTTCTAACTCATGAACTCAGGTGAGAGTCAGTCGACATGCGAACCTTTGGCGCCGGGTTTTGAATGTCACGTCACACCACAGAACAAGAACCCAGACCACTGTACGGCAGCGGAACATCAATACAAACATTGATGCTAGTGTCCACGGTAATGATGTTGATGACAACAATGATAGATGGTTTCATTCCCATGAAACATCATCGGCAGTATGCACATACCTTCACATGTGATCGGTCTGTGAATCCCAGTTGCCTGGCTCACGATATGAACACATTCAACCAGCTGAACGTCGTGAGGTTTGCGCGGTTGAGCACAGGAACATGCTCATTCCACCGGGGAGAATTTTTGTTGCGCAATCACCTGATTAATTCCAAGAAGGATGAAACCGACAGTGAGCTGTTGAAGAGTTTTCAGCAACTTTAGGGGAAGAAAATACATAGAATTACCTTTCGGTTCTGTGCCATAGGGTGAATATCCCAAATGTTGACAGCAATGAAGATGTTCATTGGCAGTTGTTTGGAAAGCAGTTGGCCAATGTTTGTCTAAAAAATTTGAACCCAGTCTCATTTGTTGGTGTTTACTGATTCTCATTACTGAGCCTGGTGACATGCCCCTCGCGTATTTTATTCAGTTTGCATATAGTGCCGGCAACAGGCAGTGGGTCCTAGAGTTAAACATCCTCGCTTGACAACATGAGTTCTCGGAGATGAGTGAAACGATGTCGACTGTCGTTGCACAGCGGTGCGTTGTCGGACAGTTCGAGTCTGAAACCTCCTCGTGATTATCGGGTCACTTCTGGTTCTATTGTATTATTTCGAGAACTCCATTTTGTATGTTGACTGACTGTTCTGTGGACGAATAGTACATTAACTTATACCTGGTGGTGCACAAAGACATGATGTTACCGGTCTGATTGTGATGGGTCACTGGATTCTGGCACCAAGTCGCGTCTTTCTACTAATTGGTATCGTCTTAAAAACCCTTTCTAGATACTAAGATTACTGTTTTCTCTTTTTAAAATTCAAAATGTCGTATCCCGTCGTTCGTACATTCGTCCAGAACACTCAGATTTCAACCAGAAATCGAATATCGATTAGTTCGGTTTTCACTGGGCCATTTATTCACCCAGTGTTTGAATCCTTGAAGCGTCGCGTGTACCGGTGCATCCGTTTACCACTGCACCTTCCCCGGCTATTATTTCATTTTGTTTTCCCCGTAGCCGACGTAGGCGTGTAATTTATGTGCTATCCGGTTGAACAAACCAACGGCACAACAAACTGTATCAAGGCATGCATACAGATACCATGTGTGTTAGTATAGATAGAGTCTCATGAGATCGCGATTGTATCTCATAAAGTGACAATTTATGTACTCACTTCATTGGCACTAGAGTGAATTTTCTTGGATAGACTAGTGGGTTTGACACAGCCGTACTCATCCATATGTTGGCAACTTTTCGATAGTTCAGTCTCCGAGTTTCTATTAATCTTTCATACTCAGGAACATGAAGTTCCACGTTAATGGAACCGTACACTCATTCGCAGATGAAATTGATTGTGAAACTCGGGAGTCTTGTGTCTTTCTCGAGACACCACCAAGACTGTGACGTTTTGTCATCATGCCCTGCGTACTTTCAGAGACAAAATACTTCTCTATCTAAATATTTGGTAGATGTGAATAACCGGTGAATAGCTCTTTTCTTGAACAGCGTGGCATCCGATGAGTCATTGTTTCTCAGTCCATGACCCAGCACGCACATGTTCACATGGAACGGAAACTGTTCATTAATATGTTATACCACGGTTCGTTTTTTACATTTCTATCATCATGACAAGGACTCACGATATCGTTTTCGGACTCAAGAAAGTATTTGTGTGTTCTTCTCTACCCGAACAGTTGGTTAGCAATACTTCAAACCCTAGTCCTGGTGTGGGTTCAATGAGTTATTTAGAAGACGGATTACTGTTAACGGGAACGACTTAGCGTTTCCCAGCACGCATTGTGACCAGGGTCAATGGGGCTTTACTGGACAGAGTGAAAACGAACGAGGCGTACGTAATCAACTAATCTGTATTCCAAATAGTTTTGAATCGCTGCCGAACGGGAGTAGAGATGTTCTGTGAAAAAATGGGGTAACTTGGAAAGTATTTAATCCAACGTATAATGGAATACAAGGAGTTTATCGGCGGTATACCTTCGCTTAAAGGGTTGCGTGCTTCTATACTGGGCCCACCAGCAGTTAGGACCACTCTGTAAAATCAGTGAATTGTGCGCGGACAATAATTAATGTCTGCTTGGATAGACGAAGATGCGGCATGATATTGTCCACTTCAATGTGAGGAATGCTACGGTCGCCTCTGTTGAATGATAGTAGTAGGTCTCTTCGTCTGAATTTCCGGTCAGTGTTTAACGATTTCGTCAGATTCCCGTCAGCTTATGCCTCATAACCTTGTGGTTATTGGGACGTTTTTCATACTTACCATATATTCTGAGGCTCATAATCTTTCAGGTAGAATTCATCCTTCTAGGACATATTCCTGGACCCTCTATGAAACTAGTGCGCGGTTGCTCTCGAGATAGGATGTCCCATGAAAAAGTGATGTGTACTTTGTGTACTTTGGACAAGATGGCTCTGAGTAGAGCGCGAATTTATTGACCGGAAGGTTCGTGATTCGAACCCGACTTCTGCCTCTCGACTTCCCGTGTCTAGGCTTGGGCAAGCTGACAGTATCCCAGCCCTCGTGGTTCCTTCGGGTGGCATGGTGGCTAGGCACCGAAAGGGTGTTACAGCTGGACAATTGTGTGCTTTTGAGGAACAGCATCTGTCCGGGGATGTCATCATACTCATCATCGGAGACAAGAACATCAGTGCTGGCACTAATGCTTCACTGGCGTACAACCACAAAGCTTATCTAGTTATATCTCATGCCTTAGAATGAAAGGACGAGAATGAGTGTGCGAGGGAGGGGACCTGGTGCTGGCCCATTGCAAACATTCTGAAGTGTATGCATTTCCAACACGATGCCATTGATACCAATCGGCAGCCATTCCTTGCAATGTCACCAGCGAAGTGCAGGAGCGAACATGGGGATTCTATTCTGGAAGGCGTACTGTTTCATGACACCCAATCTCTTCTCAATCTCTTTCACTCCTTTTTACCAAGTCCTACGTTGTCCACCTCGCGGTTTCTGCCATCCTGATGTAGACACAGACAACAACACTCGTTTCGGTAGACGGTGTTTCGGCATGCGTAGCACATGGCCGATGCAGAATACACCTGCAGTTTGCAGCGCTTGTAAATGTGAATCGCAAGCTTCCTGGCCAGAAATACCAGAAACCCCACTCATTCCGTTTTGTGCGGCAGGGCCAACATAACCAGACGATGAATTCTTTTGAAACAGCAGACCTTATTCTAGTTTCAGAAACCTAGGCCGCCACCAGTGATTGCACGAGGGAATGCCTCGATTTTATCTATACCAGCTGACTTTCTGAGTTGCCCACAGTGTTTCTCGAAGCAACATTCAACTGTATTCCAGACAGAAAACTGGTCTCTGTAGATTGTTGACAACATTCGAGTTCTAATTCCAAGTCTGTGCTCTTAGTTGTACAGGAGGTCACTCCTATGCCGGTATCAAAAATCTGAATATTAAGTCGGCTACTCGAAGTGGCGCATGTTCCACATTATCCTTTAAGTCTTCGAGCTGGAGCGCTCCTTTAGTTCCTTCCTGTGAATAGAATACTCCCTGGTTATGCGTGCAATTAACATTACTTCGGGGTCTATATGCACCTGACGAGCAGTCCTAGTCCTGTTTGTTCCGAGGCATCCTTATGTCATTATTTACTTAGCGGCTGGACGAACCACTCATTTTCGTCTTATCACCGTCCTAATAATACGCGCAGAAGTATTCGCTTTCAATAAGGCGACGCTCGTGCAATTCTCTGGGGTCATCTACTCATCGTTAGTTCTATCTTTGCCTCTTGCTGCTTTTCCTTAGACACGCAAGCACATTCATAGATCTCTTTATTGCGGCTGTTCGATCCAGACGTCATCCTTTTGTTCATAAAGGCTATCACATTCTTCTCGTTCTTGTGTTGACCACTTTCGGCAACAAGATTCCACACTTTGTCACAACTAACTGGGACCAGACTAGTTGTTAGCGAAGTACCGAACGGCGAAATCATGTAGCAGGTCACTAAACAAGCAAAATTCTTCGTTTGGAAAAGTCTTACTATAGACGAGGCCAAAATGGAACTTATTGAACACTGAGAAACCATTAATTACCGGTTCTCTGGTGGTTGGTGTGTAGCACCAGTAAATGACTCCATCGGAAGTGTTTCTGGTTGTGAACTTCCTGTGTTCAGCACCGACTCTGTTGTCAGTGGCGTTGAGGTCGATGTTAGTGACAACGATTAAGGCGATGATGAAGTGAAGAAGAAGAATGCAGTTGGTTGTGAGCCTCTGATACTGGAATTTTTGGCGTTCCAGTTTTCCTAGTGATGCTTGGAATGCTGTGAATGTAGGTTGTCTTCAATTGACCAGAATCAGCCTCTCTCACATGTAGTACATTCGAGATTCGACGTGAGCAAATCTGTCGAGTAGGATGTAACACTATCGGTGCCTAGCTGCCAGGCTATTCAAAGGGCTGAGGTATTACAACGTCACCCCAGCCTAGACAGGGGAGGTCTTGATGCTTAGATTGGGTTCGAACTACGAACCTTCGGGTTAGCAAGTTCGTGCCCCAACCGCTGAGCCTTCTCGAGCACGACCAAATACGGTGCGCATAACCCAATCCGAATTTACAGTAAAATCTTTCAATAATATGAACCACTTGAGCCATGTGTGTGTGATGCGGTGGGCCCACAATTACCTAGCTGCAGTTCGACGCTTCTCAGACATGCTTATGATAGAGCGAAGTTGAACAGAACAAAGACTGCGAAGGGAGATAGAATTTTCTAAACTGTCATGTTGCTTCTGTTCATACATGTGGCAACTGGATTTGTTGTACTCACAAAGTCAGAATAACTGTCGTGAGCAAAAGTGTGTTTGGATCCTGAAAGACCCAACACACAGGTGATTTCACTGTAATGGTGTAGAGGGATAGAACACACGGCCCTTCGATCAACAGTTTGAGGTCACACGCCTGGTGACCAATTTGTACTGCTGGTTAATTGCATAGAGGTGATCCGTTATCAGGTTTTCCATGAGTATCGATGACCATAGAAGAAGAATAGAATGTTTTTATTTAAACATTCGGACTACCCGGTAGCAGTGGGGCGATTGCCTGATTAAGTTAACAGCTGATTCAAAGTTTCACTCTTACTCATCATTGTATTCTCATTTAGGGCCTCGTCCACGTGCATCTTCGCTAACCACGCAATCTATGGATCAAAACTAGCTGATGATTCGGTTGCTGTTGATCTATTCGTCGAGCTTGGCGATTAGCGTGCACATAAGGTCGGCACTATTCTTTTCTAATGAAGGTACCCGCTGACGGTAAAATCCCATACTCTGTTGCTCGTGACGATGAACTCTCCCGAGAAAGAAGTCTCGGAAATTGGTACCGTATAACATTTTAGAGTGTTGCAAGACTGTATTCTGTTTCGAATGTCTTCGTCTGTGTAGTATGTTAAAAATCAGAGATAATAGTCTCGGGTTTATAGCACTAAAGGAGCGATGGCCTGAGAGTTGGAGATGCACCGCTATAGTGTCTCCGGAATACCCTAATTTACTAAACACTATCGACTGGCGTTACCCTAGATTCAATCGCATTCAAGTAGGATCTTTAAGTTTCTGGATTTCGGTCCGGGCTCGGTATAAACACACAAGATCTGGAACTATTTTCCTCTGTCTAGCGTCCAGATTTCTGTACACAGTTCTACCATGTCGTCCACCACTGGTCGCGTGACTTGTAATGCGGCCTTGCACAGTCACCTAATGTGCGACTTCATCAGTAGTGTTCGGTTCTCTTGATACTTTAGCATTGTCGGTCAATGTCGCATTCATATATTGAGGTCCCTATAGTCTTTGTCTCGCCTGAGACGAATGTCTGAAATTTACTATTGATCAATCAACAAGTTACCGCAGCCGCACTATCGGATCTTGTTTACTGTTGTTTCAGTGGGTGATTGCACAACATGCCTGTGCAGCGTATTCACTGGTCTATGTGCCACTGTACGATACACTGGGCTCCGAGGCTGTACAGCACATACTAACACAAGGTGAGTTATTTACTGACTTCCTTTTTTCACCCTGCCTCGGTCAAAAAGTCGGGTATGAGCGGAGCATTTATTCCTGTGTTGGTCCACATGTAGGTCCGCGGAGAAGCCGCATTGATCGAACTTTTTGAATCGACTTTTTGTGTCTATTCTTTCCGGTAAACAATTCTTGGTATTTAATTTTCGGTTACTAGTTTCGTTTGGTTCAAGTTGGTTCTTATTAGTCCGCCTTCAGCAGTTCCATCAATCCCTATCTCTGTACTGTTTTTAGGAATCTTCATTCTAACTTCTCGTCTATAGTGTGCACCCTACAGCAACTGTCCAGATCATTCTCACGTGATTGGCTTTGGAAACCTAGAAGTCTGATTGCACTTTTCGGTCGATATCAAATGCACTCCAGTGGCTTCCTTTCTGTTTTCAAACTGTTACGTGTTCCTCGTTTCGAATCTCCTTACCAGGCTTATTTATATTCGAGGCGCATTTCCCATCCTTCGTTTTACCCCATCACTCCAGGCAGTTAGCTAGAATGACTGACGGAAAACAGTCGCGGATTACCCTTTCGCAACTCCGCGCTGTACAACTTTAGGGTAGAAACAGTGCAGAATGATCTGAAACTTCTGTCACTTGGCACTCCACTGACCTGAAGGCAACCAGTTCACTACTTGACAGTAGTACATGAAAACCCCACTCCATGCTCTCGCTGGTTTGTGGACACATCATTCAACCCTTAGAAACGCCGATCAATGTGTACCGTTGGCGAAGTTAATGTCTTCTGTGAGCCACACCTACAGTCTCCAGAGCTTGGTTATCTCAACCCTCACTAGAGCACAAAAGCAGGCTCACTCAATACTCTAAACACTGCCCATTGTCAATTATTCAATCCCTCTTAGTGTCAATATCTAAAGGGACTATAATAGTCACCGTACACCTCGTGACCATCTGGACATCACACAACGAGAGAAACTACCTCAGTGCCCCTTCGACCTTTCTCCTGAGAGATTGCATCTCAACAAAGCAGTCTCTGTAGTTGTTGAAGTCATCCGAGGAAGATTGAGTGGACGCTCAGGCCGTATTCGTCTAAGCTAGCAGTGATATTTTCATTTTGCTGTTTTGATCCCCTATCTTGAAGGCTTTACTTACCGCCACACCCTGTGTGACCTGCCTACAACTCATCCAGTGTGATGGCTTTTTTTATCCTCTTCTTGGTGTTGAAAAACAGCTAATTCGGATTATGTTTAGTAGCAGTGATTACACTCATCGGTATGTTGTTAATCGTCTCTATTTGTCGCCTTCTATCACGCTAGCCGAACTTGAAGTCCTCATCTGTCATTCAGCAAAAGAAGCGGATAATGTATTGAAAAACTTTCACTCTTCAATCAAAGTCATCGTCATATACCTCAAGAGTAAGGAGGCAAATGAACTGAAAACTACATTCCGTGATCGCTGTGATATTTACTATTGGGATGAATTTGTGGTAAGTTTTTGGCACTACGAACAACACCAAACTGGTCCACGCTACACACCTATATGTTAAGGTATCGTGAAAAAATCCTAAGATATCACATTTTTTATAGTTTAGTCTTCCTAATGGATGTACTCCCAGTAGCTGTTTATTTGTCCATTGAGCCGGATAACATACGCCTCCAAGAGTTGCACGGTCTTCAAAACGTCTTAACTTCCCATCAGGATCTACTACGATTCCCATGGTGTGTTTCATGGCGGCCCCCGAAGCTATCAACCTGTACTGGAAAGCGAGGGACCTTTTTAGATGCATACCAAGACGTTTTTGATGTAGATATAGGATATATATATATATATCCCTTTTGATTTCAATATATTAGTCTGTCGAAGGATGATGTTCCAGTTGATGCGGCGCTTGTTGGTGGGGACTGGGTCTTTCAACTAAGATTGCAGTCACTTTGTCGCACGTCTCATTTACTTGGTCGAATTTGGCTGTTTCCTACCGCCGTAACGCGACTCACGGAATTTCATTTCAAACTACCAAGTGTTATCAACCACAGTCATCGCGATTCTCTATACGCGTATTGCCAGCTGTGTTAACACCGTTGTATGTAATTCACAATCTTTCTCCGTAACTTGCAGAGTTTGGGACAGAAAAAAATCGTTGAACAGCGGGTAAGTCTTTGATTTATATGAACACGCAGTTAACATTTTTTTGAAATTTTTCAGTTACCTAATGCTCCACCTTGCCTGTTAATGGTAACATCTTCATGCCAGTGAGATTTCGGGTACCGTCAACTTCGTTAGAATCCTGTATTTGTTTGCTCGGTGCGTTGTGTTATTTTGCTACCCGCCGCTCCATCCGTCACCTGCCCTTAGGTTGGCTTGTTTAAACGCCCATAGGTTTGCTTTATGTTGACAGCTACTGTCGCTCTTGTCCGCAATCGATGGTTGGTCCGTTTATTCTTTGGATATGTTGAGGCGTCACCCAACAACGTGCAGGCATTCACAAGATCCTTTCGATATTTTCCGTTGGTTATTACCACTGCCCCGCACTTCGATCTAAGTTTAGTATGCTCATGTTAATCACATGGAGAGAGAAAGGGCCTGGGCGTCAGTCCAGTGCAGACATCCTGGCTGACTACGCCTTTAAACACTGGACAATCTGAATAGAAAGTGACACTAAGGAAGGCGGTAGCAATGGCTACCAGTTGTATCTCGCAGTTTCTCTAGTCCCGCATAGCGTGAAGTCTATTATTGAACGCGGATCTACCGGGCAGCACCCGGACACTCCCTTGTGGCACACTGTCAACGACAAAAGCGTTTCACGGACCAAACCAAGTAAGGTTACTCCAAAACCCGCATTCACATTTATTGTAGATTGAGTGTGGCCTGTTGTAGTCCCAATGCTTTCTTCTGCACGCAGTATTACAACTGACGAAGCACTTTAGCGGAGGCCTATGCTGCTACTTTCTGCTGATAGGCAAGAATTAAAACTACCATTATTAAGGGATATCGCTGTTTTGAATATCAAAACAGCGCTTGTTTTCATTTGTGGTCGCCTCTTTGTGTTCACCCTGTGGACCCGGAACATGATGTGAGCCGTTTGTTTCTTTGCGTTTCAGCCTCCATCCCCAACCGATCTGCTGACAATCTGTTACACCAGTGGAAGTACAGGTTAGGTAAAGTGTTTTTTATCGGGTTCCGCAGATTATTTTGTTGTGTGATGCGTCCCCCTCAAAACAAAGTAGTTGATATTTAACCTAATCTTTGCATCGCTGGAGTGTCCCTCACTTGCATGTCGGTCAAATTTCGACGAATGCATTCTTGTACGACGTCTAACGCATTTTGGTGAGTCAAATTACGTAATGTCGATGGCCAAATGTCAGCCAACGACGATGAAACTCCCCATAACAACATGTGTAACACCGTTTCCTCGTCCCTAGTTCGACCTTTTTTAAAGTGAATCTTTCTGTTCGAAGTCTGAGTTAGTTACTGCAACAGCTAGTTTCTCTATTCCGACCGCTGTGGTAACAACATCATTGAGTGTTTGTTTGTGACAAATTTTGTTTCACATTCATTGTAAAGTGTTCTGTACGGAGCAGTTCTCCAAGTACAAAGAAAAGTGAGCGTGGATGTTCTATAAACGGATACTTTTATGGATGAGTTCCTATTGTGCCGTAACACCTGCGCATTCGAATGGTTCACACTTGCATGCTTGTGAAGTGTTTCATTTTACTTTGCGATTGCAAATGCAGTGAAACCCCAGGGTGTATATACATTTTAGACACCCGAACGCTGTAATTCCCAGCACATCGAACCAATTTTGATCACGAAATTAACGGCTGCATCGCTGTAGATAGTAGAATATAGTAATAAGGTTCGTCCGATTGTAGCCCTTTCGGTGCTTAGCTACCACGTCACGCGAAAGAGGCACGAGGGCTGAGGCACTGCCAGGTTGCCCAAGCCTAGACAAGAGCAGCGAAGATGCAGAGGTTGGATTCGAACCACGGACCGTCCGGTCAGTGAGTTCGCGCCTTAGACACTGAGCTACCTCGAGGTCTGCAGAAATCATGAAGTGATTCACAGTGGATTGGCTGTTTCAGCGTTGTATCATGGCACAGTGGTTCCTTCTTAGAAAGATTCCAACGAACAAGAGAACGACTTCAGTCGGTCCCCAGTTTTTACTAGTGAATTCTCTTCGAGGAGAACAGCCCGCGCAGCAAGACGCTCAGTCACGAATCAACCCATACAAATAATACCTACAGCGTTTTGCTTTGGTCACGCTGATCTGCCGACGAAGGGCTATCTTGGTGGTACGCAGTGACGGCAACGAGGATGTAGCTGCCGTAACTTTTCTGATCATCTCGCAGTCCACTTTGAAATGTATGTATGTGAAAGAAGATGACCGTAAATATGTCTCATGCGATTGTGCGATTATTCGCACACACTTTGTTTCGGCAACTGATCAAACATGGTCAGTCAACCACCTATCACTGATAAAAAATTTGCAATCACGTTTTAAGTGACCGTGACCACAACTGGTTTGTAATCTTAGCGGGTGGATCAGTCTATTGACATGCCTAAAATGCTTAAGGGGTCGTTTTCCGAGGCGTTGGAAAGACCAGTTGCCGTCCAAGCACGAATACATTAGCCTGTTCAGGCGTAATAATTTGTGGTATCTGGCTTAGGCTGATGTAGTAGTAGTGACACTCTCGCATCAAATATCAGATGAGCGGGGTTCATATCCCGGTGCGAACCCAGGTGAGCTCCAATAAGAGCGACGCTCAGGCCCGTTGCCTCTCCCCTTTGGTGTGGTCTAAACAGAATAATTCCGCCAGGACAGGGTAGAACTGCTCAGACGACTGATATGTCTAGGACTTATCTGAGACTTTCAAAAAGGAAATTCCTCTCACGAGAGAACTAATTTCGTTGTTGCTGTCATTGTGCCTTTCGCAAGCGATTATTGAACGAAATTCTGTGGGTTCCTTTCCCCCCTTTCCTATCGTCCATTTATACTTGGGTTTGCAGTACAGGATTTGCTTAGTCTGGTACCCTGTGCTGCAGTTTGTTTGGAATCAGAATTAAGCTGAATTTTTCTGGTTCAGTCTGTTTCCTAGCAGTGAATGTAAGTGCTCGTTCAATGTGAATATCGGCTTTCCATAGGAATGTATGTAGAAGGCTGTTAATGGACTTGAAGTCACAGTGATTTGCGAACGTGTATTGTTCCGAATCAAACCGAGTCAGGAGTTTTCAAAAGACCCTGAACACCTAACTCAAAGCACAGTGAAAACAGGTTCTGTTTGGACCAGGCTTGTTGGACCAAGTGTGAGCTGTGAACCTTCACTTCTTTTTCTGTAGTAACGGTATTTTTCTCAGCTTAGTTCTCGGTCTAAGCCTCCCAAGCTAGCGTTCACGTCAAAACAACCACCAAGTCAGGAACACTTGTATAGCGCTTCATATATATATATATATATATATATAGTAAGTGGTGACAACTTTCTGGAAATTCTGACGCCTTCTGGATGCGCAATTGGCAACCGGCATTCGGCCAATATTGGGTCGTGATTGGCTGTTGGGTCCAGGCTTTTGACCAATCAGATCTCAGCTTGATGCCGGACCGACAAGCGTCCCGAATTTTTGGCCAATCTTCGTGGGATAGGCTTCTCGGCCGTAGCAGCACCTGGCTGAGCGCGGTAAAGTGGGACACATTTGGAATTCCCCCTATCATCCCCTCTTGAAGTTTGTTGACGTAGCTTCGAAGCCGAGGGTTCACTTGCAGTGACCTCACTGGCTTGCGGATCCCGTCTGTCCAGCGTCGCGGTTGTAATCCGTGCTTAGGCCGGGCCTCCGACGAAGCAGCCGATGGATTTTCTGAAATGGTGCCGAGATCAAAGGTGTCCAGAAGCATCTCTAGACTCAGCTCACTCGGTCCTCGGTCCTGTGGGCAGGATCTGCGCATCTGTCGGCTGGATTTTGTTTGTGTGCCCTATCCTTCTGGCTGGGCCAACTTGAATCTCATAGAGTACTTTGGCACGCCGGCGAAGGATGAGTCCTGGAATCCACGTAGGGTGTCTGCCGCTGTAGTCACGAACCAACATCGCTGAGGGCGCGCAGTTGCTCCATGGTGCCGGTTCAACTGTTCCTCCCGTCTGGTGTTGCGGTGACTAGCCTGCCTTTTCTGTGGCCGAATAGTGTCATGCGGTATTCGAACCTTCCTTCGGAGCAGTGCCTTTGCTGGTAACACTCCATCAGGCGAGTTGGGGTTTAGAGTCGCTCGATATGCCAGCAGGAACCTTTGCAAAATCTCTTCCGTTGGTCCCTCCCCTCTGGACTTCTGAAGTGCTCGCTTCAGTGTCAACGAAGCGTTCCGATTGGCCGTTCGAATGCGGATGAAACGGCGGCGAGTGAACATGAGTTAAGCCACACTGTCGACAAAAGTCTGCAAACACCGACGACGTGAACTAACTGCTGTTGTTGGATGCAATGGTCTCTGGTGCTGCAAAGGGACTGAACGGTTGTCGGAGTTCCAGAACTGCAGTGGCAGTTGTGGGGCTGTTCACTGGAAAAATTTCCGGCCATTTGCATTAGGCATCGGCCACGACCAAAGAGTGTTGCCCACCAACTGGACTGCACGGTCGATTTGAAGACGAGGCCGGGGTTCGGTCTGTTGCGGCCCCGGCTGTAGTTAGGTTTTCACGAGTGATTTGTGTTGCGAGAGTCGGGTAGTTCCAGGTCAAAATTAGAAGGAAGACAGAATGGCAGGGTGTAATGTACACTTTAATCGTCTAATGACGGTAGTACATGAGCTGAAAATATAGAGCGAGAATTACGAGTTAATGGTGTATGCAAAGGTATGGTTTATCTAGTCACGACAGTTTGGATGCTTCAGCACACAGCAGGCAAGATTTGGAGACTTGGTTGATCTGGAAGTCCATCAGAGGCCAGTAGACGTAACGGACCTTCATCCTGTTCGTTCCCGAATGCGCTTTATGAAACTGATTCAAGATAGGTGATTGTAACTTCCTTGGGATGACAACTGGTTCTGAAAACAAAAGGCATCCATCGGCTAGTGAAGCGAGGCCTCAATTTGTCTTTTGGGCAGGTACGCGGCCACCGATAACGGTGGTACTTGATGACCTGCTATAGCACAGGGTCTTAGTAGGTAGCCTGGTGGACCATATCGGCAGTCACAGGGAGAGTGCGAACCGCTTCGGATACTACGTGGTTAACGTCCGGTTCCAAAACGATTGTTGCGATTACGGTATCTTCTGGTTCTGGCCTACTTGAATCAATGAGCCGCGACAGTGCGTTGGCTTGTCCGAGGCTGGTGGTGGACTGGTACTTGATCTTGAAGTCATATCCCAGAAGCAGAATGACCCATCGCTAGAGGCGGTTGGCAGTATATGCCATGATTTCTTTCTTTGAGCCAAACACAGCGAGGAGTGGCCAGTAATCGGTCAGTAGAGTGAACTGACGGCCTAGAGCATTTTCTGAAACTTTTTGACGGCAAGCACGATCGCCAAAGCTTCCTTTTCTATCTGTCTGTAGTTGCGCTCGGCTGATGTCAGGGATCTGTCCGCATGTGCAATGGTTTTTGGGGCTGCCAAATACACATGAAGTCACATAGTTCCATAGTTCGAAGCATCCGACGCCACGATTTCCAGTGATGGATCATTAGTGCGTCGGTAGCAACTCGAAACTCAGCATGGATTTGCTAGAGTCAAGGGCGCGTTGGCATTTTTCCGATCATGTTCACTTGTGGTCTTTGGTAAGTATCTGGTTTAGTGGGCCTCGGAGGCGATGCAAGGCAGGCAGAAACGAACTGTAGTGATTGACAAGACCGAGAAAAGACCTGAGGGACGTCACGCCTGTGGGTGCGCCATAGGTTTGATAACGTCGAACTTCTCCGGGTCTGGTCGGCGGCCATGTTGGTCAGTGATGAAACCAAGGTACTTTATCGACCGCATGAAGGAAGCAAGGTAACTATGCATCAGACGGCTGAACAATTGGGTTTGATTTTTACTCAAAGGCAAATGCAGTTGGCCTCCATGGGGGGGGGGGTTGGAACCCATGACAATAGATCGTCCAAATAGGCAGCAACGCCGGGGATATCCTTCAGCTTTGTATCCATGGTCTGTTGAAATATGACTGGCGCTGTTTTGACACCAAATGGCAGTCGAATATAATGGAACAGACCGCGATGCGTATTGACCGTCAGAAGTTCTCGGGATTCTTCCAGTGCAGCACTGAAACCGGTGGAGAAATCTGCACACAACCTGATGGTCCCGTTAGCCTTCTTCACCAACACGATCGTGCGGCCTATGCAGATTAGTTGGTCGGTTGGAGAACACCAGCCTTCTGTAGTCGGTCCTGTCCCTGGTCAGCGATAGGTAAGGCTGCATATGGTACTGGGCGTTTTGGCCTGAAAACTGGTTTGGCACCGGGGAGGAGGCACAGTCTGGCTCTTGCTTTTGTGCACCGTCCAAGCTCGTCGGCGAATATAGATGCATACCGTTGCAGGAGGTCCTCAATTGAACACTTCGCAGTGTGAGTTGGTTCGGGGGCACATTCAGGTGCTACATGTGTGAGGTTTCAAATAGAATTAATTGGCTTCTCCAACAGATTCAGCTTTTCGATCCAATCCAGCCCCATGACATCAAGTTTGGGGCATGACGTCAGGTAGCACGTGGCTTGTGCCGTCGAGCTATTGAAGCTTACGGGGCAGTCAACCTCGCCAGTCAACTTCAGTTTACCACCAGAATTAGGCCCAATGTCCGGTCGGTTTCACATGCGGCTTACCACTTCGTTTCCACGTTCGTTCACGGAGAAGCGTGATGTCGGAGCCCGTATCAAGCTGCAAACGAACTGGGATGTTGTTGATATGACCCATCACGAACTTTGAATGTCGTCGTCACCGAGTTGGACCGCGATTTGTGGGCTACATGGTGGTGTGCGGCTGGCTGCGGCCTCTGGCTACGACGACTGCACCTGGAACATTTAAAACGCCCAAACAGGTAATAACGAGCAAAGTGCCACTCACCGCCATGCCAGCAACTTGTGGGAGGCTTGCTCTGTTTTCGATCGGGTTTGTTGTTAGATTTCTTAGGCGCGCTGGAGTTGATCGCGTGCACACAGCTGCTTGAAGTCACAGGTGACCGGCCGATCATAGCCGTGTCGTGCTTCAGGTTCGTAAAGCGTTGACATTCGTTGGTGGGGCTCTGCAACGTCATTTCGGCATCCTCTTCAATTCTGTTAAGCAGCTGGGTTCTGATGTCAGCATCTTGGGACGAATAGGGACCGGATACGGAAATGAGGCACTTGGACTGATTCTCCATCATTGATCTGAGCTTGAAGCGCCCGCATTCCCCATTGACAACATCGGCAGGCGTGATGAAATCATCATCGTCTTTCTTGACCAACTTTAGGGATTGGTAACTGATATTGAGCAGTAATGTTTGATCGCCGAATATCTTGGACGGTGTCCTGACCGTTTCATCAAAGCTGAGGTCGCGGGGCAGCTTGGGGAGAATGAAATTTGTGTACCGTTCATGCCCCAGTCTACCGAGTTTTCGCAGCAATAACCTGACTTTCCATCCGTCATCAGACTTGGAAAAATCAGTGTTGAATATGTCTTCGTACCGCTTGAACCAAGAGTCAAAACTGTGGGTCGAATGTGAACTCCGTGATTGAGGCCGCAGCTGCATCAACTGAGGAAACAGAAGCCTCACAAATGCTGGCTGCTGCTGTCTGGACATGCAGTCTCTGAGTCAGTGATTCAGTGAGCTTCAGTTGCGCTTCTTCAAACTGCTTTTGTTGCTGCTGCTCCCCTGCTCTACGGTTGTTAGTGTAGTTGTGTGTCTGAGTCATTCGTTTTGACAAACCTGTTCGTGTTGATTCTTAGTTGGCCACGTACGGGTGGGACGATATAATGGTGGTCAACATGTGTTCCTCATTTCTATCCTTCTCTGATCGATTTTTCGCCATTTTAACTTGATCTATTTAAGTAGTCCTCAATTAGGCGGTAAACCGAACTAGCTCTAGGCAACACTGTCAGATCGAACAACAAAAACGGGTCGATAAAAAGCGCGAATGCGATTCGAGTTCCAGTGCAGCATAGCATGTTCCATTTTCTCAAACGCGTCATCTACCTTAATATCTCCTTTCTACCTGATTCTCCTATTATTTTGGACAGGTACTCCAAAAGGTACGATGATCGAGCACGGACAGTTTATCGATGCAATGCTAGCAATGTTATCAAACGTTGACGGAAAGGTGAGATTCATTATTTTTATACTTTTATCGTCCACTTATGTTCTGACCCGTGACAACGATCGTCTTTGTTTCGCCACCGGTGATGTTATCTTCTTATATAGTATTTTATCCTACCGGAAGTCACTATAGAAAATGAGCTTTTTAGCCTTCTCTTGAGATGGTGCATACGATCCAGCACCAATGTACAATTTAGTTGGGAATTCCACAAAGGACTATAGAGGATTGGACGAATGACTCTACCACGTATTCAGTTGATTTTGTCTCTTAACATAAATATCGTTGAATTCGTGTTGAGTTCAGTTATTACCTGAAAGAAACATCTTGGATACTCAGTGAGCTGAGCGGTCTCAGCTAACCCGTTCTCTGGATTGTCAGTTGTTTCATACCCTGTTTTCCATCGTCTTGGTTCTCGTTGGTTCTTGATATTCTGCATGTCTAGGCGATGTCGTTACCTCGATGGATGACAACCTCTCAATGTGTATCTAGTGGTCATGCTCAAAAATGACTCCTTAGCTTTTATCAGCATCCGTTTCAGATGTGGGTATTCTCAAGTTCAGATTTCTCGCATCTCATTTGACAACACTAGCTTTACTTCGCTGTGCGGGACTAGCCTCTCAAGCAGAGCAAGTTGTTAAAGTCACACAACTTGCCTAAATAGTTGAGTTCCTTTTAAACGGACTTGTACCTTTCGGGACCTCGATAGTTCAAACCTTGGGGTGTGTTGTTTCATGCCCAGTGTTCAGAATAGGGAGCAAATATCAGCTAAGGTGTAAAAAAATACAATGAACATGTGGAACGCTTGAAAAATCATCTTGAGTCGAAAGTCATTTAGGTTTGGATTAACAGGCAGTTACAAAGAAAGTGAACTGCCTAAAAGGACTTATCCCTAATTCTCCTTCCATTTTCTTGAGTTTGACCCAATGATAAGACATGCTGACCTGAACAGCATCCGCGTTAAACCAGGCACTGAGGTGTAAGGCGAATACAACAGCTGCTGCTTACGGACAGGCAGACTACTCCGGCCTGAAGCAAGATGGATTGGGGGAACACTGCAACACCTATCGCCATTGGTGGGAGAATGTGCAACTCAAGTCAGTGCGGGCGACGCATGTAGACTTGTGTGTTAATGGAATGAAGTTCGAAAACCGCAACAGACTTTGTGAACTGTAAACTAACAGCATGCTGCCACATTTCGTACGCAGTAATTACACACTAGATATACTATTCTAATAGGATAGCCATTTGATTTATTCGATTCACCTCAATACATTTGCTCCAGCGAATAGTCCGCATGCTGGTTTCATTGAAAACATTTGGAACATTGCATCCTCTTTGCCCATCGCAGTAGGATTGCAGAAGACACGATGCGACTTCTTAACATTTCTCCTACTCTCTTTAGTTGCGGATGCGCATGTCAGTTTTAAGGAGATAAAAAAATTTGGGTTGCAGCAGGATGGTTTCGTACAAGTACGTTTTTGATGCTAGTGGTCAACCTGTGTATGCTATGAATGTGAACAATTCAAGGTTCATACTGTGGAACACTTGAAGAGTGTGCTGGATGGCTCAGCTTGTCACGGGAACGACTTAGAGTTTCCCCAGCACGCATAGTATATTGTCCATTGTGACCAGTGTCAATGGGGTTCTGCTGGACAGAATGAAAACGAACGAGCCGTACATTAACCAAATAATCTATATTCCAAATAGTTTTGAATCGCTGCCGAACGGGAGTAGAGATGTTCTGTGAAAAAATGGGGTAACTTGGAAAGTATTTAATCCAACGTATAATGGAATACAAGGAGTTTATCGGCGGTATACCTTCGCTTAAAGGGTTGCGTGCTTCTATACTGGGCCCACCAGCAGTTAGGACCACTCTGTAAAATCAGTGAATTGTGCGCGGACAATAATTAATGTCTGCTTGGATAGACGAAGATGCGGCATGATATTGTCCACTTCAATGTGAGGAATGCTACGGTCGCCTCTGTTGAATGATAGTAGTAGGTCTCTTCGTCTGAATTTCCGGTCAGTGTTTAACGATTTCGTCAGATTCCCGTCAGCTTATGCCTCATAACCTTGTGGTTATTGGGACGTTTTTCATACTTACCATATATTCTGAGGCTCATAATCTTTCAGGTAGAATTCATCCTTCTAGGACATATTCCTGGACCCTCTATGAAACTAGTGCGCGGTTGCTCTCGAGATAGGATGTCCCATGAAAAAGTGATGTGTACTTTGTGTACTTTGGACAAGATGGCTCTGAGTAGAGCGCGAATTTATTGACCGGAAGGTTCGTGATTCGAACCCGACTTCTGCCTCTCGACTTCCCGTGTCTAGGCTTGGGCAAGCTGACAGTATCCCAGCCCTCGTGGTTCCTTCGGGTGGCATGGTGGCTAGGCACCGAAAGGGTGTTACAGCTGGACAATTGTGTGCTTTTGAGGAACAGCATCTGTCCGGGGATGTCATCATACTCATCATCGGAGACAAGAACATCAGTGCTGGCACTAATGCTTCACTGGCGTACAACCACAAAGCTTATCTAGTTATATCTCATGCCTTAGAATGAAAGGACGAGAATGAGTGTGCGAGGGAGGGGACCTGGTGCTGGCCCATTGCAAACATTCTGAAGTGTATGCATTTCCAACACGATGCCATTGATACCAATCGGCAGCCATTCCTTGCAATGTCACCAGCGAAGTGCAGGAGCGAACATGGGGATTCTATTCTGGAAGGCGTACTGTTTCATGACACCCAATCTCTTCTCAATCTCTTTCACTCCCTTTTTACCCAGTCTTTCGTTGTCCACCTCGCGGTTTCCGCCATCCTGATGTAGACACAGACAACAACACTTGTTTCGGTAGACGTAGTTTCGGCATGCTTAGTACATGGTCTGGTCAGCGCAGTTTATGGTTCTCGATGTTTTCCGCGATTGAATTACCTGCTGGACAACCAACTACCTGTTTTCTAATTACCTCGTTACCTATTCGTTGATGCAATCCGATATAGGCAACACCTCTAAGGCGTTGGTGGTCGAAAACCTGAAGACGTCTCAGATCACCTGTCCACAGAGACCATATTTCGCAACCACACAACAATACAGCTCTAACCTTAGCCTTGTACACGCGACCGATAAGACCCAGTGATGTTCCATTTTGACACCACAATTACTGCGAGTTAGCAAACGTGGTTCTGGTCTTTCAGCTTCGTGTGCTGACTTCACCGGGCACAGTTTCGTCAGAGCTCATACAACCACCGAGGTATGCGAAATTCTCCATAATCTTTACTGATTCTGCGAATCGTAAGGGGTATTTACAGACACTACGTTCTAAAGCATGATATTGCACTTTGAAAGTGCTAGGCGCATGCCAAAAGATGGTATGACGGTGGTCAGCTTGTGCTTCACCTTGATCTTCAAAGATGAGGGCGTTGTCTTCTGCGTACTCCAGATCGACATGGTTCTCACCAGCAGCAATTTGAACACCGTGGTTTTGGAAACCTTTCAGCATTCTCTCCATTATTCAATCAGGGGCGAAGTAGAACAAGAATGGTGAGAGTAGACATCCTTGTTGGGCATCACTTTTTGTTGGGAAGCTTTTGGAGTGCTCACCGTACAATCTCACATACCCAGAAGTACGTGAATACAGGGGTATAACCTGTTGGGCAGATGTGGTTGACAGCATTAACCGATGGACAGATTCAAACGCACTCTTGAAGTCAAGGAATACGAAGATTGTGGGTCTTCTGTAAATTTGGGGTTGTTCTAGCCCCTCTACCGGGTCGAAATCCCGCTTGATGCTCACAGTTGGATGATTCGCGTGCTGCCGTAAGAGAACGAAGAATCAGTGAAGCCAAAAACGTTGTTACAACGCGAGTCAAGCCAGCACTTCTGTGTTTACCACATTTACTGCGAGTACCCTTTTTGAAAATGGACACTATTGTCGAATCACCCGAGTTTCTCGGAGCGATCTCTGGTCGGCAGATCTGCTGAACTATGCACATGCGGACTGTATGTGACTGTATGGAGGCTGAGAGCAGCACGCGTGTTAACCAAGCCATTATTGAAAAGCGGATTCATTGGTAATCCGAATTCGTAGAATTCGCGTAATGGTTGGTGGTTTCGTTGGTGCACTGAGTAGGATTGCACTGCTCTTGTATGCTGACTTTGGCAAGTTGCTAGCCTGCTGCAGACGGTCTGCTAGCTGATAAACCGTCGAAGGTTAAAAAGTTGAACAAACCGAATTGATTATGACTTGTTCGGGAGTGACATGTGGTGTACTTCTTATAAATTGTTCGTGTCTCGTCTGGGGTACAGGCAGTTTTGTAAACTATTGTCCGTATATACTTCCTAATATCATCCATAAGAAACTGCATCCCCACCCCATAGTCCATTAACTGTGCATAGGTGTTTTCGTTGGAAAGTTAGGAATGGAGATACGTGAGTTGGCGGATTTCTCATTCTGAGGGAGGGCTCCTCATGGAAACTGGAATATCGTAATGGACAAATTGCGAAAAATGCAGATACGAGTAAATTAACCAAATAGTATGATACCCGAACAGGTGGTTGTGTGAGGGAGTGCAAATCGTTCGGCTTGGCCTCCGATGTTACGAAGATAAACTAGCCACTCAGGTTGGTCGCTCGTATTCTCTGTGAATCGCAACGTCGTGAATGAATAGTATCCTTTCCTACCATTATCGATTTCCTTTCAGGTAGTATTATCACCATGGTTTCTCTAGGTGGATTGGCTTTTAGTCAGTTCATTTCAGCATCATACCAGGTTTTACCACTCAGGAGTTCACACCCTTGTTCATCTTTCTGGCATCCTCAAGTGGGAAATGAGGGAGACGTAACTTAATAAAGTATACCGAACTAAAACTGCATTCCGTGAGTCTGTGGTGATTTTCCACCTCCTTACAGCTGCACCTTGTAGAAATCCACTTAGTGTTTATCCTATTATAATGAGCTGCATTTATTCACTTGTGTCTTGGGTCTGACTGGAAGACATGCGGTAAAGTTCCGTCGGAAATGGTTATATCTGTTCACTTTTATTTGAGAATGCACGTCTCGTCTTCGCACGCACAGTTGACGCGAGAAGGAGTGATGTACCTAAGCATGGAGCGGGATGGAACTATGTCTACTCCAAACATAAAATCGGTCCACTGTGTATTACATGTTATCGTTAACACTCCATGAACGACTAGTGTATTAGCTTCTCGTTACGTAACGTCACTTACAGTAAACTATCCATTCTTTTACTGTCTACTAAGGTCCTGGCCTTATGACATCGACTATACCTTGTGATCCATTCAGCATTCTCGCTGCACCCCTTTTGTATACAAACTGCATGTTTTACGCTTACGGTTTAGGAGGATAGAAAAATACTATCATATGTTACTTGTTTTGTCTGTAACTGTGTCTATATGTCCGACACCTCCGGTCAGTTCGATTACGATGCCGTCAGTACCAGCCGCAAAGTTACTTTGACCGCATCATCGTTCACTTCTGGTCGTTGTCCACGTTATTTTTGCCTTGAAACTCAATTGTGCCCCGTATAATCCCATGGATATTTGCCATCGTCACAGAAGCCAACTTTGTTATCACGGAAAGTTGAATGCAGTTCTGATCAATAAGTCAGGCAATATGAAAAAGGTAAATGGGGTAATGGGTGGATTCCATGGATTTGGAAGTTGCACATGTAAGTGAAAAAATGTAAGAGGTAGCTCAACTTCGTCGGACAGAAAGTTAACATCTTTGCACCAATGTCCAAATGTCTCTGGCCGACTGAAATTATCACTTTCACGTGCCGGCCGAAGTTTGTTCAGTCTTCGTCGTTTGACCAACAGGGGGCTCCTGTCAGGTTCATCTCAAATGCCTACGAAGCATACTAACGGGCCTTGAGCCTAAGTAATCCAAGTGTGGTCCAGGGAATACCTTCGAATTCATAGATGCAGATGATCATCAAGACCAAGCTTCCATTCTCGGTTGCTGTTCACGTTGAAAAACAGCTGAATCCGTGCTGTTGGGAACACAGATATTCCACAGATCATTTCGAAGTTGATTGTAGAGAGAAACACCTTCTATTTAGATTAGTTACTTCTGACAAAAAATAGGCGAAATTCGGTAGGATGTTTGGCTGGTGTAACTTCAAATGGTTCAAACGAAGGAAAACTGACCTCTCTCTGTGACGTGTCTCTTCAGAATGGCTATCCCATAGGGTCTACCCAAGTAAAGTCATCGGCAGATAAAAACCCCTCTATTCGTGTTTACAGTTCATAAGCCCACACAACTGCTGAACTCTTCACTCACCACTTTCCAAAAGCTGAGTGCAAACAGATTATGTTCCAGTCCTACGTTGGTTTCCCTTTCACACTACCTGTAGTCAGGTAGGCACGAGATAGTCTGTATTGAATTCTACGGTCCCAGCCTATGTTCACACAAACTGCCTGTCCAAGCGTTAGTATTGTCCTGGGCTGCTACACACTGGAAATATACCTTTGCAGCGGATCCCCGGATGGGACACACGCCTTCAATTGCTGGTTAACATATAAATCAATCATCATCATCATCAAAGACAGCAACATCAGTGTTGACACTGATTCATAAATATCCACCAATTGATATCTGAGTACCCATAGGCTCGAGCGACCATCATTCAAAAAGTGTGTTGTTGGATTCCGTGGAAAGAAGCGCAAAAGAAGTCGTGGTTGACTGTTACCGGCTTTCCCGTTGATGTATATCATGCTGGATTATTGTAATTGTGCTTTTCAGGCCATTCAGGTTACATTTTCCCTGTATTTTACTGGTAAATGAAGCACCAGAAAGCAACTACTCCTCTGGCTTTTGCCCGAAACATCATATTGAATTTTTAACTTTCTAAGCCATCAGCCATTAACTAAAAATTGGAGTGGCTTGTAAGTTCCGACAGGGCGAGGCTGAGGAAACCAAGTGTTGAAAACTCCTGTGTGCCAGGCATGTGACCACTAATCTGTGTCATCTCGTTGTGTTCACTACCTCAGCGTCGGGCATCGTGTTTTTCTTGAGAGCCTCGCACTAACGTGAGACCAACGTCTCGTCAAAATACTGCTCTCATCGTGTGGTGACCTTTGTTTTTCACATGAGTGGCGTGACGGTTAACGTTTTGGCATGTTGTGACATGTCTTCAATTTTTGAGTAGTGTTCTCGTAGTATATGGTGTATCGTATTAACCGGTGACAGGACCTGCAGAAACAGTGCCTAGCAAAACTGAATGTCGTAGCGGTGAATGCTAAACCGGGAGCTTGGTTCAGCCAGTTATTGGTCGTTCCAGAGAAATCAGTCAGTAACTTTGTATCGACCGTAAGCAGTGGAATTCTGTTCTGTGTCGGCAACACTAGACATTATATTGTCACATCCACGTCCGGTGAAGCTCATCAAGCTGAGCCTGTTGCCTGTAATCTGGTAATATACCTGATGATCAATCAAAATCTACCTCATTACGTTCAGTGCACATTTCAGTCCATTTGAGCAGATAAAGTAAGCCGTTACGGAAGTACCCGTTTTAGCGGTCATGCATATCAACGGTTAACCATTCAATACGACAGTGACCAACCCGGTTTGGGAGCACCACTGCCGGACCAAAGCAGCCAAGTATATTGTAGAAGTTCCGGTAATCCAAAAACTGAGGGGAACTTTGGGGATGAAATACCAGTGTTTATGTTCACTTCAGAACACCTTGATACTTAGGCTTTGACACAGAACCCCAACGATTATGAAAACACCAAGTACGCATCCCTAAGTATTTGCGGAGGATCATCGCGTGATCGTGAACTTTCTTGTCAAACAGGAAGCCAGTTTTTTTTATCTCTGAAACCTTCTGGACCTCACGACCCAGGGTGGTCAACAATTCGAACTAGTTCTATTTATACCAGATCCATCTTAGATGAGAACTGGAAACAAATCATACAGGTTGCGGAAGGAGATCTAGCTTTCACGGGACTCTGTGATGCAGTCCACAAAGGTTGAACAACTACAAGAGGACCAAAATTTCTTCCCGATCGAGAGTGGCGGATGTTGAATAGTGATCAATTGTAATACCGAGGGATCACCGAGAACGATAATATGCGAATTCCACTTGGAAAATTCCGAATTTAAACAGTCCGTGGTCTCTATTTTTGCCGAGGAATAACGAGCTATATGAGGGATCACATCTCAAATTTTACCGTCTTCAGAGCCGTCTACACAAGCCAGCGGAACCGACCCATGTTGCTACGCCAACTTTCAAATCGCCTATGGCAGATTTTAACAGTGAATCTTTTCAAGTGCATCCAAAAGCACTAATTTTTAATGGTTGACTAATAGAGTGGCATTTTTCGAAATCGACCAAGCGACCAGCTCCACTGCTTTATAAGCGCGGTCCGGTTTTTCACGATGTGAGATGCTCGGTATTTTGTTCACGGACTACGGATTTTAAATGTTTCGAAATCATTGTGTCTTGAGCACTGGACTGGCGGCTCTTACCACAAGCAGTCCGATGGCAAAACAAAGTCAGCAGCTGAATTCACCGTCTAAAAATCGTAAAACGCGGGGGACACTCCGTACCAAGTGATCCTGGAACAACAAGACACACGGACGCTTTAATGGAGATACACCTGAGTACACTACCGGAGAGCTCGCACTCCTGCACATGATTGCCAGTTCATTAGCGCTCGATGCACACTATTCCGAACCAGTCAGAGTACCGCAGAATATTTCCCTGATAGTACTGATAAATCCCAGCCAGAACTGCATTCTGGTGGGAGGCTTAGGTGAATGCGCGCGACAGCAGCCTAACAAATATATTGACAGCCTAATACGCTCAAGTCATGGATTTCAAATACAGCAGTTGACGCCATCGTTAGAATAAGGCGCCAAATTAATGTACGAAAACAGGTGCCTGAGAGCGAAGTAAGAAAAGATCTACGAGCTGACGGGCTCAGAAACGCTTATTGCTGATGAGGGACTCTCCTCAACTTTGTAAAGTGATACGTTTTGAACTGAAAGCATTAAAATAAGTTCATCTTTTTGTCTGAAGAGTTATTTTTGGGAATAATTTGAAGCTATTCGGACATGCTTTAAGTAGAAATCTGTCTGCGAACCACCCGACGTTTTACTGCACAAAGGTGTAATTTACTACCAGGTTGTCAAACGGTAGACAGGAGCAATTCCAGAGATAGGTTCTGACCATGCACCTCCCCGTCAGTAACCGGATCTTTACTCCTGGCTTAGCTAATGCCACTATAGGAGAGTTCGAGTGAAAATACTCGTTCTGATGGCTTCCAGAGCTCATTAGGAATGAAAAATTCTGAAGCCCGTTAAATTTCTAGGGCACCAACCCAAAGTTACAGAGGTGAAGGCAGGTTAGTTTACATTCAACATCACTGGTTCATTTCACCTGTGTGCCGATGATTTGCCCTTGTGAGCAGTATAAAAATGACTCGTCTTTTTTGCATTTTTTTCTTTGCCTCTAGTTTGTATACCCACAGCTTGTGCATTTATCCTACCTACCCCTGGCTCACATATTGGAACAGCTGTTCATGGTGAGTTCGCAAATATGCATTACGCGTTGGCCTCATCACTAACCGTTTTGATGTGTTTTTCCGTAGACTGTTGTAACAGGACAACAGCCGCTTCCTGTTAACTGAAAAGTATCCTACAGTACAATACTGGTTCTTTCCAATGGGTGACGTTGTCACTCCCAACGACCAATAGTACGTGTCCTGGAGACTAATTTCACCTTTGAACACGAATCACGACACAACTTTTGGGCCTCAGCGTCTCCCCATAATCACGTACCACTCAATTAGCTGTATTCAACGCATGCAGGTTTATTGGTCGTTGATTGGATGGCTGTTGATTTTTTCTCTGAGCTGGGTTATTGAATTGCAAATGTTTCCTTACCATACGAGGACACATCATCAGTGCTTGTTTCGGTGGGTACTTCCTCATTGCCTGCGTACGTTTATGTAGTCCTTGAAGATTACTTGTTCATATGATTAGCTAGTTTGGAGACAGCGTTTTCGTGAATTCATTGGTCCGTTTGTGATCTTTGTTGGGCTGTCATCTGCATTCTTTTGAGTCGATGGGTTGTCCCGGTGCCTTCTATTTTTAGTAGTTTCTTCCTTTGCTTTGATTGTCGCCTTCTTAACTTGCGTTGTGTTGTGGTCTGATCTGATTGGTTGGTTTCACCACCCTAATTTCTCCATTGTACCGGCTGGTGTCTCTGCGTTCTTTTATTGGCCGGATGCCTAGAAGTTTGTTATTGATGTACTCGAGAGCCCCAAAAGATTTGACCATTGTGTGGGAAATATTTGATAATGCTTCGGGCCGTCAATACACTTTACATTGTTCTGGGGTACGAGATGGCTCCGTAGTTAGAGCGCAAATTTACTGACCGGAAGGTCCGTGGTTCCAACCCGACCTCTGCCTTTCGACTTCTCCTGTCTAGGCTTGGTCAACCTGACAGTATCCCAGCCCTCGTGGTTCCTTCGGGTGGCATGGTAGCTAGGCACCGAAAGGGTGTTACAGCCGAATAGTCTTTTATTGTTTATATTGTTCTTTGTCCTACAAGGGAAACCATAATTTTCGTTCGGTATTCGCTAATTCTCAATTAGTTAATGTCGTACCTAAGCCCGCTGTCATGCGGGTCGCAAGTTTGAAGGAATGATGCGACGTTTATTGAATGTTATGATCGAAGAGTTGCGCAGTCCAAAATGGAACCCATAGTCGGGTCGCACTCTCCACGCTGACTCGGGAAGACAATCTTCGTTCTGCCTGTATGAACTCATTTGCCAGGTGTCCGGGCTTAGTTATTTGATTTGAGAGGCTGCAAGCGCGCTGACACATTTCTGCTTGCGTGTGCTTGCGCGAATATATGAGGTTTTACAAGCCGGTGCAGACAAATACTGCTTTTTCAGCATAAAACTAGCTGTTGATATCGGTGAAAATATAAAATTTTCCCGAAATTCTACTCAAACAATACTCTTTGGTACTGTTGAAGGCTGAACGCACTATGATAATCTGAGTCGCAAACGGTGGATGGATTGGCACTGATTCCGACCGAAAATCACAGGTTTCAATATTTCTGATTTGATGGAGGAAAGACGAAACCGATTCCATTCTAGTTTTGCAATAACGGTGTTTGTATTGCTTCTTGTGATCCTAATGTACTTACATCAATTCACAGTTTCTCTAATCTTTTCCAACACTCCGAATTAGACACCAAAAGCAGCAGGCACCCTAAATTAAGGATGCTATCCCGGTACACCTAACACCTAGTCCATTGCAGTTTACTCTGTTGTATATAGTCCTGGATGAAAATACCCACTGCGCAACCGAAACCCCGATTCCCTGATTATTCCGAGCTATAGCTCTCAATTTCAAAACCTTGAAGGTGCATCATATCCTCGCCATCCCCCACAGATCATGTCTCGCTAAGGTAATAATAGTAATACTATCCGTTCAGCTGTAACACCCTTTCGGTGCCTAGCTGCCGTGCCACCCGAAGAAGATATGAAGGCTGGGATACTCTCGGGTTCCTCAAGCCCAGACAGGTGCAGTCGAGATGTCGGGGTCGGGTTTGAACGACGCTCAGTAAGTTTGCACCTTAAACACTGAGCTAACTCGCTCAGATGCGAAATAATGGACCGTACTGTCGGCGCTTGAGACCGAGTGGTATAGCTGTCTGACGAATGTAGTCACCCCGTTTATCGCCTCTTTCTCGTATGTCTGCATCCGATTGTAGGGTTCCTATCACTCGTCTACCTAAAACACTTACGTATGATCGTGCTACCTGACTATGCCCTCTCAATAAATTTGAAAACGCTTGCTCAACTTGCCTGTTCATGGAGGTGTCCTAGTTGACCGCCGGTACAGGGGATGTGGTGGTCCTTTTTTTTCTACCGAAAGCACACTGTGCGCTTTTGAATTGGCATTTTTCAAAGGTCATATCATCAGCACTTATCGCAACCAAATTATTACTATGGAAGATGTCTTTTGCCGTGTGAAGTTGATTGAACTGCATTGTGAAAAGCTTCTTGTGCTCTAAGAAAGTTTCAGATTCACTCAGCAATCACAGGTCATATTATTTATCACGCGGTCCATTAAGCCGTTTGGCGCAATTTTTATCGAATAAATTAGATTTCGAAAGCCGTTCATTTGTGGATGGAATATCGCGATAGTTCCTAAGACGTCACACCTGCTGGTCATTCATGATATTAAAAAAGGTATAATTCCGTGCCAAGGAACTAATTTATGAAGTGAACTAACAGACTTGTAACGCTCATTTGACC
This sequence comes from Clonorchis sinensis, assembly GCA_003604175.2. Taxonomy (NCBI): domain Eukaryota; kingdom Metazoa; phylum Platyhelminthes; class Trematoda; order Opisthorchiida; family Opisthorchiidae; genus Clonorchis; species Clonorchis sinensis. Next base: position 50,275,091 of record CM030370.1, read on the forward strand.
AAACGACCCTACTGCATATCTTGATAGACAATGTATCAGTTGTCTACGAAGTCCGTTTGTGTGCGTGGCTGCAGTGTTCTACCTGGCTCTGAACAATTCTTTTCTCTAGCATCAGTGCGCCCTACATTCAATCGGTCCATTCGTTGCCATTCATACTTGTTCGTTTGTCGAAAACAGGATCATGCGGGTAAACTTGTTGTCCAGTGCTGTCCCAACCTATCGATCAGATGCATTCCGTCCTATACCCTACCTGGTTCATTCTACCGCCTTGAGTTACGGCTCGATATCCACATGGCCTTGCCTACCGTTCTCGTGGCTTGTGTGTGTAGAGTTGTGCGTGGATGTGTTCGGAAATTTGTGCCTCTCTTTTGTCCAGAGTTACTATCATAACCGCATTCCTTAGGGTGATTCTGTTCACACATATCTGCTTCTTGCCACAGCGATGAACTCACACCATCCATTTATCGGGCGTACTTCAAAATCATTTCGTAACTTAAGATCACAGAATAAATCGTTGGGTCAGTTTTATGGCCACGATTTATTTTCCTTTGTAACACTGCGCCTATTTCCCAAAAGGTTGTACCGCTGGTCGCGGCTCTGTCTTCACGTACCGTTTAGATGTCGTTACATCAATTTTTCGATCGTTAAAACACTACTATTGTGACATGAAAAAATGTTTACCATACATCAACATACCGATTGGTTGTCACATCAGATGCACTTCTCGGCTCTTTTGGTTCTGATCAAGAGGTGCGGTTGACGTTACGGTTTTGCTCTTGATAGGAATTTTACGGCCAGTGTTCAGCTTTACAGGAGATTCTTTCACACCTCTGTTTCGAAAGTTGTTCATTTTGTCCTGGTCGTTTTCACTCTGCACCCTAACATTTCGCAGTGGGACTCACCTGGGACACGGTACGAAAATCCCTACCCGAGCATATACTGTGTCCAAATGATGTTAGTACAAACTTCAGCTCGAATTGCCGGTTGGGTGTTGTCCTGTTGAACACACAGTGTATTTACTGTTAGGGGCTCTCAGATGTGCCTTTTCTAGGTAGTGAACCCGAACAGGTTTTTCGGTGCTCCCAGCGTCAGTTTTGACTTATTCGGTACATGTTTCTGTTGTCATTGTTTTCAGGGCTCCGTACTAATAGCGGGCGCACGAGCCGCCTTCTTGACCGGTGGACCAGAAACCCTCTTGGCTGATATTGGTGCGGTTAAACCAACTGTGTTTACCGCAGTCCCACGAGTTCTCGACCGCATCCAGAAAGAATACTACAAAAAAGTTCCAAAAATGTTTCTTGCGACGCTGCGGAAATGCATTACAAAGAAAAATGCTGAACAGGCACGGTGAGTCATGTTTGTTTCTTCAAAGCCCACTGTCTCTTCACATGTGTTTATCCCCGTTATGTTGCGCATATGGCTGGCCCCTGTTGTTTTACCGCTCTGAGGGCTCCGTACTTGACGAGAGATGAAGTTTCCATACTCACTCGAATTTGTTTATTCTATTGCGACTATTTAAGGCATCCTTAAAATCACATAAAACGGACAAATCATTCACGTTCGCGTTTTCAAGCGCATCCAGAGTGCGCTGATGGAGTAATCGTAAAACGCTCACCTCGTGTGTCAGATATCCGGAGTTCAACTCCCAGCATGACTAAGGATATACACTGGCGATAAGTTCTAATAAGAGCTGAACTCGTATCCAGTGCTTCCCCCCTTTGGTGTGCACGTACCAGAATAAGTTTGTCAGTGACTGTCCAAACGAGGGTGATGGGATTGTGAACTCTAGCTGTTCTAAAGCATGGTCGGTCCCGGTTATGTAGACTCACAAACATGATCCATTATGTCTACTTTCATCCCAAATGGTCCATCAAAGTTGCATCCGAATTCAATTAACACCCTGCGGTGTTAGAGGCTGGTTTTCAAATCAAAATGGTGTTAAGTGAATATTCAACAGTCCATCATTCGTGACATTCTTCTGCCCAAACTTCTGTTGGGGACGATTTTCGAGTTATAAGCATGTTACTTATTTGGAAAGTGAGCGATTAACTCCACATACGTTCAGTTTGGTGTTCAGTCAAGTAACCGGAATGGTGGAAATCCAAAGACTAGGCCTCCTACCAGGTGGACCATCAAAAGTGCGAAACTGGGATTGGTCTTCCCAAGGGTTTTATCGACTTTATGAATGGAACAGTCCTTTAGTCTTCTGAGGCTTTGTTGTCTAAGTCGCCCGAAGAAGCGTGCTGGTGTTTTCTGCTTCAGGTCTGCTGTAGATTCCCAAGGAGTATGCGATTTTTTGCGATTTCCTACAACTACGCTGGTTCTTGGTTCACAGTACAAATGCCACCGGGAAGTCGATGCAAGTAGTGGTTCGCTTTTGGTATGTGTGGTATGGTTCCAGAATATGCGTTGTATGACGAATAGCTTGTTGTGGTTTCCCCCTAAGTAGACATCTACCTGGTTTCATCTGGTACGTGACTTTCACTAGCAAATTGGTTTAAACGAAGAACAGTAAAGATTTTGCCATCTGAATACAATAAGCCTATGTTTCGCTGGTAGTCCTTAATAGGTTTATTACATCTTTCTTTGGAAAGTAAACAACAGAAATCGGAAGGAGACACTTTGCTAGCCCAGACCGAATAGCATATATTGAGACGTTCCTAACAGAGCAGTAGCGTGTACTTTGTATAGCTCTACGGTTTCTCAGCCCATTGGTAACTTCACTTATTTCTTTCATTGGAAGGCAACAGTTTGTTCACTGGTAGATGAGGACGTACGCTGGTGCGCACGGTCGAAGAATTGCTTGAAAATTTTGGCCCAATGGGAACGTTTCCTATGGGTGTCGCGGACGATTTCTCCAGATCTCGTATTCGGATAGAGCTTGTCAGATAATCGTTTCCCGGAGGTTTGTTACAGGGGGAGAAACAGATCGACGTAGGTTCAGCATCCGCACTGGTCGCTATTTCGGCTTGGTGGCAAGTCCAGTCGGTCCTGGTAGATCGGCTAGCTTAGAATGTTTGACAGTCATGCCTGCGTACTCTGGTTTGACAACTGGTGTGTTCCCGGATCCAGTTTTTTCTGATGGTGTAATAGCAGGTAGTAGCAACAGCTATCTGCACTCACGTTCTCTGACATCGTCGGGCACAACAGAATATGCTTCAGATTTTATACGAATGGTGTCAGACATAGATCGAAACTTAACCGGCTATCCCAGCAAGCACTTCCCTATAGCGGGGTTGTCAGACGAAGCCCCAGCTTTGTGATCTGATACGCCTTGATCCCGCGCTCCTGCTTTTCCACCTAGACAATGCTAAAGTGCAATCTACCTGATGTGTTGTGTGGTCCTCATTAAAATACCAAGATAACATGTTTTGGGGATATTCGAAGCACAAACGGGTAAGGATGGAAATTTGTTTTGAGGTTATTATTTACGCTCCGTTGCGGGCATCCCGATCCCCACCGCCGACTAGCATTCCACTCTCGTTATTTCTCTAGCGGCTACGTACAGGGTTTCGTAGAATTCGTATTTTCTGTGCGTCTTCCAGTGTGATAAACGGGGTCGTCGAGGTCGTTTCATTAGAACCTCCAAAGAGAGTTATTTGCGCGAACTTCGGGTCGTTCAGCTCCAGCACCCCTTCGGTGCCTAGCTACCATGCTACCCGAAGGAAGTACGAGGGTTGGGATACTGCCAGATTGTCCAAACCTAGACAGGACCGGTCGAGATGCCGTGGATGGGTTCGACCCACGGACCTTCTGGTTAGTACTTTCGCGCCTTAGCCACCGAACTATCTCGGTCCACTTGCGCGAACTACACTCATTCGCGCACTGATTTGGTCTTCAACAGCATTTTGAGTAGTGTCCCGTCAAGCGGTGATTTACTTCAATTAGTTGGACCAGATTAATCTGGGAAAATTGGTACGGTGCAGAATCATCAGGAATCCCAAAGAAGACTCACAAATGTGGATTTCGCTCCTGAGCGGTAAGAGAACTGCCCATTAGAAACTGTCGAATTTGATTTCCATATTTTCATCGAGGTTTTATTATCCCTGTAATAAGGTAAATATTTCGGGCCATACATTTCCTTTGCCCTTGCTGTGTTCGGAATGGTGTTGACTTTGTATGCACCTACTGAGCAGTCCAATTTGGCATCGGGTCATTTTTAGCTGTCTGCGATTGGTCTTACTTAGTTACAGGAGTCACTCTGGATCGGTACAACCGACTGACTGCGACCTTTGAGTACTTATCAAGAACAGGTTTGTCTTAGACTTTCAATAGCGTACGTATTCATACTACCAAGTTGGTGATAGATATCCCGAAGTTTCTGTGTTCATTACTCAGGATTACCATTGTGCTTGTGGTGGTCAGCACGGTCCTGAATAACGCTTACATAGTATTTCATCTAAATATTCATACTACCAAGTTGGTGATAGCTATCCCGAAGTTTCTGTGCTCATTACTCAGGATTACCATTGTGCTTGCGGTGGATGCGCCAGCACGGTCTTGAATAACGCTTACATAGTATTTCATCTAACCCCCGAGTAAATTGCTAATAAGACAAGATTTTAACCATTCCACGGTACTATTTGATTTAGAGGCTGGTCATCTATGATGTTTGTCTGTTAGACTTTCTTCTCATAAACACGTTTTACTTGGTTCTTCCCGTACTGTAAAATGCTGGAGAATCCACTGAGGTAAATGGCTCCCTCCATTCAAATGAGATGGACAGTACGTCCCACGCTGCGTGCCATAATGATTTGCCTGAAACGATCTTACCATCTTGTTCGCTTTCTTTCAGGGGAAAATATGACCATTCAAGTTTGGCCGATCAGATTTTGTTCAAAAAACTTCGAAGGTCCCTCGGTGGACGTATTACGTTCATTGTTTCCGGTGGTGCACCATTACCCATTGTGACGCGTCGCTTTTTCCAAGCTGCTTTGGGCTGTCCAGTAAGCTTCCCGATCTTTCGTCACCAATGCTATTTCCACACCTTTCGCAGGTCAATCAATATCGCCTTCTTTAAGATGCCGGATTCCTGTTGACAACAACAACAACAAATGTGACACATAAATACGAGCGGTATTTCATCTCTTTGGGATGTGGCTGGAATCCGTTACTATAAATTTCGGCTGTTGGTGTGTTTAGTCATACACCAATTTCCTAGGCAGTTTTGTGTTACAGTATGGTTTACTCAATTCTATTAAGATTGTTTGCAACACTCTGCTCATATTTATGGGGTCGTTGAACTGATTTACGAGTGTTTTTTGGTGGAATTATTAGTGCACAGTTGATGATAGCCATAATATGATTCAGAAGGTATATATGCACTAATAACAGTCTTTACTATGGTTGACAGTGGTGAGTTGCAACACGTATAAAAATAAATACAATGCGGAATGTGGAGCAAGACAAAAGGGGAACTTATCGGTTGTGAGAGTCCCTTGGTGAAAGTCCGGACGGCGGTAACGTGTTTTCTCCGCAGCATAGTTGCTACACGTGTTCCATATTGTCCGTGGACTTGTGGAGGGCGGTTGACGTCCTGCTCCCTGCGCGCGCGCGAGTCTGTGTGTCTTGAGTATGCTCGGCTTTCCTATATGTAGCTGCGTTTGCGTGTACGTGGGTGTCAGCACATGACTTGTTGCTACGCTTACTGGCCGGTAGAGACAGTCAATATCAGATGAGTCACCCTTGTGTGTCGCGATTTGTAAGTGTAGGGTAAAAAGCGAGTCTCGTGATCTAGGGGCTATTGTGCTGTGTAGTCAAGTGAGTCACGATTGTGTAGCGTGGTTTGTGAGTGTAAAAAAGATAGATCTCGTGATCTAGTGAGTGGCGGTGAGCTGTACAGCCACATATGTTGGTGAAGGGGCCGCTACAGAATCATATCCGATCAGTTCTGTTTATGGACATTACGGCCAACTGGCTTGACAGCTGGATTTCAAACGTTTACTCACCAGTAGAGGAATCATCGTCCGTGCGTGATTGAGTGAATGCTGGGTCGTAACGTCACCCTCGCTTACTGTGTCAGAAAACGGGCGGTTACATTCTACCGAGGTCGACCTTACAGATTTTTTCTCATCCGGGCGAACGTGTTAGAGGCCTCGTCATCATCAATGACAGTAACACTAGATGAGATCGCTAGTGCTTCACTGTCATATAGCCATGTCAATTTATTTAAATGAAGCCTTATATTGGAAATAAGAAAGATATTGGGGCACAGAGAATAACCTAGGACTGGCTTACCACAAAGATCCGAGGTGCCTGCTCCTCCAGCACTAACTCAAACAATCTGGATAGAAACTGACAGCATGAACGCGACTGACACTCTATAGGCGCCACATCGATCAGTGTCTCCAGCCAAGCACAGGAAGGGTCACGTGGACGCATCCTGGAAGGAATAGCACCAATGGCTCACAAACTTGTCGTAAGATTTTCAGAGAGGTTTAGTAAACAATCGGTGGATTTATTGCTGGAAGACTGAACAGATAGCCTTAAACGGGTTCGAGTATCCGCAAATCGTTTTCTGGCCTTACGTAGATGACACGTTCGTGGTGATAAAGTGAGATAAGGTAAACGAATTCTTTCAGTATCTTAACACTTTAGACCCCCACATTAAATTTAGAATGGAGCTAGAGTCCACATCGAGTACACTACCTTTCCTTGACTGCATGACACATAAGAGTGGTGGGAAATTGAAAACCACTATTTACCGGAAATCAACAGATCGTGGTGCGGTCTTAGACTACTCCTCAGCACATCCAATAGCAGTATATGCTAGCATAGTTTCAAACAATGTTTAGGAGAGTAAGAGCACTGTGCACAGAGGAGGTCGACGAAGAGGAGCGCAGCCGCACTGTAGCTTGATACACACGTCCCTTGAGATTCAGGGACGCCATGTGTGTCTCAAATTAGCAAACGCGACCCGAGCCTTGCAGATTCGTGCATTTACCTCATCTGTCACACTACAATCAGAACTAATACAAGTTCCAAGATACGTAAAACGCTCCTCTCCCTGGATTGTCGGTGGCGTGTTCAGTGACTGCATGTCCACCTTACACTTCGTGAGTGACATCACCTAACCAAGAAGTAAAACGTTTTCGAGTAAACTGCCCAGCTGACACAACTTGAACTGCCAGCATTCTCCGTAGTAGCAAGCATTATGTGTCCATTGATTGTTGTCCGAACCATTCGGGATTTCGTTGATCCCGTGCTGACAAAAATACCTAACCTACAGGAAATTGTCCGGCAAGAGAAGCGCAGTGAATGATGTCATCAGGTGAAATGCATCCATCCGTCTGTGAAACTAGCCTAGCACTGTAAGGGGTTAGGCACACAGGACAACGTCACAAGGTCACTTGTACTCAATCAATCGCCAAGCATCCCAGCATGAATAGAATAGAGGGCGTAGAACTGGCAAGCGTGTGGAGAGCGGTTTTAGATCAGCCGAGATGACGTGTGGTGGTGTGCAGTTATCAGCAAAATGGTCTGGGTCTACAGGCACAAAACCGAAGCAGAGTGAGATCCAGTCAACCACCCCCATCTCCTACCCCAAACCAATTGTCCCGGCACTCCTCGACGAATACAGGCGAACAAAATCTGTGAACGACCCCAATAGGAATATTCCATTAAGGTGCCCTAGACGGGAAAATCAAGGCCGCGAAAATCCGGGGTCAAGACAACTCCACCCTAATCAATCTATCGTGCATGTTAGTCATCCCCACCAACCAACAAACAGGATCATCAGACTGACACCCAGCACTGATCAAGTCGGCTAGGCATAAGAAATCTCACGGATTTGTTCCCTGACTGCCTTAAAGTCCAATCAACCTGCTTACTTACTCACTTAGCCTGACGAAGCTCCTGTGTCAAACGCGAAACGTTGCCCAGCAATAAATCCGCCGATTGTTTACTAAACCTCTGAAACTACCCAATCGGCCCCAAACATTTTGCAGTTGATTATCGTAGCATCCTTCATTTCCTTCAGCTATGCCAATTTCTGTCCACGTCTGGGTTTCTACAACTCCAAATTATGCGTCGAAAACAGCAGTCCTCTCAGCAAGCAGTAACTCGGGAAACGTAATACATGGCCCAGCCACCTTAGCTTGCAATGCTGAATGCATTCTTTCTCTGCTTCACCAAAAACCCGTCTCCTGAACACCTGTTGATTGAAGAGGTTGGGATGTTTACACTTCTGCTGTTGCCACCCAGCCGCATGAAATATGTACTGACGTGCCTACGAACTATTTGCGAGAACGATGAGATCATAGTAAGATATGAAATATGGCTACTCATTCAGATGCTTCTACAGTGTCTTTACAGAGGCCTAATAACGTGGTGGACTCCCGCCGACCTACTGCAGTAACCCTGTGTTATACCATACGACACTGAAATTGCGTGGCATAATGTGAGGTTGGATGCCTTGGGGGACGAGATGGCTGGGTGGTTAGAGCGCGAATTTACTAACCGAAAGGTCCGTGGTTCGAACTCAGCCTCTTCCTCTCGACTTCTCCTGTCTAGTCTTTGGCAACCTGGCAGTAGCCCAGCCCTCGTGCTTCCTTTGGGTGGCATGGCAACAAGGCACCGAAAAGATGTTTCAGCTGAACGATTATTATTTTTGTTTATTTTTATGAGTGCCTACGTCAACCGCTGTCTAGGAGTCTCATGGTGTATGTTAGATAGCTGCAGTGGTACAAAGGCAAATGACCTAACACACCTTGCTTTGCTGTGCTGCCCAAAAATGGCGGCTCGCTATTCATCGATGCGAACCATGTTGACAGGTTCGATCAATCCGTGTCACTTATGCAGTCACCCTCGTCTATCATCTCGTTTTCCTGAAAACGGATGGTGACCTAATGAGGGTTAGGTGGGGGAAATATCGACTCTTGTTTATCGTAATACTGCTTCTTGTCTTTCAGATTGTCGAAGGCTATGGTGCCACCGAAACCTGCGGGGTTGCTTGTATGACCCTGATAGGTGACGTGGAGGGTGGGATAACTGGTGCGGTCACCTGTGGCGTGGAAGTGAAATTGGTCAGTGTTCCGGAACTGGGCATCAGCTTAGAGGCTGATCAAGTTGGTGAGGTAAGTAATCGAATATGATCGCCTGTGGTTTAGTTCAGTTTGATTTGTAGGATAGTGTGGATAAGAGGTCATTCGCTCGTTGAAGTCCGGCTTTTTTGTTATCGCAAACCTGGTTTATTATTTCTAGAATGGTGATTTATTGGGTTTTTTGGTATATACTTGTTGCCTTTTTCTCAAAACCGTAGGACTTACGATAAATTTCGAATGTTGTTGGCTTTTGCTTATGCCGTTCTACGCAGATGCAGATAGAAGGACTACGTGAGGAGTGTGGTCTGATAGATTACGGAAAAACAGTGCAATTGTAGTACATTAACCCGTTTTCTGTACATTTTTTACCCTTTTTCACGTGGTCAAGTTTCTCGCGGTTCGTGGTACTTGGAAAGCTATACTTCTAGTAACTCTTTGTTTTATCTTTGTTAGTGGTTTGCTTTAATGACATACAGAGTATGAGGTTGCCCCTCCTGTCTGCTTCCAGGTCTGCTTACGAGGGTCGCGGTGTACAAAAGGATATTACAAGGACCCGGAGAATACAGCGAAACTGATTGACGCTGACGGTTGGCTTCATACGGGTGACGTTGGCCGATGGACTCCGGTGAGTGGCTTCATCCATCCATCACCGGCATGTTACTCACACTTCTCAGTTGTTCAGCCACACTGGAATGGCTCGTAAATACGATAACTAAACCTGTTGCCAGCTACGCTGAGTGTTAGGCAGTGTTCAGTTGCCTGTGCCCGGTACATGCAGTTCCGTTTAGCTGACCCGCTAAAATTTACTTAGGTTGTGTTGACTCAGGTTCATTGTAGTGCTGTAACTATGGCAACCAAACTTTATTTTGTCCGTGGCTGCCTTTTTCGCGAACGGTTCACAATACCGTCCACTACCATCAGTTAGTTGTGAACATTTATTGCTGATGCTATTTGTGACCCGATTGGTGCATTCAATGTTTACGTGATTTTTGTTAGTTTACAGACTTTATAGTTGGCACATCACCCATATGCGGCCTCTCGTTGAAGCAGGTTTGTTGAATTTCTTTTTTCATGTTGAGTGGCACGTGGCTTCGTAGGACGGGCACGTGACTAGAGTAGCGATGCACTGTGTGCATCAAGAATGGCACGCAAGGTCACTTGGTTGTTGATGCTGGCCAAATGTAGAGGTCAGTCAGTCGTTAAAGTCATCTTCAGCCAGAGGGTAGTATCATCGATGCGTGTTGTGTATGAATCCTACCTATGAGGTGACCGACTATTCGTGCATTCAGGTACACAGTCGCATTCATTTGACAATCGCTACTGATTGACCGGTTTTGTCTCCCGTAGTGAACACACCACTATGGAATATTGGCGACTGTTATATGCAATCCAGAATTTGGCCTTCGGGGCTATCGAGGAAGTTGCTCTTAGTTACTCCCCCTCGTGATTGTATTTCGTCGACCTGTGAAGGGTAGGTATCCTTGTGTCATTTCCATTCTCTACGCATAATCTATCGTTTCCAACTATTCCACTGATCGTTTCTTGAATTTCATTCATTCAGCCTCATGTGTTACCGCAACGTGTATACTTCCTTTCGCCTATATATTGTTGAGACAGCGAAAGTAGAGTATGAAGATAGGGACCAACAGCAAGTCTAACCCTTCACTTATGTTCAGACCTTTTAAGACCTGTTTTTTACCGGCATGTATCCCCTCCGAACAATTAGCCCTCTCATCATTCATGAACAGTGCCATCTCAGTGAGAGTACTCCAATATCTTGAATTTTGTCCCAACCGAAACCTGAGGGGGTCTTTGCGCGACACAGTCAAGTGGAAATTATTACGAATGAAGGATTCGGCTAATTGTCCCGTTACTGCTTTAACGTGGAAACTAGTGCGTAGCTTCACCTACGCCTAATTTGTTTTTCTAACAGAAAACAAAAACGACTGATGAAGATTCAGGGACTCAGCCACCTCAGTTGCCTTGAAGGTGGGTGGAACTGCTAGTCGGTCATCCATCAGTTTTCCGCAAACTCATGAGCAGCAGAGTTTATATTCTTGTGTAGCCCAGAAGGGCAAATTGGGTGCCTTCATTGCTTATTCCCTCTACCAATGCTAATAAAACTGCTAAACTATCACGATGACAATGCGAATCGAGCATATTCGATCAGTAGGGATGAGACAACTCAGTTCCTTTTTTGGTGTCTTGGTATGAATTGTCCTGAGTATGAGATGGGATTCAGACTTCATCAGATTGGATACTTTCACCACATGCTCAGAAAAAGAGGTTACCGTCATCGATCACAGCGTGGAAGTGATCGCAACCCTAAACACCGCACGTCTAATACCTCCACATTGGGCTGAGTTGCTGGAATAACAAATGGTCTTGGTGCTTGGGCTTGTAGCGCTTGAATCCTCTCTCCTCGTTTTGAGCATTAAGCAAAGTGAGCGATCAACCTTTTCAGAGAGCCGTGTGCATTGGGATTAAAATCGACCGCATTAGTTATTTGATTTCACTACATTCAGCTACACTGCTGAAATTCCTTGATTGTATTGGTATACACATGATACTAGACAAACTGCGAAAAAATTTCGGTAAACATTTTGCTGGGTTACACGAGCTAGACGATTGTGTGCGGTGAAAGTACACCGAATGTCCCTCGAGCCTGAATTTCTCAGCAAGGCTACCACGGTTGTGCAAACCATAGCACTAGGTGCACTGGATACAAATTTATTCACATCACCTTGGTACAGAGAATCCTCAAACAGCATACAGCTGCAATAAGGAACAGTACACCCAAATAAACTAGGCCCGAAGTAAGTCATATAATGATAATGAGAAAAACATTTTCATCCAAAGGCCAACAACGAATTTCAGGGACAGCCGTAAAGTGCGCCAAACCACTTAGCTAGTTCCTTCTTTCCTTGTTTGTAAGGGAGTAGATTAGGTGCGGCGTACTTATTCCTTTAACTAAAGTTAATTTTTTGCAAAATAAGTGCCTGCTGGTTACTCCTTCCAGGTATTGAATACGGGTAAAACACCTGAGATTGTATAATTTTTGACATTCTAACTTTGGAAACCAATATGCTGTAGGGATAAAAGAGCGCAAAATCGGTCCTTATTGGTGCAAATAGCTGATTCCTCCTGTATCCGGATCCTGTTCGATTACTTACTGCTTAGGAATCCGAAAATAAATCTGTTTGCAAACGTTGATTCCATAAGCATGTTGCATCACTGACGGTGGCAGCTCTCATTGTGCTACTTTCATCCAGCATAGAGTGAGTATAGATTGTTTGCAGCACTCTGTTGGACCACATTGAGTTACGCTCAAAACCCCAAAAGCCAAATCGTTCAAATGGAGGTTAATCTACAAATGCGGTACTAAAAATACAACCTCAAATCGCGGGACTACACCGGCTTCCATACACCGGTCTAGGAAGTGCTAATCCCTAACGGATCCCAAAGTCCACACCGACTCAAAGCCACGTGTTTACAAGATAGCGAAACCACGTGTTGACTTAAGTAACACGTGTGACGACAGGGTCGAAGAACGGTTTATGTTCAGGTCAAAAGCGAGAAAGGTGGTATAGGCGCAAAACCAAAATAATAAAATGGGGAATCGCGTTGTACAACACAAAAATAGAAGAAGTGAATCAACAGTGAGATCCTTGTTAAGGGGCTGGTGCATTCTTGAGGACCATTCTTTGGAATTTCGTGAGTTATTTACTCTTGAATAAAAAAGCCTTTCAAACAATATCCTTAGAATGATTTCTGAACATCAAAACATCATTTGTTTAGACGTGCTCGTTCTGATTGTGGACGTCCGTTGTTTGTACTAAATGGGTGCGCATTGTTTCCCTATCGGATGCTCGTCGCGCCCAGCTTGTGGCCTCCAGTGAGCAACTTTCTGACAAATAAGTTGACTACACTACACTTCGGCTGCTGGTGACTTGCAGTTCACTTTCACTTATTTGTGATCCCCTCTGGCTTCTGTATAACGACGCTGCATCATCGTTTATCGAGCATCTAATGGATTCGTGATTTTTGGTCACTCGTAGACTGTTTGTTCAGGCAGAATTCACCTGTGCAACTCACTAATGTGTTGCTCTTCACGTTCCCTGTGAAATCCCGCCTTCCTATTTGCACGCATAATTCAAAGTTCTTTCCTTGAATACTCTTCTCTACACAAGGATTTAGCCTGTTCCCTGAGTCTGTTGTTTCTAATACACGGATGACTCCCCGCTTAATGGTAAACACATCCGAGCAAACCGAAGTTGTCATGCACACACCTTTCTAGGAAACCTTCAGTGCGTTTGTACCCTTTTAAGTGAAGCACTCAACGCGGAACTCTTTATCGAGGGAATATCGAATAGTGACGAATTTGCGAATTCGATTTCGTGCTCCATTACCGCAGTATTTGAGTAAATTAAAATTCGGTAATAATGTAAGTCAAGTTGAACTGTTTTGTACCCATCGGTTAGGCGGTGGTCTGACCATTTTTCTGTTATCACTGTTTCATCGCACATTAAACCATTTTTCATTCCCGTCTGACAGAATGGAGCTCTTCAATTGGTTGACCGATCCAAAAACATGTTCAAGTTGGCCCAGGGCGAGTATATAGCGGCGGAAAAACTGGAAAGCGTTTACAGTTTTTGTCCTTTCGTGGCTAATATCATGGTAGACGGTGATTCGTTCCACTCTTACGCATTGGCTATCGTGTGTCCTGATGTAAAGGCATTGCGCAAAGAACTAATCAAAGGCTTCAAATCATCCGGTCAACCAAGCCGATACCAGGAGGACGAAATGTCCGATTCGGATTTGTGCTATGACAAGGAGGCGCGAAAGTTCATCCTGATCAAAATGAACAAAGTGGGGAAGGAACGTGGTTTGAAGGGTTTCGAACTAGTGAGTGAATTTTTCAGTGAGATCAGTGTTCTTATTCAACAGCAAGACACCAAACCCACTTTTTTCTTTGATTCTTAATTGCAAATATCTATATCGTTTCGACTTTGGGTATTAACTTTTATCAACTGGTTGACTTACCCTGACAACGGGGCCTCCGTAGACTGTTCAGATTCCATCCGTCACCGTTGATTAGTCGACATGTAATAATTTTATGCAACAACTTGGGAGCTAAAACTATACAATGTAAACTTTACACATATTTCCCAAACATGCACACCAGAATACCTTTTTAGGTTGTGAACAGAGACACGTGCACGTAAACCGATGCTTCATAGCCAGAAAACCTCAGATCTTCGTTCGTGTGGTCTGCATTGGACTAGGCAGCTGTTACCCAATCGATTCCGTGGCAGTCTCAAACTCGTCGATCCTATGAAGCCTACACCCTTGTCACTGGGCCGCTTGGCGATACTCTATTGATGGCTTCGCTAGGTTCTTCAAGTCCAGGGCTTGTGACCTCAGCGCAGGAACGCCGGTGTACCTGCGGTTGTGGACCACATTGAGTGAAATAACTACCAATGTTGTGGGAATGGCTTTCGAATGACATGCGTATGTGATACCCAAGCTGGGAGCGTAACTAACACACCATAAATTCGTGATCAGACCAGGAGTGGTGAATTACTTTACTTCTACTCACTCACTGTTTAACCCAGCCTGGTCGAAATAATTCAATATGGAGCATCCACATAACTAATACCGAACCTCAAGCAGTAAATTCCGGAACGGAAAGAGAAGCTGATGGTTCATATCGTCATTATTACTGAAGGCAGGCTTGACAAAGCTAAAAATGCCCAAAAACAGCTGTGGTTGTACGTTTTCAGTGAACCCATTGGGTTGCCCACTGATCCTAGTCTAACGCTTCCATATTTAAACAAAGTTCGTACCGGTACAAAGTTCTGTACCGGTTTTCTTGAAATTGCTCTCAGGCTAAAAACAAAATTTAAGCCCTTTGGCTTGCGAATACAGTTTATTCTATCCCAACCTTTTTGCAATAGAGAAGCATTGCGTTAGGCATGTTCTTCTGAAATCCATTGTCCTCGATTGCTAGATTCGTTGTACGGGGCTTGTGTGTGGCCAACTGGTAATTGGTTTTCATTGCTTACTTTCTATGTTAATCTGTTTGAATGAATCAGGGTTTTTGAAGTCAGGTTGTATGATTTGAAGAAAAAACAAGGAGCTGTATTCAAATAGCGTTACCTGTCTTAGCACTGTTCCTGACATTGGTTGAATCAAAACTCATCCCCAGAGAATAAGAAGTTTGGTTATTATTAGTTGACGTAATTCATGCAATAAATCACTGGAGAGCATGAAGTTTAATGCCCTGTATCCACGCCTTGTTTTATCAATTCGTAGACACTCCTTTCGCTCGACTGTACAACCTGTGCGTACGCACTCCCACTTAGCCCAAGGCATCGATTGTTTGAGCTGACGTGGACGTGTGTGGGTTAGGGTATGCGGGCTAGCTTGAGTTTGTCGCACTATCAACCGCATGGGTTTGTATGAACTAGCATTTTCGACACTCAGGTGAAAATGATTTATCGACACTTACCTCGGCTTTTTGATGCTCCAGCTGGAACAATTAGGGTAATCATGCCCGTGCTCAGCTTAGTCTTCTGGAATCACGTTCTGAAGTGGTGAGCACAAAGCAGTGCACTCACACTGGTCGTGTTGGATCGATGAGAGTTAGATGAGCTGAACTCTGGAAAGTGCATTCGCAAAATGGCTTACTGCTTTACTCTATGACACCGTGAGTGTCCCCCGAAGTTAATCGTCCGTAGGCTAGTTGGGACGTTTGATAAACAGAAACATTGTTGTGACCATTGAGCTGAAGCTGAGCACACAGACCAATTTTAATGTTAGAGGGGCGTTTATATTCATTTGCTTGTAAAGCCTCAACATAAGGACTTTTAGGTAAGCAATCGATCAAAACTAAGTTCCCGCCACTTACACTGACGGAGAACTTTTCGCACTATAACAAATTTTGTCTACTCCAATATGATACTGACGGAGAACTTTTCACACTATAACAAATTTTGTCTACTCCAATATTACAAATATTAATCCTCATTCTATTGACATAATACAAAAGAAAATATACTTCGATATCTCGATTATCTTGCCAACTGGAACATGAGGCGTTCTTGGGAAAGCACATCCAGTTGAAGGATATCATAAGCGAGAGATTGAGCTGAGTCTCTAGTTACCATTCACATGATTTACAAGTAAGTTTACTTCGTCAGTTGATGCTTATCTCTCTCTATTGTTTGCTCTGTTCACCTTAGGTAAAGTCGGTCCATCTCACACTGCAACCGTTCACTGTTGAAAACGGCTTGCTCACACCCACGCTCAAACTTGCCCGTTATCGAGCACGATTGATGTACAAGGACATGATCCAACGATTGTACGAAGAAGGCGAATTGGTGCATTAGTAACCCGCCTAGCTCTCCCTCTGTAGACAAACCAGCAACTATGGTTTCGTTTCTGGTTATGCTTTTTTCTCGGGGATCCCATCCATTTACCCATTCTCGCTGGGTAAATGTGTTGTTCTGAAGTTGAAAATCTTCCTCCATGTTGTTACTTTTTTCACTCTTTCTCCCCCTCTGTCTATCCCACGCGAACTATTTGAAACTGGTGATCTACTGCTGGAGTTTCCATTGCACAACTTTCGCGCCATCGTTTGAACCCTGTGTTTCCACCCTACCATCTCATCACTGCCCTTTCAGACCCTTGTTTCCTCTTTATACTCCCGTTTTTTCGACTTTCAAACAGCATTGATCTTCATTTACCGTTGGTTTTTAAAGCCAATAAAGATTACGGTTTAGAGATGTAATTTGTTTCTCGGAACCAGCTTCCTGGTGGTACTTAAGCATGTTTTCAGCCCATTGCACCTCTCAAGCAACCAAAAAAATGCACTCAACTAGAACATAAGTTTGACTGAAACTCGGGGACTGCGCCTACCTGATGAGCCCCAAGAAGGGCGAAACCAGTCGTGGGTTGTCGAAGAGTTTTCAGCAACCTTCTGAGTAATTTCCTTTATGAAAGTATACTACGACTCCTCGAATATCATACCAACTGAAACATGAAGCGGTTTTTGTGCAGCACATTAATTTGAAGAACATCATAAACGAGAGATTCACATGAGTCTCCCGTGAAAATCAAATTGATTTGCAAATGAGTGTATTTGTCGCATTCCGTTAAAGTTCACGAATTTGTACGCCTACGCAATTTCCAATCGCTGATTGAGTAGCCTCACACATAGCGTCATTTTGAAGAAAGTACTCGTGTACATGTGAAGGCGTCCTATGGTGGTATGACTTATCTTTCGAACGCCGTATGTGTGAGTACGCTAATTTAGCAAATAGAAAACATTCTCGTACACTCATTCAAACACTTCGTGATACTGAAAAGAAAACAAATTTGTTACGATACATCAGTTGTACGCAGCTGTCTCGTCAGATGTTCACTGCAGAAAAAGTACAAAATATAGTGTAGAGAAGAGCTCGTGAGTGATCATCCAAAACACGCTACGGCTAGCAACACCTTAAAGAAGAGCTCGTGAGTAATCACCCAAAACACGCTACGGCTAGCAACACCTTCTTATGATCTTCATTCCAACCAGGTTGTGTTTTACCGTCCGAAGCTCTGCGTACAATTCAGAGCACAGATGTGCGGTGAAACGGTGCGAAATATCATCTGGAATGGTCGGAACTATGTGCGGAAGGCAGCACATTTCAGTCCACTCGAAGACCTTCACTATCACCTACCGAAAGATGACGTTTCTCTAGGTTTCATTGAAGCTTGCTTGCTCCATCTATGTGGAAACACCGCCATTTTGTCCCACTTGTCTCTGGCTGGGGCTTTCTCAACAACTGTCTGACAATCAGTTATACGTGAGAATAACAAGCTCGATAATTGGCCAGCATGGTTCCGTGCACTGCAATTTTGGAAAATCATATTTATTGCTTGTTCTTCATACAGACACAGACGATTGTATGTCTGCTGGCATATCCATCCAATTATCATGAGGTCTGATTCACATGAGTACAAAAAAATGGTTGTGAGTCAGGAATCGATGGTCCTAAATTTTCGGCTGCTTCAAGTGCGTTTTGGTTGGTGGCTTGCTCCTCTTAATGGTGTTTTTTGTACGTGGACACAGCTGTACGTACTTTCAAGTAAATGCTTAGTTGAAATTAATCTGATGTTGAAGGAACCGAAGATTCGGATGGGTCATCCGTTAACACCAGTTTCACTTGCAGATGAGTATCCGTCTGCATCTACGGACTCTCACGTACGAAGTAAAGTTGATCGGAACCTGATGGCTTATCGTAACTAGTGAATCTCGAAAGGGACCAGGCTGATGGTGGGTTGTCTAGGGGTTGTGATCAATTACATAAGTTGTCTGTAATCGGGGAAAATACACCGATATTTTGAACGCCGTTTGAACTGAAATGCGACAGCCGTTGTGCTTCCGATCAAGAAGAAATTGAGTTCGTCGGCAGTCGCTTTTCGTCTATTTTTATGTACAATTCGCAAGACGCATCTGTACGTGCACACCAGTCCAGTAATGCGCCGTGCGTGAGTTTGAGTGTCTATTCAAGTAAACATTAACTTGATTCGTAAAAGATTCGCTGTCCATAACAGGAACGGCGACTGCTATGCAGCTGGGTTTCATCTGCATACCGCTTATTTGTCATGCGAAACATAAAGAGCAGCAGAAGAGAATCCATTTCAACTGCGTTTTAGGAACGATTTGTTTTACTAGTCAGCCAAACGACTGAATACCTTCTGTGCCAATAGGTAACAAATGTCCATAACCTGTTGCGGAACAAGCTACCAAAATTCCCCTGAAAATTCGGTCCATGCATTCTGTGAACAAGTAGATATCATCGAAGTCACTAATCACTGATAGAGAAACACATTCGGTAATCCGTACACCGGCCCGGCTGAGTCCTTAAATAGTCCTTCCATTGCGCATTTGTTTGAGGAATGCCACAACGGTCTAATTGGTGCCTCAGCTAAATCCCCCATAAGTACATGGCGAGTTAACTCAGCATCATTAGCTCATTAATGCGATAACAGGGGAAAAGTCCATGCAGTTTTACGAGAAACACTGTCTGATAAAACGAAAAACAAAGTTAGAGTGGTAATTTTGAGTCCACCTAGATTTCCGGTTGACACACACGGCTAGTGGTTCAACAAAACTGGACCTAGTGTTCAGTAGGTAACTATTACAAATGACACTGTTTGTATGTCCAGGCGAATAAATACGATATGAAAATTAGCCCAAATTAACTAATTTCGTACCGAAGGTATGCGTAACACCAAACCAAATGATTCACGAATGCACATAGCCAAACTGTTACTGTTGCACGAAGGCAGCAAGATTACTAGTTACACTTAAGTGATGAAGACGCTATTCAGGTTCTCACTCATGAGTACCGTTGTCTGATGACGCCAGTAGTCCCATGACAAGGCTGCCGGTGATATGTACGGTACTCAGAGTAGACGTACAGGCAATCTATGGGAGCTAGTGCTCACCTGTAAACTCAGAAATACAAACCAGCAATACGTAGATGGATACCACAAGTCTACCGAATTGCCAAAGGGTATAAACTCTGTTTTTCTCTATCCGATCGAATTCTAAACATCAATTCCACATTTTCGATCAGTGATGAAACCAAAGTTGGTGAGCGCACACCGTATTAAATTACGCGCTGTGTGCGTAATAACCGATGTTAGTGCAATTCGAGGGCATCACCTCTAACTTTATGGTTGATCGCCACACCTGCAAATAATATAACTATCAATGTTTACCCCAAAATTTTCCGACTACCTGTTTGTATATCTGAGGAGCAAGCGGGTGTACTAAATATGAGGACATGTACAATCGTGTCTACCATCATTCTGGGACGTGGAAAATTCTGTCTTCGTGTGAGGTAATATCACTTCTACCACAGGAATAATTACCTGACAGGCAAGGACGACCCGTTCCAGATGCTCCGTTGCGTCGCATGGTTACCTGATAGGTCTTTGTCTTGTACGACAAACCGTTGTAGTGAGGTCGGTGTGTAGTATACCATCACGCTTGGAGTATAACGCTCGGAGCAGCTGGACAGGTTGTAGATTTGGTATAGTTAGACGCAAAAGCACAGAGTCGAAGAAGGTCAGGTAAATTACAAGAGAACCAGTGTTTTGTAAACTAGCTGAGAGCTTGAATGCGTTCCTCATGAACTGCTCGCTCCCAATAGGTGAGCACCAAGCCCTAACATTACAAGTTGACTACATCCATGAACTTCTTGTGACCAAATGACCACGTTTCGTTTCGTGAAGAATGTTTTCCTCGTCTGCGACTTGTAATGCTTGTGTTCGCAGGAATCGTTCACTTATCGTTGCACTGGTAAGCTGGATGTTGGAGCTGCGTATGAACCTGATGCAATGTTTCAGCTGGCTCTAGTAATGCGTTCAAAATCTATTCAGACAGCCACTGGTGTCGAATAAATACATTATTTTTCATTTCACCAGAAACCCCTCATAACAGACCGGTTTCGCCGGAACTTGTGTTGCATGCTCAGTTGTAGTTGATCAACATGTGCCATGTAATATCGAACAAAATACTAATTGCTTTTAGCTCTTTAGCGAAACTTAACTCCCGAACCTAACCAGTTTTTTGGTGTCCACCCAACGTACACTACGGCAAACCGGCAACATTGAGACATCTTCACTTATACACATCTCAGTTCCATGGTCGAAGGATGCAAAATGCATTTACTGTGTGCAGCGGCATTAAAAGTCACTCTCATACCTAGGTCCCTGCACCTGTTGGGTAGGTCAGACCCACTGACTTGTGGGTGAGACCTTGAAGTAAATGGGTCTGGTTAGGACACTCATAATGCGTCCAGAAGTCAAAATACTTCATCTCATCCGACATGCACAAAATGTGAAGAAAATGAAGTTGCGTCTTTTAACAATCAGAACCCGAAAAATGAGGCCTTTCCCGGATAAAGACGGAGGAAACAGGCCTGTTTGTTTCAGAAGTACCCAAACACTACAGGATTGTGTCGCTGCACTCAGGAAGGCCCGGCAGGTTGATCAAGAAAAGCTATGGGAGTTTGGCTTTGGTTTTGGTGGAATAGCGCAAGAAAGCCGACGTGTCTGCTCGCAGTAGCATATCACGTCAATCAGATAATAATTGACCAACAGGATCACACCAACTCAAGAATGGTAGCCATCCAATTCTGGCTGTGGAGGGCAAGGTTTTCCACACTTGTCGTCGTTTATGCTACAATAATATCACATTTAAGTGAGGAAATGAGCAAATTAGCTGCCAGACTTGGTCATATCTGCATCTCCTGATGAAGTCTTTTTATATTGGGAGATCTCGATGTTCGAGTTGGCAAGGGCTGGTAAACTCCGAAATAGAGACTAGGTTCATCCGGAATCGAACCAACGAATGACATCAGTGGAAGCATGCTAACGAAAGATGCAGCATTCGAACTGTCAATAACAAACATTGAATTCACCATGGGACGGACTCATCCGAGAAGCCGATGCAGACACCTAATCCACCACCATTTTGCGACAAAAAGATTTTTGAGATGTGCTGCTCACATGAAGCTGGAGTTAATAAGGATCAATTCTTGGTGCGTTCGGAAGTATGGGTCGGACTCGGAAAATTGCCATGCCATGGATCAGGAGGCCACTCATTAATGTGAACAACTCGAAGAAAACGAGAATGAAGGAGACATTGACGCATCGACATCCATCCTGATTCAAAAGAGGAATTTAGCGCTCCTCAAACACCCCAAGATTCGACAAACTCAGAGGCCAAAAGCAAATCAGGAGCGCTAGGACTGAGCCTTTGAAACATCTGTGGAAAACAATACAGTAGATACTGGATCAAACGCAGCGAAGAGCCCTATTCGTTTCCGGATAGCCACTATCACAAAATTCTCTACCGAACAGAAAGATATATATATATACAGTCGTTCGGGAGTTGAGAAAAAATTGGTCCTCCAGAGGATGTTGCTTAATTTGTCAATTTTAAACAGAGCCCGTGAAAAATAATAGCATCTTTGACCATTCTACAGCATCACAACTTTAGTCTATTAGTTTAGGAATTTGAAGATACTGGACTCCAGCAAAATCAGCAGGAAACGAAAACATTTGGTCCCTAGAAAGTGGTCGACCTCTCTATCTGTTACTTACTATGCAGGTGCTCTAATAATTGGGCTACCGTGGACGCTGCCGTGCACGCGTGAACTTGAGTTCCACATCGAATTATCAAACCAAGGCCTAAAGGTTCAACATTTCATTCCTGCCAGTCGCACTGAATCCCTCTGGAAATCCGGGAGTTATCAGCATCTCACCAATTGTAGTAGTCTCACTTGTTGGACTGATAGGCGTAAACAGTCTATTCATTCAGCGAATCGATTTGGAAGTCAAGTGTACATGTACGAGTTCGGGCAATGCCTGCAGTAGTTCAGTGGGTGGGTGAAGGATCCCGTGCTCGTGTTCTGTCCTAGTATTTTGTCTTTCCATATGAAGTGTGCGTTCTCAGGCACTATGTTATTGCACTTATCCATGCAACAACAAAGAGAGTGAGGAAAGAACGTTTCAATCGATCGACCTCAACTAAATGTTCGACCCACAACCAGTGGATTACTATGTACTTTTTCCATGCACTCATCATCATCATCATCGATAGCATTACATCAGTGTTCACTGCTAATGCTTCGCCTCTACGCATTTAGTCGATATTAGTCTGCTGCAGTGAATTACGAAAAATTGCTTGGAGTGTACTGAAGTCCTCTGTAGAGGGGACGAAAATGAATGGTTCATACTCCTACCAGTGACCATTGCGCATATTCGGTCTATTGGTGAAAGAAGGAAAGGCCTTCGCTGTGAAGTAATTTATTGGCAAACACGAACTTGGCACTTACAAGCCATTAGGCACGAAACTAAATATCTCATATGAACATCGATTTTAAAACTGAACACTCTCACTCAACACACTGTCTCATTGAGTATTACGCAACAGTGAACGAACACTGCGAAACGGTTTCGCAATTAGCTTCACTTTCCATCAGATGCGGGGAAGAAGCTTGGACACCAGACCGTAGGTTGCTCCTATACTTCATCAGTAGTATACACCGTTAAGCACCCCATTCAAAGTCGGCATGCCTGAAACCGATGTTCCACGTGCATCACTTGTGTCGGTCTCAGCAGCTGGTCTATTCGGTACCTCTTCGGGTGTGTCATGTCACTTCCGAATTTTCGATCCTCGACCGTCCTGAATTGTATAAACGTTCCCTCGACGGTCAGTAATGGTCGGTTACCGACTGCCAAACTTCTGCGATCCCACTCCACTCCTTCCATGATTCTGATGATTCTTCCATTTGAACTTCGCGCCTATGGGGGATGGTCGTGCCTTCCTAACTGCCGTTTTCTGTGTAATCCTTTCCTGAACGGTGGTCAAGTTTTCTTGAGATTTCCTCGTTTCCTCTCCTTGCTCCTCCGGCGACAGGCGTGTCGTCGGCCACAACCCAATTCTCTGATCAGTTGGAAGACGTGGATGTCGACCGTACACCAATATTAATGAGGACTCACCTGCGGTTGGCTGGAATGACGCACGATGTGCTACCAACACCAGTCACTTCCTTTGGCCATTAGCCACGGTTAGGCCATTTGTTTCTGGGTGATAGGGTGCCATCCTTAGCGGCCTGATGCCTAGCTTCTGGAAGCAACTGCTAAATCAAAATCGCCCCACTATCAGTCGGCACCTCATACACCGTGGTTTTTAGTTTCCTCCTTGACCTAATGTGTCATATAGTCTAAGAAGGGCAGTGTATCCGAAGTTGACCCCATCAATATAGCAGATTTAAGGTGTGCATTCAGGTCATGCAGACAGTCGTAAAACTCACTAACTCGTTTTTGTTTCATCACGACGAAAGTGTGAACTACACAACGCCAGAATAGCTTGGGTGGGCACGAGAATATAGCTAACGCTTCCTGTTTAAAATCCCCAATAAAAATATTTGCCGAAATCGGAGATATTGGAGATCTCATTGCTAGATCATGTTCTTGAGTGTAAATCACAGAGTCAAAAACGATATGAGTTAGATACGGGCATAGTTTTATACCTTCAACTATTTTATCTACCGTAAGCTATATCCATTCTGAGAGGCTGGTGTCTGCTAGTATCTTGATTGTTTCTAACGAGTGTATTTTGGCACATCTGTACGTAAAGAATCGACACCGAAACTAAAAAGAATGTCATCTGGTTCCACGGTGAAACCCGGTACTTTGTTGACAAAGTCCTAGGAGTTCTCAATATAAGAACTAGATTTTCCAATGAGGGGTTTTAGAATACCTGCCAAGAATCTTGCCAGTTCATGTGGTAGGTAACCTATTCCGTTTATTATTTGTCTCAACTGGAGGCCTGGTTTATGGATTTTCGGTAGACCGTAAAGCAGTGATTGGATTCCACTTTTGGGATACAGTCGATACCAATTACTTTACCACCAGTTACCTCGACCACATATACATGCCAACTTCAACTTTACTCCTATCCAGTATAGATGTAATATTCCTACTATCTGCTGGTAAGGATGCTCAACTAGGTGTTGCTTGACCTTCTGTAGACGATCACTTTGTTAATGACAACGATGGTCTTACCCTTAGGTAACTTTGTGATCACTTTTTCCATCTTTAGGGTGTTTTTTACTCTCCACTCTGAAATCTCGTTGCTCCTGATTGCTGATACTCAAGGGATGTAACCAGCTGTATTCGTATCTTCTCCGCCTCTATTGGCGGACGTTTCTGAAACACAGATTTAACACTAGGGGTTATTTCTTCCACCCTTATCACCCCTTTACAAAATTCAAGCTTTTCTCTAACAGTCAACGGTCCTCCTCACTTAGCGGTCTATTTGATAAACTTATCACGTTAAAATAGCCAGTAGATGGTTCAGGCTTCGTCATGGCTTTACTAGAAAGCTGGGTCTTGGAAAGTAAATTCACAACTCTACGTATTTGCCTGTCTGTGCGTTTTTCTTGGATAGCTTTCACTTCTGTCGCATGGTCTGAAGATCTTGGTCGAACCGACATGCGTGGTGACATAGAACATAAACGCCGAGTAGTCAATAGATACTCTGTTTGAGGAATGTTTGAGGAATGACTTGGCGATTGAGAATGCTATTCGGACAGAAGCGAGTGATGTGGCATAACCAATAAACATGTGGGGATTGAGTTGTGCTACAAGCATCTTTTTTGAATATACGGTTGTTCTCCCAGTGTGCGTCCAAGCTTGCCCATTGTAATCGAACGGAATTTACCAATAGCACACGGAGTGAATAATCAGTTGAAACACCTTGAACCGGATGGTTAAGGAACCAAATTCGATCAAGCTCGATTGCTAAAACCCTTTAACTGACATTCAGCACCGATCAAATGTGCTGATCTGAAAAGCTCTTACTAATTGGTTCTCGGTCTGCCCTAAAACTGGCTGACCTGTTCACTTAACATGATGAAACCTTTGCATCAAAAGCGAAACCTTGTCCAGTTAAAAACTACCGGCTGTTTACCAAGCCATCCTGAAACGATTACTTCTAAATTGTTTCCAGACTTTTCCCCATTAACTTAAAACAACTGTGCAGTTGTTTCTCGTTATATCGGTAGAGTTTCTGTCCAATCCTCAGAACGATCTAGATGCAACTGCGTGCGAAATCGGCCATAATCAGTCCGCCGGTTATTCGTTATAAGCCACAATTTTCATCGGATGTTAGCTCCGCTGTTTCTGTTCCTTTTCACCCAACTCTTCAAATTCAGCTATCAAGTTTTTTAGTGATTCTTTTCACTAGCCCTTTTTATACAGATCATTCTGTACACATTCACCTGGGAGTTCACAGCAATCTGAATACCTGTTTGACTTACCAGGGCCTGCACAATCAAACCAGTCTGCCAACACGCTTTACCTTTCACGTTGGTCCGATCCCAAATCAGTAATATGCATGAAAGGCAAACTTGTCTGCCGTGTAACATCTGGCCGATGTATGGTGTCGTCGCCTCCCAAATTTATGGTGCAAGGTCTTAGCGAGCTCACGTGTCTGATCTGGAGCAGGAAATCAATAGACTGTGTTGAGTAAAATAAAGTTGGGTTGGGCGTTAGTTGAACATCGCAACAGTGATAATCAAGGTTTATCGGATTGCTGACAAAACTACACAACTTTTCTTGACTTTAGGGGAGAGAGGATAAGAGCGTTAGATAAACCGTTGTTTTCTGGACTTTCTCTCACGCATGGCCACCCGAGCACTTCTGAAGCAAGATATAGGTTAACTAGCCCAAATTGGTATTACTAGTTACAGGAGAACTGGACGCCTCTTCGGAACATATCCTGGCAGCTTATCTTAACGGAAATCCTTCAACGGCTCGTCTCATGTTTGAAGAAAGGCACTCAAATCAATCCAAATATCATCCGGAATGTTTAAGATAAGAAAGTTCGTAGACTTGGTGTCTTTCCTTCAAAAAGATAGTATAGCAAGTGTATATATCTTATTGACCTTTGTAAACTTTGGGGATAACTGTTTGGTAGTTCGTTCGACAAATCATATTGAGTAGCATCCAATGATCATTCATCACCTCCGATGTTTATAATAATTTCAATATTTATCTGTCGTCGACGAATTTAATGAAATACGTGGTCCAACTGTTTCACAGACGACTCAGCTTCATCAATCAGCGGAACCCGGACCGTTATTCCAGAAAATTGCAGCACTCCTTGAACAATGAACTGCTGAAGATAGGTTCAGGTTTTCTAACTTACTGCGGCAACGATGGTTTAGAGCGAAATTCACTTGAATTTTCAGAGATAAAAAGTTTTCTCACATCAAGAAGACAACGGGACGGACAGCGCAATTATTCCCGGTGAAACGGAACATAAAAAAACTAATGTCCTGCATTATCTCCGAAACATATACTCAACGGCTACATCTAATGTCCTGCAGAATCTCCGAAACATATACTCAACGGCTACATTAACTAGGGTCTGGCCCCGAAACAGCGCCTATGTGCGGGTGATCAAAAAGTAAAGTCAGTCAAACCGTCCAATTTTCGCTTGCTTTCTATTTCATGACCTGTCCGAAAAACCGGGAAAAATGATTTCAACCCAAACAGTCGTCGGTTTTTCAAATCGGATTATTCAACAGCTGGAGAATGATATTTCAAATAATCTTATGGAGCCCCCGACCTTTTAACTACACTTAGATATCTTGACATCTTCCTCAGTTAGTTTATAGATCCCCCAATCCGTTGCGCGGAATGTACTAAGGCATCTGGGCTTTATGTTGAGTCAGGTAGCCAATAGCCGTTGTCGGATTCCACGCCTTTACATTGACAGCGCTGTAGCCTTGACAAGGTATCATTAAGGTAGTTATATGACACAATGATACTCGATCTGTCCCCATCTGGGTGACTGGCAATGTTATCTGATAATTTAAGTCACCTGTCACTTTATTCCTCGTATCCAAAGGTACTTTATGTTCCCTGTAGATTCAACGAACATTTTGTTCTGGCACGCATCTTTTCATAATGGTTTTGATGCTCACATGTTTGGTTTTCCCAACCTTAACAGCGAGATTCTATCTCAAACTGGCTCCTGAAGACAATGTGCATTTCCGTGTATTTCCTTCTGATCTAATTTATATTTCATGGCTTGTCCAAGAAACCGGGAAAAATGATTCCAACCCAAACAGTCGTCGGTTTTCCAAATCGGATTATTCAACAGCTGGAGAATGATATTTCAAGTAATCTTATGGAGCCCCCGACCTTTTTAACAAAACTTAGACACGATATCTTGGATAAAAAATGACATCTTCCTCAGTTAACTGGTAGATCCCCTAGTCCGTTGTGCTGGACTTCATATTGAGTCACTTATCCAGTGGTCGTTATCAGTCTCTACGCCCTTAAACTGACAGCCTTGCAGCCTTCACACGGTATCATTAAGTTAGTTATATGACACACTGATACTCGATCTGCTACCATCTGGCTGACTGTACCCAAAGGTCCTTTATGTTCCCTGTAGATTCAGCGAACATTCTGTTCTGGCACGCATCTTTTCATAATGGTTTTGATGCTCACATGTTTGGTTTTCCCAACCTTAGCAGCGAGATTTTATCTCAAACTGGCTCCTGAACACAATGTGCATTTCCGTGTATTTCCTTCTGCTTCTATCAACAGCACGTGCTTCTATACTTGTGACAATTATTGGATCAGAATATCATCTGATGAAGGTTACCATTTACTTTCTGATTTTAAAAGGCCATCTAAAGTTTCAATAGAAGATCCAGATGCATGGACCACGATAGGCGACATTAGCCGTATCCTTCGCTTTGCATGTCTGTCATAACGCTAGTTAATCCATTCAATAGATATTTTCTTTAACACAATCTTGTGCTCTGACTACTGCCTGGTTTATATGTAATGACTTACAAAACTCTGACAGAACAAGGATTTTTACGATCTGAGCTGCCTCAACTGGATACATGAAAGATGCGGCGTAAGGCAAAATGAAACTGTCCTTATCACTTATCATGAAGTCCGTACATCTCCATATTGTTCGAACTGCGGCTGGAATAAGCCGAGAGGGTTTGAAACTGCGCACAGTGAGTCGATGGCTGCACATACTGTAGTCAGTCATAACTCACAAAAGACTTTGAAAAGCTAGTATGTAAGAGGAATTCGCTTGTTTGGGGCAATCAGCCTCTATTGCTTCATATTAGCAGCCGTACTAATCGGATTATCTAGGTATACCAGCCAAAATCAGACCAGTACTCGAGTGGCCAATCAGTATTCTTTTAACGGATGTGTTCTGCTTTATACCGACTCTATCTTAGTATGACATAAATCGATTGGGGACGGATGTGTTTTGCTTTATACCGAATCTATCTTAGTATGACATAAATCGATTGGGAACAATCCATCTATGCAGTAAAACATGAAATTGCCCGGGGTGGAAACAACCAATAGGAGAGACACTTTCCATGCTTCAAGTTCCGTAATTGAAAGGCCCACTCTCTAGGGTCACAAGACTGCGAATCACCTTCAGTCGTAAGTAATACGAAAGGAGTGGATGTCTTCAAATCGCTCGGAAGTGGACAAATCGCTTTTGTGTACATGCAAACATCCTGTGTATTTTCCTGTTGTTCAACCACACATTTCACACTCGCAAGTTGTGTAAAATAATTACAGGGATGGCATCGTAGTGGCTTTTTCATTCCGGTCATCCTGAATTAGGCCACCAGCCTCACACTACATCATTCATTTGATATCCAGCGTCGTGCTTTATGCATATATCATGGTATGGTATCCAATAAAAGTAATCGAATCAAAAGTGGGTTCGTGAGTGGAAACAAGTACACTCACCCATATCACATGAATAGACTTTTAAAAGAGATGTAGATAATGATAAAACGTATGCAACAGTGTGTTCTTGTATGATTTTCTGCGTAACGTACTATCCGTATTGGAAAGTTCGTCCAAACAACTTAGTACACCATGTTGAGCAATATTTCTGTACTTCATAGAATTCGGCAGATCAAATCTACAGTCAGTAAAATGTACAATCTGATTAAGGTCCATCACTAGAAACGTTGTTCCCGAGAGTTGATAGAGAGCATTAATATGTATCCTAGTTTAGCGTCGATACTACTGATTATTTTTTTCAAAAAGGTGATCTAATCCACTCTTTTTGATTTGTGATCTTCAGTGTTGGGTAATTGCAGTTGGTATTCACTTGGTAGAGCACTTGTCTAAGAATTTCGTTTCCTAGGGAAGAACCATATCAACGTTTGTCTGGATCAAGTTTGTTCACCACCATTGTTTACTCATTTATCACATTTACGAAATTAGAAGACTTCAGTGCTGTTTTTGAATTCAATTGAGAAAAATTGAACGTCGTTTTTCTCTCATAATAAAAAGTCAAAGGGACAACAAAGTTGTTTCGTTCTCACCATGGAGATCGAAGGCAAAGGAAACAATTGACAATTGCTGTAGCTATAACTTATCAGGTGGCTGGGACAAAAAGCGGACTACGGTCACATGGTGAACCTCATCTATTGTGTGGATACCTACTAAATGTACCTAACGAGACCAAACCCAAATTAAGGAACTACTTCAAGGACAACGAATATGTGCTACAGAACTCGGATGAATATTTAATTTGAATATGATGAAGAGTATGTTATTAATATGTTTTCATTAGACGTCCTGAGCAGGGCTTGTGAGTAGTCATGTATTCGGGACTTCGCTGGTAAGCCCTTGGAAATGCGGTTGATGGGTATGCTATGGGAGTTTGTCTGACAGTTAGGTATGGGAACCGACTGGCGGATTTTCAACTGTCAACTCACTACTGCTGCTGACCCTTAATCCGATATCAAAATAAACATGCACTCTTCAGTTGCTCTCCAAATATTCTGACAGTTATGTTCCGCTTTCACAAACGCTAAGTCAAAACGGCCAAAGGCGTCAGGAATTCCGTAGAATCTCAATTCACCGACTTGTCTTGAGGTAGACTTGAAGATTCTAGCCTGAATTAGGACTTAGGACTAGCTACTGTATCCGTTTCAGGATGGACCTAATTCTAGAATGATTAGCACTGGAAGATATTGCGGTGCTAATAAATAAGGATGAAGATGAATTTTGTTTGTGGTACCAATTGAGAGGGACCAGCCCCCTCCCGTTATCCTTCTTTTTGCTACAAATGATTCAAACCCTGGAGATTAGTCATTCGTGTTGCATGAATGTATCCAAATTTGTGCTACTGCAGTATGCATTTTGGACTCCTCGATGCCATCCCATTCTTGGATTACCGAAACATGAAGCCAATGAATCGTTCATGTCACATCTTGGGATTCCTTCTAAGATCCGTTTAACTGAAAACCTTGGGTAAAATTTCCATCGTTGTGCTGTGTAAGAGTCAAATGGGATTTTAGAAACAGCTTTGATTCCCATGGACGTATGTCCGCAGAACTGAGATGGTGAACGGTGTTCCGCTTCTGCAACAACATCCCAATAGCCTCGGAACTTTTGAAAGATGTCCTGTTAAACTTGCTCTGCATACAGCGCTGACATTTGGAAGTAATTCTACTAAGCGCCGATAGCTGGTTATTTCAGTGAAGTACTCTTTGTGGTGCCCTTCGGAACGTGCATTTTATTTGCATGCGTTTTCCTTGGAGATCGAGTCTTCGTTTTTGGCTTTCTAAAGAACGCAGGTCTGATTGAATCCCACCAGCGATGATGCCAATTCCAGCAGAACAAAACCCCATTTTTGAGATTTGGACAACTTACACTGAAGGTGTAAATCCACCCCACAAAAAGCGAGTAGTCCACCGGTCTTAACTGCGTTCCTGATTAGTATGTGTTCGCCGAACTCAGCTTTAAGAGACTATTATCCACCACCTAATTAGCCAACACCCTCAATTTCTCCATGTCGTATGATTGCCTCAGTTGAATGAACAAAAACAATACGTCCTAAAATTTCACAACACTGAGTGAAAGAGGACGCCCCCTAGTAAAACCCAGGCCCGGTCAATGGTTTTAATTAAGCTTCAGGAGTGCCAAACCTATAACCAAACACAGCACCGTTTTGCAGTTGATTGAACAGCAGTACTCACCCTTCCGGCTTGATTACTTAAAAGCAGTTGCCCGTATTTTTCATGCAAACAGAAGACGCACTAATGTAACCATGCCTATTGTAATCCCTGAGTTGTTCCTAGCCGAATCATTCGCACCGGTGAACCAACTTTCCTCAGTGCGTCCAATTTGTGAGCTAGTAAAAGAAGTGTGTTGTCACAAGTCCTATCGAAAGACCGTCCAACCGGCCAAGCCTCGAATAATTCTGAGAGTTTGCCCAAGGCCCGTAGAGGGGATGTAAATGAAGAAGTGAAGCGATCAGCTGATCTTCTGTCATGACCAGAGCCATTGTGGTCACTTGGCTTATGCATATCACACCGCATCAGCTGTACTGACCTAGAACACCTGTCATCAGTCTGATCAAAACTGGTACTGCAACCAAGTGGGGCTGAACACTGATAACTTCGGTACGTCAGGATGCTGGAAATGTAGTGCTTAGATGACAATCACCTCGTCCTCTCCTGCCGACGAACAGAGGAATGCAATCACCACAGAGCACGTTGGTCGTTGATTCAAAATCCGAAACGTTGGACTCTTCAAGTAAAACACATCGAACGTCTTCATTCATTCAACTGAGGGACTTGCTGCACCTGGAGAATACCCATCAGTTTTTCAGTTGTTTCATGAAGACGCAACATTGTCCGTAGCGTTGAGGAAGAAGGCTGCTCAAACAGGGACCACGAACAGCCCAGTTGCATGGTAATGATTGAAGTTGCGCGGAGTAGAGTAACAAGAAGTGCCGTTCAATGAGTTGCAAGGTCATTTGATAAAGTACCGTTGCTGGGCATTGTAAACCATCGTTCAGGTTTCCAAAATAATGATTTTGGCGCTAGAAAGATGGATGCGCAGTTTTGTGGCAAAGTACGCTTTATGCCGCTAGTTACTGTCGCCGAAAACGTTTTCTATTACAAAGTCTGTTCGAGCGAAAGTTTCAAAATGTCCGAAATTCCGCTAACGGGACTGTCTTCAGGTCAGTTAGAAAGACTGTAATTTGCGCTATAGGTCACAGGAGGACCTGGCACTTAACCGAATGTCATGGGGAACGGCCATCCAAACCGATGCAAGGAGCTATGACACAGCAACACTTGAATGGTTTTATACTTGGCTAAGTACGGTATTACGCTTAAAATTAAAGGAATTAAGGAGTGTCACCGGTGCCCATCATCATGCTATCATATTGAGACTGACTGATAGCATGCAACAGGCCTCTACACGTTCGTTATTTCCTCGGGTCTACATTAGCGCCAAGAGACTGCATCCTTTACCACGTTCGGCTCTACACAAACTCTCCGTGGATTCTTAGTATGGGCAGGCGTCCTGTGTTTGGATGACTGATGAACGGGAAGTCTGAATCGGGTGCCAGATGGAAGTAATTTTACCAGCCGCCGATAGCTGGTTATTTCAGTGAAGTACTCTTTGTGGTGCCCTTCGGAAAGTGCATTTTATTTGCATGCATTTTCCTTGGAGATCGACTCTTCGTTTTTGGCTTTCTAAAGAACGCAGGTCTGATTGAATCCCACCAGCGATGATGCCAATTCCAGCAGAACAAAATCCCATTTTTGAGATTTGGAAAACTTACACTGAAGGTGTAAATCCAACCCACAAAAAGTGAGTAGTCCACCGGCTTTAACTGCGTTCCTGATTAGTATGTGTTCGCCGAACTCAGCCTCAAAAGACTATTATCCACCACCTAATATATATATATATATATAGGCAATTCCCAGGATGATAACGTTATGTAGTGATCGGAAATATAAGGCCGAATAGTTTCTGTGAAATTTTGGTGTTGGTGTTATGGTGGTATAGATGTTCCCTAGATGTTGCTTGGTTCCCTAACGGTTACTTAGTGCAGCTGTGCATACTCAAACCGTGGTCGATGAAAGTAAGCTAACTGACTTCAAAGGACGAATTCTTCCTTTGCTGACTCAATATTAGTCGTCCTAAGAAGCGAGTGTAGCACAGTCTAACGCTTCTACGTTGTTGCGGTTCACTGGCCTCCACTCACCGTTCATCCGCTAACAGCGCTTGTCCTCCGGATTCCCGTTCTGTTCGGCTGAGTGTCCTTACATCCGGCTATCACATCTAGTTATCGCTTGACCTGATCTCATGAAAAATGGATTCTTCACGGCGCACACGAAGTCCCGCGGAAATGACAGTGCTTATGAATAAGCGTAGGACTGGGGTCACAACAAGAGTCACAATTCACTCACCTTACTGACGGGTTGGCTGGGTGTGCTTAGTTATGGCTGTCCTAACAACTGACAGACACACACACATAAACAAAGCCGAGTGTTGTTACACCACCTTAGCTAACTGAGTGGACTTGAATGTTCACTCCCTAAACCTCAACCCGCGCCTCCTTCCAAGCTGATATCAACCTACCTGGCTGTGTGAAAGGACAGTCCAGTTGAAACAGCCCACATAAGAGAGAAAGAGAGGGCAACTGAGACAGACCGTCTTGGGCACTGCCAATGTTCGCATTTCGCAGGCTGCCCGGGCTACCCCGATTGATGTGGGTCGTTGAGCAAGCAGTCATCAGACAGATTATACGTGATGAACCAGTAACAGCCAGTGACAAAGAAAGCTCCCACTGAAGAATTTGAAGTAATCAACTCCTGCGTCTGAGCTAACTACATATCGCGGGTTCTTCGTTGTGCTGTGGTATGGGGTCAAGGAACACTGGCTTCATTTTTTAAAAAATTTAACTGTTGGCCTCATTTTCCTGAAAGTTGCTCTCCTGATGTTCATATGAGTCCCAGCCACGCTGAAAATTAGAATTACCGACTGAGTTCAGTTGGTTGGTGCTATGCGTACCCTATATCCGTCGAGCTAAGCGTGGTGATAGATTGAAAGTTTGGGTAGGTATGTTGTCTCCAAAAGCAGTGACTTTTTTACGTGTGATGTGACCGGTAGATACTGCCTAGTTTCTATTCCTTATCAAATTATCACATGTACCTGCTGAAGCACCAGGGCATTTTCCAGCTGGACATGAATTCAACAGATTTCATCTGATTTCAGCAAGATAAAGTCCCAACACACAAATATCCGAGCAGAAAATTCGGAACTAAGTATATCAGCCAAGAAGGGACTTTTTCCTCAAGAGCATTTGAAACACTTTGTCTAGGGGGCTGGAATGAGGATACTTCAAGTAGTATGATACATTACCATGAACGAGTTTGTAGACAATAACAAAGACTGGAGAAAGTGATGGCTAGTTGCCACTCCTGTTTGCTTTTGTGTAAGTAAAATATGGCGGCCTTGAGAACGTGTGCATTATTGAGCTTTTGGTATATATGCGCGAGACATTAGCGAATAAATTTCTGTTCAGAACAAAACGGGCAAACTGAAAATAACGTGGAATAGTATCGCCATGCCTACGTCGTTGCCATGACAACTCCAATGAAAAAGCGCAACCTCATATATTGTACTGGTGACTAGAACAAGAATTCATGATATCTCACTTCACATCAGTTTTGAGTGGAGTCTTCTCCTGTCCTGGAGTAATTAGTCTAATGAGTCCACACCATAGATAAAAGCACTGGATTCCAGATCCGTACCTATTAGAACTCATCAGTAATGCATACCGTGCCGGAGTTTGAGCTCCGCATATCTGATTTGCGAGGCAAGCGTGTTGCCAATACTCCACCAGCCCAGGCTTGCCACATTTGAATTTTCACCTCTGAAGTGCCGAACGCGTTCCACTTGAGCAATATGATTGTTTTGCCCAACTTCAACTGTGGTTGGGTTGAAGAACCCAACTACAATTAATGCGCACAAATAGAACCGATAAATAAAGTTCATCAGACCACTTGGTTTGACCTCATCCTCAAGGAGGATACCCTGATCGCCGCACTGAAGTGGTAATCTTCCTTCAGTCGTGCATCCGCTAGCAGTGTTGTATCACTGGTATGCACAATAATGGTTGAAACTACTATTCGTGATGCCTGAGTAAACAGCCAATTACGTGTATTGTTAGTCAGGATCCCTCAAAAATCCCCCCTCCTGGATATCCGTTAAATACTTTGCGAATATCCGGAAATAGATAAATGGGAACTCACGCAACCAAACAAATAAGGGAGCGAATAACTTGGTAAATTGACGTATAGCGGACAACAAGCATGAAATAATGAATTATTGCAATTCATATAAGACGGTTAACTTTACCTTTCCTCACCATCAGTACTTCCACAGGCAGCTAAGTTTACTAAGAATGCCCGTAACTGTATCCACTGGTTGTATGTGTGGATAGCAAACCCTGCTATGGGACTAGCAGTCTAATTGCGTAGTCATCAATTTCTGAAGGTCACCAATGCTCCGGTGATCCTCGTGTCTTCTTCGGATATAACGATCGAAACTTTTTACCACTTGTGAAATGATTCGTTAATGCTGAGGACTGCCAGGAACTAAATAATCTGGAACGCCTAAGCAATCTCGAGTGGTTAGGCTATAGGATCACCCTGGCTTCCTATTGTGTTCCGTGGTTTCTTGTTTTGTTAAAATAATGATAAGATGTAGGAATTAACAAAACCGGTGCTAGTGAAATCACAGCAACCCCTGCACCTCAGTGAAAGGCGTCCGACATCTCCTTGATATATCCTGTTTTGGGTGACTTATTGCTACCAGTGTACAACTGTTAGAATATGCTAAAGATAGGCCAATTTTAATGGGTAGTAACTTCTTGTTGCACTTATTTGCTCCCCAAGTACGCAATGAAAAAGTCTCATTTAATCCCTCAGTCTTCGTCAGGCGCATCTGATGCTGAAGAGTTAGCCCCTGCAGTTCCTCTGCAGGTTGAAAGGAATTCATAATGCCATTTGTCGTCCCACCCTTGGTTCCGTCCCTTTATTAAATAGTTTGGCTTTCTAACTTTGATCTCCACCAAAAAACCTCCCAGAACGTGTAACTTCATCTGTTAAATAGTCGCCTGTCATTAAGGCAATTGTAAAGTCTGTCATACTATTCTACTAATATTTACTCCCTTAGATTAATTAATTTAGACACAAGTTCTGGTCGAAATTCAAGCCTATTTGAATGTCCCACTTTGAAGGCTAATTCCAATGATTCCCAGAACAACGACGACCCAGGAACTCGTCTAACCAAGAGTGAGGTTAACAGGAGCTATGTACCGGCTTGAATAGCTGAATAACTGAACTAGCATTTAGTTGCAGAACCACAGCAGTGTTAACAGGAATCTCAGGTGAGCTTCCCTGCGCCCCAACGGTAACGACGGGTGTCTGGCTTACACTTTCAGATAGTGTAGAAATACCTTCAAAAGTTCCCTCCTTCTGAGAAATCCTCCTTAGTCCCAAGCTTCCCCAGTGATGGTAAGAGTTTCAGACCGTGAAGGACGTTGTTTCTTCTGTTAGGATCAGGAGGTTCATATAGTTGCCAACGAAATCACTGGATATATGTAACTTTGACAGGGCACCTCTGATGCTCACATGACCGCACCATGACCGTAAGAGCCTCAGTCTTGTCGAGTCTGCTTTAGAATGAGGTGCGTAAGCCAAAATAAACTTCCTAAACCGGGTCTCGTAAGACAACAGGTACATCCTCCACTGGTGCAGCCAGTCAAAATCCCATGCAATAACTGTAACCATTGAACAAATCACAAGAATTGGCCAAGGCACACTGGCTAGGTATCTAGAAATACATTGAAATGTCCCTGGTCACTTAGATATTCCTTCGATTTAGTAGCCGCATTACAGCAGAGAATCTCAGTCTGTCTTCTCATTCGATAGAGAAGAAGCAGTTCAATTCATCAACTGCATTCCTAACCTACAACCAAGTTGATTAGGATTTTCTTACACATTTAGTTCGAGCATAACGCAGAAACATTTGGAATCCTCACCGTGTCAAAATTTGTCGAAACAAATGTCTGCGTGCTTTCGTAATCGTAAAACCGAAAGTGAATCAATCCTTGGACTATCTTTCCGGCTCAGAAAACGTGACCAACGTGTGTACCGTAATTCGCGGAGACGTTAAAGTTAGAATTGTTGGCACACTTCCGTTCCAATGGGTGCACACTAAAGAGAGGAATCACTCATAAGTTTTCCGAATGAAAAATCGATGCCCGTGAATCCTTAGGTTTACTTGATGTTAAATGGATAGGTTTATGAACATACAAGAACTAAAATCTGTGAAATATTCTTGGATCTGCAAGCATGTGGACAATGAGGAAGGCGTAGATTCCTTTCAAATACTCGAGACATTCTTGGCGATTGCGACAAAATTTCTCCGTAATCCGGGTGTCAGTACTTTGTACTGCAACACACGCATTCGGTAAATCGGTGAGGTCGGAATGAGAATTCAGCTATCTGAACATCGTAAAAACTGTCCTCAGACGATGAGTAGAATACGTTCTTTGAGCTTCACCGTTCCAACCACGGAGGTTTTGCGATTATCCTTGACTAACAAGCTTACCATCCATGAATACTGCAAAAGTGGCATAGTCTAGCTATGCGAACATGTAGTCACTGATGCACCAACTATTTCATTCCTGTTCCTGACACAACCTTCCAGGAAGAAATGTTTAGTGGGTACACTTGTGCGGAACTGAGACGTCCCAGATATAAGGTAACTCAAAACAAAACAGTTTGACTCATGAACGTAGACGAGATATACCTGTGGATAGAGACCATTAACTTTGAAATGCGTGGATTTAAATGGCTTAGGACAACTACAAATATTGGTGAGTAAAATACGTAGCATCACTTCGCACGCTAAACGTGTAATTTCCACGAAAATAAATTGGTGTTCTAAGGCAATGATTCCACGGAGACTTTGTATGGCGAGTTTCCGAAAAAATCCATCCTAAGATTTGCTGTCTTTAATTTCAGTTTTGTTCAGACTAACTCATGGATGTTCCTAAATATGTATTTTAGCGCTAGCTGCGTAGATTCCTGTCGTGTGTTCTCTTCACGCGTCATCTGATTAAATCCTGACACAAATGTATACAGTCCACTGTTTACACTGTGGTTTCCGGCTGGGTGACCTTCGCATCTTGGTGACCGCGTACGTAGGCAGCATATCGCCAGAGGTCTTACTCGTTTTACATACTTTTAAATGGAAAAACACCGTCATTTGCTGTCGAGGACAGCTAGTGTAGACGCAATCCTCAACTCCGCATTTATGTTCACACCCGTCTAGTTTGAACAAGTTGTTTCCTGTCGTGGAGAAATTATTCCGGTTAGTTCATACCAAACGATTGGTGTGAATCCGGCCACTTCAAATTGTGACAGATTTTGTCGTTATACTAGGACTTCCCAGTTGCGGGCGGATGTACCCCGGATATACCTCATAGATGGAACGGCCAGCCAGGAGAATTTTGAGCAAGCAAAGTTGGGCGTGGAGAAAAATCAGAAAAACTCATAGAATGAAATCTCAATTAAGATTCCTAATTCTCCCCTGTTGTGAACACACTATGAATTACGTCCAAGTTGTGTATACCCTCCAGTTGAGAATTCGTCACTTAAAGAACCAGTCACTTCGTAAATACGCAATGTGAGTTACATAATTGAATAGTGATGGGCGTTAAACGGCGTCATTCTGGTGATCAGCCACTCGTGGCCAAAGGCTAAAAGCCTTCGAAGACCAACCGGAAGTGGCGGGTTTCGATTTACTTGTTGACCTATGGGGTGTGCACTGCCAGGGGTTTTCAACAAGAATGAAACAGCTGTATAGTGTCCCTCAGCTTTCCGTCCTAGATTGATTTCATTCACAGAACAACATGTCGACTGGCACTCGTTACAATCCGAAAGTCGATCTGGTCTGCTGCAGATAATGAAAACCTTGGTTTTCGGGAGATTTCAGAAGATTCCATATTTAACCATATCGTACAAACCTCCAGTTGTCTACATTAACTCGTAAAGAACGGGACAGCAGAAGAACAAGTTTCCAAGTGACCTGTAGCTCACGGAGTCTCAAACTACTCTTGTACAGTATAGTAGTGTCGTGAAATTTAGCACTGAAAACATGCGCTGTAAGTATAGAGTGGATTTTGTAGCTTCGGTGGTCTTTCCAACCAAGCCGCACCCTATCCGCAAAATTGTGGGTTCGAATTTTCACTGAGATACACAAGATACACAGCAGCAAGGATTCCGTACAAAATCAAAGTATCATGTTTGCGGGAGCTCATTTAGACTGCATGATAACTCTCAATCAAATATCATTAATTCTTCGAGGCAGCCTCTCTTAATGACAGGAACAGTTTCACAATTGTGTGAAGTTTCGAAAACACCTTCATCCGCAGAAGCTAAAATGTCAAAGCTGATTAATAACGATTGGGATTTTTTAAGTCGGTCCATGCGAGAGCTAATGGGAACAAGACAGCGAACCTCATTGTGTTGCCTGTTTCTCATGAGGTTTCTGAGAACTCTTCGGCAGCCGACGACTGGTTTCGTCCTTCCCCGGGCTCATCAGGTGTGCACAGTCTTCAAGTTTCTTTCAAATTCGTGTCCTCCTTGAAGAAAACCACTCTGAACGAGAGATTCAGCTGGGTTCCGGGTGGGTCTCCCATGAAAAGCGAAGTGGTACGCAGGTGAGTGTATCACTAGAACTATCTTCATCTTACATTATACTCGGTCCTCTGAGCTGTGGGCACGTAAAAGCTTTCTACAGAATGGCCAAATAATAAAGCATCTTTAAAATCCGTAGTAAATATGGTATCACGCAGCCGATTATACGCGTGTTTAAGGCCTCAAAACTTATCTCCACTCAACTTTTATGACGCGAATCATTGGTATTCTCATCTGGATGATCTGAAAAAATATTTACCCCTATTCTAAGGGAATTTATCTCATCCTTCGATAAATATACCCACAAAACCACTGTAGCAGTATGTGGGTACAGTAACGACTACAAACGTCCTACTGCATTCAGCTGATTACAAATTAGCTGGAAATGAGCAGCTCACAAATAGTATTTGTATTAAAGCCACCCCCTACAAGAACCACCCCTCTTAAACACTGTTTCCCGTCGCCCAGTAATGTACCTGTCAGAATAAATGGGTATGTTCTTTAGAAATACCAAGCCCAGAGAAAAGCCAACTACCCATGTTGTAGGTACTGCACTTCCTGCAAAGCGGGACACGCAAGTAATCAACAATTTAGTCGAATAATCTCAGATCACTCTGTTCGCCCTAAATGAGTTATGAGTTCAACTGTCTTCCGATTCTACTGGAGGTGCGAAGACGGCTTGTGTCGGGTTGTTTTGCCTGTCAGTGGCAAGCCCATCTGTAAAAACGCATATAAAAGCGTATGCCTACGTCGTTCATGCCAGGAGTCATGCCAACACCGGAAGAAGTGTGTTTCAGGTGAACTTCCATAACGTCTCCCAGGTTAAGTCAAAAATGACGCTTTATTACAGAACACTCAACCTGCTTGGTTGGCTGGTGAAACACCATATGGTAACACAAACCAAACGGATTTTTCTGAAATCTTTCTAATAAGTAATACACCGGGTAATTTGGCAGTTTGTAGAACAATCCAGCACACGTCTTCGTTAAGATCAACCCACTTTTGCATACAAATCCACAGTGTAAGCAGCAAAACAGGCAAAAATTTGCCTAAGCTCAGTTGTGCGGACGTACGAATATCACATCAGCTGACAAAACGGCACTTGTACCCTCGAATCAGCCCGGGGGACAAACTGTTTTCTGGAAGATTGTGTTGCTTTTGGTCATCTTACTGGGATCGTGACTGTTTGAGGTTGCGTTTTCTGGAGTACGAGAATAAGATCCCCAGTCAGTTCGTTGCCGGAAGGCTGTAGTACACAGTCCTTCCTCGGAATAAACGACCACAAATGCAGATTTATGCCTCTCTGCTGTTTAGGAAATTCATTGTGCATAGTCCTGGGTAATGACTTGAATAAACATAGGTCAGGTGGATGTGCAGCATGGTAGGCTTGCTATTTTTACAATGGAATGACTGAGTGAGCAGATAGCGAAGCGTTCGAGAAATCCATTTCTATGTACTTTATAATTTAAACACTACATGAAGTGTTTTCCTCTGTCGGACTGTGGAAGAATTTTTAAGGGTGGTTATAAGCAGTCCTAAATGTGATTCGCTATTCATACTTGGCTAATGAGCCAATGAAGAGTTTGGTTATCCTCTATGTGGTAGACGCTACAAGTGATTCGTCTGAGTGTGGGGTGTTTGTTTACATAACTGGATATATGTGATGCGGAACTTCCTATCAATTTTTTGGTAGATAAACTTCATCCGGCATAGCCACGTAAGATGCAAGCCATGTGCGACTTTTCTTTAGCTGGAATTCTTAATAGTGTGAGCAGGCTTGGGACTTTTCAGTTGAGACTTCATCCTGTCAGTGAAGCCAGTCTATGCTGAAAATTGCAGCGGCATAGTGATTTTCAGCTTTTCATCATGGAGTGGTTCCACTTACAGGACGAAAAATCCATTTGGCTAGCTTTGTTCAGTTTATTAAATGCAGCTCATCCAAATACACACTAGTACCAGCCATCCCTGAACTTATGAACAAATTCCATATATTTGCATCAAAATTGTCATGGACCTAATATGAGACATGAAATAATACGCTCACAACATACGACGTACGATGACTCTCTGAAAGCCTGTAATTTCGCAAATTCGAGGACGCCTTCCATACACCCACCGTTGATTATCATGCCTGCACGGTCGTCTTTTCGCATTTTGCCCGAAGCTCCTCAGATATATGCCTCTGTGTGTTAAGACCGTGTGGATGGAGACGATTAAAGTCCAGTCCAGTGGTCCCGACCATCATTCTAGAGACTGATGTGATCATCCGGCCACCTTTGTTTCGGCGTGAAAGTCAGTAGAAGGCAGACAAATCAGAGTATGCATTTGATGCACATTGTCACTGCTAGCCGGAACGCAATCAGTGACAAAGCGGGCACACTCATGCTATTCATTGGATTTTATTGGGGTTACCCATGCATGAAGATTAGTTGCACCTTGGCCGGCACAACAGCACACGTGCCCCGGGCACAGTTGTTTACTCGTCGCTGCTCTAAGTACAAATCCTTAAAATATCCAACCTGTAGTCAGTTTGTATGTTTTCTGACTCTTGCGTGCATGCTGCACAGCTTGACACGGCAAGCATTTGTTTTCCTGTTTTGTTCTGCTTAGGCTTTCCGCCCAGTACTTCCATCGGTTGATTCTGTGGTCTTTTAGCAAGAAACTTCTTAGAGTTATGAAGTTAGGTGTTATATCTCTACTCGACTACTGTCGTCTATATATAACGTACATCGTTATTTCCAAGTCGATAACGCGTTCAGTCCTGACGTTAACCTTTTGATCTCAGTCATTGTAATTCATACCATGGCTAACGGCTGGTTTTCTGCTTCCAGAACCCCCGGTACAACTGAAATGGAACATCATCATTTTCAACTGGTGGGACGCGCCCATCTGTGCCTACAAACTCCCGCCTGATTACCCAGGATTCTCCTGAATGTTTGGATTGTACGAAGTCGACTTTAATGATACCGATGTACAGGTTATGCTGAATAATCACTAGCGTTAGCTAGCCAGGGCGCATCAACCTCGAGTCTTATTTCCCTAGGTTCGCCCCGCTTTCGGGTTTTCATTTGGGTTCGGAGTAGGATGGTGAGGTCGGTCAATCTGTAAAAGGGTGTCTTGTGTTCTAGTAAGCGTTGGATTCAAAGGAGTTCCAACTGAAATTGGAAGTTGAAATTCAGCATTTTAACCTGTTTATTCTTAAAGCACAGATGGGCGAACGCAGTCGGTGATCACAAAACATAAATCAAAACATTCATTCCCCATCGCAAATTAACAAGTTTAGCGCGGAACATTTCAAATTTGCCCGGCATTGATTACAAAGATGATCATACTGGCCACCATACCATTTATTATGTATATGGTCTACTACTTTAGACCACTGGCTATGAATTCAACAAAACTAACAAAGTTAATTTCAACCGGAGTTGTGGAATGTTCTCTTCTATAATCACAAACATCTAGCTACTAGTTGTTCAATAGTAGCTTGGCACCTGGTCCGTGCTTATGAATATCAGATGACTGCTAATCGCTCACCCGAAGAGAATGTTGAAATCAATAAGACGTGAACATGGCAGGAAATAAACTGATTAGCAATTTTTGACCTTTTTCAGGCTGTTTAAAGTCGCGCTTTCGAATTTGCTGATACCTGTGAGTAATACTGAACCTAACGGCACAAACGTCTAGCAACTATGGTATTTGTATTTGAAATTCAAAATTGAAACCCAGCAGGTAAAAGTAACATCATTTTGAATCGCCAACCAGATAAGTTAATGTGTAGCAATGGTTGAATAAAATTTTGTTCGTTTGCATAGCTGTTGGAGACTGAACCACACCGAGCTGTCTACGTAACGCAAGGAGCAAAAAATGTCTTTACTAATAAGTGGAGTTCACGTACTGCCTACAGATGGCAAAGACGAAGTCCCGTGATAAGTTACATGTATCACACATTTCGGAGTTCGCTCCCCACTTGCGTACACGACACTCATGTGGGACCAAATTTCGATATGAGTCTTGCACCAGTCTATAGCGAATGGCCATTTTTGGTGGTGCAATATGCTTATTGCTGAGCCTGAAATTTATGCAAATATGGTTTTCCTAGACTGATGTATTTTATGAGTTGATTTGCAAGTATGTAACAGTCGTGAACCTCACTAAATAAATCTGTCTTTCGGCCTCGAAAAAATTCTTTTAATTTTTTTACTTTTTATCCCAACAGAATAAAAAAGGAAGAGGACGGGCTCTCAGATGATCTGGCTATAGAAACTGCACAGAAGAAGGGTAATACTATCGGTCATCATTAGTGTTTGGGAATACCAAAATACAAGTGCTGATAAAAAATAATGTTCACAGTACCAAAAACAACGCTCACAACAAAAATGATGTTTGCATGTTGGTTGGCCCGCGAGATCTTATTTCCGGTAAACAGAGCTGAGGAAACACAAAGAGGTTTGTTCATTAGATCGGATCTCACAGCGTTATTTGGGACTTCCACAATGATTACATTTCCGAAATACAGATTCAGATTTTTTATCAGGCTGACAGTTCAGTCTGAATTGTATCACGCCAACAATTTAATGCATATCAGCTTT
Source organism: Clonorchis sinensis (assembly GCA_003604175.2). Classification (NCBI taxonomy): domain Eukaryota; kingdom Metazoa; phylum Platyhelminthes; class Trematoda; order Opisthorchiida; family Opisthorchiidae; genus Clonorchis; species Clonorchis sinensis. The sequence goes on from CM030370.1 coordinate 50,319,884, forward strand.
TGAAGTAGTAGAACTGATAGCCTTTTAAGTAAAACAATAACTCTTTCAAATGAGGTCAGTTGCATTGGCTCTCAAAGGTTATCTAACAGTTACCAAACGACGGGTTGGATACTTGGGCAGATGCTCGTTAGCAAATCTTATATTGGACCCATAAAACGTGCTTTCAAACTATCATCGGAAAAGTGCAGCGGAGCAGATCACATTTTGTTAACCTGGGAAGGGCAGTGACACCTGCTTTTGAGAGTGCTGAGTGACATGGACTTAATGAAGCAAATTAAGTAATTATGAATCATTTATTCGCTTTGTTTTTTTTCTTTTTTTGCAATGAGAAGTCTGCCCAGATTCACGTTGGATCAGCCTAATAATTTGTGCTAAAACATCCTTTGAAAAATAACGTAAAGTACTGCATAAAGATGTAGCCAATGTTACATGAAGAGAACTGGCTAATTACTATGCCTTTTATTTTGGGCTTCGGTTATGTTTATTCGGACGGCACCTGTAAAAATGGAGAACGCTAATGAAGGGTATTACTTCCAGAAAAGCTGAGACCTTCTGATACTTGTGGAGTCTATCTCAATGAACATTAGTAATACTGACAACCCAAGTGTTTCACTTATATGTTACCCCATGCTTCTACGGGTAGCAAGCATAAGCAAGTCAAGAAAACTTACTCCGAATCTCAGCCTTTGTATTGTCAAAGTCAAAATGATGTGTTCCAGGAAGTAGCATAAAATTTGTAACCAGGAGCTGATTTCTGACCCATTCTTTGGCACACTGTTGAGAGTTCGCTACACAACTTTGTTTGACCATTGTCCTGTTGAACCATACTTCAACTTCTGCCTCATTGAGGTCGTTTCCCACATGCCGAACAATGCATTGTAGATATGGCCTAACTCCATTCCAATCCACATTAAGCAGTTCACTTATCTGTTTTATCAAAAAGGAAAGAAACATGCTTTAGCACAGGTCTCTTGATACGTAGTCGTCCAAACAAGCTTAAAAGTGGTAAAAATAAATCTGCAGAAATAACTCTACAGAGGTGCTGTCAAATTGCCAATATTTCTAGAAGCGGTCCCCGCAAGGATTGTCTGTTGGTAGTAAATGCAGGTTTTGTCTTCTCACTTAGGGGATTCATTCTGAGATGATAAGTCGCCTCCAGTCAAAGTGAATCTTTACTGTTATTCTTCTCTTATGATAGCCTGCAAGCAACGATCACCCTTATCTATTTTTGTCGCATAAAGGGTGAGGTCCGCTTTCCTCAGGATCATCGGTTTTGACTTTCCAATTCAGATATTGGAGACAACTTATGGTAAACACCAACGTGAATTTTGTCGCCGTTTAAGGGGCTTCAACTTTATTGCCTCTTGTTGTTGTTTCAACTCCCAGCAGATTGGGAATAGCTGGATGAGCCGGTAGCATCCAAAGGTTTTGTATTTGCCTTCTTTAAAGCTGAAGGTTACCCTATTCTCTGCTCCGCCTCTCTGAACTGGGCACAAGGTAGCCGAAGTGGCCTGATTGTTAAAGACATTATTTACGCCGGTTCCATAGTTTTGTCGCCCATGGTGAAACTAGTGACACACTTATTTCCCTGGTCAAAGCAGACTGGCTTACCTAACACTCGGAATTCGCTATGAAAGTTATTGCGCACTCCGACATTCCCGCATTCAACAACCTTATCATCTAGAACTTCACGATTACTTTAGATTGGTAACATGGTGAAGGAATTCGGTTGGTCCGTAGCAGGGTTGTAATTGCAAAATTAATATTCACTATCCGGTAAAGCATGAACAACCCACGAAAGGAGGAATACTTCAATGCCGCTTACATTGTATCACTTAAACATCGGTTGAGTGCCTTGTTCACTTGTATGACCATGAAAATGGGTAGCGTATAGAGTGTGTAACTGCGAGTGACATTGAATGCGTTCTTCAGTGGCTGAAGTAATGTACCAAAGTCGTGCTCATTTCCCACATCCCACCATTGATATTATGACAGCTGAAAATTCTGTCCAGTAAAAGCAAACGTCTCAAGCATCGAGCAACGAAGCCATTTCTTACCAGATGATTAAAAATCATAAGGTTAGACTCGCACGTCAGGTCAGATTCATCAGATCGTACATAGGGTTGATTTGGTTGCTGGTGAATTAACCCCTCAAGTCGATCGCACGCTGTAGAAGATCCGGCTTAATAATTCATTCTTCTTCAACGGAAGTGATCTATGAGTTCGCACACAGGTCACACACGCAGTGGGCCAGTTAGCACCCCCTGTTAGTGGGCATACTTTCCGGATAGAGTGGAGAACTGTAAATCCCCCCAAATGATCTAAAGTCTGCATTCGAACTACAGGCGCAGCCAGACTTAGTTCCAAGTGTACACGCGGATGGAACGAATTGATTAATTACACCATAAACATCTATGTCAGTGGACGATTCTATTCTCGCCTATCTGTGGACTAAATCATTAGGTCTGTGACTGTTCTGTCAAAATGAAGAGACAGCTTCTGGATGCAACGCTTCTTTACGTTAAACAAATTTTCACCGGTCACCGTCCGCTTTGCCTTTTTAAGGCTGATCCGCTAGACGTACTCCACAAGTGTTATCAATTTTAATTCGTTCTAGAAGAACAATTCTGTTGTTAACGGAGTTCAGTATCCGTTTGCGGCAGACAAAATGTCAGTTGGGAGTTAGATGAATATGCAAGTACACTGTACAAGTGCCGTTTGTGCTGCACTTAAAATATTTTAAACAGTCTATGACCAGTAGCAAGCCAACTGTTTAAAGTTTGCCTAGTTTCTTCCCTTTCTTACATCAGTATGAAAGAAATAATCAACTAATACCAACAGTATCCCGTTGCCGCACTACTTGCCGGTTCTTCGCAATTTTCCTTTGGCAGGCTTAGATAGGACATTCCAACCTCCCAGTTAATCACAGCCGTTTCGGTACCAGTCAAAGGTTTTTTCTTTGATGCTGAACGATGTTTGTTTTGGTGCATCATGATAAGCCCTCGCCCTTTACAGGTATCCTATTGCCAAGAAGTTTAGTACGATAAAATCATTTAAATTAGAAAGGTTTTCGCACATGGGAGGTTGTATTTTGGACTGATGCTGTATTGACCTTTTGCACGTTCACTGTCACTGAAATGTTACGCAAACATATGAAGGATAATTATGCTATTAAATAAACAGCTCTATTAGATGTTGATCCATAAACAGTTGGGAGGGTGTTTCACATACGTGAGTGCACAAAGACTGACCAACTGATATTCGATGGCTGCATAAATCGTTCACTGTCTTTGTGCTCTTTGTGTAAGCAGAAGAGGGAGAAACTTGTCCTTTAATTGTCAAAACGACTGCCGCTGAGAATCAGAAAATAAGAATTCAGTTCACCCTACCAGAAAAGTTTTGTTGTTATCAGCAGGACGAAAAAGCAACTGAAAAATCAGACAAATAGTGTAAATTTTGTGAAACCACATCTGCTACTTTTTGACGCAGTTATGGATTTTCGGTAGTATAGAATTTGAGTTGAAGTCCCCCCGTTTAATTTTAGTTTGGTGGAACAATACTCCACATAATCAATTCATAACAATGAATTCCGTTAGGGAGTAGGATTTATTTCAGCCACTTGTAGTTCTACTACTAAGGTGACATAGAATATACGAACACACTTCCAGGATACGCCCTTTGCCATATTTCGAATGCACTTTTATATCAGCTTAGACTTTATGGGCTGCCTAAGATCCTACATATACGTAGAGCCTGGATCATAAAGGATTTGTCACTGAACTCTGAGCACCCTCGTTTTTGTGCTTGCTTTTGTCTCATCTGCTGATATCTGCATCCAACATTCGTTCATTAGGCTAACCTGCTTCTAGATTTTGAACAGACGCCACTGTTCTGGGCCGTTTCAGCTCCACTAAGTGAATATCCAGCTGTATATTAAGTTCTATTGGCTCAATGTTTCATCAAGCAAATGCTGGTTTCAGACAAGTTCATTCAGTGGTACAAAGGCCTTTGGTTGGTGGAATCTGAGAGAAATTGCAACGCTTTGCCTAAAATGATCACATGAGTCTGGTAAGGTAATGATTTCATCCTAAATTAGTGTTTCTATTTTCAGCCAATGACTTTTCTCATGAAGTGCCTGGTTCACTGTTTTTCTACGTAAAGGTCAAAACTGATAGAATGGTTCGTCTAAGGCAGCTGTTCATTGAAGCATACGACTCGAAAATCTTTTCCAGGAGCGTACGACACAATCATAAGCACAATTTACTCCTGTATATCTCTGAGAACAAGACCATTAGTGGTTTTTCCAATAGTGCATCGGCCCTGCACGTACACTATCTAAAGATTGGAAATCCGAAGTGGCCCGAGTTCTTTCTAACAATGCAGTAGACTTAAAACAGTTTCTTGGGCTTTTCCATGTACAGATAGTTGGTTCATTTCCTAGTTTCAGCCCTTACGGACCACGACTTGGTTTGTTTGCAGTCTAGCTTTTTACTCCTGACATGTTAAACCTAACTGAGCTGTGATTGCAGTTCTTGCATGCTGTGTTTGCTTGGACACTAGGATGATGTTCGTGATTTTCCAGCAACCTCTGATTTGGGGAACATCTAGTCTTCTACCACGTTTTACATGTATTTCCTGAGACCTATCGGTGAAATCTAATGACACGGTTGTAATACTAAAAGGTCTCCATAGAAATCTAAAGAGTCAGGTGTTAAGGTAAGGTCCCAAAAGATCCATTTATCTGTTGAAGTGAAGTACAAAGCGTTTTTCAGGAATTCTTTCACCTTTAACATTTTTGATCGACTTATTAACAGGTTGGCCTGATTTTTATGTCGATACCTATTGGAGTTAACAAATACGAAGGGAAGCAAGTTTTTAAGTACAAAGCAGTTCACGCACTGATTTTGAATAACTAAATTCCTGCTGTGGTAAATTAAAAAACCGGTAACTCAGTGAATTCTCAATAAGCCTACTGGTTAAAATTCACCTCAAACTTATGCACATGCGGAGGCGAAAGTTTCCATTTTTCACTGATTCAGTGACAATGTGGGCAACTCGGGAAACATTTTCCCCGATGGAAACCGTTATCTGACATTTTGATATTGTTTAATATGCTATAAAGATACAGACTGAGGGCGAAGATTTCCCCAAGTCCTCTCTTTGCCCCAAGTGGGATTAAGGCATCACAAAATTCCTATAGGATGGGGACTAATATTAGAGCATTCATTGACCACAGCGGCTCTTTTCAGCCTTGGATTGCTTAATCTTTTATACACGCTAGTTCTCTGGAGATTTATCAGTTACAGGAATTCGCTGTTATCGGTCCCGAACTGGTTGAGGTTAATGACATTTTGACAGGTTCACATTCACTTATTTGTTACTGCGTTTCTTATTCGAATCTCACAAGATAGCGAAACATTGATTTATTTTTTGTTACTAGGTTGACAGCAGCTCTTTACGATTGCTTAGATGAAGCAGTATGTATATTAGATGGACGCGATTAATTGCCCAAACTTGAAGTATCACCTGAATAGTGAATGAATGAGGAACGGTTGGAACTGCATTTCCAACCTCAACGGGCTCCCATTTACCACGCGCTGATTATGTAACCTCAAATTGTGACGAAACATTTGCGACCGAATCACATGGCTTAGCAAAACAACTAACGGCCTGAACATTTCCTCGCATAAAATGCCGAAGGATTGATCCCGGTCATCATTTCTTCCCTGTTGAGAGGGTATTAAGCCCAACACATACATCTAATTGGACTCTTCAAGAACGATTCTCTGCATTCAAATCCATAAAGTTCCATAAGGTTACTACTTTGACGGCATATGAAATATATATATATATAATGTAACGTAAGACGAACAACTTAAACAAAACTGCGGATAATTTAAGAGCCAAAATTTACCGGAATCACAACGTATGTCGATGGCATTGTTAGTAGTACGTACCTTCAATAGGAATGTCTGCGGGAAATGGAACGTAAGAGGATATTGTAAGTTTAGCAGTAGAAATCACTATTCATTCACCACTGTAGTGGTGCAAACAGGTCCGAAGTGTGCTTCCTGATAGGTGCACATTCGTTGGAGAACTGCCGTATAAGTCACTAGTACGAACTTGTGCACGGCCTGTTGATGTTCCAAGTTTTTACTAAGAGCTTGCGTACCATGCTTATTTCCAACGGAAATGCATTGACGTGTTGTTTTCATGGGCCCCAGAAAATTCACACATAAAGAGTGGAAACTCACCAAGAACTTCATGTGCCGAATGGATCACTATAACGATTTGCAGATTATGACAAATCTTTCGAGGAAACTAGAGTAACAGTTATTCACGCAGCGGTTTCTGTCTAATGGAGCAAATGAAAAGTATGTGTTAAATAAAACCACTTCAATCGTTACAATATAATTGATAATAGTTATCTCACGCAAATCTATTGGATTTGCTAAAAATCTATGTGCCATACTCGGAAAAGCTGCACTATGATGAACATGAATGCCAATTCATTCAACCCCCGATAACCAGCCACTTATTTTAACTTGTTTTCCTTGGGTGTAATGTATTTCCTACAACTCATGACCGAAAACCATTAATTCTTGTACAAACTGAGGTTGAATATGAAGAAGCTTAACACATTTTCGTGACTACTCCCAGGCCACAAACTTGTGTAGAGGTTTTCCAAACGTGATAAGACAAGGGAAAAAACTACCGACGTGACTGTATAGGTGTTGGTTACATTTTGATAATACAACATTAAGGTCACACATAAGCTGCCCGTAAATCAGAAGCACTGACAAAGCAAAAACTGTTGAAATACGAACCAAAAGGTTTTAGGGTGACATTATAAATCTAAACGCAGTACAGTCCGCTTTTGCGCAACCCTTAAGACAGCTATGTTGTGAGCACGCATACTCACGTTTTGTTGGTGCTAAGTAGGAGGAGAACAAGAGCACATGTGTTCGTAATTAAACCAAACTAAGATCGAACCATTCATTTATTCCTTTTTACTAGCTTATTTTTAGCTAGCCTATCCATATTTGATTGTCATAATAAAATATAAAAACAGCAGGAGAGAAAGGGATTTTTCATTGAACATAGGTAGTGAATGCTCAGGTGGGTGTCTCACGACTCTTAGAGACATTTCTAGTACCCACGAATGCGTACGAAAAGTTAACGTTCTAGGCAAGATGAAATCTACATATTTGAGTGGTACGCTTATGCCAAGAGATATGGAAGAAGTCAGTGACGGACCAGATACTGGAGTATGTGGTTTATCAGGGTTGCTTTCTTGCATAATGCTTCTCAGGGGGCGTTTCTGGATACAGCCATCAAATAAAAACTCACACAAAGTTTCATATTACTTTAATAGTGAGGGTATGCCGTACTGTTCCCTTTGACAACCGGTATGTTTTCGGTGAGGGAGGGGACTGTGCAGCGAGTTTTGAAATAGCTATTTTTTCCTCTACTGGAAGACCCTATGTCAAGGTTTGCTGCAGTATAACCTCGCGCTTTAGACCCCTGAAAATGTGACTGATAGAAAGCCAAAATTTCTTAGCATATTTTTGATGCTTAGTTTGAATCACTTTTTGTAGATCTAGAACTCAGTTGTTCAACCAAGAAGTGAATGCAGAAATCCACAAATGTGTCCGCCAACTTCGAATGAACAATTAACTGTGCTTTACAATGGGTCAGTATTTATGATGTGTCCGCCAACTTCGAATGAACTGTGCTTTACAATGGGTCAGTATTTATATACAAACATCACGAAATACCAAGTATTCAAGAAATGTCAAGATTTTTAGCGAACCTATCCGGAATCAAATGAAATGGGGTTAAATGACGTGGACTTACACGAGTAAATGAAAGTTGCATCACCTGTAGGGGCAAACGGACAAGAAAGTACTTCTTTATCGGACATAATTTACATTGTTTTGAGGCACCTTTCGCAGTCATGTTTAACATAGAAAAGTATACTAACCGTAGACGTAGATGCTTGTGGGAACTGAGTATAATAGTGGATAAAAGGTGGGCACAAATTCGTCGGCTGAGTATGAATGAGATGCTGTATTTTTACACAATTCTGGTCACAAACAAAGGAGCGTGATAATTAGGTATAATTAGGAATTTGTGGTCATATTCATGGTATATTCACTTGGTTTAGCCTGAATCAATGTTCCAGGAGGTTATGCCGCTAAAACCTCAATCAGCTGGAAGTCGGTAGATCTCACCACTCTACTTGTTCCGCCAGTGGTGTGTGAGCTTAAGGACCATAAGTGTTCAGTTTCAAAACCCGGCATTTCGTAACTCCATTTGGTGATGAAAAGTATACCCAGGAAATTCACATCTTCTTAACATCTTAGAAGTTAAAAATAACTCTAGGCTGTTACATGTAACCATCTTTCATTGTCCAGAAGATGGTGCCTTTGAGTGTTAAAAATAACTCAAGGCTGTTACATGTAACCATATTTCATTGTCCAGAAGATGGTGCCTTTGAGCACTCAAAAGCGACCTCTAAATTTCAAGTAGAAAAACAATTTATAACCTCGACTTAGTCAGTCTTCCAAATGCCTTCAATGCGTTACCACACAATAATCAGCACAATAAGAATAAACTCCGTTATTAAATACAGAAAAAAGTTTTATCACAGGTTACCTATACTCTCAAATTTCGAAGGTAGTTAAAAGCGAAATCCTGACGAGCAAATCACTGGAATACGAGCATTAAAGCTTGTTTCTCAAATTAATTGAGGCATTCATCGTTTATCTACCTACCTAAGAACATATTTGCACCAAAATATAAACCTTTCTTGAGCCTCGGCTTGCAGCAGCATTATGTAAACACGAGTTTTTCGTCGAATCAGACGAAAATAAAACCTCGATTGCATCCAGACCTGCGCTGGGTTTTGTAAAACTTTGCCATTATCTTATTTCCGAGCGAATGTTTAGTGCGGGGATATGATTAGCTCTTTTGGTTTTACGGTACTGGCAAAAGATATTCGTAGGCAAATGCAACAGTTATTCTATAGGTCCATTAAAATTAAATTAAATTAAAATCAAAAGTAATTGATTATTAAAAAGATAACATTTACCATTGACGTCTATGTTTCCTGGACCAGGGGTAAGTAAATTTGTTAGAATTCACTGTGAAAAGGTCTCAGATGGCGGAAAAGTGACTTCCACAACCTTTGAGGGTTAACAAAATCCATGGTGCACATGAGTGCATGATTGTTGAAGTATAAACTATGGGCTAGTTTGTCCGCGGTGCTGCAAGAGGTTCAGTGTCCAGAAAATTTCCCTCAGCAAGTCAGTGTCAACACATTTGTCAGGTAGACCCTATGAGTGACCAAATGGCCTAAAGTTAAAACAGCGGTTGAAGCGTTTTATCTCCGACAAATAAATTTTTCGCTCGTTTGAAGTTACCTGTATAGGGCGCTGCCAATTAAATGGAGAAGTATATCATTAATAACTTGTGTTAAGGACTGGATGTACCAACTCTTATTAGAATAAGGTTCTTGAGACAATGTCCTAGCACTAGCAACATGTTACTAACAACTAAACAGTAATACGATTTTACAAAGCTGTGCTGCAATGAGAAAAATCACAAAATGTGGCAGACTCTGAAGTGTACACCTCCACAAACCCTCTATATTGTTTACGTTTGGTCAGTCCTGAAAATTCCTTGTTATGACCTCCAAATATTTCATTGTAAGTTCTCATCATATTACCGGACCGACTGGTGTAAAGATGATTAGTTTATGCACATTTCCATATACTTATTGAGAGATGGAAGCTCCATTATAAAACGATTTCACTGGAATGTCTCCAAGTAGGTTTGCGGGGTTCTTTCTGAAATTGGCTGTGCTGGAGTGCTAACCGGAGATATAAAAAACCATATGCTGTCAAATTAGAGTCTCGTGAACAAGTGCGTACCTGGCCACATCCAAGATTAGACCGTCTAGTTAGGCTGCTTCCGAAAACATCCAGGGAAGGATTTGATCCATTTACTGCTGCAGCGTTGGCAAGCTTCGGAAGACACGTAGGATTTTTGTAAATTCTGTTATGAGATAAACTTGATGGTTTGTGGTGAAAAAACTTCTGCTTATAGAGGACTGCGGTGTCTTCTACCCAAAATTCAGTTCTCCATTGTAAAGAAGACAAGTTTGGACCGGAAGGGGAGTGCGACCTCCCATCTTAGTGATGGATCACCATAACGTTTACCAGTGTAACTTGTTCTGCACCTACAGTTAAGCTGGTGTTTACGCATTGTAACTTGACACCTATAGATTGGTAGCTTTTGATCTAAAGTTGCCATAATCCCTCAAGATTGGCAAGTACTGCGTTCCACGCCCACTGAAACCAGATAACGATTTAAAAGGTTGTGCTATTAGGACTGAATGAATGTGCCCTGTGAAAGTGCGATTACTGTTTAAAACAGCTCTTTTTGTAAGCCACCCCACTGTGCCTGCGCGATCAGAGTGCTGGGTTAGCCATAGTTGCTGACTTCGAAAGCCGCTTGGTTTGTCATACTGAAATGGATAATCTTCTATATCAGCGGTTTCGGCAGAGATTTTAGTTGTTTTTCAGTTTTGAGAACAACCTAATCGGACCACGATCACTTCTAACTGTTATTGCACCTTTGACAACCTCATAAATTTTTAACCGAATTTCAATCCGAAGACTGCCACACAACTCCAGACCCTGTTTTCAGTAATAAACGTCGTGCAGGGCTTTATCTCTCCTAACAATGAATGAAAGATGTTTTATCTAAAAAAAATGTTCATCGTTTTCACTTAAGATTTTCAGTTTAAACCAGATATTTATAGTGTAGATCATGCTTGTTAGTCCACCGAATGTCCCTGGGTATAAAAAACGAGGCAAAAAGTATCCATTTTTAACTGCCGTGACAGGAAAGTCGGCAAGATTTGGCTGGACAGGAGATTGTTGATGACTTCTTCTCACACAGTGGAGCTTAGCGGAATGGTTCGTTGAAACGATCAAGGACTAAGAGGAAAACTGATGAAGGCAAATGCAGGAGTTCTTGGGGCCAAGAAAAGCAGAAAGCGTTCGGTGGTACGTATCTTATCATGGCACTAAACGTCACTTGACAAAATAATCTCCGCAGCATTGCACTGCTTCAGCTATCATAAAGTGCAGCTCTGGAGCTGGAAAAAAACAATGCAGTTATACTCATATGTAGGTAGGTTGAGGCTAGTCATCGCATTGTGGAAAATTAAAAATTTAAATAGCACAGAATAAGTGTTTCCAAGTTTGCACAAAGCATGCATGACCCTTAGGCTTAATACCATAAGAACAAAGAAGAAATAAAAGGGCGAAAGCGGTCGTGGGCTGTCGAAGAATTTTTAGCAACCTTATGAGTAGTGCATTACGAAGAAATAAAAAGGTTCTCCAGTTGACTTTAGTCACAGTGGGCAGAGCAAAAGCTTTTCTTATGCTCTAGGTTCACTCTTGTTGGAATGCACAATATAGGAGTCGCATATAATACAAGAGTGACATAAAAACAACTTTGTAAGATGCACAGTCAAAAGATCGATGCTTCAGTGCACATTGGGCCAAGACTTATCCGTTGTGCACCTATTAAGTGTTCCTTTTTATGTCTTTGTCTTCGGATAGACCGAACTCTGAGCATCGAATATCTTCGAGCGGTGTGAGTAAAAATATCCTTTGAAAGAGTGGCAGTGCATTGAATAAAGAAGTGCAAGCATGCTTAGCTCAATTGGCAAACTTACCAGATAGTTGGATTTCAAAATTCTTTGCTTCGGTGTGGTCCTGAACTATGAGATGTTCAACTAATCCAAGAGAAACTCAGTATAATGTATTACCACTCATGTCAAGGTCAATAACTTTTCATGAAACTGTTGCACCACTTCTTTGCTAATTATGTTTGAACAGCGGTTGAAAAGTAGGAAAATGCTCAGTCATTCCAAGCACACCATAGTGATCAAGGGCAAATTGCGTCCAAAATCGAGCTGTGAAACAAATTCATTTGGTAGTAATCAGCTAGCATTTGTGGTCACCCCCTTAAAAAACGATCAAACAACTGTTAACTCTGAGTGTCTCCTGCACCACCGCACCGGACGCAAGCTAGGAGAATTATGAAACTGCTTTATATGGGGTCCCATAGACCTATGACATTTTTCCTTAAAATCTGATATGCTCCAAGATTTGATTTGTTCACTTTCACGAACTTGTAAGTGTGGAGACTCAGTGAACTTTTTACGATAGGCTTTTGTGTAAAAGCCATCCTTTAATTGGAACCCGTCCCAAATCGTACCATTTAAAATAGGAAATAACACAGAAACCTTAGTCAGATCGGTCGCAACTAAGTGTGATGTAACTAGATCCTATCTAGAAAAACGGCACCCACGATTCATCGTTATCGCCCTCTCTTCCTAGTACTTCGTAGCGGTGACTACTGTCGCTATTAATTATGACACAATTTTGTCGTAAAATACAGCAATCTGTGGGCTCCGTGTTTATTCGTAACCGTATCTAGATGACAGACAATTCCGACCATCGTAGAAGATCCACAGGCTAGTTTCTCACAACGCAGTCACGGTTGTTCAGAATATAATGAGGGAGCAAATGCTTCAAACAAATTGGAACTTCCGTACGCAGTCACAGAAACCGTTTGGATCAACTCAGCTCTATCTTCTTTTTGCGGAATATGTGTCACACGTTTCAAACAACCTGCCACTAAAATAAGGAGGAACCTGCATCCAGAAGTTAGTTTTATTATTCATGAGGATGACTCTCAATGGAAGGCACCAATCTTTGGACAGTTTGCATTAAACACATAATGGTAACGCTTGATTGGATAAAATTCATACTTTAAATGTGAACTTATGACGGCCAATCCACTGCCAGCAGGATTTATGAACTTTGTCTGAATCTTCGTGCAAACGTCGAATCTGATAACAACTAAACTTCATATAGAAATTTGGGCTGTCTTTTTATTACCTTTTACCGGTAGAATTAAATACAGAGGCGGAGAAGACAATAACGTACCTTTTCTAAACTCTTGAACTATGAATGAAAGAGATGAATGAATGTGAGATGAATTAGGAGACTCGCGCCTTCTATATTTCAGATGTTTCACAAAATAAAAAGAAATTAAAATTTGACTACCGGATTGTGGCACTGGTCAGTGTGAAACAACCTTTTTCCTTGGGAACTACTGTATCGAAACCAATAAATGAGAAAACCAAAATGGCCTTGGGTTATGTCGATCATGATGCGTTACTCTCTGTAAATAAATACCGCTGACGTCCCAGTTTTAATACTTCCTAAATTCCTCATTAAACGTAATTTACTAAACGTAGAATCCGAAGCCCAAATGCATCTTGCTGAACCCGGAATTTGAGGACACAATTTTGTTTTCGATGTGTGTGTGACTTTTGATGTTACAGCTAAAGACGACAATTGTGGTCAGTCTTAACAAACTGCTCACTATTGATGAGGTAACGAAAGAGATAAGGAAAAGTGTATGAAACTGGAAAATAGAAATGCTAGCGACAGCAGGATTTTTCTTACCCGCCCTGTTGCCTTGGCCGGAAAAATCGGTTTGGATGAAAACTTCACCTCATGATTGAGGTGGCGCAGCGTTAATCTTAGCATTGTGAATAGTGGTTGTGCTTGAAATATGATATTATCATGGTGCTCTAAACTAGATAAGAGAACACTTACGGTCTACAAGCAAGGCTTTCGCTCAAACGATTAACCATCTTCCAGCGGGATTTGGTGGGAATGAACTAGCCACCATACTCATTCCTAACTTGAAGGATAAGTGTCTGTTAACCACCCATCTGAGCATCGAACAGCCCGGTATGAGCGACCCTGAATTTATCGCAAGGACATGCACCGGTTACGGAGGCGACCATTTCTCTGTGTGGACAGAGTGACGGCTAGTCACTTATTTGGATTATTACAAGCATTACACTTATAACAGCACGCCTACTAGATTTTCAAGCACATCCACGCCTAGGCCAGACACATAGGATACACACTTTAGAACAGAAAGATCCAAGCAATTACAGCTTCAAATCACGCCAAATCTCTGCTTGTCATCGCGTTTATCATCGGCGGTTTCTTCGGCAGCAAAGCCGTTTTCAACCGTTTAGATGGTATAATCCTTCTGCTACTACGTAAGAGGACAGATATCCTTGAATGCTCAGGCATTTGTTACCCACTGAGACAGTTCTAACTGTTCGTTGTTGATCAGGTGCCCTTTGCTCTGTTTGTCGAGCTTGGCAATCAACCTGAAAACGTCCGGCCACCAAGCGAGGCAACATCATCAGTGCGCATTTGGGTGCACTCATAAGCACTGATGATGACAAGACTTTAATTGTCAAGCTCGGCAAACAGATCAACAACCAACCAAGGCACCCGAGCTATCAGTGTTTCTACTTACTGCCAGCTCCAGTTGTGTGCATGTTTATGCAGGACTGCCTCGAAATTTTCGCACTATTAAGAGGGTTAGACAGGTTTCCGTCTATTTTCCTTTTTTTAGTTCTGTCATTGGTACAGTCATGAAATATACACTAAAAAATACCATAATTTCGGGGAATCGAAGTAGTCTCCAACGGAAGATTGGTGAACCCTAGCCATACGGACGACGGGTATTCATGTTCTATGGCCCCCATACATTGCGACTGTTATGCTAGAGATTAATTGCACGGAGCAATTATATCTCGTTATTGGTAGCGTCAAAACTCAACGTCCGTGCCTACGAAGCAAGTGCATGAGAAATCCTAATGATGGTTGTATAAACTGCCTCCCCCAAGTGAGGACATTAGACGCCTTCAAAAATTCGGCCACTGGAGTCTTTGTAACGCGTCGTGGGTTAACTGATTGCAGTCTGCAGTCGGTAGATGTTCAGACTTACTGAGATAGCAAATAAAGCTCATTAAATCACGATAATGACATGTGCAATTAGAACACATGCAGCTATCTTCAACTGAGTAACATGCTTTCTTTGATTTCAAAACAGCTGGAAAAATATTCGAAAAATCGACCATTGGCATGGCTGAGCAAAAAGGAGATTACAGTCACCCTGGTAGCTGTGTGATATTCCTATCTTGCTAGCTAGGATCCTTGTGAAAAACAGGACATGACAGACTTAAGCGAAGAACGTGAACAAATCTAGAGTTGGAATGTTCAGCCAAGGTTCACCTGTTTTATGCTGGCCACTGTAGGATAGAGGTCAAAGATGGTGAATCAAGTTGACTGGTGATTTCTCATTCATCCGTGAGTATCAGATAAGCCTCATTCAGCGCTTGGTATTGTCAGGAGAATCGGTCACTACAAAAATCCGCCAGGTGAATTAAACTGTCATCTGAGAAGTCATCACCCGGGTAGTAGAAAATAAGGTTGACGGAAACTCGGGGACTGCGCCTACCTAATGAGCCCCAAGAAGGACCAAACTAGTTGTGGACTGTCGAAGGGTTTTCACTAACCCTGTTACTAGTTTCCTTCATGAAAAATATACCCTCTTCTTTTTTCTCCTTGGAACGTTGAGGGCAGGTCTAATCCTACCGATGCCGTTCCCTATTTGACCATCGAAGTGTGTATAAGTAAACCAATACATTCACCTGCAACTTGATGCGATCGTTTCCCATAAGTAAAGATAAACTTCTCTCAACAAATTTCCATCCTTTTGCTCCTTCCCCACTTTTAGGCGTCTTATTTTTCCAGTGCGTTTATGACTTTTAAACAAATGGGCTTACTAACGGTGCACCTTTGTCAAGTGTGATGTTGACTTTGGTGTGATAAAGATCTACATAAATTTTTGATCCCAGGAACCTTCTCTGCTTGGATTAACCCATTTAAAATAGAAGATACACAGTAACCCGATACATATTTTTATGAAAGCTTGTTGTAAATGTCAAAAATATTTTGCTGCTTGAAGAAACGCAAGCTAGTGGCCGAAAAAATAAAATTAATATTTTCTAGAAAAAAAAGTCTGGTAAACAATTGAAGGAATTATTTCTAGGAATTTTTTTACTCGAAACTCCGCTGAGCCAACGGAGAAGTCTGTCAGGTTTGTTGGGTTTCAAGGCTCACTGAAGGCCGATCATCTTTTTCGCCCAACAGACTGGATCTGTTGAATATTACTTGAGAGTCTCTTTTGGTCATACAAGTTTCGCTTGAATGTCAGCGTGAGGCTCAAAAAACTATCTTTTATGGTATTATTCAAATGAATGTGTTCCATAACAGATTGAATGTCAGCGTGAGGCTCAACAAACTATCTTTTATGATATTATTCAAATGAATGTGTTCCATAACAGTCAATTGCTCTTCTATTTACAAAGATACTCAATATATTATGGTATTTTTAACGACATAACTTTACTGGAAAAAATGATGGAGACCTTATATCTATCTTATAGTTCATGTTGTGTCAAGAAATAAAATTTGGCTGAAACCGAAAACTAGCCCCCCATAATTACAGAACCAAAGGACTCAAGAAAGCAACCTAGCAGATTATTTTGTCAAGGATTTAGTTGTTTGTTTCGTGGCACAAAAACTTACTTTCGCCCATCCCTAAAACTAAACGACACAATTCACTTATTCTCCAACTTGCAAAACTCCTCCAGTTCCAGCGATCTAGTGGTATAACAATATTGCATGGGAATAAATTACTTATTGTTCAACTGAATTAACCGTTTCCAGTTGTGCAGGCAACTACTTTGGAAGAATGCGTATTTGGAATAATTTATAGCGCTCAGTACTGAAAACCTGACACGGATCATCTTTGGTAGTTGTATTGGTCCAAAAAGTATCCTAGATGAATTTTTCCCCCGGTCTCTGTCCACTACAGTTTGGTCATTCACTTCCAATTAAACTAGGATAAGTTACAACATGATAAACTAAAATAATACGTCCACCACCATTGGAAATACTATCATATTAAGGTATAGGCAGTAAAACGCGCCGTACAAGCCGATATTATGACGTTTACAAACGATTTCAGCCTTCAGAAATGTTCCTAGTGGCACTATGCAAAGTCGTTTATCTCTAAATATAAGGTAAAACAGGGGCTAGTTTTCAAGTTTCCCGTCAGCTTCGCTTTGAAAGCGCTCTGTATTCTAAAACGCTACTCTAACATCACCCGTTAGTTACACTTCTGTCGTCGTTTATCCCCTGCGTATAATGCCTCAAATGCGTTTGTTGCATTTTGGCGGTGATGAAAACGAGCCTTTTCAGGCTAGCGGTTATCAAAATCTCTCATTCAAGTTTAACCTAATGAATCAGCGATTTGTAAAGCTTCCAACCGGGGGAACCGCGAGTTACAATCATCTTAGTGTTTGATGAGGTGTATACCGTTGACGAATCTCAAGAAGCATGAAACGGCTACACAGTAACTCTCGGCTTTTCAAGATACATTGACTTAAGCTGTGAGAAATATTTCAAAACCGTCACATATTCTTAGTAACCCTTCAGGAAGCTATACTGCGAAAACTAGGGCAAAGTTATTTTTATTTATTGTACATATTTTATTATCGTATGTATCCATGTGAGGAAATATCGGTTCGAACTGGTCAATTTCTATCACACTGACTAGTGTCCACATTAGTCCTTCATTAGTTAAGGGGTTGAGGGATTTACTCAGGCGCAACATTTGCCTCGTCGCCATTGTAATATTTTGTAAGATCACAAGATTCCGTTTGTACCCTTAATATACGGAGGCTGGATAGTAATTTCAACCACTCGCCATGTCACTCAATCTGACATTGGTTTTGCTCACGCACATTCAATTTTTCTTGATTCAATAAACCTCCAGAAAATCACATGATACTTGTTCGGGAAGTTCCCAGGCAACACTACCAGAGTAGATGGAGATCCAGTTGCTTGCGTAGCCTGTTTCCTTGTGTGCAATTTCGGTTTCTAACAAACGCCACTGCCAGTTATGATTTTTCATCCTATCATTTTGCAAAAACTCGAGATGACCTCTCTTCTAGACAAAACCATGTCTATCGTTTCTCTGTTAACATAACCCTACTTCTATTCGCACACCTTAAGCTGCTCGTTCATAGTTTTCTGAGCACAATTTGTGGTTTAGTTTAGAGATACGTTTACCTTCTCGTATGGCAAACAGTTTTGAGCTTGTCTCAGATTCTAACCACGTCACGCTAAACTGGCCAAGTGCTAATATGGCGTTATTGCACTTACTGCTTTGTGAACTTACCCTCGGCGCTCCCGAAATCTAATGTGCACATATGGCAAACAACATGTTAGCTTTGTAAAAATATATATATTTCTAAAGCCGCAAAGTAACAGCAGTTATTTTGAAGCAACAATTTCTATCCCAATCGGTGGTTGATCAGAGTGTTTGCGCATCGCAGCAAATATCCTCTCAACAGTACTAAATAACCAATCGTACATTGTGAGGTCCAATTCGGATGGAGATTTAATAAAACGCACTTCATCTTTCAGATATTTCCAACTCGGGGAGCAGATCGTTGAGACTTTTGAGGATTTCTGCGTTGGGATTATTGTATTCACTTGTATATAAATAGAGATTTATGAATGTTCTTCCCACAGATAAAATCAGAAGCCTTAGGAAGGGAACTTTCCGACTTTGTGGAATGTTACTGATTCCCCTTGTACCAAATGGTGTTTACAGACAAAGTGGTCATTACGCATATGTTGGTTAGAGTTTAGGGTTGTTCTGGCGTTGGTCTACCCACCGCAACCCTTAGAAGCAAAAGATGCGTGTGCCATATTCCTAATCGCTAAATGTTGTGTTGACACTGAACAGAACAGAATACCATTAAACTGGAGGCCCTACCAAATTATGGTTGAACGTCCCATCTATGATATTTTGCAACTGAGGCAAAGATGCCTCTTCATTTTGCAGCTGGTTTGATAATCAAGATATCGTAGTATATTTTGTTAGTAAACACAACTTCTAAATTTTCTAAAAACGCTTCGACTCAAATAATAGACCAAATGTTGCATGAGCCGCTCTCCGTGCAGCAGATTCACTTGAAGCATATCGCATACTAGAAACTCAGCTAAGATTATATGAGTCTATTTTCAACTCAAACATAATCCGTAAATTAGTGTATTTCATTAGACGCGTACATTTTTGTGTCCAAGTAGGTAAGTTTGATGGAATTATATCAAACCTGTGGGCTGAGCTCCACGAAGGGTAAAGTTTGCAGTGAGTTATCCGAGTTTGGTTTATAATGTGACATGTCAACAAAATAAAGTATCGTTCAAGTTAGTTTTACTAAACCATAGTCTACAGAATTAAGTAGTACCTGGAGCTCTTGGAAAGAAGTGGACTGGCTTTCTATCGAACGGCTAGAATATTACCTACAACTATCGTTAAAAAACAGGCACCATGGAATGAACGAAAATGTGCCAAAAACAAGTACGTAGCATTCAGTACCAGTTATGAATGCAACTTGACAACAGAAAAATAGTGCTATATGCACGCTGAAGTGACCGTACTAATTTTCTAAAACACCCATCAGTCTCGGAGGTTGACCTCGAAGGAAATATCTCAGCAGCCCTGAAGAGAATTGCTCTTTGCTAAAATTGATTAATACTCCTATGAATGTAACGTTTCTCTAGAGTGGATAAAAGCAAAACCTTGGCACTTACAAGGAATTTCTAAAGGTGAGAGGATCAGCAGTGAGGGCCAAGAATTAGTAATATGTTTCGATACCGAAAATAAATGTGCGATTGAGAAAAACTCTCTTATTGTCAGGCTTCTGGAGCACTTTTAACTATTGTTTAATATGATGGTACTAACATTTCTAATTTACCAAAAATTTTGTCTGTATACCACAAAAAATACCAAAAACCTCCCAACAAGCCCGTTTCCGGTACCGACGTCTGGTACTGCAGTGAATACTGGTAGGTGAAATGCTTTTTTGGGATTGAACTAAGACATAAAACAGTGCTTCTCAACAGTACTCTCTCCGCAATATTCAGAGAAAACACGTGCAACTTGTTAAAAATAAACCGCGGTCAAACCGCGGTGATAGCAAAAACACGTTGCACAGAGGTCCTACTGATCCATCGTAGGCAGAAACTTGACTACAAGAGGCTGATTTTATGGTGCAATATATACATCCCATAATTTTCACGACACTGAAGATAGCTGATGATTCTACATTTGTATTGCAGCTGTTGCCGGGTTCAGTTTTTAAAAGGGTTAAAGTTCCCATCCTGAGTTCAGAATGTCCACCAAATTTATCATCCGGGATTCTCAGGCCAGAAATTAAAAAGGTCGTTTTTACGCATCGCAATCAACCCTCTTATAACACTGAATCCATTTACTATTTGCTGAATTTCATGGTAAAACTCTAGCTTGCTGATATCATACATGAAAATGATACAACCAAGAATGCCTCTCTCGGATTCCCCTAGGCATACACACCATCTAAATGCGCTTATTCAGCACAAACAACAGCGGCCCCAGTACTCCTAAGCTCGATTAAAACCAAGGCATATTTTGAGATCCAGGTGTGTTGGTTTGTCACAACAGCTTAAGTCCTCTGAAGGCCGCAAAATGCACGAACAATCCACTTTTTATAGCATCTATTAGTTTGCCTGGGCTTTGGCTGAGTCCCATAGTGAAACAAAACTGTGGATACAAGCCTAAATGGACTTCCCCAAAAGGAATTTTACGACGAACGTAACTGTAACAGTGCTCTCGTTGTTGTCCGCCAAGAGTGTATCTAAGCGCTCAACATCTACAGAAGGGTCTCCACTTACTTATGACATCTTGCACCGGGTATACGGGTGATTCCTCACACATGCACTCTAAAAGGTAAGGCAACCGTGAGTGCATTTTGGGCGAATGCTGCCATCTCAACGCTGGTTTCTTTTCTAAATTTTCACTTTTCTACATTTTCAATGTTTAACACAAGGACTTTATTCTTTGGTGCTTACGCATTATATCGAATTCAATTGTGGAGAAATTGGCTTGGTAGAAACGTATAAATTCAGTGTATTAGGAAATCTAACTCAGGCTATACCACATAATTACGATTAGCAAACCAAACTTTGTCAGGTTGACAATTTCGAGCACTAAATGTCATCCTGATAATTTTAAAACCAAAGCATCGGTCATAGGGACGGACCTGAGTTACTCAAAGACTTTCGAGCAATAGATTTGTGGTGCTGCTTGACAAATTTGTCGTTGCGTAAAACGATGTATGTGCACAGCGGAAGTGAAGCTTTGGCTCTGCTTTCCGTTGGTCAAATGATCAAGGGACGGTCTAGCTGTTGTCAATGGCTATATTTATTGGCCTGATATGTTCTTTCCCTTTAAACGAAGGGAGGTTGCTTATCATTTTGAAGGGCGCCATTGAGTGCTAAATCTTACAATTTTGGCCGAAAATTGGGCTCTTATCTGGAGTCTTGTTGTCAAACGTTGATTCACCATGTGTGACAATAGCCAATAAAGAATGTAAAGGTGCAAATAGCAAGCTCTAGTAGATGTGAATATTCGCCTAAATGGCATTAGCTTAAAGTGTGCACCTGAGTTGTTCATCTCTAAAAAATATCACATGTCTGGCATCTGCTTTACAAATTAACTTCAGGTAATATAAAACAAAACTCACCCAGATTCCAGCATAACTAACCTCCCATGTCCTCTTCTTTAAGCGAATCATCCGGAGTAACAAATCCTGAACCGTCTGTAAAAGGATACGACCAACGAAATTATATGTATTGATTATACTATCCTGCGCTCGCTTGCTTGTGGGACTTTTGTTATAATCTTCTAATAATTACATTGTGCGTGGCAAAACCTGTCCTGAAGTTTTTTAAAATCAAATCATCCGAAGAACAAGCCTTCCAAAGAAACCGAATAAAATATATGCGTAGACCGGAAGGGTCCAACTGTCCATGGGTCTCATAAAGCGTTCCTCCGAAAACCGGGAGCAAGTTTAAAGATGCAAATTTGGGGAAATGGACAGCCAACTGAGGGATATGTCAACTACCGGATCCAAAATATCCCACTGGTTTAGAGCTAATCCCATGAATCTGTCGGACACTATGTACTATCCCAAAATGTTGAAACTAACGAGTCGCTGCTTTCGGTAAGCGAGGTCTTACTTAACGGGCTTTGTAAGTATCTAGTAATAGAAAATGTCACTAAGACATGTGACAAGAAAAAATTAGTTGCACGTTGAGCTCTGGGTAGGAATATAGAAAAAGGTGGTCAAATAGGAATAAGAGCTTGACAGGAGTCCTGAAAATCAAACTTCTAAGCTGAATTGGCAGACTAACGAAACCACTAGGAACCCAAAAGTGACTGCCTAAGATTCAAAAACCTAGTGTTGGACTTTGGCTTATAGGATACTTGTACCCTTCAGTCTGTCCAAGACATTTTTAGCATGGATAGTCAATGTTTTATGCCTTTAAAACCTCATAATAAGAAAATCCCCGAGGGACATTTCCATAGGACTGAAAATAACCAGCAGCTGACCTGTCAGTGCGGTCAAAAACTTGTAACTGCTTTCCCAAACACCGATGTCCTTATGCATAGAAAATATTTATATTGTATAATAAGACTGTGTATGTTTCATGTATAACTTCTAACTTTGTCAACAATAGTCTTATTGATTTCAAGATGACACTCTTGGACAAGGTTGACATTTCTAGGGTGCTACAAATAATGATCTGGTGACTGGGCAAGGAGGGGTGACAAGCACCATTGCTCCTGTAAATTTCCACCAGATGCTTGGGGAATTTACCCCGTCCAGACAATATTTCACAGAGTTAAAAGTATCCGTTTTTGAGCATCCCGTAAAATTCTCTAAAAGTTCCGGCAGTGATATAAAACTACGGGAAAATAAGTCCCTAACGGGGCCCCATCCTCACTGTTCCGGGGGAGGAATTTTTTGCGACCGCTTTCCATAGATGACCATATTCTCACCAGTATATGACACGGAAAGTATTGGCCTTCCGGTTCCAATACCCCACTGTAGACGGAGGCCAATAAACCAATGCAGCCTAATTTTACCTGTCTTTATATGCACATGAGCATGTACTGTTTGCCAACTAACTACTTCGCGCTAATCTTTACCCAACAACAATCACCAAAATATTGCCCATACACACTCTTCATCCATTTACAAAAATATTTCAATGCGAAATATAATGTTGGCTAGAGTTAATCATCCATTGTCGTGTTGCACAATCCAAAAGGCTAAACCTCTGCCCTATCGACCAAATTGTGTTCAGAAAGAGCTGACTCAAACCACCCATCTGCAGTAGCATTGTGACGTCGCACTTTACAGGGCATGTTCTCCCTTGTCTGTATTGTTCTACCCAGTTGTATATCTTGTACGTGGGTTTTGACGGCTAGTAAATTTCAGTCAGATGCTAACATGATATCATGCTATCACGTGTATCCTCGGGGCGTTCTTATTCATTCTTCAGCTCCAATAGGAGACAATCTTCAAACACTTCCAAAAAACACAGATGACAGCTGGAAGCCAGCAGGCACTTTACACTGTCGGAAAGCATTACGGTCCGATATAGATTTTCCTTTTATACTCTGGATCATTTTATTTGATTAGCTAAGGCGATATAAGCTAGCTGTCAACATCCCAATTGTGTCAGCTTAACAACGTCTTTCCTTAACAAACTCTCTCAGAGTTAGGACTAGTGCCCATTTCACAAATAATTTAATAGATTCGAATTGAATATCTTGTGTAAAAAGCACAAACTAACGCGAATGCTTCAGCGTATCATTCACGAATATTTATTGTAATACCTTGCGGTCGTCTTCTTCTAGATATCATTTTCAGTTGGCGGGTTGACCAACATTTGAAGGTCAGCACATTACTGGTTATGCCGTGTGAAACCAAACTTAATGGGCTTCCAAACTTACATGTCTCAACCACGTTTGGTTCACCTTGGATAGAAAGAGGAAAATCATACCACATTCCTAATTCTTCTAAATGATTGAAAACAAAAGTTGCGCTTATTACTTCATGTCCTCATTCTGAGGGTACATTATACTTATTGTGCTCAACGTCATAAATATCAGATGTGTTTTTGTTTCAAGCTCAGTAAGACACGTCAAAATTTCTGCGAAACACGCCATTTATTTGTGTTGCTGTAGCTTTATTGAAAAAGCTATTCTCTACCAAAAAATACTACCTCAGTTTAATGTTTCTCATTTGCATCTAGAGCAGGCACATGCAGGCACATGGCTAATAGGGAGAAATTTTTAATTGGGCAGCCACAAGGTCACGCCACAAAACTGAAAGGGATCTCCAAGGGTAAAAACCAGAACGAAAAAATTCTTAAGTTCTATTCTGCTGATATGCTCGACGCTGAATCTGTTCCACCACGTCGTTTGAGTACCCTACACATGATGTGGTTGAAACCAAAGGTTCACGTGCAGCAAATGCAGCAATAACACATATATACTGTTCTGTCCAAATTAAAAAAGTCCAGATAACCGTAAGGATATTGGAAAACGTGTGCAAAGCTCATTAAAGACATACTTTTGTTCCCATACTTTGCTAACCACTCTCGGTACGATCCTCACACCTCCGACCCAAAACATGACGCTCATTCTTTGAATTTAAATTTACTGCGGGTTCTCCAAATTATAAAAGACCTATTTTGCGTTAGTTAAGATTATGAGCCACAAAAGCCTTAAAGTAGACAACTTAGATAGTTTGACTGAAAACATCCGCGTCAGGTTGCATTTTATTTACACATTTAGAGTAATATATGCTCAAAATTAATGTAAGTCGTTCGAAAACACGAAGTTTATCGTATTGTTGACGTATGGCATACCGGTACGATTCCAGAGAGATAGACTGTCGGCAGCAAACAAACAGCGTCAAGAGATAATCTCATTGTCTTTCGCATAATTAAGCTTTATTAAAGAGGACTTTTGTGTTGTCAGCGAAATAGCTCACCAGGCTGTATAATGCATTTTTAGTCGAAACTTATACAACATAAAACTCGCTGGCCGTTCTTGTGGCATGCAAATCGAACTAATTCCGTAACATGAATTCATTTTACTTTAACAGAAGTTTTGTGCAATAAAGTTTTGGTCAATTTTTTGTCAGCCACAAAGAAACGTTATTGTTTAATTTAGTCACCGGCATCCTAACTGTTCTGTGCTTTATTATACAACCGGCTGATTAAACAACCTGTCTGTTGCCGCTGCGCATAAGTTAGGGTGTTCGCAGGATGCGAAGTGCGGTTAACTTAAACTAAACTTCCATCTTACCAAAGACGTAAATCGTTGTCATAGCTGTAAAATGAAATGGCATTTCACTGTCAGCAAACTTCTAAGACACTTAGAATCCAATCCTTAATTAGTTACACTGTACCCGGTGGATGGCCACGCCCAACTCAAAACATAAACTTGCATATTTAAATGGATGACGTTCGTGTTTAGAACATCAACGCTCAAGGACGAATGCTTCTATTTAACGCAAATTTAAAGATAAAAATGCGTATCATATTTCCGAATTTGTTAGCGGTGCTTCCAGGTTATCGCTTGAGTCACCGTCCATTCATACAAAATAAGGTTCACATGTTACTTGTGCAAGTAATCAAAACTTTTACCGAACATCTTTCTACTACTAGTGTTTAGAAGAGTCACCATAACAGCCCTATAAACAATGCACCATCAGCGGGTTGAGAAAACACCTACCATGCTAGTACATTGGGTTTTACCTTCGGATAGCCTGAGAACCCAAGTAAACCAGATGTAATTTTCCTGTTCTGAAACGTCCACTGTAGTCGGCTAGTCATTGCTTCCGACTAGTGGTTTTGTACCGATAAAATAGTTTTCACAGCGCTTGGGCAAGTAGTTTTTGATAGTGCTCTCAAAAAAAATGAATTTGAAACAGCTTGCTTTTGTCTGTCCAGTAGGTCGAGTTTCTTAGGAAGGATTGTTTGTTTGTTAAAACTACTCCAAAACCCTAAAACAAGTGTATCAACAAACGCACATAAGATGAACATCTGATGTATTTTTTCACATTCGTCATTTTATGAGCACAGTTAACCCATATTTTTCAACGATATGTCCCAATTCCAAAAAGCTCTGCTACATGAAATCTGCCGCCCTCAGGAAAACATCATCGGACATGAGAGCCTTGGAGTAACAGCCTCATGTTCTCAGTGTATAAGCTGATTAATCTGGGAATTTAACGTAGCTCAGGTAACCGTGAACTCTGATGGGATTAATGCTGTTGATACAGGCGTTTGACTTGTGAATGTTCGTGGGTATCGTGTTGAATAACCACGAACCTCCGCGAAATGTAAGTGCCTGAAACTCGTGATTTGTATGCACGGTATCTGCCTTCACTTAAAAAGTGATCATAAGGACAAAAGCACTTATATGACTTAGCTTCTATGAACCCAATAAACATCACGTTAAACAATACACCGTGTATAGTCCAAGCACACAATCCGAGGTCCTTTACTGAAAGAACCAAAATCTGCGCTAATCACTGCCAACTTGAAGCCGGGTGCGACCTATGTGTTGTGTTCAGAAAAAGAGCGATGGAAGAGACCTCAATTAGAACAACATAAATCAAACTAAATAGGGCAAATCTATTAATTTGATGGCCTAATGATCGGTTAAGAGTGTCACACAGCTTACGAGACGGACATTAGGTGCCATGAAAAATTAGCATAAACAGAAGTATACGTACTTCGACTATTTTTGGATGCAATACAGCCCATGTATGTTGCTCAGAATCAAACTAGACAATCGATTCGAGATTCCACTCCTAGAGACTTTATATTAAAGGGTAATGTCAAAAGGGTGGCCTAGAGCAAAGAAGTGCTTGACTTCGGAATGAGAGGAATGGCGGCTATTCTAAGCCTGTTGCATATTCACAGGTTTGTTGGTTTCGAAACATAGTTCTTACCGGAGATTGTTATTGTCACGTTGGCTTAAAAGAAAAACAAGTCATGGAAAAATTGAAAGGACTTAGTTGGAAAACCAACTAGGAAATATGCAAAAGTCCACTCTACAGGATTGCAAATCATTAGTAACATCCTGGCATTCTTATGTCTAAAAAATGTGCTAGCTTTTTCAGAAATCCAAATTTCCTTTGGTTAAAATTCTCCGTTTCACCCTTTACGAAAACCGAGAGTCTTACATGAATCTTTGAAGAGCTGCGGAGTTAAAACTACACTTTAGAATGAGCATGAGTCGTTTCAGTAGTTTCAGCACTCTCCCCACCTCGTTACGTTTCATAGGAGGAGACACATTAGGTTTCGTTTTGTCCTTGTACTGACCCACTGATTTAATGTAACCTTGGTGTCACTAGAATGGCCACATAAAATGCATTCCTGTTGAACTTGGTCATTCCGAGTTCATCTGAATTGTCAAGTTGCAACAGGCAAACGTGTTTATGTTACTTTTTCGTTTCAGTCGATGCATCGGGAAACGAAGAACCAAAGGTTTGTCCTTAAGTAGTCGCCGGTTGCTACACTAAACCGGCACTATCTGCACCACCTGCTTGGTTATGAAAACGCTCAGGATTTATGTTGTTCTTAAGCTCCTTCCTTCTTCTGGTTATTGAAGTGCTAACCGGTGACGCAACTGCGTACAACATGCGCCTGCAGACTGTATTCCTCTCACGTAGTATGGTGCGGCTATCCTGCGACAATAATTGCCACATTGCTTGGTACAATCAATCAAGAGCTGCTCCAATTTAAGCGTAATTCTGCGCGACCTTATCGTCGTACTCTTATCATGATCTAAAAAGGAATATCTTATACAATGGAGATTCAACGAATCTCGCAAATTTTAGGCAAGTCATAACTTCTCAGATGAGTATGGATTTTTAATGTTGTTTCCGCACTACGAATTCATGACAAGCGGTTCTTCTGTCGACAAACCGGGGAGCACTACTCAAAGCTTTGAAACCAAATTATTTTCCGAGAAGATGGCTTTAACCTACATTTAGCCCACAATGTTCATTGGCTGCATGAAGTTGGAAAACTATATAAAAGTGACTTTTTTATAAGGACTTGCCTCGTCTCCATTCAGGGTAAAAATCAAAACTCACACAGGTGAGATGGAATTCCGTCTGAAAAATTAACCAACAATTATGTGACAAAAAAGCTTGCTTAAACACTAATCAACTGGCGTGCGTAAGTTTTTTTAACAAAGCGTCAGTTCTGCTAAGCTCAAGGGAATACAAAATTTTTGGCTGAAATTCTATCCATAACAACTCCACTGGCGTCTATCAAATTCTAATATCATTAACTTTCTGTATCTTTCCACAAACCATACTGGAATGCCGATTGTAACCCCATGGGGTTTTCTACTATTGATTCAAGAACTATACAACTTTCCAAGAACTAACTGGTTTTTATCAGTGCTGAACAAAACTTAATATTCAACATATACAGGAAGATCTCTAAGGTGCCTTCGAAATTTCGTTTTTCCAAAGAAAAAGTGACACCTCGCAGATTCCTTATCCGCAAATTTACTATCTACGTAAAATTATTATAAAAACTTTGAAGTACTGGAACACTAAACAATATCAACCTGCAGACCATGCGATGTAATTTCGTGTCTGACCATACCAAACATTACATTTTCATGAAAGAATCCGAGGTACTCTATACAGGGACAGAATTAGTCGACGCCATCAATACATTCTCAGGTGGAACATACAACAGCAGAAATGCAAGCTGCGGAGTGTCAATTACATATCACAATGGATTCCAGGTTCTAGTAAAGTGATTCACCATATTAGTTAGTTACACTCGGAGCTTGTAGATGATCAGCGTTGATCATCCATTGCTTCTACTGCCCAAGCATGGATAAATTAACACTCTAATACAGGACTGGGAATAACTGCATGTTTAACTTACCAGTCAAAGTTACTGTCGGGTGAGCTGGTATAAAAGAAGGGGTCAACTCACACGGCTGCAGGAACTAATCACATTTAGATACTATAGTCAGTGATAATTAAGTCGTTGCATTGTAGTTAAACAGGGCGTGTTTAGCAAATGTTACCCCCTTTTCACCAGTAGTTTTCTGGTCTGTTGAAATGAAAGTTATTTTGTCTAAGGGAAGGGCGAGTTTTGGGTTTATTTGCCATCGTCTCCAAAAGCGCTAATCCGAAGTTGCATTTCAGTCTGCATTTCCAGCCTGCGCTGAAAGCTCATACTCGCTGTAAATCTTTCATTATTTTTTCGAATGGTCAGCTTTGTGAATTTCACAAGGACCTGAGGTATTCAAACCCGAACCGTTACCGCTGACAGAGGAAATTCTACCAGGTAGTTGCGACCTGATGATGGACTGATACATGCAATAAATCTTTTACTATTATGGAATCCACTCAAGTGTAAGCTGTTCACACCATCAACTATACAACCGTGAATGAATAATGTTGCTTAGTTGCACCCGGTAAGATACAACCTTATTTGGATTCCCACAAAGCACGTGATAGTAGTTTTTAGCTTGTTAACATAAGATGACATCATTATTAAGACAATTTATGCTGGAAACATATTGACCCCCAAATTCCTGCCAATGTCTGCTGTATTTTTGTAGCACCTTGATTCACTGTCCACCATCAAGTCGAAATTAGTATTTTCCCTGTATTAGAGTGCGCTTCCATTTTCACTGGTAACGTCCCCCCAAACAAGCTTTGCTTTACTGCTGGCCACTTCTACAAGCTTGTCGATTGATTCGGTGAGAAAATGCTGCCCAACTCTAGAGAAAAACAGGTCCGTTTGTCTACGCGAAACAGTTATGCAGTAGGCTGGTATTCACCACCGGATTCCTTTAACCTATTGGACACTTTTGATGTTCTTCGAATGGGATAAAAATGGGATAAAATGCCATGTGTGGTTCACGCTGGATCATGTGCGCTACCAGATAAAAGAACGTTACCCAATATAATCCCCAGCATCTGGCACCAACAGTTGAACAAGTAAAAACAGCCTAAATCTGCCACCACTCATCACTGATGTATAATAATTACCCGATTGCGGGGTCGACTAAGTGACAGAAATCCGTGGAACACACTAGGATAGCCCAGTGATCAAACTCACCCGTGGGATATATTGGAAACAAAAATGTATTTATCTGATGCTAACCTGTGCTCAATTCAACCTGAGATACGGTGCTCACAAAGGGTACTTCTAGCATATCTGAATACCAAGGTGGTTGACGATATTTGGCCAATGATGCAAAGCAGAACCTGGGCAATGGGCCAAGTCTAGTCTTTTGGTGTGGAATGGAGGGCTAAGTCAATAATGAACAGAACTGTGACCACGTCTGCTAGTTACTTAATCTGCACAGGACGGTCTACAAGCCTGCTCAGAATTTGGGCTGCAAAGGTGGTGTAGTGATTTACTGCGGTATTACTTCAGAAGTTTCTTAGCCTTAGTGTGTATAAGGACTGTGCGCGCAGCTTCAGTGACAGTATAACAAGACGCTAGTCAAGCCTACGCGCTTTCCCCTATTGTACTTCTGCAATACTCCAAAACCAAACAGCTGCAATCATTTCATGGTTCTGTAACACAGAGCAAAACAGAAGCTCACAGCTGAATCAATGGTGGTTGCTTGTTTTTAGCCCAGCAATGGAATTAAAACTGGTGAATGGCACACTACACTGATAATGTTTTAGGTTTGACCGGATTTTTCCTTAGTTTAATTTCACGGAGGTAATATTCGTGGAAATTGTGACATTATTAAGGTCTCGTAAGGGGATATAGTATCAGGCAAATAGAAAGCGTCAATCCGTAAGCGCTAACATGATCACTCAATGTGGACTTTCTGGGTTTGGTACACGGGTGACACTCTCGGATATTTCAGTTTATGGCAAAAATTGGAAAACTAAACTTTGACTGCGGTGTCAACACCAATTTTATGTCGTTATGTAAAAGTCCTTAGGGCCGGGAAATAAAAATATGTTGTCTAACATATCAAAAAAAGCAATGTAGAGTTTTCTTACGTCGGTTCCCCTTATTGCGTATGTCTGAATTGTCTGGAATCAGCAACACAACACTTTAGACCAGATAATCTCACCAAAAGGGCAAAAACATACAAGTTAATTGCAGAATCATAAGCTGGGCATGCTCAGTAAGTTGGCAGCTTTAAAATTTACTTTCAGGGTCATTTACCCACGAAAGTGGAATGATGACGCTTTGGTATAAATCGAACAACTTGTAGTTCAACTAAAGCAACCACCTCATGGGACGCATTAACCACTACTTAGATGATCATGTCAACCGCCGTCAGCAGTAGTTTTACGTGAACTAAAACGTAATCTCCTTAATCTGTACTTCCGACGACGCGCGTCACAGTAAGTCCTTCGCATTTGTTTACTCAGCACAGGATGGTCGGAAAAAGTTCAGTGCCTCACATATGCCGCGCAGGTTTCAAGATTTTCCAAATATAGAACGTAAATTTCCACCCAGTCCAACCATTGCGCGCTGGTCAGCTTGCGTCAAAAGGTCATTTCTTAATAGGATGAATTCATTTCATACCTAGCCTACACATCCCCACCTAGAGTAAGTACCACACGGGGTACCATCCTTAATAGTTTATTCCACCATTGGGGTTTCCTGTAACTTTACAGTTGACTGATATGGTGGATAAACGTGAGGTCTCATGCCATGAGAGTGCTTATGTCTGAAAGGTTCACGGATGGTGAATAACCACTGTATCCAGGGACGTCACACTGTAGACACTTGGTGGACTAGTAATAAAACCTCACGCGAAGAAACGACAGACTGCGTAGTTTGTCTGTTTCCTGTGGTTATAAAATGGAATGAAATGGTATGTTTTCCGTGATGTAACGTTTTGGGATAAATCATCACGAACGTGTGGTTGATGACTGCCTGATTTTTACTCCAAATCTAGTTAAAACGACCACTGTAGGCTTCAACTAAAATTTCGTACCACACCTGAAGTCAGTGGAAACTAGAAAGCAAAGAAAGGGTGCACGATCATCTTGTCCATTTAATGACCTGGCGTTAGCATACATTTTATTCCATCCAGTAAAGATAATTAAGATAAATTAAGATTAATTTTGCCCTACAAACAACATGAGTAGCGAATACATAGCCTTGAAATTTCAGAGTAATTCACTGTAAGTGGTAGCAGCACACCAAATTTAGTTAAAACATTTCAAATACTACTTGGTAGATACGCTGACTGATTTGCTGGAAGCAATAAACCAGATTGGCTGGGTATTTCGTAATAAACGATCAGGTTGGTCATTTGTTCATAAAGTACATTACCCTGATGTACATCGCCAGAAGGCGAGTAAATAAATGCAAAAAATTGAACTTTTTATTCAATTGTCTTATTTTTTTAATTTTTTAGCTGAGATCTCTAAAAAGTCTGAAATCGTAGAAAATACGATGGTAATACATAGGCTAAGCTGGTACTCTCTAGAGTGTGAAACAAAACAGCAAATAAGTTGATGCTGAATAGATAACATTTATGTTAATATTTTGTGGGGATTTAGAAATGTTCAAAATAATATTCTGTCCTGTAAGTAAAGCTAATCTATGCGGAGAATCATTACACAGCTGCCTCTTTCTTATTGAGACTAATTGGCAGTGCGCTACAAATAAAATTTCATGGAGATACGAACCCACAATCTCCCGTTCTGGAGTTCGAACACCTAACAGTTTAACCCCGAGCGGTTGCTCAGCAGCGATTTACTGGCATTTGGGCGCCCTCTCATCATTTAATTGGGGCATCCATATTGCATGTAACTTGTTGGCACGTTCCTTGGGTGTGTCCTCATTAATCTAAATGTACTCAGGCTCATGAAATAATCGAATGAAAGTAGGTAAAACTGCTCTGTAAACTGAGTTCACTGCCACAATAGGTTCCGGGTTCATTCAGATAGCGAATCGATGAGAAAACTATCAAAATAGCATTTGGGTTTGCTCCCCAGAGTTACAGTTACTTGCCTAGTTAATATAATTTAAGCTGACGGGGAACAAACCAGTTAAATAACTAGGCCACAAAACAAGGCTTAACATTAATGTGGATTACCGGAATGACTTACTGTACTTAACGATCCGAACAGGTCCTTCAACGTTAATGACGTGGACAAAATAACTGCAATTAAACATCTGCTCAGTCTTGAGCAATTCGAGGAAATTCGTGTAATGTAGTGTGCTGAAAAAATAAAGCACGGCTCTCGATCTTCACACATCAGTTTTTTATTGTCAAACACACCCTTATCTAAATGTCATGTTTACAAAAAAGGCTGGGCGAGAAAAGTCTTTTGGAAATAATCTCGACGTTTACTAGATCACCAAACTCTAATTTAACACAAGATAGGCTGTAATGCGCTCATAAAAGTACCAGAGGATAGACGGCTTGATAAAAGTTAAAAATTCCTATCCGAAGCATCCTGAAACGACATCCACCAAGTAGCTCGCGGCTCCAATACACAATGAAATTTGCCCACAGGTGGACACTTTGAGAAATAAATGCTGCTCAACTGTTTTTCAGTTGTTTTTTTAAATATTAATTCCGGATAATACTCTATCGGTACGTTGCAGCAAGCTGTCACCCAAAATGGATCCACACATTTTTAAACGCTGACCAGACTGCCATTAGAAAATATACCTGTATCGATAAGATGACTTTGTGAATGGCCAGTGATGTCACATTGTTTATCTGTCCTTACCATTATCACTGTAGCTTTCTAGAAGGTGTATATTTACCCAAACTTGGCTACCTCATCCCTTCCAAAGATTCCATCTTTTTTTTTAGAACTCTGCAGAGGTTCTATAGAAATTAATGTAATGCAACAGACAACTCTTTTACCCTAAGCATAATTCAGCGCGAAAACCCTAGCACATAGATAAGTAGGATAATTTACACATAAAATGACTGAAAAGCAACCCTTCAAAAATCTGTTGAAATCACTTCAACTGACGACCAATACAAAGATTAGGAGAAAATACATATCATTTATGATGTATGCTGCGTAGAAACAAGCAATATGTGACCGTGTTGAATGCTCCAACTTTATGCATATAGTACCATATTCACAAGGCCAACTGGATTCATTTTTGCAACCACGACATCGTATTTACTTTGCACAGTAATGATGACCATTCATGCGATCAGTATGCAAGCGTGAATACTATCGCAAACTTACCGGTGATTTTCAAAAGCGGATCTGAGAAGTCGTAGGCATTGTGAATTCCGGCATCTTCTCGGAATTCGGTTTCAGAAATACCGAGCTCCTAAGATAGTTCTTCTAAGGTGACATTAAACTATGTCCAATCCAATAAATAATTATCTCGTTAGCCATATCTCACTCATGTTAGCCTTCGCCAGAACCTAGCGGTCTTTGAGAAGAAATTTTTAAAGACATTTTTTCTACCACAGATCGTTATTGCCGGGATTATATGTCAAAAATCCAACTTGCGTTAGAATTGGTAGGAAAAAACATACATTGGATAAATTTTACCACAATGCTGTTTTCCTCGCTATCTGCGTACTATGGAGTATCCTGATTCTAAAGAATGATAATTTAAACCAACAAAATAAAAAAGTTTTTCAACTCAGTCATTTAACTTTCCTTAGAAAGAGTGAAAATGAAGGATAATTTAATCATCCCACAACTGCATAAACAATGAGTGTTTAAGAAATCCTTGCTTCGCCAATCCTATATCACCACTCACTGTTCAACCACGGGGTCCACATTACTTACTCACGTGTTGATGGGCCTCTTGAGTGACGACATCTAAGTTGGACGTGTCATCAACCTCGTGAATTGTCTTTCCGCCTAAGATTAATACAGTCTGTTAGTAGTAATGGTGCTTTATAGGGTTCTTTAATGTGAGTTGGGGAATGACTTTTATCCTCTTTGGGTGAGACTTCAGTAAGTTACTGATCAGCCCATCGCTGATCTATCTATCTATCTATCTATCTATTTCTGACTAAATTTACTTTGTCTAGTGTGATGACGCTGCGTGGCACGCAGACCATTTTAAACCGTATTTCGGGCCAATCAAGTCAATCATGTATAGAGGTAATACTCATTCAACCAGAGAAACTTTCGATGTCTGGAATATGATTACTGCGCGTTAGATATTTGTCAGTGTGACCAGTATACTTAGCTAGATAAGTCGGAAGTAATGGAAATAACTGGTGACGAAAATGCTGTCCATTCTTTACCACTAACAATTTATGTGTAGATATTGAAATAGGACGGTTTCAGCTCTACTGATTCTTGAAATTAGAAATGATTTTTAGCCTAAGCAGACCTTACTTTGTTTGCCTAAAGTATTTCAGACCTTGGATCTACTTCGGACCGACTTTCGGGTTTACCGGCTCAAGTTTAGTCTACCGTGTTGCAAAAGGCCTTTCTCGTATTTGCCGATCGCCGAGATGTATTGAATTAGTCCTTTCGTTTGTTTTGCTGGACATTAGTTTTGGATACTTTTTGGTTGTATTTCTTGGCATAATTTTGATTCCCAATGTTTCTTACCTTCAAATTCTGAATGGCTACCCCATTTCTCTAAGCTAGATTCCACTAACCACATGACTGATTTTGTTTCAGTCATCAGTTCCCTCGCCAGCCTTGTTTCTTCTGCGAAACGAGTCTTTGACGATGATGCCTAAACAAAGGTTTCGTTTACTACAGTGCATCCTTCTCATGAATTTCCCGCTCCGATGTAAGCTTAAACATTTTTCATTAAATTTAGCTACTCTTTCTCGTATGCAATATCCACTTCCACCTCTCAGCATATTTACGGGTTATCTGCAGGTTTTCATCCGCCTAGAGATGTTTTCCACCGGACGCTTAGTCATTAGGGGCTAGAAAGGTCATGTTTTTTTAATCTGTAGCATGATCTAATTGGCTTTTCGGCTTTCAAACCAAACAAATGCACTTCATATGAAGCTTTAACATGTCAAAAGCTAAGAAAAAAGAAGGAATCGTCATCACTCTCTTGCAAGGCAACCTAACCACCTGGTTATTATCTGCTTACACGATTCACTATCGTTTGCATCTTCGCGTACTTACAACAGCGCGAATGAAAACACGAATAATTATTCCGCATTCGACCCCCATTCAACCCATTATGAGACAATCATCATTCATAGCAGAGCTAGATAACAGCCTTGATAGAAGTCTCCTGTCGGGCGAACATTGTGAAACGTCGTTCAAATCATCTAAGCCCCATCAGTTAACATCACTGCTACTTCCAGCCAGTGTTTGTTTGAGCAACAACTGCCTCACCCTCCCGTCCGATTGCAATTCTTAGGCCACTCATGTCAGAGATTCCAAAAATTGTGCCCCAAGAAATGTTTACTACCTATTTCGACCTAAACTTTTCTGAGGATCATTACACCTCAAGATGCTGCTGCTGCTACACTTACAGTGGAGCTGTCTGCTTTAACTTTTCCTAACCGTGCGCATTCAGAATAAATTGGTAGGTTTGATCGGTTACCTGGAAAACTACTCGTCTTGATCTGCGTCTACAAGTGCAGATAACCTTCATTGAAGCTAGAGTCTCCTGTATTAGTAGTTCGCTGTTTTAGCAGCACAACTATTCCATTTGCCATCGGACTTCTTCGAGTTTGTTCCATCAACTGAAGAACCAAAAATCTTGCCTCCGAATCACAATGATATGCTCTCTGTTCGCAGGTTCTTATGACTTCCTGATTTTTAAAAGCAAAGTTTATCACCACCTGTCCGTTTTGGTATGCCACTTATCTATCAGTAAGCTTTCTCAAGGGTTTTTTAAGAAAGGCGTTACGAAAGACAGTAATTCATTGTGCGACGTCTTGGATGATTTTTAAAAGTTTTATCTGTTAGCTTCTGACATGGCTTGTCGAGCGTATCTGTGTAATTGTCAAAAAGACTCGTGATACGCACGATAAAACACTTGAAATTTTCTCCGCTTCTAATCATATGTCTTTGTTAGCAGTGTCTTCTGTTGCCGAGTTCGCTGAGGAACTAACCAAAGTAAGTGAATTGCGTATTTAATTGAGGTCTAGCGTTGCACGCAAGTGTGTGTTGCATGTATGCCATCTGAGGGTTACTTCTTTAGCCTTCTATTTTTTGTTAATGACACTATCTTGCCTTTAAATAAAACCAATACACGTTGCAAAAATCACATTTTTCCAAGTTCTGTTCCTTTACCTCTAGATGAGGATCAACCCGGATAAGTATCTTTGAAACAACGAGTGCGATCAAACGACAGTAATGCTGTTGTGTTGACTCAATAAACCTCGTAAACATCCACCAATAATGTTTTCAATTCTCACGAGAAAAGCAAGGTCGCATTCAAAGAAAACTCACGGCAAAATGCGGATGAAGCCAAAATTGCTGCTAAAACGCAACATATCATTATAACTGGGGAAAGGGTTTTGTACGTAATCTTTAAGTCTTTTAGCCTTGATGTACCTCTAAGTAATGTGTACTGGAATTAGTGAAAATTAGATACGGACGATCATAGCATGATATGCGGTATTCGAGTTCAGACTCTTGCATCCCATATGTGGTTGCAGTGGGGTTATAAGCGAGAATGATCATACTGAATAATCGCTCTTAATACTTTCCTGGTCAGATTCACAAAGCATATCGTTCTCAATTATCTTTCCATTTGAAACTTGGTCCTTCAAAAAAGGCTCTCCTAATTTTGGTCACAGTGCTTAGGTAACGGCAATTTTATATCGGAGAAAATAATGCAAAACGTACGAAAGCTGTCGGGAGCTTGGTCTTGGATAGATAGAAAATAAGTAAAGAGGCAAGATAAATTGCCTATAAAACATTATACATTGGTCCTCATGTTAATGAAAGAAAACCAGAAGTTTTTTTAAATTTTATCGTAAGCTAGATTCTGGAAACTACCTAGGACCCCAAAGTTATATAACGGAAATCGAATTATCAATCTGTTTCTTAGCATACCGGGTGTTGTTCGCAGTATTGTCCGAATCATCTTGTTAGCTCAAGAAAGTGTAATAACAGACTGTAGATCAGGTGATTTTAGACGTTTTTGTCAACTTGTGTTTTCTGAACCATTTCCCGGGAAAATTCATTTGGCTATCATTCATGACATCCACCGTGGCTAGCCAAGTACAAAGCGAGGTAAATCAATCATGTACACTTATCGTGAGAATATATTTGGGATGTGTGAAACCTTACAACGGCGCAATAAAACGTTAGAACAAAGACCTGAAAATAACTTTTTGTCGGGAACAGATAGGGTTCGGAAAGCTCACAAATGATTTTTTCATGAACTGCACTAAAAACTACGCGGATGCGACAACCAGATGTATTCTACCAGATTTAAGGGCTACAAAGTCATGGATGAAAGACCATACAGCTTTCAATATTCTCTACATATGAAGGCGAAAAAAAACATGGGTTCGACAGGAACCGTTTTTGCATACTTGGTTAAGCAAGAGCACGGAAAAAACCTGAATTTTAAGAAGCGTGTCTTTGGAGCGGCGACCGTCAGAAACACTAAAATTTTCCTAGTCTATGTTTCACAAGGGACAACAGGCATATGGAACTGCGAGTGGACACTGCACAAAGAACAAAGTGGAAAACCCCAGCTAAAGCGAGTGAATCGACTCGAGTAAAACATGCCTTGAAACAATAAATTAATGAACCCAGACAAACAAACACTGGAAAAATGCAAAAGCAAGGCATACAACTGTCCAATCAAAAGCAAAGGAACCAGTCACCAAGCAAAAGGCACCAGAAGAGCACAGTCAGGTTTCCAAACTTAAGAAAAACCAACTCATTACAAATTAAGGACAGACCATGCAAAACTTAGCGAAGTAGCGACTGAAATAGACAGTCCATGAATGGCCAATCGAATTCAAGGAAGAGGGGTCACAAGCTCATATTACGCTATGAATTGGCCAATCAGAGAAAAAACCAGTTATCAAAATGACATTACCTAACGAGTTGTTGAATGCAAACTCCTCGACACAGTAATGATTGCCGAGGGCTAATTAAAAAATTACACCAGACAATACCAAATAATCCACGGAAACTACATAAAACCAGCGGGCTAGGTGCAAGTGACCGCTATGTCACGCAGTGATGAGGTCTTGTGTATTGATTTCCTAGCCTCGCGAGTGGATCATCATCATCATCATCACCAGTCAGACTCCATATTCCCACATACAGTCAGTGTAATAAGTTGTATTTTATCTTTGTGCTAGCGGTAGTATTTGCTACAAACTTAAATGAAACTTTCATTATCTTTGAAGGTTATAATATACCCATCGAAAAACAGGGTATAATTTAAACCGAAATGTCAAATCAGAACTGACCTCTGAACTCGTATTCTGGAAAATCTGTAGCGGAAATGGTTTGTCCATTCGAACCAACGAAAACAGACGTATTTTTGTATTTATTAGCAAGCAGTTAATTTGAAATTTCCACTCAATCCCACACCTCCCATCATTCAACAAAGACACGCGGACTAGAGTGAAAAAAAAATTTTTTTACTTAATTACGATGAGAAAAGGGAAGAGAATACTCAGGTTTGAAAACCATCGAGATGCTTATCGAAATTTACCTCAAAAACGTTATAATGTCCTTGAACCTCAGATATTTACTGTGGCATTACGAAATTGCAACTTCAGGGTTCCTGACCAAACTCGGTTCGTTGGTGCACACTAGTTAACAAAACTGAGGTTTGAATAACTCTTTTCAACTGTTCTTTAATTTATTCCTTCAGCAAAACGCACTCAATAATACATTCCTTTAGATGCCCACCCTGTGCCCCTCTCAGTAGTTGTGTACTTTCTTTCGAATTGGATCTGCATACCGTTGAACCAGAATATCACTTGGCGTGCTGATTATGCGTATCGGCCCTAAATTTAGAAAGAGTTAATCAGAATGCCGTGTACTAAACGAGTTTATTTAACCGTGAAAAACTGGGATACATTCAGCATAGCTTTTACCTGATATTTATTACTCCTCGTTGCAGCGCGTGATTCTCGGGTACGTTATAAAAGCTTGATAAATTACACTTCTACCAGTTGCAATTGACCTGACTAAAGGATATTGTTTCACTCACGATTAAGCAACCTCCAAAGCAAGATTTCCTCTCTCGCTAGAAGACCACAGTATCTACATTCTAAATCTGTCACAAGCACGTTGACTTACGTTCGAATTGTATTTTCGTAGCACCTAAAATTAGATGGACACTTTCTGGAAAGCTCTCATACAGCAAATTGATTTAATAAGACCCGAGTTGAGGTATCGCACAAATTAACTATTTGCCCTGCACAAGTTGCCGCATTGATTTTTTTGGTTACTGGTCTGATAAAAACGATACTACTTGGCCCCAAAATTCCTGGATGACATTCACGGATACACCGAGAGCTTTACTTAAAGTCACAAATGAAGAGTGATGTTTGGCGTACGAACATAGTTGAATATATTTGTTATTTGTGGAAGGACAAATGAGAGTGCAGGATCGGAAAATTGGACCATATATAAGGAAGTTACCTTGGTCAAGAGGGCACTTACTAACTTGCAGTTGACCAGGATACTGAGTTGGAGTGTTTATAAACTTTCAGTGTTGTGACAAGAGAGTATTTAGTTCAATTGCTGGGCTACTAGTGACCACCAGTTAAGAAGGCTCTATGACTTATCTGGGTCTTCGACTGTTTCACCAGCCAGGTCACGTGGTACTTTATGGCTTCCTAGCCATCTGGACCAAGATAGAGGAAACCAGAGCAAGTCTGATCACATCTGTTGCAATACATGGTATATTTTGTGGAAATTGCCTCGTAATTCTATAAGTAATATAGGAGTGTGCAAAGGAAAACATCAGTTTTCACCTAATTAGACTGGTTGGGCTATACAGCTAAGTTGAAGAAAGTTTATGTTGTTTCCTAAAACGCAAACCGTACCTCTACCGGGCGTGTACCACCTGTCTGTCCTCCGCACCCGATGAATTCCTCCTCTGGTAGCCCACCGTGCATATGATTACGTGATACTGTATAGCATTATGTGGAAACGCAAGAGATCAACGGACTTCGTGCGTTGTTTCTCATCGTTTAACTTGTTGCTAATGATAACCGCATTGCTATCACATTATGACAGACGGATGTCTCTCAGCAAGCAGCTGCGAGTTTTCACACTGCCATTATCCCTTCAAATTTCCTCACACGAATGGCTCCACACAAACCGTCGTTTTTATTATAGCTCACACATACTTCAGCCAAACGAGAACAAGTAATCAAATAACTGGATCATCCGACAAAGACTGAAGAGATGTTTTGGCAACTAGCATTTCACCAATATCAAAAGCTGAAAATGGAGAAGCATTGGAGCAAGCTGTGCGCTACTGTTTGAAGACAGATCAACTAAAATGTCCGTACTTGGACCTTGTCGGACATATAATTGGCTTCAATTGATGTATGAAATTCTACTGTTGTTTGATTCTGATGGGATAAACGGCTTGACGAGCACTAGTGTCAAGGTGACTAGGTGAATGGTCAAGGTCTGGACCAGTCTCCTCAGTCACTAGCCGGTTTTGGCATGAAACGAGGATAATGGACTATATCTGGTCTGCTTCGACGGATTTGGCACAGCCTTCAGTGTCTGCCTCTAGACAAGTAACTACTCACAAAATGGGCAAAACTGGATTTCCCCTCCAGCGACATTATTACTTGGAAAAAGTGCCTATAATTTTGTTTCTTTGTGGTGTTTTAGCACGCAGCCTGCGACTGTGACTTATACGAGCGTCAGAATCCAGCATGGTTTTGGTGTCAGTCCAACAAATATGCATTTAACCCGCAAAAAGACTTGCAAAAGTGGGACCTGTATACACAATGAAGCGATAAAACCTGGCAGAAGCAAAGTGGACGCATGCAAAATAACAACAGGTTGGGGCTGGCCTATTTTATCTGCATAGAGGTGGGTAGCAAATACGTGCAACTGTTCTTGTTTTTGCTGTAAACATTTACGTCTTAGGTCCTAACGTGCTTCGTTTTTGCTTTGTGAATCGACCTCGCTTGCCCCTTTACAGGCGACAAGCTGATGGGATTTCTGTCAAAATCTATGAGGCCTATTCCCAAACTCATCCTCTTTGCAAGGGATCAGCATGTTTTTTGAGTCCCGTCGGAGTCACAGTCCGGAAAGAATCAAATTATGACGAAGTTAG
Organism: Clonorchis sinensis; assembly: GCA_003604175.2. NCBI lineage: Eukaryota > Metazoa > Platyhelminthes > Trematoda > Opisthorchiida > Opisthorchiidae > Clonorchis > Clonorchis sinensis. The sequence continues at coordinate 50,362,012 of CM030370.1, forward strand.
TATAACATCCACTCCTAATTATAAATTCAATGAGCGTAAGTGGTCTCCGTTACAAAATCATAACGGGTGAGGTTGCCGGCTCTGATAACATCCGTTTAGACCTATTGGTGGCTTTCCAAAAGTTCCTGTCCGTTAGTCCGACGCTCTTATTGCGCTAAATGCTTTCATGCAGCACTGCAAATAAACGGCACAAACCACCTGTGGCTCTCAGATATGCAAAAGAGTTTAGTTTTTTCACCACTGAGAAATGACTACTCCAATTAGGATACTGTCAATTCATATTTCAAAGGCTGGAATAACCTATATCTTACCCTGACACAGCCATACAGGTGCATCAGATTGTGAAAGATCTATTCGTTAGACAGGCACAGTGTCGCATTTGGACATATTTGTGTTTGTTATGCAAACATAATTAAACAGCCAAATAAGAAGTATGTGAAACAGAGTGAATAAGTTTCAAAAAAACGGTGGGACCAACCAACCCATTATATCATCTGTAGACCTCAGGTTTTCAACAATATTAATTTCTAAATTTCTAGTTGCTAGTTTCCGGACACCTCTTATGTCACAACTCTAGTTTAAGGTTTTTCGTTCTGATACTGAGCTCACTCAACCTCAACCTTTCTTAGCATCATACATGGAAACCAGGCGTTTGGCGCTGGAAAATTTACTGAACGGCACAGATCGTCCCCCTTAAATCCTAGCCAAACTTTTTTGGTTACCATTCTTAGCTAATAAAGTCCTGATTTCTTCCGATGTTGGGTCCCTTATTGTTTCCTCTCTTATCAGTTACTGTTATACCTGACTGCCGTCCTTTTGCCGGAAAAAGACTTGCCAACGAGGAACACAACAGCTTTCTTGCACGCAAGCGAGTGTGAAAGTACAACGGTCTCGCGCTATATTCTGAAGGGCACTGTTTGACCCTGATGCAAGGCTGTCTGATCAGCGGTTAGTGGAGTTTGATGGTCTCACTAGGTTTTGGGTATTCCAGGATAATCTTCAGGAGTTTAACCTTGCTGACAGCCACCAGGTTGATGTTTCGGAATTATTCGCCGTGTCCAGACTTCATCCCAGGAGCGCTGTTTGCATCCTACAGCATTTAATTAGAACTAAATAAGTGCCCATACATGAGGAACTTTTCCTCTTCTAAAAATAAACATCTCAATTGAATGCTTCTATCGGGGTTCTGGGTTAACATTTTCTTGTTGATCAGTTCTGATTTTCATGAACAAATATTAAAAGATCTGTCTACTAAAGACCTGTAACATATTTAAAACGGAAACAGTAAAGAAAAGTTTACAACACATGGAAGTAGCTAGCTATCTTTTTCTTCATTTGGCGTTTTCGCCAAAAAAAATACAACACGGTCCGAAGCAAGTTGTTCCGCGTTCGCATCCAGTGTAATTCCGCCTGCGCTGTAGAGTTTGGTGGTTGTTTGGTCACCAGTCTTGGGTAAAAATGCATATTTCACACCAAAGCCAGTGAATCAATGTTAATCAATTCCCTGCCGTTTTCAAAGACAGCCAGAAACCAAACACCCACCTAGGATGTGTATCTCAGAGTAATGATCTGTGGAATGTAAGATATAATAAGATTAAACTTTATATTTTTTAGATGTAATCCTATTCCAGTAAATAAAGTGAACAGGACTATACCAAGAGACACATGGTCATCATAGCTAACTACCCAAAAATGAGATTGTACAAACGCATACTAATCTGGAAAGACATTCAACTAGTAAGCAGTTTTAGTTTCTAATTTTCGGATGAAATTTATTAGAAAAAGGGTAGTAATGTGCTCAAATCCAGTCAATGCACCAGTTAATAATCTAGTTCCAACTCTCAGGAATAATTTGATGCTGGGGTTGGCTGGGTTTCTTTGACTTCACCGCGTACCGCTGAAGGATACCGATACTTACGTGGAGTTTTATGGTGAAGAAACACAGGCGCTAGTGAACACCTTAGATTTCTTGCTAAGTCCTCTATGTTTGAAGGTACATCCGCTTACTCCTAAGTGTGCTGGGGGAGGAGAAAAGCATATTTAACTTCCAGAAAGACATCCTTAACGGAGATTTCAGTAAATCGATTTTTTTAACACTGGATTGTGGTATGGTTCGGTTTATTGTCAGCTCATCTCAGGCGCTGCAGAAAAGGTCCAGGTAAGCGAATTAAGTATGCCGTCGGTTTCAACGGTTAGCTAGTTGCGCCGAATAAGTATATGAAGGAAACAACTGCACAACACTGTAATGCTATGATAAGATCCCAAAAAACCTAGCCACACATAATATTCACTCTTCACTTGTACTCATTAGATGGGTGTATTTGAAACCAATAGCTTCACCCTTTGGTCGTCGTCACATATTGTGGATTTCATGATCACGAATCTGTAGACCTCTTTTAAACAGGCGATGGCATAACATAATCATTAGTTTCTTCCGACGGCTGCCTCCGAAACCAGAGGAGCCTAACAAGGACATTGACTGAATGTTTACTTATCTACTGAATGATCCTGACAAGGATGTCGTAACTACCATCCTTAGATGAACGTTAGGACGAAAATGTGGTCATAACCAGATACCTGGTTATTTCGGCGGAACTCGAAGTCAAATGTTCGGTATACAATGATGACTTGTTAGATATACACTCTGAAAATACATTCGTGGTCAAATGTTTCGTTAGCCACAAGCTTGGATAACCGCATCTCTTCGTGGGGCACGTAAGGTTGTTGAAGACTGACCTATCTGTTATGGCATCCAGACAGTGAAAATTCCTTCGCTATATAGACTGTCCCCCGTATCAATTCCTTTGTGTGAATGCATTCGTGCACGTCAGTTTCGTAGTGCAGCTTATTCAATAATTGGTTAAAACTCTAGAATTGACCCACAATTTTTGTGCAAGCTGTCGGATATAAAAAAATGCATGACCCCTATTTGTTCCAGTACAACATTCTCACCTGGGGTATTAGCGTCCAAGTAACCGGGCGCTGAAGTTCCCATAAAAAATCGGTGTTACTTGCATTAAGTTGTGCCGTTATACTGTTATCAAAACAGAGTAATCAAAAATCCATTCGCTCTCATAAGACTGAGAAAAAACACACTCAGTGCAGTTTAACTCCTTTTAGTTAAGCTTTCGGAACTTTACAAAAGGCTAAAAACCTCTAGGGCCTTTGTTAATAAACAGCTGTACGGATTATGAGGACTAGAGTCCGGCAGGGCGCTTGAAAGTCGCTTGAGACGGTGACACGTGGTCTTGTGAATTTTGTTTTGACAACATAGATTCTTGGGCCTAACATATATTGTTATTTGCATAAAGCAAGGTAAAATTATAGGGCACAAAAATCACTAATGAAAAGGCTCTAATGCGGTACAAAAGTCGATCAGAAGTGCACACTTTTAAAGCGGTCTGCAAAACTAATCCTACGTGATACATAAACTAGATTTCGGTCGAGCATTCCTCAGGAAGTGTGTAATCAACTCACGGTAAAACGTGGGATTTATGACTGATGATCTCCTCAGTAAAACCTTGACTTGAAGTGAATATCTTGCAAACCTGTCATTCTGTTTTGGGGCTTCGTTTAAGCGGAAACCTGAATCAGAACTTCTACTACTTGCAGATTAAGGTTATTCCCTCATCCAATATTTCAAAACAGGATTTAGTCTAACACTGTGATTCATCCAAATGTGTTTCTACTCTAATGCACCCCACTTTTAGGTTTGATCTGACTTGTCTTAATAACAAGCCAAAATTGTAATGTTGACTATTTTGGACACTTGAAAACCCGGTCGTTTTCTCTATGGTGAGATGAGGAACGAATACACAGGCAACAACAACAAGCAGATAGGCCAAAGGAAACACAGTAACCCCCGACCTCCTAATAATCGGGTGAGTGCCCTATCGATCGAGTACACTTATTGCTAATCAAGCTTGTGCAGCTGAACTTCACAACCAACTTACCAAACGTCTACTCTGTGGACCGAAATGTGATTTCTGCTACTGAACCCCTTCTGTGACTTCCACATGTCACGTGCACTCGAACTTCTCATTCTTACATCCAGACCCCATCCTAATTTTTAACCATTTATTAAGAACCGGAAATCTCATTCCAACTAGAGACAGTGACTATGAAGAATAGCGCTTGTATGAACCGGGCTGTTTGTTCATAAGTGATATGTGTTTTGAAGATTTGCACTCGTGATCTTCCTCTAATACAAGGGACTGCTGTCAGGGAACGTCGTTCTTCGGGTGCTGTGAGATAAAATGACTGTACTGTTCAGCATTAACACATAAGTCAAAACACCGATTTCTTAAATCTCTCATTTAAAGGTAGGAATGACGACATCAGAAAGATAATGTTTCGCAGTTCTGTGCACATGGGTTTACCAAATCCGTCATTCTTCTTAAAGAGTTTGAGCAAAAAGGCCCGTTACCTTGACAGTTGTCGACTAAAGAAAACGAACAAATTACAGAGTAAAGTTATCTGAATAATAACAGCTCCAGTGAAAATTGTGTTCAACGTATTCAACTTCTTCGTGAATTTTCAAAACACAACATTATCATGTCAAAGTGTTCTGTCATATTCCACTTGATATGCCTATATCTAAGAAAATAAGATGAATTGAACCAGTCGGTGAACTCTGTCGTTGATGAAACGATAACACTGGCAATTCCTATAGAGTTTTTTTCAAGATTAATCGACAATTTATACATAAAAGCGAACTCCCTAATTACTCCGTAGGCTAGCTTGTTCCTGTCAACATTGTCACTTGGATTTGCTTGCCCCTAGTTTGTCCCCTATCAAAAGCTGATGAGAATTCTAATCCTCCCAAAAGTTTATCTGATCGGAAGGTGTATTCCTGGTCATGGAAGTTTTCCATAACTTCCGGAACTACACCCAAACCACTCTGAACATTAGTTAAAACATAATTCCCGTTTCTGTTATAGGTAGTTTTTGTCATTACTCAACTCTCTAGAAAAGGTTAGGTTTTCCTCATTCGGTGGAAAGCTAGAACTGCGTTCAAAAAACCACTTGTATTATGTCCCTACTAGCATTCTATGAACCATCGTTGAAAAAAGCAACCGATAAATCATTAAACTAGGATAATCAGGTATCCCGACTCGTAGACTCCCGGGTGTGATAAAATCTCCTCTAACAATGCTGCAGATTGTTCAAGCCACAGAATATCTATTCATCCCTTGACAGTTTAGGGAGATTTACCAGTACTACTGACGGTACTTTCATTTGATAAGTTTTGTTTGTCAACCTCTGTGTTTGAACCTTATATAGTTTAAAAGACCAAAATGCCATATCTGAATTTTTTGTGGACAGATTGTCTCCGCGTATTGTTTGAGCCCGTAAAAAATCGTTGAACGTATGGACGCCACAATCCGAGGTCATGGTAATCATTAAGACGGCAAAAAAAAATACACATCCCCAGAACAAGGACAGCGACGGCACTTTGTGATTTCTCGGCTGGCGAATTCGCATTCATCAGCTGTTCTGTCCAAAGTAGAAATTTCTCCAGCTTAACCAGAAAATATTACCACATGGTCTTGTTGACCTCCTCAGTAAATGCTCCCTGTCCTCAAACGGAAAACGCTAGACTTCTTAGCGGATAAAATGTTTTAAGTTACTTTTGGGCAAATTTTTCTAAAACAGTATGATAGTTATAGATGTGAAGCGTCATCTCTTGTAAGGGTCTTTTGGCGTTCATGAAGGGAAAACAACATGTTGGACAAATGCTCTTAATTATTACTTTATTTTCTCGTCTATCATCGCCTATTCAGCTAATGAATAATGCATCGGTTAACAGCTAACCGTGTATTTCGAACGGTAGGAGCGAAATTTGATGCGCCTTGCCAAAACGGTACTTGGCTACCATGCATAAACAAGTTTGAGAATGTAAAATTTTGATAATTGTTGAGGAATACAAAAGGATACGTACAGATGATAAGCTAGAATTGACACACGCAGAAGGACTCAGAACGTATATACGGGCCAATTTGATCCCGAGTTGTCATGAGGTCTCACTCAGTAGGGTTGATGGAGACATCATTTCCTTTCAAAATGCACAACAGGGTTTTTTGGCATCTGATGTATGCGGGCAAGCCTGATTTAACAATAAACACTTCCTCCCGACAACCAGTTTTATGAAGGGTGTCAGAGGTGTCGACAGATTTTTACTCTATTAACTACTGAGCAATTCCCATACTGGGTGCATAAGTGAACAACCCCTCTAACAGTGAGAAAGTACTCATCAATTCGAACAGCTCGTTATTGCTCCAACAACTTGAATGATTGAAGGCGTGACGTTGTGACTGCTGGCCAGAATATGCAGTATGATGTGAGGCCTAAACAAGGTACAGTAGGTCTGGTGCAGGAGATTTTCAGTTTTTAGCAGTTTTAGGAGACTGACTGATTTGCGTTTGAGACGTCATCTCTGTAACTTTCAAGAGAATCTATAGACCTTGCTCAGGTATCAACCGGAAATTTCACCTAGGACTGGTTAAACTACATATATCTAAAGGAATACCATTCCACGAATGAGGTTGATGCAAAGAAACATGTTCCTCTTGGTCTGACATCCAGGTTTGTTCCGCATCCACTTCACAAAGTGAGTAAATTTCCGACATATCTTTCTAGCCGGATGAAGCTCACCAAAAGCCCACCGTCACTTGCACGATTGGGTGTGCCAGTCGACAGACTTGTCTTGGAAAATTAAACAGAATAATTTTCATTAAATTAGTATAAAAAAGCTTTTCGCAATCTGGGTTTCGGCAATCTTGGTTAAATGGAATCGTGGGAGACGGGAAAATTCAATGATGATTTTATCCTGTAAGTGGGGCAAATCTATGTTGAGAAGCCGAGATCCACCGCACAACTTTTTTGTCCTTACTGTGAATCGTTATCAGTGCATGAAACTCGAAAGCCCGAATCATGTTTACAAATTTGCGTCATTTGTTTTAAAACCGAAACACTACGTTTCTGAAAAACGCTCTGCGAAATTGCTGTCTTCATTAGAAGTTGACAGAAGAACTCACCTAACTCAAGTGATACTAACAGCAGACCGCAAACTAGGTGTGATAAATGACATTTTGGGCACAGTTTGAAGTTCTGCATAACAGTTACCAAAAAGACACATTTCAATTAGTGGACAGCTTAGATTATGTAACAAAAGTGTCGTGGACAAAATTAGTAAATCGCAGGAATATGCCTTGAAGTGACTGACATAAAACCGAAAAAAGTGGAAACTAAGCTCACGAAGATTGTATAGTCTCTGAAAAACATCACAATTTAAGAAGTTTTGAAAGATAAATCCTGCTTAGTTCGCCTCAGAACCCCTATAAATCGTTCTGGGGTGCTTCAAGTGCGTGTTTTGATGACAGTCAAACCGATGATTCTCCATTCCTGCCTTTAGACAACCTCCAACTAGGTTTCGCAGTTCAAGACTTTCCAATCTTAAAGCATGCCATGCTATTATGCCTCACAAGCTGCCTGTTGGACCAAGGTTGAGTATAGTTTGACCATTTCAGCTATTCCAAGCGACGGAACAGAAGAGTGTCACTGAGTTAGTGTGGCACAACCTTTTCAAACCGGAAGGCCAGAGTGGAGAGTGTCAACCAAACACAGTTAAAATACCCTCAAAGCATCTCAAGCGGTTTTGAAGCTAACAAATTGGAATTTATATTTCAAAACTCTCTAAGCCTGGTGGTAGCCTAGAGTGATTTTATAATTTGTTTTCGCGCCCATTTCCACTTGTTGTCGATTTCTTACCATGTCATAAATCCTTTTCCTTTGTTCTCAGTATTACTTAACAACCAATGACCAAAAATCCATTCTCTCCACCGTTTATTACCGTGCGTGTGCTAAGAAGTAGCCTGTATATTTTTCAAGAAAACATCCACAAAACCCAGGCCATCTTTGTATATACGTAATGCACTACTCATAAGGTTGCTGAAAACTCTTCGACAGACCACGACCGGTTTCGCCCTTCTTGGGGCTCATCAGGTAGGCACAGTCCCCGAGTTTCCGTCAACCTCATGTTCTACTTGAACCCAAATTGGACTGTTTTTCGGGTCATTTAATTTTGGAACCTGTCTATAAGGATGAAATTATGGAGTCCATAAAATCACGTGCAGAACGTGGTGTCTTACTGTTAAAGAAGAAAACATCACTTACAATCATTAGCACATGTTGCGAAAAACTACCATTTGAATCGCTACTAACTCCACTGCTTCTAAGCTGTTTCGTATTCTTTGTTAAAATATTGAAGCACGATAACAAAAGGTTAACCTATCAGTTTTAATGTTCTTTTCTTGTGAATAAATAGAAGTCTTCTTGAAATGCTTTGTTCTGGGATTGCTTTTAAGTCCCTTTTAACTATTTCAGGTAAAAAAGACCGCACATGTTACGCTCTAAACTTTCACTCAGAATATACCTCCGCAGTAGTATACTGAGGTCATTTGCAACTGGATTTTCTCTCTGACACCGAACTCTTCCCAATCATTCAGACCACATAGGAAGAGGATAATGCTACCAGTATTTAGCTAGCTAAATGAACATTAGTTCTGCTGGAGCACATGAGATTGCTTCACCTGCTTCACCCAACATGAACGTGTAATTCACTTTGTGGTAGATTTTATAACCGGGGAATAAGCACTAATGAACTTGTCTTATCTAATGAAACGAGTTTAGTTGTTCAAATAGTATTTAATTTCGGTTAATCCCAAGGGAGGCCTCTCCACCAGGGTCAAACAAGAGGCTCATTCTCGTTTCCAAAGGGCTGTTTTTTCCTATGTATGAGGAGTCGTCACAGTGTCGCTATTCTTCTTGAGTGGCCCAGGTTAGCTAGTTAACTGTCGAGCTAAACAATAAACCGTAATATCACACTGACAAGTTGAACCCGTGCGTGCAACCAGATTAGTGGCAAGGTATGGGTTAAAATTGTTCTATTATAATCTCAACAATATCTGCACACAAGTAACTTGTGAAGCACACGTGTGTCGTATCCAATCGAGTGCTGGTAGCAATTTTTATGAAAGTTAGATATGAGGATTTAATTTGAACCTGTCTCACTTATCTCGGGTTGGAATTATTTCCATCGTTATAGATTCCACCCTCGATCTGCTGTCATCCATCCTGAGTTTGCCATCTTTTAGCCTCAGGTTGGAGTTTTGAAATGTTTTTTACTACATTATATTGTATTTTGCTATATTATAGTGCATTGCATTACATTACATTATATATAATATCGTATTATATTACATTATATTATATAATACTGTAACATCATATTGTATTGAATTATATTGCATCTGATTATACTATAATATATTGTATCATATTGTAGTACATAGTAGTAGATATTATATTTTATTATGTTGTCATTTTCTGTAGGGTTGTATTGACAATCACCATCCGCCATCATCTACTGGCTTTTGCTCACTAACATGGCTCTCCGTTATGCTCATAGGTTTGTTTTATCAATAGGTTATTTTTAGATTTTGTAAACCTCGTCATTCCACCTTCTTTTATGGCATTAGATTATCAAGATTATTAGACACCAACCAAAAGCAGTCACTTGGTATGCTCATAAAAATAAGCTTCAACGAAGAAGGGTACCCTAAACTCATATTTTCAAAGTAATGCTTATGTCCTTATGCATGACTCCAACTCATCCTTCTTTATTACACACATGACAAGTTTATACCACCAACCTGATTTCAAACACTGACCACCAAGTAACAAGAATGATGCCATTGTTGGAATACAAGGTATCCAAGATGTACTGCAAACTTCAGACCCTCTGCTGCTAAAAGTTTGATGAATTCGTTCGGTTCGCCACAATTTATTCTAGTCATTGCTAATGATAACAGTGTGCTATCTTCTGCGTTCTCATGAACCGTTTTTAAACCGTAAAGAACCTGAGTGTCAAGATACATGGAAAATCACATACCTAGATAGGTTAGTAAAAGACCTAACTAAACCATGCGAAGATGAGATTCTCATTACTGTGACTCTCATGCAGCTGTTTTCAGCTAAAATGAGGCCAAAATTCAAGAGGATTAGGTAAATCTATCCTGGGAACTTTTTGGTCTTCATTTGATTGTACACTTACCGGGAGTACCAGGAATCCAGAAACTAATAAATTTGCTCATTTCTGTTTTTGAGTTACCTAGAAATGCTTTTGGTCCAGAATCAAGCTGAATGTATATGGTATTTATTTAAGTGACGGTCATGAACTTTCGTCAAGGGGTCTGTGTACGGGTTACTAATGATAAAAGCAGAGATTGTGTCTTGTGCTAAGACGGATTCGAGCACTTCCAATGGGTGAACTGTTTGTCAAACGAAGATATCCTGAACTCCATAACTTTCAAGAGGATTCACGTTCATCGACGAGGACGTCTGTCTTCCTCAGATTCTAAATAAGGCCGAATTATGGGACCTAATCTATACTGAACTTTTGTGCATCAATTACATCCTTTCTAATTTACGCAACTCTTATGTCTCGCTTGTATCAGTAAAGTATCCACTATAAATCAGAACTTCTGCCGTCCTCTGTTTACTCTTGGTAGTAAAACTTTTTTAGCATGTGGTTAGTAAACCGGACATGGTAGGTTCAAGAAATTTGGCATGCATTTTCGTCAGGTCTGTTCATTTTATTCGCGGCCCAGCACTTTACGATTTCTAAGTTGATACCCTGAATTGTAGCCCACACTCCAGATCCACTAAAAACGGAAGATTCACCATTTGCTATGAGTAACCTATAATATTCTTTATCCTATTATAGCGTGCTTGAATGATTTGCTTCTGACCCACATCCGAATGACATTGTAAGCTTAGATTTTTCGCGGCAGCCCAACAGGCAAACGTCATTCAAATTCTGTATCGGTCAGTACGTCTGATAACTAATTTATGCAGCGATATATGAGATTGTCTTTCGCTTCTTGGACGCAGTATAAGAGCTACCCTGCCAAAATTCATTTTGTGTAAAGTGAATCCATCAGTAAACCAAACGATTAATTATCCTTTTGGCACAACATACTACTCATGGCATAAGCTGGAAGTTTAACTGGATCTGCTGCTAAGGATCCTTGATCGTTTTTCTTAAGAAAGTATGGCTCCTTCAAACTAAGTCCCTACTGTCCCTTATTGATGCTTTTTATCCCATAGTTTTACGGCAGTTAGGCGCTTGTAGTAGTAGTTTGCTACAATGCAACACGATATTTTGATTGGAATAGCTTCCTTCACAAGCAGCTGTCGCAGAACCCTTTAGCACGGGTATGTGAGGTTGCTCGTTCCATTTGGATCATTACGGTTTTATGCTAATTCATTGCATTTAACAACTTGGAAAATGTGGTCAGAAACTTGATGCTTTCAAACCGTTGCTTGGGTTGAAATCTGCTCACTGATCACAAAAACGAAGCAACGCCGCACAGTCGTGTGGTCCTTGGATAAATCATCGTGGTGACAGTCTCAGGAGTTTCCTATAACTTGTGGGAATGCCCATATTTATGGAACTCGTGCTGATTAAGTAATAAAAGTGATAACCGTGGGGAGTTAGGACAATTTCGTTTTCTTAAAACGTGCAAAAATACTGTTGATGCATGTTGGATTTTCTATTGTTTTCAGGTCTGGAGACGGCTGTCAGAGTAATCATCGTGGGTGGTAACCGAGTTTCCTTATGACATTTTTCAGTCTATTACTTGTTACGTCATCGGGTTATTTGAATGTGCTCTGCTCCAAGGAACCGCTGAATTCATATAATCACCTGTGGGCAATCAGGTTAATGAACACGTGAGGTGAATCAGTTGGATTTACCTTGTATAAACGACTACACAGGTTTTAGGTATCTTTAAGCAAGACTATTTATCCGTCTCTTAATCGCGTGTCGCTCAGCTGAGACCATAGACTGCAAGCCGTTCGAAACGTCAACTTTGTGAAATTTACAGATGTTTCCTGTTGTGAAAGCAAGTGAGTAGAAATGAAGGCATGGTAATGGTAGTTTTTGGTTACTAATTTCCGTGACTTTTTTGGGGACCTCTCTTGATAAACTTCTGGTTCTACCACCGAATTTAACGGGGCACCTTGGTTTGGCTGAATACAGGTAGGTTACATAATGCATACTGAGTGTAAAAGCTAGTTAGTTTAATCATTTCTGTAGGACAAAAAGAATATGAGAATGAAGGATCACTCAGTCGGCAAAAAAATTCTACAACCATACGTCTTACTAAGGCTCAGATACAGCACAGGAAGAAAAACGTTTCTCCCCAGAGATCGCCAGCCATCGATGGGAATGGAAATCAGGCTAAACAGGAAGTCTGAAAACTGTGAACACAAGGCTAGTGTAATCTGAAACGGATGCCTAGAAACATTTTTTTCAAATTCACCCCGTTCAAGGAATATTAACAAAACTAACCTTGAACTACGAAGAGAAGCAGGCACATTCTTCCACGACAGCTGCTTATGAATTCAAGTAGAGCTGAATGAAGCAACCTAGTTTATCATGTATTGATTTTGAGCTCACAGTCGAATAGTTGAGCGCACACACAGCTGAGGTTTATCAGTATTCTACTTGAGATGTTTGCTGCGGACAAGGTAGAACTGCCATTATAACAAGCAGACTGAACCAGGTCAAGCATTCGCTCGTCATTGGCTGAGAGAGATCTCAGTTTGTATGCGAACTCTGAAGATTCAGTTGGTTGCCTCTCAGTGATTTAGAAAGTGTTACTGATACTTCATAAAACCTCCTACGTAATGCGCAGGTAGATATCGTCGAGAAGGCTCCTTACAGGACAAAGTGGAAATTATCACACCTCGGATCATCTTTCGTACGTTCGTTAATCAGGTTCACCACTTTCAATCCAATGCCAAACTATTCTTCGCAATCACACCAGCCTCAAGAATAGTTGTGGTTCAAAGATAAAGAATCATTATACGCAAGCACGGTGGTCAACCACGTAAATATGGAGGTGTTCTCGTGGTTGTGCTATCGTTCACTTTCACTCAAAGTACAACAAACGGTAAAACCCATATTCAAGAACATTTATGAAGTTCCTGTGAGTGTTATCAAAATTCTTGTTGAAATTCTGTCTGAAATCTGCACCAACCTAATATACAGGAACAGAGTTGACTCTGCTCGATACTCGGGGCCCAAACTGCCTGCTGTCTTACTAGGTTTTTTAGGTCATCCGGAATCCTATAAAAACAGTCAATACAAGATCACTCGTTCGGACAGAGAATATGGACCACGTTGAGGAGAAAACTGGTATTTCAGTCCATATTGATCGTCTCTAGTTTGATGGCTGAACTAAGCAACACAGTTAAAAATTTCTGTCTCCAGTTGGGGGCTGACATCATCAACCTGTCATTGTCTACCACAGTGCATTGTGTCAAGAGAACCATCACCACTTTCGAAAAGTAGGCAGAAGTATTAGGTTTGTCCTACTCCAGTATGTCAAGCTAGTCAAATAAAAACAGGTCTATCAATACAGTAACATGTTATTAATGAAACTTGTAAAGTGCGACCAAACTGGTCTATAAAAAACTATGCAAGCATGTCTTCTCATTCTGTTCTGTCTAGGCTAACTACCCAGAAGTGATTCCCACCTCACGATATCTCTAAATAATAGTCAGTTGCAGCCGTTCTGTCCTTTGCTTTTTGATCCCGCTGGCTTCTGCCCGTTCCGTACTCGTGAAAATGGAATATCTAACTCCATCTTATTGATGTATTTTTCATAATGAGGACTAATAGACGTATACTGCGTGGTGGCGCAGCTGACTTTCCTGCTGCTGAAGTTATTCTCGCCACTGTTGACAGAAAGACTGGGTCAACGGATGTATTGCATTTGTGTCAGGATTCTACAGCATCTAGTCTACTTCACAAAATCCTCTAACAGATTGGATGTGTTTATTTTAATGCTTTCTAAAGGTGTAAACAACTTGTCCTTGATCGTTTTTCTTAAGGCAGTATGGCTTCTTCGAACTAACCTTCTACCGTTACTTATTGACTCTTTTTAGCCCATAATTGTATGGCAGTTAAGCGCTTGTATGTATTTCTGATGTGTATTGGAGTACTGGTGCATTACTGTCAATGGCGATGATGACTAAGTGGATCATTTACACCAAACGAGCCTTACATAATTACAGTTGCCTATATGCGGGGATAAGTCCAGAATGACAGTCTAACTTGGTACAAAGGTAAACCATGCCCTCCTTAACTATGAATGATTCATCTGATTCTAAATTCACGGTGACCAGTTAACAACAAAAATGCCAGGTCATCCTGACGGACAAGCTAACCACATCGGGGCGACATGTAATCACATTTGACCACAAGACACTTGAGCTAAATGTATGATATTTCGTGTCTCCAAACCCAGATGAAAACTGGCAATATCTACCCTATGTATCGATTTGTCGATACTTTCTTGTTCTCACCCGGAATACACGGCAGTTTTGTTTAACTCACTTTAGACCTAATATTTTAACCAAGATAGTAGTACCGTGTTGATCTAAAGACCACAATCAAGTGAATAAAAATTGAATGATGATTTATTTTCAACTCATTTTCTCCTTCACAAGTAACAGAGGAGCCAGGCTTAACAGCTTATCAGATGGGAGTTCGGATTTACATTGTGCTGTCTTTCGACACGAATCAGTGAAGCTCTCAAGTCGATCGCAGAAACATTTCACATTCCGATACAACTTTGCAGTATACACTCGTAATTCTTCCAGCGATTTCTGTTGCTTCATCTTTTTTGCAAAATGGTAAACATCCGTATCTGCCGAAATTTTTGTCTGTTTATTCTTAGCAGCTCCTTTGGGCGCAATTTCGGATTCTGATAGCCCATTGCTGCCTGGAACTTTTTCTTTACCCACTTTTACACGGTCCTGTTTCCAACTGAACCTTGACAACGGCTGATGCAAATTCGTGGCAGTTTTCGATAAACTGCCATTTGGATGCGCGGAAGTAGACCGCATAATCCGAGCTGGTTGCTCCTCCTTTACTACACTTTGTTCGTGGTCCAGTAGTCTGGCAGAAAGGAATGCTCGACTTTTCAGGCGTGGGGGCTTTACTGGAAAATAATTGCAAAGAATCAAAGTCTTTGTGGAAAGGTTAACTGATTACGTAAAACGTTTCTGAAGAAGGCATGGTATAGTAGCCTGGAAAGCAATTTAAAATGTTTTTATGATATTTTATCAATCATGTTCAAACGTTTCCTGTCATAGTTTTATTTTTCACGTAGATCTTGCGGGCGCAGTTAAATAACTGCAGTCATAATCTTTGCAGATTAGGAAACCCACAGATTAGAAAAACATGCGGAAGCAAATTATGGCCAAATCTATGAGTGATCAAATAAAGCGAATGAAATAGATCTTTTCGATGAAGATATCTTCAGGGGCAGGGACTGGTAAATTTAAGGAACCAGTCTGAGTTCGCGCGTTGTACGCAGAAACCGTTGGTTTTCACAACATTAGCCCGGAGTTTATCCCTAAGTTTGTCAGCCTACTGGCACCCTGCTTCAATACTGTAATCCATACTTAGGTATAGTTCACATTGCTTGGGTTGTGAGGATGGAAAGTTATTAACTGGTTGAGAGTCAAACGGAGTGAAGGTGATGCGCATGAACACCGATGAAACCTTGTGGCCAAACTATTTCCAATAGTACCAGAATGAACATTTTGAGAGCTAGCTGAGTATGAACAAACAGGATTTCGTATGTTTTGATGGATTACAGACAAAATGGCCCTCCGGTATAAAATTTGTAATTGGAGGGCGACTAAACAACTATCCATAAGGCTTGAACTCCGTGGTGGATGATGGGTAGTGCTGTATCTTCGCAGTTCGCAAGGCAGTAGTAATAGCACAAGGGAGTAGCAGTGCTTTGAAATCATTCGATTCTAGGATGAAATCACGGTTTGATTCTTCGATACTCTTGGCATATTAAAAATATGATGAGGTGGATATCGATCCAATGTTTAAAAAGGCGTGGTCGTCAGTGGTGAGTCTTCTTAAGCAGAAACACGTATGGCTCCACGATATTCCTTTTTTTAACAAGCTGCTTTCTTATGCAGTGGCTTATCCAACATCCGTCTGAGTACAGGTGCTCGGTACTGATATGTCAACTCAAGCTACACAATCCACTAGCTTTTGCGGTGAGTTTATGATGTGGATCTTTGTGAAACGACTAAACTGCTGTGCAGAAACCTGATTCAACGATACGCAATCACACAGTTGTGTCCTGGAGTTGAGAGTTTCCGGAAAAATACTGCTTTTGCACAAGAACAAGTGCTTCCATGTTTCCAAAGGTCGGCCTCGGAAAGAAGGACAGCAGTTCACTACCGGGAAGAACCTAGAATTCCATGTCGTGAAAATGGTCATTGCTGAGCTCTGCTCAACAATCTAGCTTAAATAGCTTCATTACCAGGTCGGATGACTTATTCGATGAGTGGTAATCCGATTTCATTCCTAGTTAGCAGTCTATACGTGTACTGATGCACAGTTTGAACATCCCCACCACGTACACACTGGTTATGTTGTCTCCCTTGGCGATGAAATCCTCGCAAACATTTGCACACCTGAAGCTAAGAATGACGATGATACTAACAATATGAAGACAATCGCTACTGAACGGAATGAATCCCATAGTTTTGGGAGAGATGCTTTCGAAATACAACGCTGAGGAGGTCGAATAAAACATGCGTATGTTATACACATCTTACTAAGAAGGCTGGCATCCGGTTATAAAGAGCCCGTGAACTAAGCAATCAATATGCGTTCGAATGTAAATCGACGATCTTGGCTCCCGAATCATTTCGACTTTTACTATGCAAAGGTGTAAGTTAGCGAAACTTTTCATAAAGGAGACTACTTACAAGATTGTTGAAAACTTTTCGACAGCGCACGACTGGTCTCGCCCTTGTTGGGGCTCACCAGGTAGCCGCGGTCCCTGAGGTTCTGCCAACCTTATGTGAACCCAAATTGGACAGATTGCGACAAATACAGTAATTTGTGGATGAACTGGTCTTTTAACGAGGGACTCTAATGAATCTCTCGTTTATGATACTCTTCAACTGAATGTGCCTCACTGGGCCATCTCGTGTGTTACTTGGTACGGTATTCCAGATATCGCGGTATATCGTATAGATACCCTGTAAAGTTGACAGAACCGCGCCTACTTGACGAGCCTCAAGAAGCGAAAACTGTCGTGGGCTGTCGAAGAGTTTTCGGCAACCTTCATGAAGACATACTGTGATATCTCGAATATCGTACCAAATAAAACGTCAGGCGACCTTTGTGCAACATATTCAATTGAAGAATATCCTAAACGAGAGATCAATTAGAGTCTGTCGTGAAAACTCAGTTGATATGCAAATGAGTGTGTTACCGAAACTTTGTTCAGCCAACAATGGCTGAGTGCACGAATTCTTATCTTTTCAACCCAAAGCTATTGAGTCGAACATATCCTGCCTGCTTCATCCGCAGCAGGGCAATACGCAGCGCAGCATGCCGAACGGCTATGGCGCACAATTTGATCATTTGTCCGACGATAACTAAAGTCCACACTCTAGAGACTCACTAGTTCCCACCTGCCTTACCACGCTACGAAATGGCAAGGTTGTCGTCAGCACGACCATCACAAGTACTCTAATTTATGCTTCCGATTGACTAGGCTAGCAATAGTATCGTTTTCCTGCGCGAAAGATAATACCTATCCCAAGATTCATTCTAAAGGGATCATTTTAATCACATGACTTTAAAGTAAACACACCAAAATCCTCAGAGTGCACTAAAGCTGAATAACAAGCCTCCACGGATTTAGTTTTATTAACACGCTCGATGATCCCAAACAGCAAACAGTTTTAGAAAAGTCTAGTTTCATCACATCCGGCTTCTCCGTACTTTCAGGTAGCTAAAATGTGGATGACCTTTTATCCCATCAGATCCATTCTACGGCTGATACTCTTTAGAAGTTTTTTCACTAGAATTTCTTGAACACAAAAGAAATCACAAGAGATTAACTGATTAAAAACGGGTTTCCGGAGGTATTTACGTACGTGTTACATGAATACCAAGCTTGTTTCTTCGGTTCCTGGTAGAACTTTCCCCCGGTCCGTGGGCCTCTGTTGCTGTAGGCACTGTAGTTCTGTGAAGTTTCTGAGTTGGGATGGCAGATTTGAAAGTGAGTTCCTAATGCATAGAAAATCGTAAAAATAGTTTGCGGGAATATTCTTCGCAGATGTCAAAGCACAGGGAAACAATCAAGCTATATGGAACAGACGTGAGATAGATATGAGAACTGAAGACAGGTCCGTTCACTTGATTATGGCACAAACACAGGAGGCGTAGACAAACCAGTAGACATGGAGTTACGTAAGCTTATTTTCACTACCCCACATGTAAAAAGTGAGGAGGTAAGTAATTGTGGATATAGGAGGATAGAGCGACGGAAAACCACCTGAGGATTGCAGATGGTAAAACTTTGTCCCCTTCGCCACGCGGGTTTTGTTCTAACTCGTCTGACAGCCGCAGCCCTACTCAACAAATAACACTGTTTTTTAACGACAAATGGCAATCCGAAATGCATCCAGTGTCCCAGTGGTATAAGTCCAGGAGCTAATTCCTTGTAAACATTCTGGGCAGTTTATCAGTAGGCCAGGTATGCGTACCGACACGTCTTTCTGGTCTGTCTGCTACTACACACGCAATAACGGTTGTAGATGTAGTCTGAGGCGATCAGAATAAGTAGGCTGTCTTACACTGACAGAAAAGGAATTCTTTTTGCTCTTTACCGATTTAGCGAATCAGCTATCTGGAACGTGCCTTGTGTGGTACATTTAATACGCCATCGATTCTGTGCAGAATGTTTCATTTTTTAAACAACAATTATATGTAGACTTCCTGTTACAATATTGAGGTGATTGTCACTTTGAAGTGGAGAAAGATAAATAGTTTCCGACAGAATCGCCATGATATCCACTTTTCTTCGGAATGCAGGTTTGACTTTTAATCTACCTGGGGGAGATTTTCGAGCTGCACTCCCAAAGACAGTTGGGAAACACACTGATTTAATGTAATGAAATGAAATCTTTTAAAAGTAGACCAACCCAACGACACTCTGAAGCTGTCTCCCCACGTGGTGGCAAAACTTTGCAAGCCAACTGCCAGGCGAACAGATCAACTGCCGCCTAAGCAATAGTCAAAAGTCTGAGCATTCTGCAACACCATATTTCTACTGTAATTTCCTAGCTATAGGCCCATCCAGTTTTCAACAATCCAGCACGTCCAGCAAGGCAAATGAGTTGTTTTTCTCAGTCTAAATCGTAAATTTGATGTTTGTGTGCAGTATCTCATACCTTTGGAAATGACGAATATCATACACCTAACGTCCGTAATAGTACAACTTGCGTATTTTGCCCCGTTCTCGATTGTCCAGCTTTATATAGTAATGTCAGTGAGAGTAGGGCTTAGTGGACCACATTTCAAACAGCATGGTTCCGAAGACCCGCGTCCGATAAAAAAACAGCCAAATCATCTTCTGAGTTATTTGCTAGGGTCCACCAACCCAAAGAAAGAATGAGCCCACCGAAGAACCCGTGAGTTGAACAGAATTCACAGTTGAATAGAAACCTCACATTCTAATTCCTTGACAGGTGACAGAGATGGGTGCTTGTAAAACTCAACAAATTCCTCAGCTGACATTAGGGCTCCGAAAACAGCAAGACCTGTAATCTGGGCATGTCGGCTGGCTTTAGGTCCGTTATTGAATGCACACTCACTAGACAAGTTTTATCCTAAATATTGAATATCATGCGTTCATTCAGTTAGACGGAATAACGCGATCACCTCTCTTGGTGAAATT
Organism: Clonorchis sinensis; assembly: GCA_003604175.2. Lineage (NCBI taxonomy): Eukaryota > Metazoa > Platyhelminthes > Trematoda > Opisthorchiida > Opisthorchiidae > Clonorchis > Clonorchis sinensis. Next base: position 50,381,874 of record CM030370.1, read on the forward strand.
ACAATTAAGACGTAAAAGGTTAAAGGTGTTCAAACCCTAAAGATGTTTGTGCTGGTCCTCACCCTCGAGCAGTTTCGTTGGCAGGAATCTATACTTCGTTGAGTAGCTGACCTTGTCCACCAAAAGCGCAGATTAATAAAACTGAGCACCAGTGGTGTATCGGTTCCGGTAGTTCCGTAACTGCCTGATTCCCCCTGTATGATCACCGCCGATAGTTGAACTAAATGAGGTTTCCAAATATTAGGTGCGTTTTTTATATTTCTTTTTACAAAGTAGCAATTGTTCATCATAGTGTGTTTGTTTTTGCATTGTCTCGTTTTCTCCGCCAGAACCGCGGACTTTCATTTTGTTCAGGCCTAGTTATCCAAGTGACAGATTTTTCCAGTTTACTTTATTGATTCATCTCCCAGACATTGTTCAAACAATTTTCTGGCGGGCCTCAGACGGTCTGTGTGTCAAATCGGTATTCTAACTCTTTCCGTCTAGATTAAATTCACGTCTGTCCAACTCTGCTCACACATCTCATATTCAGTAGTCATACATGGTGTTAGTAAAACGCAGCTTCAAGCGCGACCAACCTTTCTGATGTAAATGATTGTCCATATATTTTTTTCTGAAAATCTACTATCATTCCAGCGCATCTATGAGCTGTGAGGGACATTATTGCAATATTTACGCGTTTCAACTGTTGGTTTCCCTCATGTTTGACCAAGTGGCCGTCAAAATTAAGTGAAAAATATGGCTTCGTTTCCTTTGAGTTTATCAGAAAATGCACTATTCTTTTTGCTTGGCTAAACTGACTGGTGGATGCTAGTAAATTCACATACAATGGTTGTAAGCACATAGGGAACGCAAGCGAGCCCAAGGTCACATTTTAGTCCACGGGGCGCACAGGATTCGCCAAATAATTTACTGCCCACTGTAACCAAGTCTTTACACCAAATACTTGCCGCGTTCTTGGACAACTACTTATCCATAACGTTGAGGTCAAAATGTCAATGTTCATATCAGGCCAAATAAACTACTGCGAGCAGATATGACGAGAGTAACCAAAGTAAATGCGCGACAATTTTGGCTTAATTAAAATAATACTGCGGTCAAAAAACCTACATAATAACAGCTTTCCCACGAATACCAGAATATGAACTAGCAATTTTTGCTGAATTTGTTCAGTACAGGTCATTTTCCCTGCAAAGTGGCCGTCATAGGCACGGTCGTGTATACCTCAAAAAAACCGGACAAGTTAGCATTCTTCATCTGAGTGCCTCATGGCTTGGTAACATGAACACAATGCACGCTTCCGTCAAACAATAACCGGGTTATTCATTAATGGCAAACTTGTCACAAGCAAATTTATTATTAGACCAATTCAACATAAGTCAACTCATCGACAGAATGGTCTACTGTTTGACTGGGAGATCATAAAATACTGCGTGAGTAAGGTCAATATTGATCTAATTCAACTCAGGTACTTTGTAAAACAAATCAACTAAGTGTGACATGATCGAACCATCCTTTGAATTCTTCTAAATCTGAAGACTACTTATGATTTTTACGTAATAATCTCTTTGGCTAAGTACAGAGAAACTATGTTTTCTATGTATCATAGCATCCTGGGGTGGTGCGCTCATCACTGATGTATACAAACCTCACAAACTTTACGGTAATAGGTTTACTGATGTCGTGTGGTTTATCCTGTAACTCTGTTGCTGACTTCCCTCACCAAGTGGGAGGATGCATGCCCAAAGAAGACCAGTTTAATGATGGAATGCACATTTCCTCTGAAGCCCCTCACAACAACATGCTACTATTGCACTCACAAAAATCGACGTCCATCTGTAAATCATAGGTACGAAGTGTATCATTTCGCTCAGATGGCCGTACCGGCCACACGCAAAACAGAACCGTATTGTGAATATTGTCATTTACACAAAGCCGTAAAACTAAGATTTTAGTGGGTTCTGAGTTTTGCGCAACACAGGATTCAGGCAGCGCACACAGAGGAGTAGAAAATCTTTTCAGCAGGTTCAGTCGAGAATGGGAATATTCCACCGAGAAACAGACTATTTCAATTTTTGAGGCAGAACCCACTCTAATCCTACCGTGTCAGTTGATTTAGCTGCACATCCAATTTTCGCTGCAGGTCAGTCACTCTCGGTAAGAGAATCAGAATTGGAATAAACCGCGGTGACGGTGCTGCAGCATCAAGCGACCCTCATGAGTTTCGGGAATCGCAAGAAGGGAAGCATTGATTTGTAACTGAACATGATGTGAGGGTTTTACAATGAAAGCTTTTGTCCTACCTGCAGATTAACAATCTCAAATAACACCAAGGCGTGCATGCTGCAACTCTGACCGACAGAAAACCAGTTTACAATGGGGCACCCAATCGTGCAGCAGTACTATGAAAGTACGGTCTGAGCTAGATGAGTGGTTAAGGCGTGAATTAACTGACCTGAATGTTCGTGGTTCAACATCTCGAGAGTCCCTGTCTTGGCTTGGGTAACCGGACAGTACCTCAACCCTCATGCTTACTTCGAGTGGCATGGAAGCTAAGGCACCGAGAGTTACGTTTGGCCTATGATGGGACTTCACAAAAGCACAATAAATTGCGTCAAATTTGCACGGCTTAGCATTATGACAATGTTTAGCCTGTACGGGTAGATTACAAAGAAGAAAACTATATAAGGTTCGCACATATCAGACCCTTATGACCAGCGGTGAGTTTATCAGTTCCATTGGGTCAGGACAGTGAGAATACATACTGCGGGATGTTGAAAAATTTGAACTAATTTCAGCCGGTATATTAACAAGCTTAGAATGTGTATATGCCAAAGCACTGAAACAGTCAAGGCCAAGGACAGTTTTAAGAGCGAATCAGCCAGCCCGTAACTGATATAAAACTCATTAATTAATAAGGGTTGGAGCCGGTCTGTTGGAATCTGGCAGTGTTAGATGACCGGACGCCTAAAACGACACTAAGTTTTCTAAGTAAGTAAGTCTCCTCAGAAGAACGAATAATGTTTAGAGAAACAGCACCAGTTTCGGAATAAACTTTTGAATGGAGATTTCGTGCTGTCAGTGAAGCCAATCTACGCTGAAAAGCCAAGAAGCAGTGCGCACCTCACGAAACTCTGATTTTTGAACCTGCAAATTCCAGGCCAGTTGTTGAATGCCAAGAGTGACTGATCAGCAGTAAGATCAGCTGTCACTGAATAGACCTTTGGTTCCATTTTTTAAGGCTAGTACTCTATTAGCGAGAAAGCAATTGATCAGAATTGTTGATATCATAGAGATAGTTTGCGGTGAACATCATCATCATCAGCTGTAAGAACCGCGTATTTGTCGTACAATGGTTGTAGCTGCCACAGTTGCGTTCACCGATGATTTGGGGAGGTGAGGTAGGTAGCTGCGCATTGGAGGCGGGAGCTGATAAATTGGTGCGTAAATACACCACTGTAAATGGGCTGTTAAGTGGGGAGATTTGAAAGGGAGCTATGCATTGAAGGCAATAGCTTGGATGCACGAGCGCCATTGAGGGCGCGACTGGGCCATGTCTGACAATGTCTCCAACCATTGATGTGGCCCGTCTCGGTGTCCTTATCCAGGAAGGCGGCAATGACCAACGCAGCTGAGTTTGCTGGTAATGGCTTTTATACTTCGCTGCCAAGTCATTGTTTGACCGCCTCTGGCTCGTTTCCACCCTTCACGTGGTTGTGCGAAAAGAACCCTTCGAGGAAGTCGGTCGACTGGCATGCGTAGCACGTGGCCAAGCCAGCGCAACCTATGCAGTGTGATCAGTTCATCTATCGAGGGTGAGTTATTTCTCCCGAATACCATTCGACGTACTTCAGCATTGCTGATCCGGTGTTCCTACCAGATTCGGGCAATGCTCCGAAGACATCTATGGTCAAGCACTGAAAGTCTACTGACGTCCTCGGCGCGCAGCGGCCAGGTTTCTGATCCGTATAGTAATACGGAGCGCACCGCAGCATTGTAAACTCGACCCTTGACGGTGAACATATGGTTGAACAGCATGATAGAAAGCAATAGGCATAGATTGTTTACCCGATCGGGGCTGTATTCATTTATTCACCAGCTTGAGTCAATTTTGCTAGAAACAGCTTCATTAAACATTCCTCTCAAATTCTTCCGCATTCATAACTTCTGCAGCTCACTTACTATCTCAGTGTCTAATAATTGCTTGGCAGGTGAAACAGGTGAAACATCCCTAGCAGTGTTATTGACACTAATTTCGCGCTTTCTGTACCGTTTTCACTTATTCTGAATGTGGAGGTGATGGTCAGTTTGTATTGCTTATTCTCTGTAGTAATTTGAACTGGTTCCGCGGTAAATTCACACTGACCGATTACTGATCTTTGCTGAGTTTCTGCAGATTCAATCACAATTCTGACAGCAGGTCTCTGTGGAACATTCGTCCCATATTTTCGTATTCCTCTCTGATGCTAGTTCGCCAGTTAGCTGACTGTTTCAGAAGCACTGTCTGAAAGGTAAGCTTCCTTTCTCGAGACTGTTTTTAGTGAAAGCCGTATACAAGGCTTTATCGTAGATGTGAAACGTAGTCCTTTATGAAATACACTAACGTCCATGGAGGACTCACGGAAGGCGGCTCTGGTGACCATAGTTACGAATGTGGTCGTTGTCAGAGGGAACCAAGTTTACTCACCTCATAATTAAGTATACTAAAAGCGCCGCAATTTACAATGGTACAGTGGATAATTGGAGCTTTCGGGTTAACCTTGTAACCCTCTGTTTTGGAACCGCAAGGCAAGAGCGTTACGAGACGGCAAAAATTACTTCCGTAGATTAGGATAGGATGAGTCCGCTTGATAAGCTACTAGTTTGCAAAAATACGTCAAAGAGTACCGTAAATTTGCCCCTGGTTTGATATTTTTAGTAATTTGTTTGATAATATTATCACCGAAAGTTTACTTCCAGTATACTTTTGCGTGGGTTCTCAGCACATGAAAAAATTATCCTTGGGAGTATCTTGATTACGATAGCACTGTGAGGTTAACATTGTGAGATGTGGGTAAGCATCAAGAAGAGCATTACACAACCAAATAGCTTAAACTTTCGTCCTAAATGCGCTTAAATACCCATATTTGCAACTTGCAAGATAATACCTAACAACCTGTCCTCTGCTTTTCTCCCACGAAGATCTAGGCCTAATTTCATTCCTTAGTTGATCAGCGATATCGCTGATGCCTGATGTCTTCACGGTACATTCATTGCATTTTGAATGTAGCCCTAATAACCGCATGATTGGGAAAGGAACCTTCGTATGCCCGAAATGGATTTTATTGACACTGGCTAAGAATGTATTAATCCTGTCTAAGCAGATGTCGTATTTGGCAACTGGGATGGTGACAACGAATATTACCGCGGAGCCTCCAACATAGGTATTAAAAGATTGCTGGATTCCTTGGATTGTATATGCTAGGTTGTTTTAGGTGTAGGCAAATTGGTCTTTCGTTCAAAAACAGGTGGTCATGACTGCCTCTCCTACAAACTCAGCCCTCCGAGTTTTCAGGTCTAGTTGTAATCCATCCAGGTAAGGACATATTTTCGACTGGAAAACTCTTATCAAATTAAAGTACACCAATCTAGAGGCAAATTAAACTGATCTTTTCTGGAGGATGGTCTCTTTCGGGAGGGGCACAATCACTGAAAGAACGGTCGTCTTCCGTTTGCATGAATAATTATAAATGCTATTCTAAAAAAGTTTAAGATACTTTGAATTCCTTTGAAGTACAATCTAATGAAACTGGACCAGAGTGAACTATTCTTGGAGTAATGGCAAGAAACAGCTGTAAGCCCTTCTCTCCAGAGGAGACCACATTTTTCTGACCCTTGAGATCGTCTCATCAAAAGACAAATGGTCCTTCATTCTAGCAAAAATGTCGTCTGTTCTGAATTGTGGTTTCCTATGAGTACTCTCTCTAGGAGACGTAGGTGCATCAGCAAGAGTTGGTTAATTGTAACATATTGGGGTTTAGCAGAATGTCTATATAGAAAGAAGATAATAGCAACTAATGAATAATTGTATGCTGAGAGCGACTATTATGATAAGTCATTTAAATCCTCCAATAACATGTTGTCCTTCCTGGGAGAGCTCACGTTGGGTCGGTCCGTCTACGGGTCTCTCCAGAGGACGATTATAAAAGCGCGACATACATGAAAATCGTGGATGAGATCCTGGGTCACACTGCGAACCAATCTTGCTGCAATCCGGTCATTCAGAGGCGCACTTGACACCGAATTGCAGAAAGCCTTAAAGTACCTGGTCTTACTCAGGACCCATCTGAGAAAAAAACGGCGTTCCCTGGCGGGCTTTTCAAAGTGATCCGACGTAATTACACCTTAAGCCAAACCTTACGTATTGAAATGAGTCTCAGCTTGGATGGTCCCTATTTGGAGAAGGAAATCCTGAATTTTGTGAAATTTCGGCTGAGGCAAATCCAGGAAAAGGTCGCAGGTGAAAGATTAGCGAAACTTGCCTTGTTTTCCGGTAACTTTATTTGTCCCATGGACGTGCGAGTGTCGCGTAGCAAAATGTTAAAAATATGTCTCATACGCCAGAGAAGTTCCCCAGCGTTTTTCACTCGGGTTGCTTCCAATTCCGCAATCAACTTATCCATGGCTGAGTGATATTTCCAACGGGCAAGGACTACAACTTCGATCAAGCTATTCACCAGCACACAGCAGCTTGTATTCTGCCAGATAAGTTTGTGCAATTTTCTAAACGTTGCTATCATACCAAGATGCTGGTACGTGGTGAACTTGTTCTGAGGTCAAATCCGTAGGGGACGTTCAAAATGAGAATGAGTAATTGTTGTAACTGGGGACAGGTTCAGTTCATTTTATAAGTAGACAGAAGCGTGTTCCTTCACGCGCGATCGATGTTCAGGTGCTAGCTGTTCGCAAACCACATCCTATGGATTTGAGAACTCCACTTTTTTGGCCTAAGGGGTCACTTATACACTTGAATTCAGGAGAAACTTTGATGTAAACTTACCATGACTTGATAAAACGTGTAGAAATTACAAAGGGGCCCAAGTTACGCCCACGTCAAAAGTCATCAAGGGTGTGGTAACCTGCGCAGTAAGTTAATAATTTCAAGGGCGCTTAAGACGCTAATACTGTCACACTCCCCTCTCTATCCTGATTGCATTACAATGTTGTTGATAAATTAGTCGTGCATAGTCATGTGCCTTTTTCACCACGTCGTGAAAGTACTCTCACATCCCCAAGCTTTGCTGATGTGGGAGGTGTGTTACAAAAATAGAAACCAGTTTTAAATAGTAAACAGAAATGAACTGACCTGTCATGATCGTCTTATAGGGAGTAGCCAGGTGTATCGTCCGTGTAGGAAGACAAGTCCTGGAAAGTACTTTATCACGCTTTGGTGCGTTTCGGTAAAGGGGCAATCTTATTTACTTTGTACTGGGAACCGTTTTGTAAGTAATGTCATTTTAGCTACCCATGCGTCCAGTTTTTTCGTCTCCATTTATTTCCCATTTGAAGCTTCGAAAGACAGACACGTGCGCACAAGCAGAAGTTTCCAAATATTGAGTGTAAACGCCAAAATCGGATGATCGAATTTTTATCAATATAATTTGTTTCCTGATAGGATCGCGCCCCTAATTCCATTCAGAAAAAGCCGGTGATGTTTTCAGTCTGTTGCACATCTCCCTTGCTTTGCTGTTTTTGTATGAGCTACATACAGAGGTAATGAAGAAACGGCGCACTATCTACCATGGTCCGGAAAGCTGAACGAGTTTCTACTAGGTAACGCAGTGGATTTTCCAACAGACCAAATTCATTAACAGACTAAGGACAAGTAACAAATGAAATAACTTTTCCATTTGCCTGACGATGTGAGATTTCTGGTTTCTTGGAACTTGGCAATAAATAGCTCCTTCTTATCAGTAACATCAAAGGAAGAAGCACTTTGCTGGTAGGATATCTTTACCATGGATACCCTAGCCGGTATTGGTGAGTTACGAAGCGTGTTTTGATAATTTATGTTCAAACTACCACGTACTATCAGTGTTGATTAAACGCATGTTCTTTTCCTGGACCAAAGTTGTTTTCCCCCAGAAACAGGCATTTGAAAGTGAAACGGGCAACAGTGTTCGAGAAAAGCCAGCACTACCGGTCATGGGATGGTGTTATTTCAAAAATCGACCGTTACGGTCAACCGTTTGGCGATCGGAGTGCGCGCTCTTCAGGGTTGAACGTTTCTAACCCGCCCTTCCTTGAAGGAAAGCAGCATCGTTGCTTCCATAAATATGGACATGCTGGTCGCCTAAAATGCCTTACTACCTTTACACTTCCATCCCTGAGGACAGTACGATTTCATCTGCAGACCGCCTCATAATCCTATTTTCCGCAGTACGGGAACTCTGTTCCTCTTCGGGCTACTCCCACTAATATTTCTGGCACGATTAAACCTTAAGGGACTGTGTCCCAGAAGGTATAGTCCACAGAACCATTGCAGCACTGAAGCCTGGCCACCATGGTCAGCTTATAGCCTTCGGTCAGCATGAAGGTAGGGAAGGTACGTGTTTTTCTCGTGCTGATAGATTTAGTAGCTTTGCTGAAATACATGGTTTCCTATGGACCCTCCTTTCAAAAAGCAATACCTTCAAGTTACGATCCACGAGATAGTAAGCAAAGCCCATTGGACTTCGTCAGAAGATTCAGTCTATAGAATCAACGTAATTCTCCGAACTAATGCATATTTTATTCACAATAACACAGATTACTCATGGATCTATAATGTATGTACTGGTCATCGTAACTGAAGAACAAATGTGTAGATTCCCGAGTTGAATTCAACAAAAGCCAGATGCTGTAACGCTAGTTTCCTGAATTACTTGGTCCTCGGAGTCGACGGCAGTTACCAGTCCTTCGTTGAAAAGTACTCCGCGGTTATGAGCCATCTGATAAGAAAACAAATATCCCATTAGCAGAGCCTTCGAAAAAGTCAACATTCTCGAGCGTCGTTGTGAGCTTTCCTTAACCTCGTTCAAATGATTGATAATTTACAGCTCAGCCTTCGATTAGAAGTGGCAGGCGCATAAAACTGCTCTGAACAGAGATTTCTCCCACGTTTCATTAGTAGTATGTGCAGCTGCAATGTTATGAAATCAACACTGATTTAATCACAGCTAACACCTGCAAGTATGCAAGCTCCCTGACCGCTCTGCCAGCACAGTTCGATCAGGTAAATCCGTGACGGTCATTTTGTTGAGAATGAAAACTAAGATCACATGAGCCTATTTTTTAAGCGGACGGAGAAAGTGCTTGAAAATCACAGTGAAAAATGGAAGACCATCGATATAATAGTGATTCGTCCGCTGCTTTGGGACCCTCCGTCTTTGGAATACCATGGTATGTTTCTCCTGCAATGATAAAATATAGGATCGAGACAGTCCGTACTCGCTTTTTCGGAAAAGCGATGAAGTCAGAAATGATGAAAAACTCCAAAACAAATTCCGATACATGTCCACAGTTCATGTAACAAACCTTGTAGTTGGCAACTTCAAATTTTATGATTAGGAGGCCCACCAAAAATAAGAAGACAATAATCAACTCCAGAGCATACTTACCAGCATTTCGAACGAAATAAAGGCATCAGTGCGCAATTCACCATGTGTAAGCCGTCTCAAATGCACAGAAGGGAGGTAACAATCGCAGTAATACATCACCTCGAACCCAAATGAAATAGAAACAACACCAGGTATATGTGTAAGCAAAACAGCCAGGACCTAAAAAACGTGCGATTAGCAAAAGCCGTGATCATTACAGTGACCGGTATGTAAGAAAAAGTAAATAAACAAGAACATATTTCGAATATAACACAGCCAAAGAGAGAATTCAGGTAGCAAGAGTAACGGGATCATACACAGGTCATCATAAGGACGACAGCTGGGATACTCAACGGAAGTATCCCTAAGTTTACAGGGATGATTATGAACGAAATCACAGAGAAGCTAGCCCCATCGCCATTCATTCAACGGCGCTTTTTGACCAGTTTCTCAAGTTGTCGTATTCGACCAGCCTGTAAAGCAGTGGATGAATCAGTAGCCGCTGGTTGGTTGGTGGATGACTTGGGCGCAGTAGACATTGACAACTTTGATCGATCACGAGTTGTTTCATCCGTTGCAGAAACTTTGGTCTCTTTTTCACCAATCACAGCCGGAACAGAAGATTTATTCGCATCGTATTGAATACGAAAAGCATCGAGAATAAGCTGTTGCTCCGCGGCTTTGATGCCCTGAGAAACCAAAGGCATGGAAAAAGAGAAGAATCTATACCAAACACAGAATGAAGAGAGAACGTTAGCGGTCATCCAATCACAGCTAAATAAACAGAGTTGCAGAAAGATTCATAAATAGGTCAAAAACATCAAAGAAACGCACATCGCCCAGAAATCATGTCCGTGGTGAAGAGCTCGAGTCGTCGCAGGGTCCAAGCTTGCCACATTTCCCAGAAATAAAGGCTGAAAATCTGCATGAAACAGCAACATACTCCCCTAATAGTTCATGAACCATATGATGCGAGCCGGGGACAAAGAACAAAGGCACCTAATCAGTGTTTGTGCAGTCCAATACGTGATTCAGAAGAACAACACCCATATTGGAGTAGCGTAACGGGCATGCTGTTTCTACGTAAACATCAAACGGAAAACACAACAATGCATGCAAAATTATGCTCAAAAAAGCAACAACCAACCTTCATTTCTAAAACCTTTTGTAAATCTGTCGGTGTTGCGTCCGGCAGAAGCTGTCTATAGCTAGCCAGGAACGCCTCAGCGGCGCTCGCATCCACTGGGCCCATGACAAACCCGGAAGGGGTTGAGCTTGTGTCTGTTGCCGCCTGTGGTAGGCCAGTGGACCCAACCGGAAGCATAACCGCTTTTATAATGCGCTCCGCGCCACCCATGCCTTCATGCACGAGGTTGGTGAAGCTCCGCGGTGGTTGCTGTGTAAACTGGAAAACAAAGCAAACAAAATGATTAGAGCCACGACCGAGATATCAAAATATCAAAATGGGGAGCTAGATATTGGAGACGAGAAAGAAAGTTTTTTGGTTTGAGGCCTCCCATAAGCATACCAGCCAGCGAAGCAACGATACCTGTCCCCCACTAAGCTTGGGACAGAAAAGCAACATCTGAGTGAACTGCTGAGACGCTGGAGCATGCCCTTAAGTACATGAACAGACAGCTCTAATTAGATTGACTGTGAAAGTCGATTCTCTTTTACGAATAAACAGTTGCAGATCAACTGCAGAGGAAGCGTTAGGGTCTGAGGACCAAGGGAGTTCGCCACGTCAACCTTCCATGAAGTCATATGTTCTCAACGACGCCTTTGTTTCTAGTACGAAGATACAGAGGTCTCTACCATTGCCCTATGAGTGTGAAGCTTCGGTTTTCAGGCACTGACAATACACGAGGTATTAATATGGGAATGTTTGAAGCTCTGGGTTGAGTACAACTATTTCACACCTAACCTGAATGAACCAAAAAGTAGTGCGGGCTTCTTTCTGAAAGGCTAAAAGACATGCATGCAACCGAAACGAGGAGTAACAATGCACGGTAACAGAAAGAGAATGAAATCAGTAAGGCAGTTCTACCCAATCTCATTCCGATCGTTATGTTGATGGACAAATCACTGCAGCTTAAAGAAGACGATGCGCACAGCATGCCGTTCCAATAAAGCAACGAATTAAGTTCACTCAGCAGCGGCTACGGAAGAAAATCTTCTTCTCTGAGACTTTTGAAGAATAGCTGGACAAATGAATACAAGTACTGCACCCATATCAAATGACAACAAGACTGTAAAGGTTATGAGTGTCGGTGATAGCATTCCCGAGTCCAAACACACTCGTAGGGAAGCTTAAAACTATCCTTATAAGAAAGCAGTCTTGGTTGGGCCATGACGATATCACAGTCTCACCAATTAAGAGAACCTGCTGAATTACTGAACCAGTTAGACGAGCAAAGACCAGTTCGTAAACACAAATGGCGAGAGTACAAGTGATTTTAGTGGGACATTCAACTGGTGGACAGTGAAGGAAAGTGGTTTATAATAATAATTGACTGAACATATACCGGTCGAAAATTGCCTAACGGAGAAATGTAAATAGGCTCGAAAAACAACGAGAAGGTACGTATCGATACACAGAAACAACTAATTTCTGGCTCCCACAGCCACACCGTTGAATAACAGTCTATCTCCCATTCGTATAGAACTGCCTCAGTTGTAAGCAGGGCTTTGACAGTGAAAAAACAGGACTTACTTTGGAACCGAGCACAGGCATTTGCAGTAGAGCTGACTTGAGGGACTGGGTATCTAACAAAAGCTGCTCCGCACCGAAGGTGTTGAGTGGCTTGCAGCGATACAGAGAGCCTATGAACCGAGTGATGAGGGATCCAGCAAATTTGATGCAGATTTGAGTGAAGGTAGCCCTTGGAGGGGATGAATAAAGCCAAAAAATAAGAGTTTAGAGTAAAAACTCTATGAGAACATGAATGATCCAAAAGTATATCCAGACAAAAAGCTCGACGATTATTGTGCGAAAAAAACGCAGGATATTTAGGCTGACAGTATCTCGCTCCACTGACTGAGAGTATCTACGGTATTGGTGGCTAACTATGGCTTGTTTCGTTGTATCATTCATCCCCTCACTTAGTGCCCAAGGTAAACTTGAAGCAGGCGATCGAACTGAAAATAGAACTGCCGGACCGTATCCATACATAGTCGGTAAATTTGTTGGATAGTCAATCCCACACCGCATCTATCTAATGTGGTCTGTGTCCTGAATACGCTAACTAACGTTCTAATTTTAAAGTCTACTAAAACAGCTATCGCTGGAGGAAATATTCTGGGAAAAGATGCGCGGTATGAGAGGCAATAAAGCAAGCACAGACGTACCGAACACTATACAGAGTATCACGAATCAGTGGCACTTGAGTACGCAAGTGCTTGATTATTTCTGTCACATACACGCTTTGGTCACCGACTTGAGTAAGATTGTTCCACGGTAAACGGGCCATTGCAGCAAGCTGGGGCTCCGCGGCGGATTCTAGATCAGATACCAGGCGATGTACACAGACGGAACGACAAGCCGCAAATCCATCCATCTCCTGTGAAAACGATATCTTCGAGGCCCAGGATGGTGGCCTTATCTGAATGGAAACAACCAGCCAATATGGATGTAGTCAGTAGGATTATTGCTGCACGGATATCGGTGGCCAACTGATAATGTACACCGGTTATGTTTATTCTGGGAAATTAACCAAAGTACAGAACCTTTTCAGTGTACGTACGCGCTGATGTTCACCAAAAGATCCACAATAAGACTGCATTCGGCCGCATGCATGCGCTCAAATACCTTAGTTCAACTGTCATGTGGCCATATAATAATCCGTTGCATACAGGGGCACCTAAGGACTAAACACTAAAAGAGGCCTACGGCAACTTAGAGGAAGACCAACAATTTCGTTGATCAAAGATGAAGCGCCGTAATGAGAACACCGCATCCAAAAGGAAGCAGCTTGCGTGACCGATGCCGATCATACCAATTTCAGGCTTGTCAAGACATGTTTCTGTGTCCGCACCAAAACCCAACGTCTCAAATCTATATTCTATATTCTAAATTACCTCACAGTACGTTTCACCAATATATTATTCCTGTAAGCAGCGTAAGAACACTAGTTGGGATTCGCCGACAGCAAACTAACGGTTTTACCTGGTTAAATTTCAGAGAGCAGGTGTAATCTCTGGACTTCACACAATTCTTCTTTCTTACCCGAGCACCAAGCAGTACACATGTCGCGCAAATCACTCACTTGCATACTAGATTGGTGTACACGTGAGACTCAAATTAGATTCCGGTGAGCCATTCGTCTAGGAAGTTCTTCAAAAACTGTACAGCGTAGCAGTAACATCAGGTTTCCGCCGAGCAATGTATTCATTAAGAACGATATGGAAAGACTGATCCATCGCAATAGGCAGATCACCAATGATTCACCCCCATGCACATAACATCCTAGTACTCATTTGAAACCGGTTGAAGCTCACCAGACAGACGCCACGTATACCACACAGAAAGCCAACCATCATTTTGAAAAGCTGCATCGCTTATGTCAGTTACAAAGATATGATCGGTGGTATTTAAAAAACCACGGTTGAATATCGGCTATCCACATGTGAACCAAAGTGGAGTGACACTGAATTTCCTCAATACTCCTTTTTACCTTCATGTTTCTGTATCGATGAGTTAGGAATCCAAAGTAACTTGGGGTGACGTCTCGAGTAGACCATCGAAGGAACCGCAAACGGTAGTCGTACGGACGAAAAGGCAAAAAAAGACTAACTAAGCTAGAACACAACAGTGGAAGTTAACTTCACACAACCGGACTAGAATGAATGAGGTCTTAACTTACCTCCACCCTAAGACGCGCCTCCAGCTCCTCCACTGTCTTCAGACAGAACGCCGCAGTTACAAGGATAATACTGACCTTGTGAATATCATCCTTGCTCAACCTTGGGAGCTAAAGTAAAAACATAACAATAAATTGAACTATTATAAGCCTGGGTTGACCGTGGGATGCATTCAAAGTGAACGCACTCAAAGCAGGCAGACCTAGTAAGCTGAGAGAAGCGCGGATGAAAAGAAACAGAACGTGCTTTTAAGGGAACTCTAATATACACTGTGTTGAAAAGTGCGGGGCAAAAACAGTGCTTTACAACAGATAATGATGGTGATGACCACAGCAACAATAATAGCAACTACGAGTCTGCTTAGAAAAATCAACCTGGAAGTAAGTCACTTCGCACAAACCTGCTGATCATCCCGAAGGAGACTGGAAAACAACTGACTGAGTGAGACATTGCTTTGATCGCCGTTCATCAAACTAGCACGACCAATCGGTCGTACTCCATCAGTCTGAGTATTGGTCGTTGTCTGGCCCCGACCTATACCTGTAATATGAAGTTCAGATTGATATTAGGTGTGCTAGATTGTATACATTGCATTGTAAGACAGAGGTATTTTCCACTAATAATTAATACAAATTTGGACTATAACTGGTGAAAATGAAGGATGACATGCTGAAAGTTCACTCGTTACGATATCGACATATCTGCTCTCCTCAAGAACCAAGATCTTTTGGGATAAGGCACCTCGCATTGTACCGAACTACCAAATGTAAACGACACACAAATCCATCCGAGGAGTAAACACTTCAAGAAGATGAAGAACCGTTCGCCCCGTGAGAGGATTGCTCCCCAGGGGAGACGATACAATGCACTCGCCCAAAGGCAAACTACCAATTGTGCATATAGCACGAATGTCATGCGTATTGGCAGTTCAGAGAGGTCAGTATTTCGCCTGAGTAAGTTACTCGATTCTGATAGCGTAATCATGTTGACAGCCAGTCGAGGAGTGATGACGTGAAGTCGCCGTTCATCCTTAGTCTCATCAGGGCAACCAGGAAAGTTCGTTCGGCTCAGTCCAACAAAACGACCACCCGACCGGCGCGTCACGTGATGATCCCACTTCTTATGATAATCAGTATTTTGTCCAACCAGGGCACCTATGCGACCGCCAGTGGGTCTGACCATGACAAACCTCGCAGTTTAGCAACTGTGCGCTCAACATGAGTTCACAAACGCAAATGTTTTCCGACTGCCCAGATGTTAGCTTATGGAGTGATATAATTGGAGGTGTTGTTAAATTACAGGATTCAGGATGCTCCGTGAGTCGTTGACGTCCATGTGATGTGTCCACGTGCATTTAACCTGAGGTATACGGCGCAAGAAGTATCCAAAATACTTACACAGTGACTTGTTTGAGAACTATAAACCTCGATAACTCCAAGGGAGGACGTGCTCGAACCAAAGTGAAAGGCAGTAGGATATCGCCCGAAAACTTGGTTATTTGAACGGGGTTCTTTAAATCCCTTATGGCTAATACCACCAAATGCGTTTGCAAAAAAAACCTAGAAGGTTACCGATTTATGGTGGCCTACTCCAAATAGTCGGCCAGGAACGACTAAACAAGATAAACCTTGCGCAAACTAACCCAAAGCAGACAGTCCACTTAATCCGAAAGCAGCCATTTTCGCGGTCATTTCAGACGCTCCGCTTGTTGCTGCTGCGGGCATACCAATGGAAATTCCGGGAATTTGTGCTAACAGTACCCATAATGTGTATTCTGAAAGATACTGCCGGAGAAGCCGTACCAAACCGAGAAGACCTTGGCCACGATTCAGCTGAAGTGTCTGCTTTATAATTTGTTTGTAAAGCAGAAACAGATCCGTAGCGGAGTACAGCGTGTTCTCTCCAGAATCACCGGTAGTCACTGGCATTGCCGTGGTCACTTGATCTGGAAAGAGCATGACAATTAATCATTTTTCATTGTTGGAGATAAAGATATTATATATTATATTATATTATATATTATATATTATATTATATATATATTAGTGAAATAAAAAAACGAAAAACTGGACTGCCCGTTGCGTATTTTGGCAGGAAATTCGGGAACGTTAGGGTTTGTCAACGCAAAAATTGTCTACTTCAAACCAAACAGATCTAGGGAAGTCGAGAATGCAGCCGAAAGCTTTTCCGATGAACCCCGGAAGTAGCAAAGCTGACGTTGAGATAAACCTGAATTGGCAAAACCCTATTTGTCCTTCTAGACTTCATTGCTCGGTAATGGTAGATCGTTCCTACGGTCAACCACGATAAAACCATGTGTCCTCTTGCTAGTTCGACTTTTTCTGCTTTCCGACTAGTAGGTCTAGCCGTCACAGATCATAAGCACGAATATACATTTGGTCTCACAGTGGCAATATTTATCTAATAACCACACATTTACTAAAAACGGATGAAATAAGCTTGTAAATAAATAAAATAGCCGTTCATCTATAACACCATTTTGATGCATAGCTTTAAATCAGCCGAAAGTGTATAACAAACCTATTCGGACGGTACTGAAGGAGTACACTGTTACGGGATTCCACCAATCTACACCGACATCCTGAATTCAGTTGACAGTTGCTGACTTCAGACAAGCTTACATCGGTTCAAACGTCTAAAGGAACTACATCATGGCGTCAGGTAAAATCACGGATCTTCATTGATGCAATTCAGTGTCGCTGAAACTGTCCACAGTGATGCCCTTGGAAGGTGCAACAGTCAAGACGAGGAAGTCAGGTAAATGACTTTTCACGCGCGAATTTCAATTCCGTGGGAGAACTTCACCGTAAACGACGCCTAGTACGTCATCTCACTTCTATCGATGTGCATTACAAGGTATATCTTCAGCAGGAAAAATCACAAATGGAGGTAAAATCAAATACAAGATTCCTACCAATGACGACAACAAGCCTAAAACGTGACCCAACTCCACTGATTTGTCCTCGCTCCAAAAGCCCAAATTTCAGTGACAGAAATATTACGAATTTAAAACAATTATTGAAAAGAAGGGATCTCCTAAATCTCATAAATGTAAAAAACAATACAAAACTATACAATAACGTAATCAAAGTAAGCCCCGTTTTGGATTCCATCATGAGGTGAACTACCATCACCTGATGCACTGAACAGCTGTACCATTTCCATGGGTAATCATCTCAAGTGTTCCCAGGATAATCTGAACTCGTAAACTTCTGTTTACGAAAGTGAACGCTGTCATTCGGCGACCAGCGACTAAGCATAAATATGATTAGCATGCACCTATAACCATCCTTAAGCGACGCATTTCATGTCACCCGGTCCGGTGTTGGCTGGCCCTTCGAGTGACGGTTTCTCTGATGGAACTTCTACCTTCCTGAGCAGATTGCTCAGGGTCCCTGGGTGCCTCTCGATGCCCCAGCTTTTCAACACCAATTAACTTCACGAAGGACACGCTGTAATTCCGAAACCTCCGATTTAGCAACAAACTACAAATGAGCCAATCAGAAACGAGAAAGCCCCAAAGTCGCATGGGTTAGTGGTTTGAGAAGTTGTCACGCGGGTAACCATTGAGCCGGAACATGTAACGTCAACGGTGTGTTAAAAGGACAATAGCAATGAATCAAGTGCAGACAGCTAACATCGCTGATCAGCCAATGGTGGCAAAACGATGTGCTCAACTAAAACTGGCAGGTCATGAGTTCAGATCTCCGTAAGGAACTTAGGCTTTCACAAATGACAAAGTGTGTAGATGCGGTCCAGAATCCTGCTTGCTGTCCTCAGGTCCCGTCTTCATGCGCCTTACCCAGACGACGTAGAATAAGTGACTGAAGCAGTCTGGTTACGACAGTGGGCAAACCAATTCCTCTATCAATGCTACACACTTCGAGCACTCCTTCTCGCGTTCGCAAGAAATTTTTGCATACAGTGACTCTATCCTAGCCTGTTTAAGTTCCTTCACTTCGCACCCCTGACCAACACCAACCTAGTCTGATCAGAGTTCAGAAAATAAGATGGCCTAAACAACATGATCTCCTCAAATGAGCTGAACCCAAACCTTGTTTCTTCTGATTGGATTATTCCGCTTCTACCATGGTTCGCTGCCACTTTTTTGTTTACATATAGACAAACAAGAAGAGGCCGAAAAAGACTTTTAATCATCAATGTTCGAACCAAAGTGGGGACAAAAGCCCTGGGAAAAGCGGATGCGCGTCACCATATACTAAAGTCAATATTATAAAAATGGTGCTTACCACTGCTCTTGAGAACGTCGGTTAACTCGTGGCTGGAGAGGCTTGATTTGTTGACTGTGAAATCCCCGATAAGACGATTGTGCAGCTGATCGTGCAAAGCTCTCTCGACATGATTCAAGTAGAGATCAAAGTGTGCATCGAAGCAACTAAAACCGAACAGTAATAAAGAACGGTCATAAAACTTCAGTTGTTTGCCTCAGTTCAACACCAAAATGTTCCAGTTTGGGAGACTCAACCTCAAAAAAACTACATCCGCACAAACGATGGGAAGGCATATTATTTGGATAGTTTTCCCTTGAAGTAGCAGTGAATACTATATATATATATATATATATAATATATATATATATTATAATTACCACGTTTGGTCAACTCTGAAGAATGTGATGGAAAATTACCAGAACCTTTCATTGACCCAGAAATAAAATCCCAAAAGGAATAACGGGAACGTTCTTCGAAGACTTCGCCGCCTTGGGATATGGGAACAAGTTAGGATAATTACTACCTTGTTATAGGGTGCCTTATCTTACGCAGTAAAATCTGCTTGTAAACCGCTCATCTCACAGATATGGTTCCCCTTACGCAGAAACAACCAGGTGAAATGAAACGCATAGTTTCGATGGATAATTTATCCTGTGAGTGAATCCAATCTATCCTACAAGGCTGAGGAACACTATACAGTTGTTTCATCCTTATTAGAAATCATCAGCAGTGCGCATCACATGAAATTCCAGGGGGTCCCGAACCCGCGGTCTAAACACTTAACCGTTGGTCCACTTGCGGCTTCTCGGCTTTTCAACACAGGATGGCTTAACAAACACGACGAAGTCCCCATTAAAATTCCGATAGCTCACACTAACGACAAACCACACGTCTGATGCTGATTAGACGACACCTGATCACAGCGAGACGGAGAGGACGAAAAACAACATCCTTGTAATCGATTAATCCGAAGGGGAAATGCAGAAGGATAAGGCGACGCTTACAAAAACTTATTTTCAATACATCTGTATCAAAACAAGCAACAGGCACTCAGAACTGTGGAGTCTGCAGAAAACTCCGACAAATTGTGCGTCTGATTTACACTACTTGAGACAACCCAGTAGCAGAAAACAAGACAAAATCTGCAAATTGCGTCCCTTCTGTGACGAACCAAACTAGCCAATTATAAAGACGCGAAAAAGGTTAGCTCCAATCAGGAAATATAACATGTTCTTTGGGTGCTTTACTTGGAGGGAAAGTGAATGGAAACCAGTGAGACCGAAGTGAAACGATGAGCAACCGTCCCGTCAGAGGTTTGTTGTCACAATGGTAAAATTCAACTTGTGAACCCACAGCGTCTGACTGCCACCTGATGAAGTGGTATGATCTGTCAGGATGATTACGGCCAATAACACTACATCAGTGGTATGTCTTGGATGAAATAGCGGTAAACTGGTAAGGCCGAGGCGCCTGAGTATTATAAAGGGAACCAAAGTGTACAAATATGAGTGTCGCGTCATAATAAGACTGGATTAGCAGGACAGTTCGCTACTGGTATTTACGTTACAATACAGTGGACCTAATCGCAGTTACCCGACCGTAGTAAGAACTCCATGGGCCTTTTTGACATCTCCTGAAAGGCCTTTCAACTGACGTTATGATCTGATCTACTACAACTCAGTAGCCGTCAAAATTTCTGATAACAACCCATATTGAAACGCCGGAGGAAAAGTAAAAAATATATTATATAAAAGTATGTTACGGTATCGCTAAACATCGACTTCTCCCCAGTATGTTTTTATCACTTGTGAGAAGGTTTAAAATAACACTTAAAACCATCAGGAAAGAAGGGAGGAAACACACCCGCACCACAATCATGCATAGCATTACGTCATACCCACCTAGAGATAAGCCCATCGAAAGCTTGCTTTTTCCAGTCTGCGTCATTGGCTTCATCATCCGTCATGGTGGACAAGCCCTGTTTGTCGCTCTCCTTTTCTGAAATTGGAGTCGTGGCTACCACCTCCTCGTCATCATCAAAAGGATTAAGAGATTTCTGGCGTTTCACGTTCGACGATTCGGCACCTGCTCGCTGTTGACAGCATTCCGACGGCGTATAATCTGGGTAGATCTTATTCAAACTGGATTCAAAGGCCAGTGTTCTCTGCAGTCCGAAGATGAGTAGGTTGTGTGTTAACTCAGCTTGTCGACGCTTCATCACAATTTCCAAGTCCATTCGTGTGATTCTGCAGAACTCGGCGATCAGCCTACAACGTGAGGGTGGGACAGATGGTTGGCACAGTATAAAAGTTACGATTCTGAATTTTATCCGGTAACGGCTTACCGCAGCTGGCTATCTGAAAAGCGAATACCTACGGCATCTACTTCGCTAGCCTGGTTCAGCCCAAATCCCACAGTAATTTGAGGGTAAATGTCGGGCTCCACAAGAGAGCCTTGATCACCGGTTTTGTATTCTTTTAGTGGAGCAGAATGTGTTAGTTGAACTACAAGGCACTTGGGTGAAAGGATCTGAAAACACCAGCCAGAGTCGCTCAGGGCTCACTCATCGCTCATTGAGTGAGCAGAAGCCCTCAAAAAGATGTTGATGCTGCTTTCAGGACCATCTAAAATGTTCAAAACACAGGCAAAAGAAACACCAGAAGCATTGTAGAATGAAACACACATTCACAATAGAAAGTCGGGCCCGCCTAACAGTATGAATAGAGACAGGTAAGGAACTAGTCAGTGCACCCAAGTTGACGAACCACACCTCACCGCTTCGGAATAACGATGTCGACAGGAATGGTGCTGAAACGTCTGCAGCCCGACCGCCCAGTCCAGCAAGCGCACCATTGTTACTATAAATCCAGAACGACCGCCGCGCTGGATAAGGACACTCATGTTTTCGACAAACACACTCATTTGCATGTCAATTTGATTTTGACGGGAAAAGCACCTGGAACGGAGCTGAATCACCCGTTTATGATGTTCTTAAGCAATTGAATGACTGAATGTGCTTCACCAGGCCGTCTCGTGTTTCACTTGGTATAAGTAGGACATAAGATCGACGGAAACTCGGGGACTGCGCCTAACTGATGAGCCCCAAGAAGGGCGAAACCGTCGCGCGCTGTCGAAGAGTTTTCAGCAAACTTATAGTAGTCTATTTACGTCGATCCTTAAAACGCAGAGCATTTTTGGTGTTTACTTTCCTATAAGATGCATGACTTCAGCTGCTACGTGCAAGCAAAGGAGGGCTTGGAAGTTGCACATATTTGCAAGTCAAGCTGTTCTTACGAGAGTCGAACAGCAAGCCCGTACGATAAAACGAAGCGCAAGAGAGACCAATACTCACTCTTCTGTCACGTGCCAATGGGAGGGGAATATCGCCTGGAATTTACGTTCCATCGGAGGCAGATTGGATCGAAGCCACGCATAGCGGTGATCAATCTTATCAATCCACGCAGCGGTTTGGCTGGGATCGAAGAGTTCACGATATTCACCCAGCTGCCGCGAGATAAACCAAGCAAGTAGGTTGGACTTTACAGACAACTTTTCGGGCATCAACTCAACGAGCTGACATGACATTTGTATCAGCGCTGCATTATCCAACACATTCCGACTACCCTGAAAGAAGGATGAGAATGGAGAGGGGTCTGTGTTCGTTGAGTGAGTCTTGAAAGGGAATGGAATTACCATAGAGGTTGTAACAACATGGTGATACATGTTGCTCCGAAGCAGTCATTTAAACTTCAGTATTTACGGCACTATATTCTAAAGATCCACTTCTAGCGCACCTCTACCCGAAGAAAACTTACTTCTCTACAAAAATGAGTGAAAATAGAAGGAAACAGAAAGAGCAGTATTCATACCGGACGAACAAAGTGGCATGTGGTAGCGGTTGTCGGTTAGCCAAAGTCGTCATCACATCGAGCTTTGTGAGAGGATATAAGGACTGGATACTTGAACAACCGTAAGAGAGCGAGATAAAAGTCTTTTCAAGCACTTCTAGTGCTCCTTCTCAGACCCTCTTAAGCTAAAACACCTCAAAATTGTAAACTAGTACCAACGAGCAACACACCCCCGTTTAGGATCACTGCATGGGGGTTCGTAGCAGGCCGGTTGGTGAAAAGTAAAACTCATTCACATACGGAACGATAACACATTACAATGCACTGCAAGTCGGTATTCGGGCAAGGGAAAAAGAGTAAGACTCCACCACACTTGCCACTAGCTTGACAGCTGTTGCGTAAATTAGGGTAATTTATATAAATGCAGGTAACATATAATCAATAGCGAAAACGCACTCAAGATACCTCCGCTATCGGTGACGAAACTGTTGCAATACAGCTACCAAACTTGGCGAACAAACCTACAGTTAACTAACGAGTCCAGACTGCATTCGTTTCGTGACATTTTCGAATGTCCACGGTAGTCAGTATAAAATATATAGCTCGGATAAACATAAACACTTCGGAGGCTTGAATACAATAAGACGGGATTCCTGAAAGGGTTTTAAAAGGATCGAATCATCTCGCCAAAGGCACAATGTTTTGTAAACTAGAGTAAGAATATCGTTTCAGAGAGGTCTGGTAAACAATCGGTGGGTATTTATTGTTTACCAAACCTCCTTGAAACGATGATTACCCAACCGGTTCCAAACAGTTTCCAACTGATAGAGTAAGAATACATTGCTGAGCTATATTCGAGCATATAAAGATGCCAATAGCACCACTTTGTTGTGAGGAAGTGAACGCTCTGTAATTGGAGGATACGGAAAAGCTTGAGCAGAAAAAATTCGAAGCCTATTCATAAAGAGAACCCGCGACTAATTACTAACTATGGTGTGCAGTTGTGTTGCGGAGAAATGCAACATCGGAAACCAGCGATTCACTCGAAGCTCGTCTAAACCTCCGTTAACACCAATTGAATATGCTGCTGCATACTGCATTAGGTGGAGACAATGGCAAGAGTGTCGAATCAACTTTATTCGATTAGCTCACCTACCCAGTTGATTGAACACGGTAGTCCAGAAAGCTAAACATACAAAAATCGGGGTGCACATTCACACGAGAAAACCAACTCACGGCAAGCAACGCTCTCAACTCGCGTGCAAGTCTTCCCGCAAGGACTGAATGTATCGTATCTAGTTCATTAGCGAGGCTGCTGATTGAAGAGATGGACTGATAGGCCGCCAGCATTGGTTGCATGAGACGTTGCGCTTGCGAAAGTAAGTCGGAAACTTCGGAAACGAAAGACAAGCAGAATTTCGTTGCTTGTTTTGAGTCTCGTGGATTCTTCTCTGATTCCAAAGCTTCGACGAAATATGGAAGTGGTTTTTTAAACATGGTATAAATATGAAACCAAGTTTTTCATTTTTCGTGATGAGACACCACCTATACGGTTGAGGAAGACTATTCTACAGCCAATGACCTGCTACGTCCCCGGGTTTCCAATAATTTGGTGTTCAGGTACAAAATAAGATTGATGGAAGCTCCAGGACTACGCCCAACCCAATGAGTCCCAAAAAGGGCGAAATCGGTAGGGACCTCGAAGAGCACTAAAAAAATACTCTAACGTTTTGACCATCGTTCCAAATCAAGCATAAGGCGATTTTTGCGAGGCACGCTCGATTGAAGGATACTATAAACAAGTGATCAAACAAGTGGGTCCACGTTGATTGCAAATTGCCTCTCTACTGCTCGAACAGTACGGCTATTTTGGGTAGGAATATTTAGACAAACTGGCGGTCCACAAATTTCGAAAGTGGGCAGTGTGATAAGAACAGACTGAAAACTACGGACACAGTGGACATTCTCAAAGGTCGTGAACACATCCATCCAACCATTTGAGCTGGGCATACAGCAGTGGGGAATGAGCTAGAAATGGCTCAGAGGCTCAGGTCAACTAGTAGGTGTAAATATAGAACTCTCGTTCGATGTGTGGCTGTCATGTAATGACTAATACGAGTGTGAATACTAAGTAACGTTCACGCTGAACCGAACCACCTGAAGTTCACAATCACGTTTATATGGCTATCAAGAACTTGTTGATTTTAACTGGCGATCACTCAATGACCACTTAGAGCAAAAGGTTTGCATCCGAGGGTACAAAAACATACGAATTTGGAGAGTAGGTAACTGAGTAGGCAGTTACCCTTACAAAAGACATGCCGCAATGCAAAGTACATTTTCATGCTATTCCCACTACGGAACTCCAACAGACTTGATTTGCAGGTTGAATTGGGGTGCAACCAATGAAGCTCGCCATTAAAGTGGCACGCAAAGCAAATAGTCCCGGAATCAGTGTTTGTTATTACAGCGTACAAGATCGAGGTGGAAACTATACTTTCCATACAGTGTTTTGGACAGTTAGTTGCAAATGTCACGTAGTAGACGCATGCACGGTCAATTCGGTCATTTTCGCGAACTGCTCCGACAGAAAAGACCACAGCAGAAAGGCCGAAAACCATGTCAGACAACAATCTCCATCATCCCCAGCGCCCGGACTATATGAGAAATCGTTCGTTTGTTCGTTCAGTTGTAGCACCCTTTCGGTGCCCAACTGCTATGCCACCAGAGGGAAGCACGAGGGTTAGGATACTGTTGGGTTTCCCAAGCCTAGACGGGGGAAGTCGAGGGGCAGAGGTCGGGTTCGAACCACGAACTTTCTGGCAGTAAATTCGCACTCTACCCACTGAGCCATCTCGCCCGAAATGAGAAATATCTATATACAAATACAATTACATAATTCCTTTTTTTCAGTAGGTTTATGCCGCAAAAAGCCACTCTTCTGATAAGGCCATGGAGGCATGCATCGTCAACCACGACTTAGCGTCCAATCCTCCAGAACAGGTTCTAAGGAGGGATCAAAATATCCGCTTCTTCGAGGCATCCTCTCTTGGGAACGATTACTGTAATTTCACATGGCGACCACAATAACCTCCACTGTCCTAATAAGTTTCGAGTCTTCCCGTACCCAACTAAGCTTGCATGCACGCTTTACTAAGTCACTTTGATCCAAACTCCTAACTCAACCGACTTTTCAGCCATAATGACAATGATATTTGGCTAAGATGCTGAATCCGTGGCTTGGTAATTATCAGGTCCCTTGTGATTATCGATGATGAGTTAGGTAAGCAACTGGACCAATCATCAGCAACCAGATCAGGCAGACCAAAACATTAACTGTTCACAAGAAAAATGTGTTCTGATAGAACAACCGACCCGAGTTGCATGGATCTTCTTTCCAAAGGTTGATTTTAAGCAAAACCCACGGACAATAGGGTACAGTAATGAACCTCGCAAATTCGACCTACTGATGAAGTCCGGTCAAAAAACGAACCGTGGGATGATTATGTGACATCAAGCGGATATGGAATCCAAGAGGACGAAGTTCAAAATAGATTCATGTCGTTAATTTAGTAATCTGATCACATTCACCAGCAAGTTCATGAGGTAACACAAATAACAAGTGGTGATAGGAAAACTTTTTGGAATACAAGAGCGAAATGTTCCGCTCCAAATGGAGATTTAGCGTTACGGGACTCCTTCTGGTGCCCAGGAAGGTGATCCTAACTCTTAATGAAGTTTCATTGATAAGCTCAAGCATAAGCCACGTCAGTTCCCAGTCATCCAGTTTTGCAGCGCACAAGCCGTGCATCGAAATGCAGCTACTAAAAGCTGGTTGAGATGAGATCCAGTGTTCACTGAGCTGTGCGAGCGACCTCGGGCAGAAGGTTTCAAAAGCTCTGATCATGAACTCTTTCACCTTTCTCCAGTCACCATTAGAAGTTAAATTGTTCCCTCGAGTTCTGGGAGGTTACCAGCCTACATAACTCGATATTGTTGAGCTACAGAGACGCTTTACATGTCGTGAACTAAATTCCTTTGCAGCAACGGGCTCATTCCAGAGAGAAAGCGAACAGATACATGCACTCGCACAACGCTATGATCGGAGTCCATAGGTGTACTCCAAAATGAACGCAATTTTCTATCAAAGCTCTGCACCGGTAACTGATTGCCAAATGGTGCAGCTAAGTCCATGACTGGTTTGTACTTTATGGCCTCCAAGTCACACAGTGAGCGCTTGTGCTAAAAAGTCGTGCTGACTACAAACGAATGATGTTCAGCACATAAATTGAGAAATCGTTCTCATTACCTATTTGGTAAGCGCCAAACCCGAATCGGACGCCAAGATAAGTTGCTTCAGAACTTAATCGACCTACCTGCGCATTCACACCATCTGTCAGAATCACGACATCTGTACTTCGCGCTGACTGGAGTAACCCTGAAAAATCTCTAGAGAAGCTATCTTTCTCAGCCTCAGGGCTACCGTCCATCGTCTGACATAACAAACATCGTTTACCACGTCGAGATGCACTGGTCTTGACAGAACCGATCAATCTAACAGCACAAAGATGACTGCTTACTGGAATCCATTCTAGTAAGGCGCATTTGGCGTTGAAACTAAGCACAACTCCCACGGTCCCATTCCGAGCGGTTTGAGATGAATGCCCAAAATGGGGTCTTGTATGCGTCTTTCACAGAAACAATATACATCGATCAAAAGAGAAAACAGTGCCTGAAGAAGACCTACCTGTTGCCCAAGTCGAAAGAGAGTGCGGACATTCAAAGCAGCAATATGAAACAGATCCCTTGAATTTAGTAAGGGTTTCTTTTTATTTAGTTTATTGGACAGAATCTTAGATAAAGAGCAACGGTTAGGTAACTGGAAGCTAAATGAGTGAGAAAGACTTGGGTAAGAGATGTGTGGAGAGCAGTCAGTGAACCAAGACAATTAGGGCGAATGAGGTGCACCGGTTACCCAGGCAGAAGAGGTAAGTGCAGTTATATTGTGTTTGGCCATTAGGTACTGCCAGAGAGTAGATATCACATACAAGAATTGAAGTGATTTTGATGTACTCAGTGTCAAACACCGAATGGTCTGCATAATCTAGACGAATCATTCGTTTCAACCGGTTAGGCAGGGCAGAATACTTACTATTTTCGCTGTCAGCAAACGGATTAGCTGCGACCTTAGGAATCTTTTCGGGGGTGCGTGGTGCAGTTTCGATGACGCGTTTAATCTGCAATAACTCGTTCAAACGATCCAAGGCATTGACGATGAGGATCAAATTGTTCAGAGTTGTTATCGAAACCGTTAGGTTGCGTTTGGCCTGGTCCAATTGCTGTATATCCTTGGTTATATCGTGCACCATCTGTTCTGACCGTGTGGCACGATCTTGCACATCATGTATTCTACAAACAGACAGTAAGGGGTAAATAATAATCAGGAAGGTAAGAGTGGTAAGTGGCTTATGTTATCGTCCATGAAGGTACAACCGCTTAACAACAGGATTTTGCATGGTCCAGTGTTCAGGTGTCTGTCTTTTGTTTACTAAATTACGAGATTACGGAATGAACCTAGTGACTGCATCCCAACATTTTACCAGTGTGTTCTGAAAGGGTCAACTATCTTGCAAAAGATCGTTTGACCTCCCATCATTGTAATTTCACTTAGGAAGGATAGGAAATATGCCTCATGACTAACCTGGTAAACAAAGTCTTCATCATTTGCATTGCTTCTTGAACAACTTCCTGGCCTTCTTCTTCGATCTGCCACTGACTGTGGATAATACCTCGAGTTTCAGATTCTAATTCGTCCAGTTTGCGTTCCGTATCGGCGATGACATCATCAATGTTCGCCAAAGACTGCTCAGTGGGAAACATCTGCAAATATCATTGCTACTTAATTGCAGTAGTCTTACCTCGTTGATATAAGCCACCACATCAAAAGAAGGACTGTCCAAACTGTCGGTCTTCAGATTCAAAGAAGCCAGGACTTCTTCCACTTCTGGTTGGAAATACGTCGGATGGTCCGTTTTATTTGATTTCATCTTTGTGACTCCCTCCATGCAGCTTTGCAAATCGTAAGTTTTAGCAGCTAGCACCGGGGAGATACGACATTACTGCAAAAGGATAAGAAAATGTTATCCTGGTTTTAGTCTTTTTAAGAAGACTTCTTTGGGAAGATCGACTGGATCCAGGAACAGGGTAGCCCTGTTGAAGTTATCAGTAAACAAACATCAGACTCTTGGTCAAGAGTGCAATTCTCAGGCTTGAAAAACGAAGATAAGATTACGGTGGGACAAGGCGTCTAGCCCCTGGTTTGCAAAGCCCGTAACCAGTAGGGTATTCTATTACAGGGGTGGTTTGCAATCATCATAAATTGCATAGAAACCTCCAGTATGCCACAGAGTACAGCGCAAACGATACCAAAAGCTCGTTGTAGGGAACGACCTTGAGAAACTTCCGAAAACCCTCGGTCTTGTCTGGGTTGCCGGCAGCACAACTGGACTATCGTTAAAGAGAAGAACCGACAAAGAACGTGACCAGGTGACTAAGTAGTTGCTCCTTAATGCTCTGATGTACAGAAAAGGGGTCAAAGGTTGCTGTCGGTGGTGACACCTGCTACTCGTATTGAGAAGTGATGTACGATCACTAATGAATCCCTCGTATCATCAATAAACCAAAGAAACAAAAGAAGGGAGACGACGTACAATATTTCTCACTGTCTTATGACAGAGGGTTCACCACTGAAGGTTTTCAGCGGTGGTAAGGTCTGGTTGCAGAGGAGCGTGGTCAAGGATGGAGCAGATGGTTCTCCAGCGCTTTATATCGTCAGTAAAAACTTGGTTGGAGAACGAATAAGGCCGTTTGTCAATCAATTCAATTCAATTTATCAGCTATAAACCGTGTACCATAGGCACATTGGTTCCAGCTGCTACAGTTTCGATCACCGGAAATGTGGAACGTAAAAAGAAGCCTTGGAGGGAAGGTATGTTCGGAAATTGAGTAGCTAATCATTGAAGGCTATAGCTTTGATGCACGAGCGCCACTGACTGCGCGATTGGGCCATTTCTGCCAGTGTCGTTAACCACTGGTGATTTGAGTCCGGTCCCCATCCAGGGAGGCGGCAGTTGCCCGCCCGACTAAGTTTACTGGTTAGCGCTTTCGTACTTCGTTGCCAGGTCATACACTGTCCACCTCTCGGTCGCTTCCACTCAGCACAGGGCTGGGCGAAAAGAGCGGGGCAGACGGTCTTCTGGCATGCGGAGTACATGTCCCAACCAGCGCAACCTATGAAGCGTGAGTAATTCATCTATCGCGGGAGAGTTTCTTCCTAAGACCAACTGACGTACCTCAGCATTACTAATCCGATGTTCCCACCAGACCTGACCAATGCTGCGGAGACATCGATGATCAAACACTGACATCTTCCGTACGTCCTCTGCACGTAGGGGCCACGTCTCTGATCCATAAAGCAGTATGGATCGAACCACCGCACTGTAAACTCTTCCCTTGACAGACAAGCTCACGTCACGTCGGCGCCACAGGTGTCGGAGGTTGGGAAAAGCTGCCCTGGCCTTTCCGATTCGAGAAATAATCTCATCTCCAGCCAGTCCACCGGAACTTATACAGCTGCCCAGGTAAACAAATTTATCTACCACGTCGATTGGCTCACCTGCAAGCATGAGGTGGGTTTGATCCCACCCAGTCTTGTAGCAGCACTTTACACTTTGCGGGTGTGAAGCGCATGCCAAACCGTGCGGCAGAGTTAGTTAGGTTATTTAAGATCATTTGCATTTCGGAAGGGTCTGAACCAAGGAGAGCAATATCGTCCGCATACTCAATGTCTGCGAGGGAACGTCCCGGGAGCATTTCGACTCCCGAGGTTTCAGAGGCAGGCAGGGAAATTTCAAGCAGCATGTCAATAACAAAGTTGAAAAAGAGGACAGCTTGTCTTACACCACTGGACGTGGTGAACTCAGGCGAGAGCTTCCCGTATACTCGTACGCGCCCACAGGAGTCCGCATACAGTGCCTTGATAGGAAAAGAAATTTGGAAGGGACACCTTTGATCGCCAGACACTGCCAAAGTTGCTGACGATCGACAGAATCAAAGGCAGCTTTCAAATCCAGAAAACGACCAACGTGGGACGTCTGAAGGAGTGGCGCTGTTCAAGAATTTGTCTCAAGGTGAAGATATGGTCGATGCATCCTCGACCGGGCGAAACCCAGCTTGATTCTCACGAGTCTGTCTCTTAATCCATCAACCTGCGCAAAATAATGCCAGAGAGTACCTTAGATGCGACGGATACCAGACTGATACCACGATGGTTTTCACATGACGTTCTTGCACCCTTTTGAAAACTGGGATGACGGTCGAGGAGCTCCATTCGGCTGGTATTCTGTTTTCGTTCCAAATCTTCTGCAGTATTCTCAGACTGTTCACCAGGACCTCGCCACCTTCTTTGAAGAGCGCGTAGACCATCCGGGCCAGGTGCCTTGTCGCGCTTCAGAATTGAAATCTCACGCTGGATTTCGGTTGCTGATGGTGGGTTGGTGTCAATGTTCCATTCGGGCCTGCTTGGTTCTTCCAGTGGTTGTGTTGAAGGAGACCAGGTGAACTGTTTTGAAGTGCTCAGCCCACCGCTCAAGACGGCGATTGAGGGAGTGAATTGTTTCCGTCTTTTTCGCATATTGTCTCACTGACACCTGCCTTCTTTTGACCCGTTGATCGAATCAGTTGAAACAGGGCGCGGCTGTTGCCTGCAGCAAAGCCTTCTCCATTTCCTGGGCCTTCGAAATCCACCAGCGTTCTCTGTCATTCTTCAAGCTCCTGATTATCCGGCGTTTGAGGGATCTGCGTGCGCCATCATAGTCGCTAGTTGCTGGTATGGACTTTCTGGCAGCAATAAGATCTGCTGATCTCGAAGATATCCAGTGTTCATTGAGTCGTCAGATGGGCTGACAAGCCTGAAAGCTGAGAGCATTGCTTCTTTAACTCGCCTCCATCCTCCAAGCAATCTTCATCGTCCACATGACTGTGCGTTTCCAGCAGCTTTCTAGCCAGATCAGCTCGATACTCTTCAGCTACTGAAACTTGTCGGAGTTGATGAACGGAGCTGCCCTCTTTCGGCAAGCGTAGTGCTGGCGGGAAACGAAGTGATAAGCGGGCTCGCACGATGGCGTGATCAGAGTCAAGTTGTACCCCAGAAGGAACGACAGTCCTTAACTGAGGCTCTCCATCGGTAACTGATAGCCATATGGTCCAATTGAGTCCACGGCTGTCTTGTGGTAGGTGGCCTCCAAGTAACTCGTGTGAGCGTTTGTGTTGGAAGTTCGTACTGGCCAGGAACAGACGATGATCTGCACACAACTGAAGAAGCCGCTCTCCATTATCCGTACGCACAGCATCGAATCTACTACCACCCAACTGTGCTTCTTCCGGACTTAGCCGTCCAACTTGGGCATTCATATCACCCGCCAGGATTACTATATCCGTCCTTCTTGCCGACCGAAGCAGTCGTGACAGATCTTGATAAAACTCGTCCTTCTCATTCTCAGAACTGCTGTCTGTTGGGGCGTATGCTGATACGACAAACAAACACCGTTTACCGAATCGACCTGCGTAATCTTAATTGAGCCAGACAGCCGCACAGCGCAAAGGCGACTGTTTACTGGGATCCAGTCCAGTAAGCTTTCAGCCTTGGGGCTGTGCAACCCACACCGTAGATACCACGAGCCATTGCGTCAGGATCACCGGATGTCCGAAGAGTGAAATGTGGGACATCTGGGTTCGCCCTAAGCGGCTTGAGAAGCACGACCGAAGTGGAGTCTTGTATTCGTGTTTCGGAGACACAACATACATCGATAGAGAGGGAAAGTAATGTTTGTAACATAACAGCCTAACATCAGTGTTCAACACCGATGCTTCGCTGCCGTACAACCATGACTTATTTGGAGGTCTTATTGTAAAGAAAAGAATAAAGGTGGACCGGAAGGGACTAAGTGCTAGCTTACTACAATTATTCCGAGGTGCCTACATCTCCAAACATTCACTAAGGCAATCTGGATAGAAACTGACAACAAGAACGCCACTGACATCGGTTGGCAGCCATATCTTAGTGTTCCAACCAGGTGCAGTTGGGATCACGTGGTCCCCATCCTGGAAGCGAGTAACACCAACAGCACCCAGGCGTTTCGTAATCTCTTTCATCCTCTGCCGGGTCAAGGATTGGCCACCTCTCTGCTTACGCCACTCTGAACTGGGCATGAAAACAGCACTCTTTTCGACAAAGATGGTTAGGCATACGCAACACATGTCCCAACCAACGCAGCTTCTGGTGCTGGACACATTCT
The DNA here is from genome assembly GCA_003604175.2 of Clonorchis sinensis. Lineage (NCBI taxonomy): Eukaryota > Metazoa > Platyhelminthes > Trematoda > Opisthorchiida > Opisthorchiidae > Clonorchis > Clonorchis sinensis. The sequence goes on from CM030370.1 coordinate 50,414,807, forward strand.
TCAATGGAAGTACCCGCTACACAACCGAAAACTCGCTTCCAATCGCCTCGTTACGGATTCGCCGACACCAACTCACACGAGCTATGGTTCTGAGACAACGATTGTCGAACACCTGAAGACGTCTCAGTTCCGCTGCTCGAACAGGACCAAGTATCACAGCCATACAACAAAACAGCCCGCACTGTAGCTTGATAAACACGTCCCTTGAGATTCAGGGACATACCACTTTGACGCCATAGGTGTCTCAAATTAGCAAACGCGACCCGATCCTTGCAGATTCGCGCATTGACCTCATCTGTCACACTACAATCAGAACTAATACAACTTCCATATGTAAAACGCTCCACAATTCCAGTGCCTCTCCCTGGACTGTCAGTGTGTTCAGTGACTGCATGTCCAGGAGCATGATCTGGCACTTTGGGTGCAAAGTGCATACCAAAGGACGGGATGACTTTGGTCAATCAAAAAGACCTGCGCTCTTCTTCGAAGATGAGAACGATATCGTCTGCATACTCCAGGTCGATAAGTTTTCACAGGCTATTTGAACACCAGGTTTTGAGACCCTCCAGTGGTTCGTCTCATTATCTCATCGATCACGAAGTTGAAAAGGAATGGAGAGAGTGGGCATCTCTGACGGACACCGCTTTGTGTACGGAAGCTTTTGGAGAGCTTCCAGTACACACTCACACGTTCAGAAGTCTGAGAATACAAAGAACGTATTATGTTCCAATCTTCCAAGGCATTCCTTGGTGGGCAAGCGTGTCAAGCAGAACAGACCGATCAACCGAGTTAAATGCGGCTTGGAAATCCAGGAACACTAGAACTGTGGGTCGCTGATACGTATGGCGTTGTTCTGGCACCTAACGGAATGTGAAGATTTGGTCAACGCAACCCCTACGAGGCCGGAATCCCGCTTGCTGCTCTCGAGTCAGTGTTCACGAGCCACCGTAAGGCGACAAAGCACAAGTGACGCCAACAGTCTCGTTACGACCGGGTCAAACTGATCCCCCTGTGGTTACCACACTCACTACGAGCCCCTTTTTGAAAATGGGCACCATCACCTACTTCCCAGTTGTCTGGGACAGACCTTTTCCCAGATAAGCAAACAGATCAGACAAGCGTTGACTGAGGATTCACCCCTATCTTTGAACAATGCGGGTGGGAGGTCATCCGGACAAGGAGCTCCGTGGCGCTTGAGAGAACATATGCAGTCGTAAACCTCCGAGGCCGTAGGTGGTTCCACGTTCACCGTCCAGGGTTCTACTTCAACTGTGGGCTCCAGGTGAGTGCCAGCTGGTAGCCACGAAGTATTTGGCCCACCGATTGAGCGTTCTTCTTTATTCGAGATGGTCGTTCCATTCTGATGCTTGATGGTTTCGCTCACAGGTGGTTTTCGGGGACCGGTCGCACGGATCAACTGAAATAATCTTCGGGCATTACCGGCTTTCTGAGCTTTCTCCCATTTCTTTGACTTCACGGTCGGCTCTCACGCTCACTTTCACTTGACGTCTGATAATTCGCCGTAAAAGTTATGTTCAGGACCGGCTGGGATATTTCTCGAGATTTAAGCAGTACCAACGTTCGGTCTGATATCCAGTGCCTGCGTGCGCCTGGTGGTGCCGTGCCACAGGCAAAATTCCAAGCACTATGCAAAGACGTGGCGATCTCGTCCCAGGATGCGTTCACATCTGACGGTGGAGCATTTGGAAGAGACTCTGGAAATGATTCTGGAAAATTCGTCTAACATCCGCCAAGCGATTTGTCCGCACTTTACGCGGCCCAGGGAAACGTAGGGAGAAGCGACTCCAGACGAGTGTGTGGTCGGATTCCACAAATGTGCTCCAAAACGATCGGCAGTCACTTAATGATCCGCGCCATCGGTAGCTGATAGCGACGTGATCGATTTGAGTTTGTGGCCGGTATGCCGTTGGAGGACACCATGTGGCCAGACGAATTCGGCTATCTCAGAATTTAACACTGCATAAAAACAGCCTGTGATCAGCACACAGCTGAAGCAATCGTTCACCATTGTCCGTACGTATTGAGTTCAATCCATGTCGACCTCCTAATTGAGTCTCAGATACGCTAAGCCTGCCCACTTGTGCATTCAAATCTCCAGCAACCACCACGATAACTGAGCTTTTAGTTCGCCGAAACAGAGCATTTATGGCGTCGTAAAATCTGTCTTCGACGGCGTCAGAGCTACAGTCAGTTGGGGCGTAAGCGGACACGACAAACAAACAGTGATCAGCTTCCTACTTGTGAGACTCCTTCACCGGCGTTGCCAGACGAACCGCACAGGTATCCAGTCAAGCAAGGAAATTTCCACCCGGTGATTTAGGACCATACCAACCCCTGCACATCCCACCGAAGAAGCCCCTGGATCACCAGAGATGCGCAGCCGGAAGCGAGTCGAGACTGACGGGGCGGTTAGCTCAATCGCTGTGCTTGCATCCTGAATTCTCGTTTCTGAGACACAGCACATATCAATGCAAAGCGAGTCCTGCGTGAGCGCCAGAGCAGCTGTTGTCCTGCTTGCTTCAGAGTGTGGACATTGGAGGTGGCCAGATAGTCTGGGTGTCGAGGCTTGAGGATTGGTTTGGAGATACCTGAGGATGTGGGCGCCACGTGACGAGCGGATGTTGCGCGCAGAACCGACGCATGACGAACGGAGTCATCAGTCTAAAGTGCTGGACTGGAGAGAGTTATTGATGGGGTGGGATGGGGGGAGAAAAACTGTGAAAGAGAAGGAAGGGAGGCGTCAGTAGTAGCATGTTTTCGCTTACCCGCCTTGTGTATGCAGCGAGTAAGGCGACCCGGCTGATGACACCACGCGACGGCCGATGTGGCATGAGTTTATTTGTATATGTGCAGTTCGTGGGATGGGATACTGTCAGGGCGCCCACACCTAGACAGGAGGACGATTAGGGTCCTCAACCAAAGCCTTTGGCTCAAGAACCTAACCGCAAGGCAGCGGTGTTGGGCTGGAAATGCAAGTACATTACCATTTTTACGGAACACGTCGCCACACATGTTCCAACCCCCAACCTGGAGGGCCAGGAGACTGTGTTCGTCAGACCTCTATCCATGGACCAACCTGGTATGAGAGACTGTGAGTGTCACGCGGGCACCCCCCAGTATAGCTCAATGGGTCGCCGAGGTACACAAACCGCCACACCACGGTAAGGTCCAGTCTCTTCGTGACGGAACTCAGGCGAGAACCTCCCGCAGGCCTTCACACGTCCGCGAGAGTTGGCGTACAGCGCCTTAAGGAGGGTCAAGGATTTACGGGGAACACCTTCGCTCCATAGACAATGCCATAGTGCCTGACGGTTCACAGAGTCAAAAGCAGGTTTCAAGTCAAGGAACACAAACATTGTTGGTTGCTGGAAGCAGTCTCGCTGTTCCAGAACCTGTCGGAGAGTGCAAACGTGATCGATGTGTCATTTGCAGTAGGGAACCCAGCTTGGTTTTCACGGATCTGCTTCTCCCTGCGTCCAGCCAACCTTCGAAGGATCAGATCAGAGGACAACTTCAATGTCACAGCCACCAAGTTAGGGCCACAGTGGTTTTCACATAGTGTACGCGTACCCCGCGAACACCTCGAGTTTACAATGCTGCGGTGCGCTCCGTATTACTATACGGATCAGAAACCTGGTCGCTGCGCGCCGAGGACGTGAAAAGACTTTCAGTGTTTGACCATCGATGTCTTCGGAGCATTGCCCGAATCTGGTGGGAACACCGGACCAGCAATGCTGTTTCGTCTTCCGACGGGCGATTAAGGTTTACATTCCATTCGTCCGTATGCACCAACTCCGGAGACTGTCTTACAGGAGTCCAGCTAAATGTTCCTCCAAAAAGTTCGGTGCATCTTTCCAGTCGACGTGTTTGCGAATGAATTACTGACCCACATTTTCACTTATCGTTTCAATGACCACTGCTGTCCTAGGACCAGTCGATCGTATCAGTTGATATAGGGGGCGAGATGGCCAAAGTGGTTAGAGCGCGAATTTACTGACCGGAAGTTCCGTGGTTCCAATCCAACCTCTACCTCTCGACTTCCCCTGTCTAGGCTTGGGCAACCTGGCAGTATCCCAGCCCTAGTGCTTCCCTCGGGTGGCATGGCAGTTAGGCGCCGAAAGGGTGCTACAGCTGGACGATTATTTTTATTATTTATATAGGGCACGACTATTTCTGGTAGCAAAAGTCTTCCCCATCTCCCAAGCTTTCTATGTCTGCCAGAGGTCTCGCTCTTTCCTCAGGCGCTTCACTGTTTGGCGTTTGAGTGAGCTGCCATACTCGCTGCCTGTTGGTATGGCTTTCCTGGCATCAGTCATGACTAGAGACCTTGACTATATCCCGTGATCTTGTGGCCGAGTCCGAGAAGCCGAACAGACAGCAGTGAACGTCACCAGCATAGCTCCTTTCACATTGTGCCATGCTTCATCCACGTGATGACTGCCAGTACAGTATTGGTTTACTGTAGAGAGTTGTTGAGCTAGCTCAGATAGATACGGTTGAGCTATTGCAGTTCCTCAAAAATGGTGGATTGGTATATTTCTTACTGAATTGCGATGCCTTGAAGGAAAACGAATTGTCAGGCGTCCACCGGCCATGGCGCGATCGGCATCAAGTTGTGTGCCACAGAAGTAACAGCAGTCTTGAATTGTGGCTCCTCACCGGTGGCTGATGGCCACGTGGTTCAACCGGGTCAATGGTTAATTTGCAGTTGGTGGCCGCCAGGTTACGCGGTGCAGACGTTTGTGCTGAAAGTTCCTACTGAACAGAAACAGTTCACGATCAGCAAACAACTAGAGGATACGCCCTGCGTTGTCTGTGCGACGGGCATCGACCGCCCAAATGTGATTTCAAGGAGCCCAGACGACTGACTTGGGCATTCATATCACCCGCAAGGGTTACAATAGCAGTGGTCCTTAGTCGACGAATGAGCCCGGATAACTCCCGGTAGGAGATATCCTTTCCAGCGTCTGAAATGCAGTCCGTTGGGATATTATGCCATACTACAAAAAGGCACCATTTTCTATGTCGAGTCAATGAGCTTGATTGATCTGGATAACCGGACGGCGCAAAGCCGACTGTTCGCTGGTATCTAATCCAACAAAGCACGTTCAGCTCTGGGGTTGAGTGCAACTACCACGCCATATACTCCACGAGTCATCGTTTCTGGGTCACCGGACACACGGAGGGAGAAATTTGAAAGATCTTAGTTCGTCCTTGGAGTTCTGAAATGCATAACCAAGTTTGGGCCTTGTACGTGTGTTTCGGAGACATAGCACATATCAATTTTGAGGGAACATAAGAGCACTGCCTGTTTGCCAATTTGACATAGAGTACGGAAGTTGAGAGCTCCTATGCAGAAAGTATCTCCTGGATTTAGCAAGGTGTTATTTTGTTTGCTGTTATCAGGCAGTGGGGTGTATAAGACCCATGGGTCAGAAAACTGACAGTCAAACGGCCCAACAAAGTTTGCTTGTGTGGTAGGAAGGGGTTGGGGAGGAACATCGGTGGACAAAGAACTGTGCGGACAGATGATACTTCCCGATTGCCCAGGCCGTGAAAAGGGGGCTGGTTGAGGTACCCTACCTCGAGCCTTTGACTCATAAGTCTGATCCACAAGGCAGAGGGCATGTAGGATTTTCTTCTCCGAACCGAAGACTCAATAGGCTGACCTGCTCGGCTGCAAGGGGTTTTCCTAGCCCGAGGGTGCAGGGAGTAAGGCATTACTGTCTCACTCCTAATGCACTTCCGTACAGCAAGTTTCTTTTGAGAAGCACCAGATTATGGTTTTAAAAGTATTTCGACCGTATTGAACAGTGCGCTGGCGGTCACCGCCAACCGTTGGGCGATTGGAGTGTGCGGTTTTCAGGGCCAACGTTTTATAACCCATCCTTCCTAGGATGAAGGCAGAAGCGCTCCTTCCATGGATATGAACATGCTGGTCGCCTGGGGAGAACACCTTACTGCCTTCACACTCCTATCGACTTTACCTCCCAGACCGCCTGGTAGCACGATTATTCGTAGTACAAGGTTTGCTTACTATTGATCTGACTGCTTCCCTTTGGACTTACTGGCGAGGTTGCACATTTTGGAACGAAGTTCCAGCCAGTGTAGTCCGCGAGATCATTGTATCACCCAAGCCCGATCACCACGTCAAGGTGGCAGGTTTAGCTAGGAAACCGGAACTTACACAACGAATTCACCTAGTACGTCGATTGGCTCATTTGCAAGCATGAGTTTTGGGTTTCATCCCACCGAGTCTTGCAGCAGCGCTGAAGTGCTAGCACTTCACACTTTGAAGGTATGAAGCGCATGCTGCACGCGTGCAGCAGAATTATTCAAGTTATTTAAAATGATCTACATTTTCGAAGGATCTGAACCAAAGACAGCATTAACATCTGTATACTCAATGACAGCATTTCGACCACAAGATCACCTATGTGTGGACCGCGGCTGCTTTTATGCAGTGCTAACTTCCGAAGTAACCGAAGTCGTTTGGCCACATGGTGTCCTCCACCAACCTAACTTGATCATATCGCCATCAGTTACCGATGGCGAGGATCAACAACTGACTGTCGTTCGTTTTGAACATATTTGTGGATTACGACCACGCGCTCGCTCGGAGATGCTTCTCTCTTCGTTTTTCAGGGCGACATAAAGTGCGGATGAATAGCTTAGCAACTGACAGACTTGTAGATCCCGAGGTTAGACGGGTTTATCTGAATCATCCACTAAACTCTGCAAATTGTTTCACCGTCAGAGGTGAATTAGTGCAGGGACGATATAACTACATTGTAGTAACGGTATTTTCACGGATTCACGGATTGATACACAGGAGCGAGGCTTTCGCCCAAGTTTCCCGGGTCGGTTTTGTTCTTGTCGTTCAGCAGCTGTCGTTCACCTGAAAGGCACAAGTGAAAAAAGGGTGTAGCACTGCTCTTTAAGTTCTCAGCGCGGGGCAGTATGTTTGCCAGCGCGAGGACTCGCGTAAATAAGTGTCTAATAGTGTTTTGAACTGAGTTCTAGAGGGAGCGTGGACAACCGTCTCAGGAAGGTTATTCCACGCAGCAACTACCCGAAATGAGAAAAAAGTTTGCCTAATGAAGGTGTGCGCTCTGAGCTTAAAAATCTTCTTACCGTGTCCCCGCCGTGTGTTTGCTGGGTCAACGGTGAAAAACCTGTTGGCCAAGCCTTGTTCAAACAGGGCGTAAGTAAGAATTAAGTCCCCTCGGAGGCGACGATACTCCAAGGGAAAGAGGTCGAGCACCACGAGACGCGTTTCGTAGTCCATGGACTTGAGACCGGCAACCATTTTCGTAGCAGCTCGCTGGACACGCTCAATGAGGATTACGTCTTTCGTGCGTCCTGAGTAGACAACCGGGTTGGCATATTCAAGGAGCGGTCTGACATAGGCCCCATAGAGTATTTGGAAGTCCGTGCGAGTAATACGAGAGAAGGTACGCCGAATCATCCGTAGAACAGCGAATGCCTTCTGAGCCGATTTCTCAAGGTGCAGTGAGAAGGACAGGTTTGGAGAGAGCCAGATACCCAAATCCTTTTTTGCATCTATCCTCGTGATGTCTTCTGGTCCTTTCTCACCATGCATGACAAAGGAGTTCGCTGAGTCTCCTCCAAATGACATATGGACGCACTTTTCGTCTTTTAGAGGAAGGTGCCAGTCCAACGACCACTGCTTTGCGGCGTCTACATCAATTTGGAGGGCACTGGCATTGGAACTCCACGATTTCAAGTCGTCCCCAAGCTAGCGTGCACGTCAGAACAACCACCGAAGGTGCACAAGTTATGTTAACGCCTCAAACGAAGTCAAGAGCACTTGTACAGCGTTTCATATATATACCGTAAGCTGCAATAACCTGGAAATTCTGACGCGTTCTGGATGCACCATTGGCAACTGGCAATCGGCCAATGCTGGGTCATGATTGGCTGTTGGGTCCAGATTTTCGACCAATCAGATCTTGGCCTGGTGCCGGACCGGCAAGCGTCCCGCAATTTCTAGCCAATCTTGCGTGGGATAGGCTTTTTGGCCGTAGCAGCACCCGACTGCGGGCGGTAAAACGGGACCTATGTGGAATCCCGTCTAACGTACATCTTTAAGCATCTCCGGGATTTGTGCCGTGGCAGGCTGCTACCAGGTCTCCTCAAGCACTAGATATCGGACAGAATGGTGGCAATGCTTGAATCTCGGAAAAACGTTCCCGCTGGTCCCGAATACAATTTGGCCCGAAGAGTTCTCAGACGTCAAATGAAAGAAAACCTGCTTACCAACCGTAAATCCTGGGGTACACGGAAGGCTAAGGAAAAAGAAGAGTCTCAGAAAGCCGGAACACTGGAAGATTACTTCAGTTAGGGTGTAGATCGGTCACCGGAAACCGTTTGCGGGCGGGACTATCTTGGATGAAGAAGAATGCCTCGACCGCTGCGCCGAGCACTTTGGCCAACAATTCTCGTGGCCACCAGCTTCCACTCATTTGGATCCTATAACTGATGTAAGACATTGGAGGGTGGACCAGGAACTCCTATGGCCTCAGAGGACTATCACGTATATATACCCTCAAGTGCCACCAAGTCCCTCGTCCGGGTGACCTTTCATCCGCCTCGTTCGAGGATTGGGGTGAAGTCCCCAGTCAGCACTTGCCTGATTTGTTTGCCTGCATCTGGGAAAAGGGTACTGCCGTAGGCAGCCGGAGTGATAATGCCCATTTTCAAGAAAGGGGCTTTCTCGATCCAAGATCTGCTTTTGACTCCTCTGACCGTCGGGACCTGTGGCAGTGCCTGGCGATTGAGAGTATTCCCTCTAAATTGTTGTATCTTATGAAGGCTCCAGTATACTTCCTCCAGTGAATGCGCCTGCGACAAGTTCTCCCCTGACATCACCACATCCTGTGATGTCCTCTGTCCTCTGTTACACTTCCTATTCAACCTCGTGATAGATATGCTGGTCAAATGTTCTTTACGTGGATGGAGATGACTCATGAGAGGTAAGATTACGATTTATCTACGAAGCATGAGAGCCCCCGCCAGCCAATTCAGTACCATTGGTAGCTGCGGTTTACCGGTTGGGAATCCCGGGACGAGGAGAACTACCGGTTAGTGCCCACTATACACGTGACCGTATCACGCAGCCAATGACGCTCTTGGACCAAGGCTACCGACTTCGTTGCGTATCTCTCAGCTCCTGCCATAGAGGACAGGGTTCTTCTTGACGTCATTGGACCCATTAAGCCATCACCCGTAATGCGTGGCTTACAGTCCCTTGTTCTGATCCTCGGTGATTGAAGCTGAAGTACCTGGAAACGCCGCATTTGGTGGACGGTGTGTGAGCGGAACGATCGTCCCGCATTAACCCTAGTAGGCCTGTTAGTCACAAATCTTGTGCTGCACACTGACTGGCCGTTCCACCCACTGTGATATAATAAAGGGCACAGGAGCTTGAGACAACCCCTTATGGAAGCACAACATTGTTGCAGCCGTAGTTATGTAGGGATTAAAAATCAACCTACAAGGCCAAGCTAACTCTCCCGTAGATTGACGGCAAGCGCCGAGTTCCACCGCTCGGCTATGATTAGTCCATATTCTGTCCAATCAAGGAATAAATTCTTTCGATCCGCACCGGTCCGTGGCACACCCAATCGCCGAGCCTTAGAAGCACACCCAAACTTTCTCTGAAACCATAGTTTGAAAGAGGGCGAATTTAACGTAAAGTTCTAGTATCTCGTGCTAACTATTCCAACCCTTAAGTTTTCTCCGCCCGGCTTCAGTTTTGCCGGAAGTTGTTTAAACATGCTCAAGGCGCACTGCAGGCGTGGTATTCACACTTTAATGGCTGCTAAAGGCTCCGCCTATTTTATCCGTAAAGATGGTGCGAAATTTTGTGCACAGGCTGGTTTCTCCACATACTTTCTTTTGTATTGGATTCGGAAATACTCTCAAAACTACGTGAACAATGATTGCGCCCTTGATGTCCGCGTAAACTCAAAACTAGGCGGCCACCCGCGACCTGTTTAGGAAAAAGTCTTCTGTCGTGGCGACAGGTGTACCGCCAAACATAGCCGAGGGTTTCGTCACAGCTGGTAATTTTTTCGTTTCCTTTTAATGTTGGTCAGCGCGCGCTATATCGAGCGCACAGCAAGGTTTAAACTTCAAGGGTATACCGAAACGTTGAGCGTCGTCAGATGAATTAGTGGGTTTATGTTTGGAACATAAAGACTGTACAATAGGATGGATAGGGTTTCGATTCCTTGCGCAAATTAAAGGGATTGGGGCAGTCTTAGTGGCGCACGTAACGCGCTTGTCTGAGAAATATTAGGGATATGGGGAACTACAAGCAGGCCATCAGACTAGGTATGACCGCCGCGATAACATCATTGCGATCGTACTTCTCTTCGTGGATAGACCCGTACACGAATATATTGAGTGAGGTTTGAGGTTGTCATCGTTGTTAGGATTTTTCCCAAGGAATCGTGAAAAATCAAGACCGGCATGGATCAGGGATGTTCTTGGGTCCATCGAGGGCGCATGGTGGTTCATTACCGCTATTCAAACGGGGTAATAAGACAGCAGTGTCTACCTTGGTGACGCGAAATTGGAAAACATGTCAAAAATGTCTGCTAAAAAGCACTGCGATATGAGTTAGACTGCGGCCCGAAATAACAGGCAGCCAAAAGTGGTCACGATTCCTAACTGCTGCTGTGAGACGACGCTGCCCGGTTTCGAAAGCAGTAATCGATATTCAGGTTCAGGTAATAGATATGTGAAGAGCTGTAGGTATACGTGTGTGTGAGGGTTTTGCAGTGGCTTAATTGCGCGTAACTATATTATCCAGGAGCTTGCGGGGAAATGAGGCCGGAGAAAAACGTGTCTGTTTGTGCTGCGTGTTTGTGCGATGAGGTAACATAAAAATGTCGTAGTTACAGTCCAAAGAAAAGCTTAGGACTTTGTAAAACGAGTTGCTTCTGCTGCCTCATACCGCGAGTATTTATCGCATCTCTGTTAGCGTTTTTTGCTCTGTAATCAATGAATTTTTCGACTCATAGGGGGATCGCCCGGGATATAAGCTACAACCGGGGCAAGCTCAGGCCGGAAACAGAGGCGTCCGACGGAAATTGCTTCCATTTACTTTCCCACTCCTGCATTGCAGAAGGCGGATCATGAGGTTCAGCGTACGATAAGAGTATCTTTGTGGAGAGGGCATGCAGCTGAAGTGAGAGTTGTCAACCGTGCAGTCTTTCGCACCGTCGTGGACAGGTGGTACGGAAGGGGCGGACATGGTACGGAAAGATGTAGAGAGCGGTGTCCGTCAAGGGCACTCTCTCTCCATTCCTATTTAATTTCGTGATAGATAAAATAATGAGACGAATGCTGAAATGTCTTCTGAACCCCGATTTTCTAATATCTTCTGACGAAAATCCTGTCAAGCTGGAGTTTGAGGACATCGTTCTCATCTTCGAAGAAGGGGAAAAGGCGTGGTTGCTTTTAGATGAACTGACCAAAGTCATCCCGTCCTTTGGTATGCATTTTGCACCCACAAAGTGTAAGGTCATGTTCGTGGACATGAAGTCAATTAACACGCCACTTACAGTCCGAGGAGGGGCATGCGAATTTGTGGAGCTCTTTGTATATATTCGAAGTTGCGTTAGTTTTGCTTGTAGTATGTCAGAAGAGGTCAGTGCACGAATCTGCAAGGCTCTGGCCGCGTTTGCTAAGTTGAAATACTTCTGGCGTCAAAGTGGCATATCCTTGAACATCGAGTAACGTGTGTATCAGGCTGCAGTACCGGCTGTTTTGTTGTATGGCTGTGAAACTTCACATGTTCGAGCGGCGGAACTCGGACGTCTTCAGATGTTTGACAACCGTTGTCCCAGAACTATAGCTCGCCGAATCCGCAACGAGACAGTTAAAAAACGATTTTTCGGTTGTGCGCCAAGGAATTTCATTGAAGAATGTGTCCAGCACCAGAAGATTCATTGGTAAGGCTGAAAAGGCCGCTCAGTTAGGAATATGTGGATGGGCATGCAAGGCGCATTAAGGGAATGGATTAAGGCGAGTTAGTCAGTAGACCAATTAGGGGACAAAAGCGGGAGTTGTGGAATTTTGGCGATCTATGTTAACTGGATGTGCATTAAAGGATGTGCTTCTTGGAAATGGTATATAGTAAACTTTGCAGTCCTCAGCTACACCATCATCGTAAGCTGAGACAGTCGGATCCGATTAGGCGTGCCCGTCATAGCAGCTCGTCTATTCGGATATGGTATACATGATTGCGGAAGTGAAGATGGCTTTCAATACTTCGGCATGAACTATGATTTGGATGAGGACCAAACTTATGTGGCAGACATGGAAAAGAGCCTAAGAATAGCCTAAAAGCACAAGCAGCTTTCAACGTGTGTGTGTCGAAGATGTGGAAGTTTATTGATATATAATTGGATGCCAAAAATCGCAAACACAATGAAGCTAGCTAAACGGTTTCCAAGACGGGATCCCCTACTGGTGAGACTGCTACTGCAGTTAGTATGAGATGGCTACAAGTCGACTTCATTGAGCTACATGATGGTGGTACCGGGAAGCAGAAGTGGAGTGAAGCTGGGATTTAATGCCTTAGATGAGCAGAGTTGACACCAAGTACCGGCCCACTCACTAGATCTTTGCTATGGCTGCATCCATTTGTGCATGTTTAAGGACGTATGCGGTCCTTGTATCCTAGGGCTCATGTCTATACCACTTGATCCTACGACCTACTGGAATACCCCCTATTTAGCTTAAACTTCGCTGCGTCCAATAGTGCATAGGTTTGCCAAATCCTGCCATCAAATTATCCACGTACACACGGCTTCCGCATCATCGCCAATGGAGCTAATTGAGCAACTAATGAGTTTACGTTTATAACGGTAAGACTCCAGCTTCAGCGTAGACACCGATCGGACAATATGGACACGGGAGTTATTAAGCCCTTAGTGAGTTAGCCATTACAACTTAGTTTAATTGTGTGTTGCATGTACGAGTGTATACGAGTCGTAGTTGATTATGCATTTATACTTTCAGAAACCTGTTTAGAGAAAGCACCTTCCCGGAACTGTGAACTGTATCGACTATACCACACTTTTGTACCGATTCAACCACTAAATAGAAACATGATTCGCCAAACGTGGTTGTGAATTTTTCAGCCATGAGCTTGGCATACGGACAACATGTATGGATAGGAATGGCCTCCGTTGGTCATGGTCTTGGTCTGTTATTTATAGCCGAGGCCTTATAGTCAGCCTAGGTACGGGCCCAGCGGTTAATATAAGCAGCCATAGTGGGGGGCTTCGAATACAGTTGAGTGTGGCGAGCCGTCGCTGGCCATTGGATTAAGTTACCGCGCATAGCAAAGGCGTTATAACCAACGCCGAACATGGACACTGACCTAGTAGTTACCATAAGTGGTCAAGGTAGGCGATATCGAATACAGGTATGAGTATGACGGGCCGTCGTTGGCCGTCGGATTAGGTTACCGTGTATAGACGAAGTCCCATTGCACATACACACGGGCCTAGCAATTACGATAGCTAGTCGAAGTGAATGATAACGGCTACCGTTTCCATGATGACCACTTTATGATGCATTCCACCTATGAAGAGTCATATTCCCAACAGGAATGATACAATCGTGTTGGCAATTTACCTGCAATTACCCACTGACGCCGTATTGTTCACGGGCCAGTCATGCATATCTGGGAAAGGGAATCGTTCACAAAGTTGGCACTTGCATCTCCAGTACACATTTCATGCTGTTGTCTGACATTGTTGTACTTAAAGGAAACTGAGCTCCATGAGAAAGTGTTGCGACGAAGTTCGTTGAACAAAAATATCTCAGTTGTTAAATCTGGCAAGTATGAAACGTCAGCGACCGACTTCGCTGGGTGGAATTCGCATTGGATATTCTGTAGATGTTATTTCCCCTCAAAAGAATGCCAAAATATAGTAAAGTGCGATTTTGCGTTTTATATCTCGTAAACCGGCAACAAAATGCAAATCGGTGCTGGTCCGCGACCTTGAAATTTCGCTTACTTAAACAAAATGCCACAAGCGAAATATCACCTAAAGGTGCAAATGGACTGGATCAACTCCCCGTGAAAGTCACAACTTAGAGAATCCTACGGTTTTGGAGAAATGAACTTGGGACCGCTTCTAGTGAGCGGCCATCCAACCCCTAAGCTGTTAAACTCAAGAATCTTTAGACGGACCAGCTTTGTTACAACAAGAAGGTGTTATGGTAACAATGGGACATTACTTAAGCGTCCTCTGGCCCTGACTACCTTCGCTGTCGTGCGGTTTATCTAATCACTTCCTTCTTTACTAACCACGAAGGCTGGAAATCAAGGATTGATCCGACTAAAGTATTCACTAGTCGTAGATCCACCTCTTGTCATCTGTATCACCTTATACTATTCGTCTTGGTAAATTTAACGATTTGGACGCTCTGCCAAGGTCTCTCTTCTTACAACTGCCAAAGTGCGGACAGTAGGTACACGCACGATTAGAGAGCTAGAACTAAATAAGTTTAGCTCTTTTGGTGAGTACGGTGGTTGGAAAAAGGTAATACGTGGGTCTCGCCACCGGTGGTGAAGAACGGAAGGAAGCCAGAGAGAACGGTCTTAGTGTCTCTGGTTATATATAAAAACACAACCGTTGATAGTGCAGTTTTATAAATACAAATATGACGTGATACTGTGTGGCCACAGATGAACCCTGCTGGCAATAGCATACCACCTCTACTGCAAAGCTGGTGGTGGATTACGGGCTCAACCAAGGGGGTGGAAAAACGTATGATGGCACCATCATTTGTGGACAAATCGCGAATGGAAGGGGAAGCAGCGTTGCTGGAATGAAAGCAGCAGGTCACAGAAACCGAAAAAGGTAACAGATTGTCGTTATTCCCGAGAGTTTACAAGAGACGGTGTATCGTTCATTACGTTGACACTTGAAATTCCCCACGTTTATTCTGTCCCCATTTATAAACCTGCCCCACTTTCGTGTTTAGTGCGTGTATATGGACTGGCGTTTGTTCGCCCTTGCCACTTCACTCATTTAGTTTTGAGGTCATCCGACCATTTTGTGACCGACTTCGTGCACGTGTGACTGTCCCACGTGGGAGCCTGTTTGCTCCTTTAGTTTGTACTTTTGTAGTCCGAGTGGACCGTTTGTCTTGGACGAGTATCTACTGTCGAGGTTTGTATATTTGTGAATTTGTCTTACATTAATAGTGCCGTATAGAAACCCAGCTCCGACTTTGTTTTGCCTGCTCGGAGGTCCTGGTATTACGCGTCACTCGAAGATACCGTTCGCCCGTTACAGTACTCGACACCTTACGTCGTCTTGTTCGAAATAAGGATGTCAACCTTGGAAACATTGTGAAAGAAACAGGAGCCTAGGACGTGGACACTATTGAAGCTGCGGAGGAAACACTTGCAATGCAGTGCATGCTTCACGCTTCGGTTCTTGTAAGTCACTTTGTGCATCTAGTCGTAGAACTAGTGTAGCTTTCAAAGCTTTAAGGATTGCTCAGCTCCAGGAGTATAGGGTTAAGCGAGAAGTCGAGCTCCAGCGTGCTCTCTTAGGGGCGCAGGGCAAGACTGAGCTAACTAAAATTGAGCTGGAGGCCGAAGAGGATTCACCAGATGAAGCCTGGGAACCAGCGGCCTAAGCTGACCGGTTAGCGCAGTATGTGAAATCCTGCCAGTTAGACGAAAGACCCCTAAGATATGCTGGTGCTACCAGACAGTCATCTCCAGCGCCAAAACCGGCAGTTTCCATCACTCCAGTAACAGCGACTGTGGAACTGCCCAAGGTGGAACTATCATACTTTGGTGGTACTCCGAGTCATTACAGGAGGTCCACTCGCCAGTCTGAGACATACATTGAGGGCAAAGTTCAAGACGCCCAGAGGCTCCTCTATCTTATCAACTACTGCCAAGTCGACGCAAAAGCGGTCATTGAAGGAGGTGTGATGCTCCCGCCGGGCGTAGCATACTCCAGGGCACGGGAGATTCTATGCAATCTTTGGTCGGCCTCATATTATTGCTCGCTGTCTACTTGAAAGCCTGTTTCGCTTTGAACGGCAGACCACTGGAGCAGCCAAGTCTTTGTCAGACTTGTGCATAAAAGTGCAGTTGTAAAATTGCGCTGACGCAAATGCGTTATGTTTCAGACTTGCACTCATTTTCGGTTGTAGAGAGAATCGTGCTTCTTTCCTCGCCATTGCAGCACAAATGGGCTGAGGTGGCAGATAAGATATCGATGAATGGCCGGGACCCGACGTTCACTGACTTGATGGATTTTGTGAACACACGCTCCAGGGTTGCACGGAGTCGGTTTGGGCAATTGGCTCGAGGGGGGACGTAAGACGCCCTCCTGTGCCGCTAACTCCCACCAACCAAGCCCCTAGACGGGATGGTTTCACTACATTCTCAACCAACATTAGGCCAGACGCAGACAGTGGTCCAAGCCATTTATGTTCACAACCCTACCCAATTTCCGGATGCCAGCGCTTTCTATCTATAGAAGTTCCTGATAGAAGGAAATGCATACAGAATGATGCATGCTTTGCCTTCTTAGGAAACTCCCACATGGCTAAAGACTGCAAGTCAGTTGTTCTACGCGGCCAGCCAGGTTGTAGGGGACGACATCATTGGTTGTTGCATGCATCGAAACCCGGAAAAAAGCCTCGCCGTCTTCAGAGACGGAGGTTCTTTGTGCCTTCACTCGAGGTAGTCGTCTTCAAGCACGCCTAGGAGTTATTCCTGCCAAGCTTGACACTCCTGCAGGAAAGGTGACAACGTATGCATTTTTAGATGCTGGGTCCGACATAACGCTAGTAAAGCGGGACCTTTGGTTAAAAACGGGTCAGGCTGCTACCGACGTCTATGGCCATTGATACATTGGTTGGTTCCATGGGATACACATCGGAAGCTAATGAAACCAGGCTTTTATCAGTGGATGAAAGCCAGTGGATAGATATTGACCGGCTTTCGTCGTTGACAGCTTACCAATGCGAGCTGTCCCATCTATCAGAGAAGCGGTAGCACATTGCCGCACCTCAGGAAAATTGCCTCGACGAACTGGCTGTAGACGATGCAGGAATTAATAATAATAATGTTTATTCCCAAATTTTGGGTGACATACCGTCTGGCATGATCATACGTTTACAGTCAGAATGAAGCATGACTGGGGATTTGCGGGTAGTGCGGATTGCGCGAAAAGAGGACAATGTCATAAACAGTGGGAAATATCCGATGAAGTAATAATAGGTTGCTTTCCCAACTTGTAGGGAACAATGGTCATGAGGTCCGACTAGTTCAAAGACATGAACATGGCATGAACTAAAACTGAAAACCATTGCTGGCCATGAGTGACCTTGGGCGCTTGGGCAAATGGCCGAGTCACAACGAGCAAAAGTGGAGATGGAGGTAGAATAATTCGAATAGGGAGCACATGGCGAGTTTTGTCTCAAAAATGTGGCTTAATCTGAAATTAAGCAAACTCACTGTTGTAGGGAAGTCAAGCAGATAGGTTGGATGGGGACGTGGTGTTAATACATAGGGCGAATTGAACATCGTATACGGATTTGAACTTGTGGAAGAGGCAAGCCGAAATTGTGGCAGAAAATCAGGCTAGCCAAATTTGGGCGAAAATTCATCGGGCACGAAAGAACTCGTCCCAGAGACGGGGCCGGATGAAAAATTTGCTCCAAGTTGCGACTACAGGCTCGATTGGGCGAGGGTTGCGGTCGAGATTTTGAAGAGAATAGTTGCGGGAGTGCCATCACACTGGGTATGACAGTGCCATGCCATCATTGCACTGACATGCTTCGGTTTATGGACAGCCCCGTAACGGTCGTCAAGGGTGCCGCAATCGGAGAAGGGATACGCAGTTCTGTGGCAGCTGGATCTGGGTGAGACGGGATTGACACAGAAAGTCAGATGGATGCAGGGTCACAGATAATTTCCCTTTCGTTGGAGGACCGTGTGAGTGTAGACGGGGACCAGCCAGTTTGAATGGATAACAGTCCTACAGGGCGTTTGGGCAACTGCAGTAGAAGTTTGAAGCTTGGGAAGAGGGGCAACGAGGACGAAGTAGAATGAAAGCGGTAGCATGTTGCGAGTGTCAAGAGGCATATAATACAACGGTGTCAACAGGAAAAATCTAAAAGGGGATGACAGCAAGCTAAATGGACCCAGGAAAGGTGGATGCGTTTGCTGATCTAGAAACCAAGTACTAGTTGGGCCAGAGTAGGTGCATAGTTTTAGGATAGTAAGAACTTCGTCGTCGAGGTAGCTAGCAGGAGGCTAGACGTTGGACTAGTTGGAACGGGCGGCAGTTTTTAGCTTACCAAAGAATCATGACATAGGGTCTCCGTTGTGCAAAGAAAGGGGTTAATGTGAGCAGTGACAGTAGACAAGTAAAAAGCGGACAGACAACAGGCTCCCAGAAAATGGATAAGAACCGTGGCTTAACTGAGATCTACTGCGTCAACCTAACAGGAGATTAGGATTAAGGATCACCAGTCGCCGAGTCACTGCTGTCAACTCCAGAAAACGAATGGTGCATAAAAAGAGCAGCCATTAAATGCCAGCTGTGACTGGTTGTAATCAGGAAATAATAATTTATTTGCATTTTGTGCATATGATCGTTATAGATGACAAGAGGATAGAACGTGTGTCCTGTTTGGATGGTGAAGTGAGCTTGGGATGGTGTGATCCAACTAAGACGAAGGTGGCAACTCCTTGCACGTCGACATTAGCCGTGAGCCTCACGCAGTACCCTCAGGCTACCCCATGCATATATATATATATTAAGACAAACGAAAAGACACCTGTCATTCGCTTGTATTTCTTGGTGTCGCGAGACAAATGACAACCGGGACATTAGATGACGTATCCGAAGCGCACTGGGTCTTCGATCAGCGCCTTGGGGTTAAAAAACAGCCATTTGCTGTGAAAACCTTACTCGGTTGGATACTTCTTGGTCCGATGAAAAATGGGACGAAGCAGAAGGCCGTCAGTCATTGTATAACCGGGTACAGTCAGGTCATCCAGGAGCATTTGCAGCTATTGTACAACTCGGAATTCGCAGACACTTCAGCATCAAACACTTATCTCTCTTTATAGGATCAAAGAGCACTGTTGATAGACTGGTGCGGTGCGAGTAAGTGGGCACTATCAGCTGCCAACTCATGGAAGGACAACACACTTCCCCTACCCGGTAACTTCCAAGTGGCTAGAAAACGTCTGGATAATCCGAAAAATAGACTGTGCGGGGATAGTATTTCACACGGAAAGTATGATAACGATCTTCGCGCGTACCTGGAGAAAGGATACATTGAACGGGTGGCAGATGCTCCCACATTGTCATTAAATGCAAAGCAGTGGTATTTCCCACACCACCCGGTTATCAACCCAAAAGCCAGAAAAGATTCGTGTCGTATTCGACTGCGCTGCCAAATGTCATGGTGTGTCCCTGAACGATCACCTTATCAGGGGCTGATTTAACCGCAAAACCTATAAATGTTATGCTTTCGTTTAGAGCGGTTGCTGCGGCAGCGGACATCAAAGAGATGTTCCTGCAGGTTTAAGGGCGACCCCTGTGATAGAGGTGCTCTGAAATTTCTGTGGTGGGAAAACTATTAGCTCTTTGGAAAGCCTACTGAATTTCAATGGACTACTCACCAGTTTGGCGCCACCTATTCCCCTTTCTGCGCAACGTTCGCTTTACGAAAGACCGTTGAGGAGTTTGGCTCAGATTATGCCACCCCAACCTGCAGCGCAATAGACAATAATTCATATGCTGATAACTGCTTAAAGTCGTTGCCGGACTCTGCAACGGTCAAGTGCTTCGTTAACGAGATAAGTGCTCTGCTCTCAAAGGGAGGTTTCCTCATGAGGAACTGGTCTTCCAACGATCGCGGTGTGTTGTCAGCCATTGATCCAACCGAACGCACGTCCGGTGTGAGAAACCTAACTACGGACCCATTGTCAATGCAGCGTGCTCTAGGGGTGCAATTGAGATACGGAATCTGATACACTTGTGATTGCCTTTAATTTACTGTCGAAACCGCCAACACGCAGAGGCGTTCTTTCCTGTATATCTTCACTGCATGATCCTCGGGGCTTTGTTTCTCCGTGGTTAATACCAGGCAAGTGTCTACTGCAATCCCTGTGCAAAGGTGGACTTGGTTGGGACGAGCCGAAGATGCCGATCGACTGCGCGAGATAATTGGTTTATCAACCTTCGTAGCCTCCATAACTTGCGATTTCCTAGGTGTATAAAGCCTAGAGAGGTTTGTAGTATTCCACACGCCGAACTTCATGTATTTTGTGATGCATCGGAGACCGCATATAGTGTGGTAGCATATACTTGGACGCTGAAGTTTCTGGCTGTTCGCTTGTCTTCTCGAAGGTGCGGGTGCCCCCCTCAGGTCCGTTTCGATACCAAGGCTAGAATTAACAGCTGCGTGTTTGGGAGTCCGAGTAGCAGATATGATTGGGGCAAGTACAAAGGACTACTTCCGACGTACTGTGTTTAGACGGACTCTATGATTGTTCTGTACTACATCCACAACGTATCTTCCAGATTTTGCACCTTTGTTGCAAATCGACTAACAGTCCTTTGCTTAAAGTCGTTACCTACTCAATGGAGACACATGACATCGGAGAAAAACC
The DNA here is from genome assembly GCA_003604175.2 of Clonorchis sinensis. Lineage (NCBI taxonomy): Eukaryota > Metazoa > Platyhelminthes > Trematoda > Opisthorchiida > Opisthorchiidae > Clonorchis > Clonorchis sinensis. The sequence continues at coordinate 50,435,541 of CM030370.1, forward strand.
CAGCTGACATTGCCTCTCGAGGGACATATAACCTCGGTCCACTGCGTAGATGGTTAACGGGACCCAGATTTTTACTCGAACTAGAGAGTAACTGGCCTCCACAGCCTCGATTGACGCAGCCCGATGGCGTCGAGCTGGAGAGCCCTGTAACACAGGTTAACCGATTGGAGGGAAATGATCTCACTTGCCCAATAATGGCCCGGTTTTCCTGTTGGGTGAAGCTACAGAAGGTTGTAGCTTGGTCACTACGTTACACTCAATATCCATTGATCAATTCAGGCAGTGTCAGAAAAAGGGGCTCTACTAGCTGGTGGAGATTGCCTAGTACAAAATGGTCTGTACTGGTAGTAGATGGTTGTGAGATGAGTTCAGCTGGCTTAGTAAGAACCCTGCATGTTAGAACAACGGGCGGTGTTCTTGAGAGAGGTTTTAAAAAGGTGTGTTTACTGGAGGGACGCGATTAGACTTGTACTCCATCGAAGTCGGCACTTGTGGCAGGAGTGGACTGGGACCATTCGTGTCGGTGGCTGACGGGGTACCCTGAGATGGAGCTGAGCGGAGGTAGAATGTAAGAACCCGGGCGTACGCTAAATCAACGTGGAGAATTTGGCGAGGTGTGTATCGTCCATTACGTTGACACTTGAAATTCCCCACGTTTATTCTGTCCCCATTTATAAACCTGCCCCACTTTCGTGTTCAGTGCGTGTATATGGACTGGCGCTTGTTTGTCCTTACCACTTCACTCATTTAGTTTTGAGGTCATCCGACCATTTTGTGACCGACTTCGTGCACGTGTGACTGTCCCACGTGGGAGCCTGTTTGCTCCTTTAGTTTGTACTTTTGTAGTCCGAGTGGACCGTTTGTCTTGGACGAGTATCTACTGTCGAGGTTTGTATAATTTGTGAATTTGTCTTACATTAATAGTGCCGTATAGAAACCCAGCTCCGACTTTGTTTTGCCTGCCCGGAGGTCCTGGTATTACGCGTCACTCGAAGATACCGTTCGCCCGTTACAGTTGTAGTGGCCACCTCACCAGGTTCCTAATAAATCCGTTTGTCCACAATTCTAACTCGGTGTCCACACTGAAGCTGGAGACTCACCGTTATAAATGTAAACTCATAAGTTACCCAATTAACCATATTGGCGATAAGGATGGAGTCGTGTGTACATCGATAATTCAATAGCAAGATTCGGCAATCATATGATTATTGAGCGCAGCAAATTTAAGGCCAGTGAGGGGCGTATAGGTTTCAGTCGCAAGACTAAGTGATAGAGACTTGAGCTGTATGATACAAGGACCACGTGCGTCATCAAACGTGAAACCATGGATGCAGCCGTAACGAAGACCTAATGAGTAGGCAGGCACTTGGTGTCAAGGCTGCTCATTTAGAACACTAAACACTAACTTCACTCCATTTCTGCTCCCCGATGCCAATACCACGTAGCTTAATAAACTCAACTCGTAGCCATCATGTACTCAGCGGCAATAGCAGTCTCATAAGGTATGGGCTACTTTTCAAGCAACCGACCAGCTAACTTGCTTGCGTTCGTAATTTCAGTAGCCGATTTTATATAACTCAGCTTTCACATCTCCGGAGCGTACGTTGGAAGTTGCTTGCTAGTTCAAGCTATGCTGAGGCTCTGTTCCATGTCTGTCAGGTAGTTTGCGGCCTCATCAACATAATCTTTCATGCCAGAGTATTGCAATCCATCTTCACTTCAAAAATCATGTCCACATATCGCCGAACTACGGTTGAGACCACGATTGTCTGGAGCTCAAAGACGTCTCAGTTCCGCTGCTCGGTTAGGCCAAGTCTCACAGTCATCAACAAGACAGCCTGTACTGCGGCGTGAAACACACGTTTTTTAATATTAAGGCATATGCCACTTTTACGCCATTGATGTTTCAAATCAGCGAACGCGAACTGAGACTTGCAGTTACGTACATTGGCCTCATCTGTCACACTACAATCCGAAGTAACACAACTGCGAACGTACATATAACGCTTCACTCGTTGTCAATACCCCCATTGTAGTAAACGTTCAGTTTTTGCAATAATGCACTTTGCCCTACCAGAACTTCGGCAATGCCCAGTTTGGAGGACCTGGTTGGCTGTTATCCGCTCCACCTGGTCAGTGATTTACATCCCCAGATATTCTCAGACGGACCAAAAAAATACCTGCGACCTTACATTGGCTTCGTCCTCCTCTACTAATTGTCTTGGCTAACTCAAAAAACCCCGCTGCCCACAGCATTGCACATCCCAGCCCAATAATCTCAAACGTGACGTCCGTTACGGGGCTGTCCAGAAACCGAAGTACGGCAGTGCAATGACGGCATGGCACTGTCATATTGAGAGCACACCGGCAACTAATCCCCTCTTATTCTTGACTGTAACTTCTCGCCCACTCGGCTCATTACCTGCAACTACGAACAACCTCATGCTTTATTCTAGATGCAATCTTATGATCATGCTACCCACCAGTTATGAATAAACATTATTATTATAACCATACACTTTGTGGGTGCGGGGTGCATACCAAAAGACGAGATGATGTCATGGAGTTCATTCAAAAATACCTGCGGCCTTTCCTCCTCTTTGAAGATGAGAACGATGTCCTCGTACCCAATATCGACAAGGTTTTCGTCAGACATTTGAAAATCGTGATCCACAAAACATATTTAGTTAGGAATTGTGACCGCTTTCGACTGCTTGTTATTTCGGGCCTTAGACCAACTCACATCGTAGTGCTTTCTAGCAGCTTTTCTGAGACGCTTCCCTTCTTGAGTCCCCGATGTAGACACGGCTGTCTTATTGCCTCGTCGGAATGACGGCAGTGAAACACCGTGCGCCCTCAATGGACCCAGAAATATCCTTGATCCACGCTGCTCTTAATCTGTGACAATTCCTCGGCGAATCCCAACTACAATGACAGCCCTAAACGACTCAACCAAGATGTTCATTTACGGGGCTGTCCACGGACCCAATTGCAGCGTCGCGAAGACGGTACCGCGACTGCCATTCCCAGTCTGATGGCTTGCCCGTAATTTACTATAAACCTAGCGTTTTCCTACTATATCCATAACATTTGCGGATGACTGTGTTAAGTACACCCTCAAGACCGCTTCACTCCGCTTACTTTGTGCCAGGACCTGAAAGCACTGGCCCGCCTTATTGTGCTATCTGCTTGTTCTGCTCATAAACAAACTAATTCTTCCAAAGTCACTACGATGTTTCGGTATAGCCTTGCTCACGACATAACGTGTACTAAACATCATAAAGAACTTACTAGTTGTGACGAATTCCGTGGACTGGTTTGACACGACGCCTGCCACAACCATGGGAAACTTTTTCAAATAGACGTCGTGAAATGCCGCTCAGTTTTGAGTTTGCGCCGACATAGAGAGCGCAATTATTGTTCTCGTCATCCCGAGATTACTTCCAAATGCAAAACGAAAAACACGTGAACAAACCGGCTCTTCCACATATTTTTCACCGCTATTAGGGAAACATCACGCGTAGCCATTGGCAGCCATCACAATATGAATTCCCCGCCGGTGGTGGACCTCGAGTACGTTTAAACAACTTCCAACAAAACTGAGGCTATATAAGGAGATCTTGAGGGACCCAATAAATACCAGCAAATGCTAAAACTTTATGGTAAAATTCTCCTCCTCCGAACTATGGCTTCAGAGAACTTTTGAGTGTGCTTCTTAGGTTCGGCATAGTTCCCCACGTTTCTCCTGTCCCTGTTTGTATTCACTTCTCCACTTTTGTGTTTAGTGCGTGTATATGAACTGGTGTTTGTTTGTCCTTACCACTTCACTCGTTTGGCTTTAAAGTCATCAAGCCATTTTGTGGCCGAGTTTATGCATGTGTCACTGTCTCAACTGAGAGCCTATTTCCACATTTGGTTCGTACTTTTGTAGTCCATATTTTGGACCAGCATCTACTGTCGAGGTTCGTATACTCAGTGAATTTGTCTTACGATAATAGTATCGCGTAGAAACTCAGCTCCGAGTTTGTCTCGCCTTCCCGTAGGTTCTAGTAATGCGCGTCACAGCTATGCGCGTTTGCTCATTACATTCATCTTATAGATCATGAAGGCTCAGTCACGTTGAAGCATCTCAATGAATTTCTTAACAAATAAAAATATCCAAAAACTTCTACTCCTTTTGCTCTTCTGTGAGGTGATTCCTCCGGCACGAGACTGAAGCCCGAAGACACTAAAGGCTGCTCTCCCTGAACCTCTTGGTAGGGTGAATAATGATATCAGCTTTGTCACTCAGAAGATAGGGGGTTCCAACGAACGGTGGTCGTTCTCAGACAAATTCTTTGATTCATTTTTCTTTTGCGCTGTGTTTTTTAGCTGATAATTCCTGCGCCTTGGTATTTTTAGCAATTTTACTTTTCTCTGGTGCTCTTGCCTTCTTTTCTTCATCCAAGAACGCTTGAAGACGAGCAAACAACTTGAATTTTAATCCTTTATTGTCGATATTGCGCGCAACCGGCTTGATTTGGAACTCAACAAGCTTTCGCGTAGCGGCATCCAACTTCGAGTAGTATGTAGGCTGCACACCAGAAAGCACGCCTGTCACATTTCTCATCACTGTGAATAAAGTAAGAAACATTTGGAATAAGAGGAAAACGCACTCCTCAGCGTAGGCAGACGCTTCTCTCATCAGCACCGGTAAACCCAAGTCCGAAGAAAGCCTGGAGGGGACGAAAGATCAATTTGAGTTGGCGACAAACGCGCGCACAACTAGTGACAAAGCAAGTGGTCAAACAGTGAGCGTAAAAGTCCCATCATTAGCATGTCAGAGTCAAAGTTCTCAATGGATTGCGGATGAACATCGAATCCGCGAGAAAGATGCATCAAACAGTGGGTTCAAGCAATGGAAGGCGAAAGATTTACAGTCCGAATAAGTCCATGATGTGAATTGCAAAAGATGCGTCAGTGCAGCAGAAGATACGGTCTTAGAAGATCGGTTGCATGATCAGCTTACAAAAGTGCAAAATAATCGAATATGCAATTCAGCTCACCAGTGTAACGGTGAATACTACTGATGGGGCATGCAAGTAGTATGTCGTTTTCAGTAACTCCACACTGATCTAATGGAAGGTAAGATTTATCACAGAAATTGCGAAATCACTTTGTAGCACTTATTTACATCTGCTTGATAGTCAAACAGTAGCCAGGAAAATTTTTGAAAGACGCGTTCAAAAGAAGACGGGTGTCCAGTTTTTAAAAACCATATGCAAATGAGAGCTTTGTTTTCCTGTCCAATAGTCTGTAACTGTTCAGTTGGTGTTTTCTAATAAACGACTCCGCAGCGAAGGGCTTCTTCCCTTCACGGGTAACTCCGATGTTCACAGACTCCAGTATCTGCGCCAGCTATTCCGACGTCTTGCTTAGCAGTTCCATAGTCGATGCACCTCTTGAAGGACCCAGGGGTGCTTTTTTCAGGCAAAATCTGGAAATGCGAAGTAATTCTTATTACTTCATGAGAGAGGTATTTACGCCGGTAAATCTGTTCACCCTAACACCGTTGATTTAGGCTACACATGTGGTGGTAAGCTTTTGGGTGGCGTCAGTATCAGGACCTAGCGGCTTCCGGAGACTAACGGAAAGTAGGCCTCGGCAATGCAACCGGCCCTTGCCGTCGTTCGAAAGAAGCAGAAATCATAACGCACCCAATCATGGTTCAGCTTTTGAAAAGAGTAGCATAAATTGTTTCATATTTAGCGTCGCGTTTCAGGAGTCAGACTCAATTTGTTGCAATTTCCCCTAATCTTCTATGGACATGTTTTCCTGTTGATCACCAGCGGCACAAATGTCGAGAGGTAAGAGTCTGTTCGCTAAATCTGTATTTAGGTGCTAATATTACGGTTTCCTCCGACGTACATTGTTTACTGGGCGACATGTGCCGTCATTAACCTACTGCTTTGCCCTTGTGCACACTGCAGAACTTTGTGCGTCAATGCTAAGTACTACTGACGGTACCACTAGTATGGTAGGTGCAAAGAAAGACACGTTTGAGAAAATAAAAAATCTATTGATAGCCGGTTAATGGAGCGAGGGATAAACAATCCGTTCAAGGGCAAGCCCGTCCTGAAAGAAGCTTATTATGGGACTACATGGCCTCATGTCCTCATGTTCCAAAGAGCAAAAACCAAAGGCTGCACTTTATGCAACTGCAATCCCGATGACTCATCACTATCCTCTCGGTCTTTGGTCCCGAACATTTACATCAGGTTCCACCCTCTTACTATCCATGTGGCCCAAACAGACCGCCAAAGGCAATGCGGTGAGCCCGGACCACATGGCTGTAATGACACTGGAGTATAGCCGATCAATAATGCAGCAGAAAACCTCCCAACCTACACTCCAACATCTGTTCTTCAAGCATCCAGCGGGGCAAAGCAAAAAAATTTGCGTATAAATAATTCCTTCAGTACGCATGGCGATTACCGAGGTGAGATGACCAAACAAGGCAAATCATAAATTTTGTGAAAACCAGCCATAAAAATAGCACTAAGAGAGCACCACTAGGCTACATGTAGCCTCGCAGTTTCAGCAGTAATAATAAATGTATCAGGGTTATTTATCGACCCAAAGGGAACAAGCCAATCGGTGCATGGTCAGGTCGTACCAAACTGAACGCGGCGGACAACAACGCAACGGGAAGAAAAGTATAAGCAACGACGAACGCTTCTTACATGAAAAGTCACTCTAGGTGTGGGAACTAAGAAACTAGTACAGTGGGGCATGAAGTACCAATAGTTCAACGATGAAGCCAGTATAGTAGGACCAAAACTGAAACACTGTGGTTAACCATGAATGACACTTGGTGGTTGAGTAAATAGTCAGGGTCATAAAACCGAAAATGGAGACAGAGATGAAAGAACTAAAAGAGAACGCGAATGGCGAGTTTCGCCTTACAAATAAGGTTGGAAATGACTCTAAGCAGACGCATGAGTATCGCTGTTGTAGAGAAGTCGGAGGTGAACATTACTTTCGATAAGTAGATGGTGTTAAGGCATAGGGCCGAAGCAACACAGTAAATGGTAGCTTTATGGGGCGTTTGAAGCAGCTACTGCCGAAGTTTGAGGCTTGGGATAATAGAGAAGTAGGGAAGTACTCGGATGAGAGCAGAATCATTTGGTGCGTGACGGGAGGTGTCAGATGAAACGGTATGCGATGAAAAAATAATCTTAAATGGGATTACAGCAAGCCAAATGAACCAAAGAAATGGTGAATTTTACGTTGGCTGGCCTGGCAACCAAAGACCAGCTGAGGTGGCCCATGTAGCATGAGGACCCAACAAAGCAGTATTGGTAGGAACCTACTCGGCACGTAGGCGGTCAATGCAGATAGTGAGTAAAAAGACTTCTTGTTGGTAAGTGTTGCGCTTTGTGTTTGCACCAAGCGTCAGGCTGTAATAAAGCGCAAAACCAGGGCAAGAACTCCTACGTAATTTTGGGAAGGTGATGACATAGCCGCCGGGGTAGTGAACATGGAGCCTTGCCGTAGTACTCCATGGTATGGGGGATAAAAACTGAGTTTTACAGGGGGCGACAGTATATTTTAGCTCATTTGAAGAATCAAACCAGAAGGTCTCCGTTATAGAATTGTGCAACTAATGTGAAGAGGAACGGCAGACGTATAATGAACGGTGGAGCAAGAGTTTCCGAGATTATGGATAAGGACTGTAGTTCAACTGGAAGCCACTCAGTGAACTTAAAAGAAAGTTAAGAGTATGGTTCGCCAGTCATCGAGTCACTGCCGTCAGCTGCGAGCAACGAATGGTGCATGGCAAAAACGGCCAAGAGGCGCTGGCCGTGACTGCTTGTGTTTAGGGGATAATAAGGACCTCGTCGTTTACATGTACATGATCCTTTATGTAATGAGCCGGAAGGTGTGTTACGCCAACGTGATGAAGTAGAGTTGAGATGGTACAACCCCAACTAAGACAAAGGTGGCAACACGTTGCACGTCGATGTTAACCGCGAGCCCCGCGGGGTATCTTCAGGCAACCTCATGCATTTTTCAATCAGACAAGAGGACAGTCGTCCTTCGCTTGTGTTTTGTGGTGTTACCAGATAAAGTACAACCGGCACGAGTCCAAACCAGCCACAGGCAGACAAAACGGTGCCCTTCTATGGGTTTTCCAAATTGAAGGCAAGGCTCAAAACCACCGGCAATGGGCAATGCGCGCGCGCCACTGAAGGGGTGGCAACTATACAACCACAACATGATGTAACATAACAGGGTGACACTTCCTTCAGGGCTTATCCGTCCGCCACACGAGGTTTTCATCCCTCGTGCATGTCACCAGATCCGCAGGGTGACAAGCCACCAAGCAGTCATAATTGCGATTTGTGCATTAATAAATATCCAGCTACCAGATGTATTATCTGGTCGAGAGGAAAGCCAGGCCAGTAAAGCAGTTTAGTCATTTCGAACAAGCAAATAGCAAACAGCCACCGGAAGAGGCATGTTGAGGAGGCAAATGAAACGGCAGCTAACTTTTCGGGCCACTGGAGTAGAATGGAGATGTTGAGAGCCTGTACTATGGCTAACGACGACGAAGTGTTGGTGTGAACTGCCGTGTCAAACAGAGACGCACCACAATGTTGTGTGTGCAAATGAATGGGCTGTGGAACCAATGAAGTGTTTCACTCATTACCCATCTTCAGACCCATTATTTGATGTGCATCCTCTGCGCGTGATCAAAGCACGCGGAATGGTTCTGGAGAGTGGGAAAGTTAGGCTTCAGTTTCGGTAATGTTAGTTATACTTTGACAAAGCAAATAGAGCTGAAAAACCAAGGTGATCGGAAATATGGTAAATGTCTCTCGGAATGACATCATCGAAAGCAGCGAAATGACTAAACACAGCAGAAAGTTTCAGTAAAATGCACTGCGTGCAACTTTTTCGGTCTTGGTTAATGCCGGGCTGCCAAGATGTTTCCATGTTTTTTCGAGATGATGGTGATGTCCGATGCCGTGTCCAGCTAGAGACGAACATGTGTGCTGTTAATGCGTACTGATACATATTTTCTCCTATTTGTGTGTGGGCTTTGATAAGGGGCCAGAATATTGCAAGACTTTTGAAGCTTGAAATTGGAAAATCTTGTTCGAAAATGCGTCTTGGATACCCATCTTTGCTTGCCGCGACACCGATCCTCCTTGTGTCCAACACAAGAACATCTGCTGCAACGGTGTCTTCCAAACGGAAAAACGTTGACGAAATGCCTCCACCACATTTCCAGCATGCCGATGGCGAGTTCTTGTCTCCTTGACAGCCATCAACAACACGGCATTGCTGGTACCGCTTTCTTGTATCATATTAGTATCATGCTTCAACTCCAGTACCAGTGTGCCAGTGATGAAGAAGAGATGCCGTCCTTGTCTGGGAAGCTGGAATCTCCACTGCGGAGGAGTAGAGAAGTTAACTCAGAAGAAGTAACTGAGAGTGTGCACAGGATTGGGATCGTCTGATCAACAGATGTGGTCATAAGGGAACCAGGTAAAGAGCAATAAGTAGAAAGGGTCGAAGCGGAGGGAACCTAGTAACTGACAGAGTGGGAGTTCAGAAAATCTACGACATCCGCAGGGTGAAAGCGAGTCATTCCGTCAGCTGTCATTGGGATTGCAGAAGAGCAAGAGAAACGAAGCCTGTGAAAAAGGTCCATTAAAAATTTGTGGACAGCGTGCGTTAACGCTCCAGTGCCACCTGCGCTTTTCAAGAGCTAGTTTGCCATTGATAATCTCAGTCAATTCTGTTAATAAGGGTAACGAAGGAGGGGTCATGATTTTGACGGAAGAGACTACGATACTCCCCAAAATTATGGTCTAGATAGTCGTCTGGCTGAACAACAACCAGAAGAACAGGAAGTTTGGAAGGCGGGCAGTGATCATTGACCTGAGAACATAGACCCGCCGTGGTTAATATATAGACTTCACTGTTTGTCACTTGGCTGGAACTTTTGTGACTGAGGCGCGTTAGGTTAAATCGGGGTCTTCTGCATCGTCTAATTTACCAACGGGCTTACATAGCTGACTATCGCCTTGAGTTTTCTTTTGATCTCCCTACAATATCCGCAACTGTGGATTCGCGATCCCACTGTCGACCTGTCGACCTGTCTTCAGACAAAATTTTCTCTTTTCCCAAAATGTGAAACAAGCTCATCTCCCATTTCCATACTATATCCTTCCATGTAGGCTTTGGAAACACCATCTATTCATATCTTTTTAGTGGGAGAGCCGGGAGTCTTCCGGCGCCACAGCTAATACCAAGCATTTTCCTTGAAAGAGGCCCTAGCACCTTCTAAATTGCGTTGTCACACCGACTATCCTAATACTTGTTTCAAGCATGTACAGTTATCAGCTCAAACCCCATAGCGTTTACCCACACGTGAGACAGCTTTTCTCCTAAATGTTCTTGGCCACTTATTGCCCCTTACCTATCTCTTATGCAGAAGCTTCATTTCCTGGGAGTGCATCTGCGCCTGCTCTCTGAAATGTAAATCTGTTGCAAGATGTCTAGCGGCCGCCATCGTAATCGATTTCAAGCACGTTTTCACTGACCCCATTATACCCCCTTAACTTTGGCCTTAAGGTTCTGTTATTCCTTGCTCTTTGAATCCGGGTCTTATCTCTGAATAACTCTGTCAGCTCTATTTGCTCTGTCCAAGTATAACTAACATTAAACAAACTGAAGCCTAATTTTCCCACTCTTCAGAACCATTCCTCGTGCTCCGATCACACGCAGTGGATGCACATAAAAAGTGGGTCTGAGGATGGGTACTGAGTGCAATACTTACTTGGTTCCACAGCCCATTCATTCAAACAGAAACACTAATGAGTATACTTAGATTTAAGCCATATTTTTGAGACGAAACTTGCCATTCGTGTTCTCTTTTATTACTTCCATCTCTATCTCCATTTTTGGTTTTCGTGATCATGGCCATTTACTCAACCGCCAAAGGTCACCCATGGCCAGTAGCGATTTTTCGGTTTTAGTGCAAACCAACATGCCCCATTGTCCTAGTTTCTTGATTGCTACTACTATGGTCACTTTTCGCGTAATAAACGCATCTCGTCGGTTGTACTTCCCTCCCTCTCGTGTTGTTGGCCGCCGCGTTCAGGTTGTAACGAACCGATCATGCCTCGAATTGCGTATTACCAACAAGTTGGGAAATCAACCTTTCATTGTTATCATACTAAATATTTACCGAACTGTAAATCAGCTGTGAATTAGATGTTAGCAGAGACCGTATATTGTCCACGTTTTTGTGAGCGGCTTTACCCAACGTCAGGAGCATCACAGAACCAGAAAAAGGATGTCAACAGTTAGGATTTTTGGTGTCGTTTGGTTGGGTGAGCTTCAGAAGGTCTAATATCAGTTCTTAAAATAATATAAAAATTCACATCTGGCAGGTCTGAGCGGGATCCTCTGACAAGACGTAAAATTACGCTTGGAAATTGCGCAACCGGATCAGAACATGCTGCTTTCCGTTGTTCAGAAACTGAGCCAAATTTGTGGACTGAGTTAGGAGAATTCCGTAAAGGTTAGCATTAGCGAATATCAGTTAGGTGGAGCAGCATGCAGGTCTAGTTCGTCGGATCGCAACTTAATGCCTGATGCGGAAGGGTGTGTAGAAAAAATTGTAAGTCTAAAAATTCCTAGTAACTTGAGCGGTTGGCGTGGAACCAACACAGAGTAGTTCTTAAAAGTCCTATGCAGTCATTTTTATATTTCAGTGAGCGCACAAATACGTCATACATACTAACCAGTGCCACTCACATGTTCCCGTAGCAATAAAGTTGTTTCGAGCAAACAATCAGTAAGGATCTCACCTGGAACCCAGCTGAATCTCCCGTTTGTGATGTTTTCAGGCAACTGAATGTGCTGCACCAGGCCGCCTCATGCTCCAGCTGCTACGATATTCGAGATATCGCGGTACATGTATATACGTAATGCACTACTCATAAGGTTGACGGATACTCGGGGACTGCGCCTACCTGATGAGCCTTAAGAAGGGCGAAACCGGCCGTGGGCTGTCGAAGAATTTTCAGCAACCTTATGAGTAGTGCTATGCGTATATAATCAGTTGGGATATTGTGAATGCTTAGGAAAAACAGAAGTGGGCATCCATGTGGCATCGAAACTGCCTGAATGGAAGTTATATGAAAACCTGTATTTATATCATAGAAAAGAGATGTTAGTGGTTCACTGCAAGACTGATCCGCCTTCGTTACATCGTTAGATTTTAAGCCGTCGATAACCGCACTTTCAGATACCCGGTTCATACCAGATGCCTCTGGTGCGAAGATCTCGATAGGTGGCTCCTCAACTTTCCGAGCTCACTCAAAACGCGGGAGGGGAGGTTAAGTTGGAGTGTGCTTACACGCGGCTGTGCCTATCCTCATTTTCCTCTCCGAAACCACTCCCGCACATTTTTGTGATGCACTGTAGATCCAAATCCCGCCGCGTGGGATTCTTCTAGGCGTGGTCCACTATTGCCTATCAAGTTCACCGAAAAATGACCAGTTTCTCATACCAACTCTCATGCAACCCTTCTCCAGGTATCACTGCATATCTTTTGCTGTCAGGTGATTTTAACTCTACCAAGGCCTATTAAATGGAGCTCTAGCTCATCGGGTATAGTGGATATTTCGCGTCGGTGCCGACCCAATTTGTTCAACACAGCGCTTGGACTCAACATGTAGTCGCACCTACCGGATTCCGCACAGGCCGCCTGCCGTCCCTGATGGATTTGGTTATCACCAACGAAAGTTGGCAGTTAGTAGTCGGTAGTTAATTAGAGCTCCACAGGGACCACTGTGTGACAACGTTTGATCTCATCTGTTACAGGGCCAGAAAGCCGGAACCTCAAACGTGGATTCGAAACGTCTGCCGTGCAGACTCCTCAGAAATGCGTAGCCTCTACGACCAATATATACTGTGAGCAGCATCAGTGGAGTAATTATCGATGGCTATTGTACAGAGCATTCAGGAGGCTGACATGGTGTGTGTTCCAAATAAATCAGCGCGCGATCAGGTGAACAAAAAGGCCACCTAAAAGGATTCGGCGCCCTGCAGAAGAGTGGTCTCAAATATTTAAAAAAAATACTGCAGGAGACACAGAAGACGAGGTGGCATTTCGTAAAATTCGGAACCGCTGTAACTCAGAAATCCGCAGTTGGAACGTACAAAACCAGGCCGCGATACCAGACCCCGTCCGGAAAAATACGAAAAAATACCATTTATGTACACGAGACACCGCCGAAGAAATAAGCTAACGGCCCTCTCCTTGAGGAACAGAAGCGGAGACTCACAAGTGGCTCAAAAGTGTTGCCCGCATTCCACAGAGAAAACGATGCTGGCCTGTATTCCGCCCGAGAGACCGTGTCACATACAATCTTGTCAAGGCGTAACTACGAACGGCCTGTAACCAACTTGTTCCCCCCGGAGGAGTATGTTCGTCAACTCCCGCACAATATAAATCATTCCGGGGCGTTGTGGCTAAACGGGGGCCATTCAAGGATGCTGGAGGAAACCAAGCTCACGCTGGCAAAAGATTGCTACTTGTTGTTTCTGCAGTCACTCGGTGAAGGCGACCTTCGTTCTGCTTGGAAGGGGGATTGCCATGCCAACCTGCATTACTGGTACCCGACTATCGCCCGCGAGCTACAAGCGCATCAGCTTCACTAGCGTATCGAGCAAGCTGATGGAACGAACTCTGAAGTGGATCAGACAACTCACTATCAACAACTTGTCATCTTCGGCGCAACACATATTCCTCCCCGCCAGTTCTTGTGTGACGAAAATGCTGGCAGTTATGGATAAATTAACCCGAGCTAAGGACAAAGAATTCATATAGGATGCCATCTTTCGACTTCCAAGAAGTAACCCATCGGGTTTCACATATCCAGCTGCCACACAGGCTCGAGTCTCACGTGATTCAGGGAGAAATTCTACGCTGGACTGAGATGTTCCCATCAGATAGAACATCCCGAGTAAAAGTAGGCTCCACCAGTTATTCTCTGGCACCGTTCTCCATTGGAGTTCCTCAAGGCTCCGTTTTGGGACCACTGTTGTGACTGATCTGCGTCAACGATCATCCGACCGCTCTTTCAAGTCCTGTCTACTTTTGCGGATGGCTTGAAATCCTGGAGCTCAAATGCCAGTGTCCTTTATCCGGATGTAGACGTTGCACCTTACTCTGAATGACGAAACGTGGGTCCACATGTTTTTCGGCGGAGATTCAGCGAACGACCTTGCCGTGCATATACAGAATGGATCAGAATGAAATTACGATGATAGATGTCAAAAAAGATTCGGGAATCTGGCTGCATTCAAACATGTCCTTATAACCTCGCCTTGAACAATCGTCTCAAAAGGCATTCACTTGTTCTACGGATGATTCTGCGAACGTCCCACCGTATTACTCGCACGAACTTCCAAACACTCTATGGGGCCCATGCTTCTTGAATATGCCAACCAAGTCGTCTATTTAGGATGAAAGTACTGCGTAAGCTTTTTGAGCTCGTCCAAGGAACTGCTACGGAAATGGTTGCCGACCTTTATTCCGTTGTTTACGAAAAACCTCTCACGGTGGTTGATCTCTTTCCGTGGGGTATCGTCACCTCCGAGGAGACATAATACTTACGTATGCCCTGTTTGAACAACGTTTGGTCACAAATTTTTTTCCACTGTTTGCCCAACTAACACACGGCGGGGACATGGTAGGAAGATTTTCAAACCCAAATTACACACCTTTATCAGGCAACAACTTTTCTCAATTCGGGTAGTTGGTGCGTGGAATACCCTTCCTCCGACTGTTGGTCAGGCAGCATCGTGTACCCAGGTCAAACCGCTTTTAGACGCTTTTTTATGTGAGTCCTAGCGCTGGTCGATAAGAACGACAAGAACCATTCAGTCCCGGAACTCTTGGTCGGAAGCCTCGATCCTGTATCAGTCCGTGATTATTGCTATTATTACTACGGAATCAGCCACCAACCTGCTTGTCTACCTGTCAGTCCGTGATTATTGCTATTATTACTAAGGAATCAGCCACCAACCTGCTTGTCTACCTTTAACATCCGCTTTCAGTTGCACCGATTTGAAAACTACCACAAACGAGGTTGAGCCCAGCCCACGTGTCCTGAATTCTCCTTCAAAGATGGGTATTCTGAGCCTCTTGAACTTGGATTGATGTAACCTAACCAATTGTTTTTATCAGTGGTGCTAAATTTGAATATCGGGCTGTGGCGCCAATCGGGCTTTTTTCCGTGAGTTGATGCTTGTTCATGTCCGTCTCTCGTCTACCATGTGTTAGCTAAGGTGACACATGTCTGGCTACAATATACCTTAGAGTTTTACACAGTTCTGGCTCTCTTTCGATCGGCACCGTGCGAGTCAGTCGTTTTCTGGCGTTTGCGTCAGTCAGAAGTGCGGCGCTGATTGAAAATCCCTTGTCAGCTCCTTCACTTTCTGGTTCATTAGTGTAGTACTACCAAACGGCGCAGGACGTTCCGGAAAATCGGTCCCTGGAAATTGCATCGTTTAAAATTCCCAACTAATAGTGTTGAGTATTTTTATGTTACTATTTGTTGGTCTCATCAGTTTTATGGCTATTTACAATCCTCCCTAGTCCTGAACGAACTTGGGGCTTACGTTAAAGTTTAAGACCTCATACTGTTGTGTGTATATAACCCGAAGGACTGAAGGTTTTTTGTTTGTCTCTGCAAATCAACCACCTATTAGGTGATACGTTCCTACTTTCCCTTGACCGTCTGAGTTTGGGCATGTAAGCGCAAGGCAGTCAAGGCAAGCAGGTAAAAAAAACACCAAAATCCTTTACAGGGCCCGCAGGGTGTAGAGTAAGTTACGTCACTGTCATAGAGTATCTTAGGCTACCCAAGCACAACATTACTGGACGACGCTCCACGTGAACGACATGGGACACGTTCATGATGGCCGCTATTGGACGATTTTGAGCCCATCACAGTGGGTATCATGAGACTAGGAGCGCTGAAAGTGGTACCAACAGAAGCGATAAGGATTCCGATATGCCGGCCGTAACTAAGTTTGTGGTAGTTGAGGCAGGTGCGCGATCGGCTGATCAAGCTGCGTAAGCTTAAGCATGGCAACCAAATGAGGCTTGGTTTGAAGAGAGTTTACCCGGTGGGTTGGCGATAAGTCAACAAGCAGATCTTCCTTGGTCGGTTGTGCTCCACACAGTGGGTGAGTGAAGATGAAGATTTCCTCGACCAAAATGACCAATGGTGTTTACCTCTAGCCAAGTGAGGTGGTGCACTCGTTTTCTTCGAAAACCAAAGTAGCGATTCCAAGATTGAGGACCCTCGATAATAACCAGAAATGATACCGCCATCATTTCACAAGCCAAATAGAGACAACCCGCACTGGCAAACTATCGTAAAAAGCCTAGGCCAGTGAGATGGCTATTGTGTCCTGAACACTCATCCCGTGGAGAAATGATAAATACTTATTTATTCCTTCACATCACTCTACATCAGATTACTAGAAATGATTAAAACCCTAGGTAGGCTTCATCAGGTGGGCCTCGCCTCCAGATTCACCTTAGTCTCATGCCGTAATTTAACTCCAGATTGAACGTATCTGACGTAAATAATAATTTGAAAATTAACAGTAAACTCACCTGAAATTAAACCGAACTTCCTGTTTGTATTCTAAATGTACTCCACGAAGGCCGCCTCATGTTTGCTCTGGACTATCCTCAATATGTCGAAGGATTTTCCGTTATATGACAGTTTAATTTGAACTTGAGTGTTCATTACCACATAGGCTCAAGTCGGTTTTAAAGTACGAAATAAGATTGATGAAAATTTGGAGACTACGTCTACCTAATGATAAACCTCAGGAGGTTTAGAACCGGTAGTAGGCTGTCCACAGCTTTTATTGACCTTATGTGTAGTATGATGGGAGAAACTTTTGAAAATTGTCTCAAATGACGCACGAGGCGTCCTCGGGCATCACAACAACTTCGGCTCAATTTCGGTTGGGCCTTCCATTGGCACAGTTGAGTGCTTGTCTACATCCATGTGTTTTTTTCGTTACAGTAAACATCAGGCTAATCGCCGGTGTTTTTATCATTTGACCTCGACATATATTAGGGAACCAAAAGATGGCGGTATGCTGTAGCTACAGCGTAACACCAACATTGCATTTGTACGTGTTGAATGAAAAGTGGCCGTGTAGACCACTGATACCATTGGTCTAGTTCCTTATAAATATAAAAATCCACTATGGAATTCCAGTTTATCTAGAACGTAGTACTGCCCTCAGAATGCGGCGTGCTAAATTCAGTCTGGACATAGTGCTGATAGTCGAAATGCAAGTCCAACTGTGCGACGAACGCTGATGCTTCTTCCAGGTGTTTCCCTCAGTCACCCAAAAAGCGGCACCATGATCAATTCAGTACGTAATCAAGAATTGTTTGTTTTCATTGCTTTGTTTTTTTTGCAAAATTGTGTCAATAGGTCGAGTGATATGGCACCCACGTCGCTTTTCTGATGGATTTTGGTGTCTCTTCAAGTTGACGAGGTAGAAGCGGTTACTCCAGAATTGGCACTTTACGTAGGGTTCAGTCTGCCCGCCGCAATCAATTCCTTTGATAGCATTTGTACCGCTAGTTGGATGGATCAGAACGACTTCCATCAGGAACCTGCACTTTTTGAACTCTAGTGCTCGAGAGAACTTGGAGAAGAAACTTCTACTGCTCAAACACTTTATGGTGCATTTCTCATAACTAGTCCAGGCGAATAGGTGTTTGTAGCGTAAATTGCATCACTGAAACAGCTTATAACATCACGCATGAGAGAGGTAGTGCAATACCTCCAGTAGGTTCTCCCCAGAGAGTGACCAAAATAAACTCTGTACACTTATGATCAAATATGCCAGATGCCGGTTACTAATAACCGGGTTTGTGAGCTTGACTCCGGTACAATTCAGAATTTGTCCACGCAGCATACAGTAGCTAGCATGCGATCAGGGTCCCAGAAGATGGTGATAGTGAGGTGACGGAAAGCATATGTGATACCAATGCCCGTTCGTAACCTGTTTGTGATTTAGACCTGGATACAATCACGTCGGTGGGGCTTTACCTAAGCCAACAAAATAGAAAGTATTTTTCACCAGATATATACTAGGGTGAGTAGGTTCGTATTCACAGGAACGATAAAACTTGATTTGTCCTCGCTTCTTTGAGGAAGAGCTCGTGTCACGAGTGGAGTCAGAGTTAGCATAGCCGTGCAAAACACCCCTCTTTTATTCGTAATGCACTACTCATTAGGTTGCTGAAAATCCTTCGACAGCCCACGACTGGTTTCACCCTTTTTGGGGCTCATCGAGTAGGCGCAGTCCCCGAGTTTCCGTCAACCAAATTGCACGGAATCCGGGAAATACACTCATTTGCAAACAAATTTGGTTTTGCGAGACCCACCTGGAACCGAGAGATTCAGCTGGGTTCCAGGTGGGTCTCGCAAAACCAAATTTGTTTGCAAATGAGTGTATTTCGCTAACCCCTCTTTTAGTTGTCTTCAGGGACACATTTTAGTAATTGAGTGAATCAAGGAGTATTTGAAAACGATCCCTACACTACATCTCAGGAGCTTTCTGGATGCGTGTTGCGCTCATTATGAAGTGTTTCTACGAAATGTTGAGTTCATCATCGTAGCAAATGTAGGTTATGTTATGTAGGTTATCGATGGATGATTTTACTTTGTTTAATTGTGCTGCCATTAGTTTACATTAGTTTCATAGTTTAGTCAAATCAGCTTTACTTTGGGCTGAATACGATATCCGGAGTACCTTTCAGGTGTGTCTTACTTCTGCTACTGCTATCACGTATCGGTTTGAACTGGTCGGGTTTCCGAAACTGTCTGAGTACATCAAGTAGTGATTTCCATTTTCTTAGTCTGTAAACGAGTGACTTCACCTTCCATTCTTTCATCATAGGTTCGTTCCGACTCTGGCTTGCTTTTTCTATCGGGACTACTAATAGCTCCCCTTCAGTAGTTGAAGTTTGATGGAAAAATTTAGGTGGTGGATATACCCATTGCCTAAACCGAAATAAATCCTAACATCAAACGTACTATATGCATAATGTGACAGCACTGTGCCACCTTCATCCGGGTTGTAGTAGATTGGTACACTGCGACAATCCAAAGGTCTCAGCTCACATCCAGCGCACCGTCCAACAGCTGGGTGTTGCTCAAAGGTATCGGCATAGTGACTTTAGAAGACAGATTTCCATGCACATTCCTGGTGCTTTCGGATCTTTTTAATCCCCAATTGCTTTGTTACAGGGAAACCATGTTTTATGATACCATTAACCTGGAACTTGATGAAAGAATAAGTCTGGGGGACGAACTACTCTCGTTTCAAAAGAACTCAAAAGTTACAGGATAGACCTCTTTGCACACACGAAACTGTTCAAGTCATGCGTCTTTCATACGGAGGCTAATAGTTCGAATGCAAACAAGTATGCACGGGGTTGTTATGGATATAATTGTATGGAAGCGAAATTGGAAGCAAGATTGACTTGATGAGTATCGTCATTATCAGGCTTGGTTTAAGCGAAGGGTTTAATACCCACCACCCCATTATCCGGCAGACGCAAGTTTGACCTAAACCCAGAAGAGCAGGCAGCACCCTTCTGAACTGTCCGTAGAAGGCAAAGAATGAGTGATGGGCCGAACGAAGCGTCATTTCTTTCATCATAATTATTGACTGTAATACGTTAGAGATACAGGTACTTAACTATCATTTCTCTCCAATTAAAATAAATCTATGGCTCGAGACGGTCAAACTAGTGAAGAATTTAGCAAGTCTGACCTACTCATTGTAGCTTGGAAATACCACGTTTCAACACTACCCAGTTGACTAGAAGAAGTGGATTCGAGTTATCTGATGTATTTGGCTGGTCTGCTTACTGTAGACAAACTAACTTCAAAATGGAGAATGTGGCTTTCTCGCAGAGCTTTCCAAGCCGACGGGACCCACACTGCAGAATAGTTTCCTCAACCTGTTGTGCATAATCTGACAGGTCTGAGGCGTTCCGCAATGTTCCAAGAGTATCTGTAATCCATTACTGTATGGTAAAAGGGAACGGGCATGGCAGATTAGCTGTTAGTGTTTGTCCTGTCCAATCGATTTGCGACAGAGAGAAATCCTGGATAGTGGTGCGGATTTCGAATAGGGCGAACTGAGGTCGGTCTTATCGCCGCGAAACCCCAAACCAAACGCTCGAGGGCTGTTTCCAGACTTCATCGAAACTTTCAGCTCGGTCATCGGAGAAGCACTTTGAATCTTTTTGAGCAACTCTGACTGTTCGGATGGGGCTGTCAACGTCATCGAACCATTCTACCTTGGGTGAAGCTGTGGTGTGGACCGTTTTCACGGAGACCGAAATCGACACGAAAGAAGCGGGACTGTCCAGTGTATACCACCTGCACGCGCCGAGAGCTTCCGCCATGTCGACGGCGGGATACTGTTGCAACACCGTCTAGATGGTTTTCTTTACTGACTATCAAGTGTTTTGCAACTACTAATGGGTGTTTTGGCCATTTTGGTAAATTACTAGATCCGTTATCACTGACTGAAACCCATATATGAGTCGGTTAGCTGGGCCGGTTATTTGAAGGGTTTCGTCTTAATGAACCTGAAATTTCCAAGAAAGTTTCATACGTAATTGCCGCAGAATGCGGCTGAGTATGCTTTATTCAATGTGGTCTTCGGTGGGCTGTACAGTCCAGTTTATCTCCATGATGTTACGTCTTCGCACTATACGACTTTTCTGCTGTCGCATTCATTGTTGGTCAAATCGTCCTTGTGCTGTAAAATAAGCTGCCATTTTCATCACCTCACGAGCATAATTTAGTTCGTAATCTTGAACTTTTATGTCTGCACTACCTGAATCTTATTTTCTTTATCGACTAGTGTGGTGCTGTGCACACATTGTCTGGCTTAATATGCGTTTTGTAAGCTAGGCTGAATTCCAACAACACCGATATAAGATTCGAGTAGTTTGGCATCTTATAGGGCGGCTGGAACTACGCGCAGTTGGTATCCAGTGGGTACCGAGCGGTAGGAACAGACCGATGAGGACAGCAGTATTGACAGTTGTTTCTACGAACAAATGGATTAGTGTGCATCATAAACGTACAATCAACAGTAGCACAATCGGTAGGAGCAGAAAAAGAGGCAGTAGAGCTTTCTGGACGCATTAGTGAGTAAATACCAAAGGATTAAGCCAAATACCAAATATACAAACTTACTGATACGGACAGTCAGTTTATCTAGGCAGTATACAGGGAAAATGGCGCGGGAGGTGGTCAGTACCTTCAAGAGGTACTTCCGAACCAAAAGAAAACGGAAACTATCTACAGTCTTTTGCTGACAGCGTGACAAAGTGGCGCGTGCTGCGTGTCAAATCGAAATACGCGCTGAGGCCCTTTTAGAACAACGAGCATCCTCAGGTAAGATGTAACACATAGTTAATACAAAAACAAAGCTCCAGGGGAAGCACAGTGGATAGCGCGCTTGTCTGCCATCCCAGGGGTCCGGATTTGACCCCTGGACGACCCTATTTTCCGTCGGAGCAGACATTCGAAAATAGTTAGAGTTGTCACGGAATCGCAAGCGAAGGTTAACGGTGACAAAATCTCCACATTAGTAAATAGAGTGCAAGCTAGCCTTAAGGAGGGAACAAAGAAACCGGAACAGGAGGGCAGGGAAGCTATTCATGAACAATCAAACAAATAGGAGAAATAATCGTTGATTGCCGTTGACTTACAGGAGGAATCACCAACCGATAAGGTTACCTCTATTGGCTCATCATCATCATCATGCCTATGGTCCAAGCATGTCTCAGACAACTGGAGAGAATAGATAATAGTACCCATTTTCAAAAAGGGTCTCTTACTAATTACGGAAATCACTCCAATTGTGGCGAGATTCTTGACGTTATCATCATTGTCAGCTGTAAGAACCGCGTACTTATTGTACAGTGGTTGTAGCTGCCACAGTGGCCACTTGAAGCAATGAGTTGAGGGCAAGCAGCGGGTTTCAGACTTTTTAGGGTAACGAGATGGCTCAGTGATTAGAGCGCGAATTTTCTTACCGGAAGGTCCGTCTTTCGAACCCGACGTATGCATCTCGACTCCCCCTGCCTAGGCTTGGACAACTTGGCAGTATCCCAGCCCTCGTGCTTCCTTGGGATGGCATGGTAGCTGGACACCGAAAGGGTGCTACAGCTGAACGATTTTCATTTGTGGTTAGGGTTGCGTTGACCAAGTCTTCACGCTGCTAGAACAACGCCATACCTATAAGTGACCCAAAATGTTTAGTTTTCCTGGATTTCCCAGACACACTAAACTCAGCTGACCGATCTGTTCTCCTAATACGCTTGGGGAACCGGGAGTGCTGTAGGACTTTGTCAGTGTATTGTGTTCTTTGTATTCTCAGACTTGGTGGCCTGTGAGAGTGTACGACGAGCTCTCTGAAAGTTTGCGTACACAAATTGGTGTCGGATAATGATGCAAAAAGAGTAAATTTAATTTTGACCGAACTACTTGCACTTGTTTGATTACCTATCGACAACTTGTCGTGGGGTCTTGGACTAGCAAACCACACAATACTGTTCTATTTTGATCAGTGGTATTCCCTTACAAACGGTATTTATCCTACCACCTGGCTGCATTACTTTCTCACACCGGTTCGCCAATTTCTTATATTAGTACTTGTTGATCATGCCACATTTTGGCTCCTTCCCTTTAACTGAACTAGTAATATGCAATGACATGAATTGTTCTGTCTTCAAATAGATCGTTATGACGGGTGTCCTCAATAATATCTCAAACGTCGGAAACGGCACACCACATGCTTCCATCAAAACCGACTCAGATGACGATATTCCTCTAACAGACAAACTGAAAAGAAGCAGAGCTCACCTGTCCTCCAGTGATGAGGACGATGATATACCTCTCGCGACAAAGTAAGTTCGACTTTCTCATAAACGCTTTATCCCTCAAGGCTTATGCGGATATCCAAAAAACCGAAACTGGAGTCCCCTGATCGCTTTCGCGTATGTCATCTATTAATCAGTAATTGAGTTTCATTAGAATTCCGAAACGCGTTCACATGGTGACCATAAGAAGACAAAAGATGTCAAAATCGAAAAGCCCAAAATCAAGAAAGAACAAGAGACACCAACTAAGTCTAGTGATACACCCAACAAGAACAATAAATCAGACAAACCAGAAGAAGAGGTCTGGCGGTGGTGGGAAGAGGAAAAGAAAGATAATGGAGTAAAGTGGACCTTCCTTGAACACAAAGGACCTATTTTTGCTCCACCTTATGAACGGTTGCCGGATAACGTACGCTTTTATTATGACGGACAGCCAGTTCGACTATCGGATGCAGCTGAGGAAGTGGCGGGATTTTACGCCCGGATGCTTGACCATGATTACACCACCAAAGAAGTGTTTAACAAAAATTTTTTCAAAGATTGGTTAAAAGTATGTTCCCCGTAACTTTGGTAGATAACTGCTATACCAATGTTAGGTTATGAACGACGACGAGCGCCGAATTATCAAGTCTCTGAGCAAATGTGATTTTAGGGAAATGCACGCACATTTTTTGAAGCTAACAGAGGAACGAAAAAATCGGACAAAGGAGGAGAAACAAAAATTAAAGGAGGAGAACCTAGCTTTGTTAAATGAGTATGGCTACTGCACACTTGATGGGCACAGACAACGAATTGGTAATTTCCGCATCGAACCACCTGGGCTCTTTCGTGGGCGTGGAAACCATCCAAAAATGGGCATGCTCAAAAAACGTGTCTTACCAGAACATGTGATTATCAACTGTTCCAAAAACTCAAAAATACCCGTTCCCCCTAAAGGGCATCGGTGGAAAGAAGTACGGCACGATAATACTGTTACTTGGCTCGCTTGTTGGACTGAAAACGTTCAGAACAACTTCAAATACGTTATGCTCAATCCATCTTCACGTTTGAAGGTGAGTTACCTTGTGAGCTGCATTACCGCCTTATCATCAGGGTGAGAAAGATTGGAAAAAGTACGAAACGGCACGTGGATTGCACAAAATTATCGATCGCATCCGAGCAGACTATCGTGCGGACTTTAAACACAAAGAAATGAGAATCCGACAACGTGCTGTTGCCCTTTACTTCATTGACAGAGTGAGTTTGTATGCTTCACCGATTTTTCGCCGTGTGGATGTTTGGTATCATACATAGGTATTCAAGTTTCTTTCTCGATTGTTGTACGGCAGCGAACCATCACTGTCGCAGAATGTTGTTATACTGTCGATGATGATGGTGCTTTCGGTTTCTGCCCTGGGGATAGAATTTTTTCTTAAACTACCAGGAGTTAGATGATTTGGACGTTGTTACAACTGATCGCTGCGTTTTTTGCTCCTTTAAGTGCATGGATCCCACCGAAGATCGCGTCACTATTGATAAGTCGTTGAAACCCATTACCTACCATTTACTTTCATTTTGCTGTTTATGTTTACTGCTCTTCCCGCTTGAACTCCTCAGGAACCGCTCATTCGGTATGCAGTGTTTCGTATCCAAAAGCACTTCAAGATAGTTTATACTGCAGTTAGGGAGGGAACTACTCGTAAGTTCATGAATGGTGTAAGTTGGTGTAGTGTAAGATGATGTAGTGTGTAAGATGTAGGTAAGTGTAGGTAGTGTAAGATGATGTAGGCAAACAACCCACTCTTTTGTTACATTCCTCGCCGATTGAGTTTAACATAATGCTGTAACGAGTGTTGGAATCGTATTTCCACATACCATCACAACAGTTATTCATCTCGCGATCTGTAGGTCGTGTTCACTTAGGGTACATCGAAACTATCCATCTTTAGACGTTCATAACCGGCCTGCAATCATGTGGGAGACCGCTAAATTAGTCGTAACGAGTGGATATCTAGACTCCAATACGATCCACCGCAGGGGAGCTTCTGACCTCGAGGGTCAGTCGTCTGCACAACAGCGGGATCTGCTACTGTTCAAAGTATTCTTTGTCAACTATGGTTGTACCGTTGTCACATCCGACAGTTATATATACCGCGATTGACTGCCTTCAGCTTTTTTTGTCTTCGTTAAACTCATTTCTCGGTACTGTTTTTCGAGGGGTTCCGGAACACAAAACCCATATTCCACCGCGTATGTAGGGGTTACCATGCAGTACACTTAATGAAGAGCCTAATTATATCCTATGTCTTATCTCACCCAGCTTGCTCTTCGTGCCGGCAATGAGAAAGATGAAGACGAGGCAGATACTGTGGGTTGTTGCTCACTTCGATACGAACACATTAAACTGCACGAAGAACTTGATGGCAAGCAATATGTCGTGGAGTTCGACTTTTTGGGTAAGGATTCAATCCGCTACCAGAACTCTGTCGCTGTCCCCAAACGTGTATTCAAAAATGTGAGGCTATTCCTGCAGAATAAAAAGGAGAACGACGACCTCTTTGACCGACTTAATGTGAGTTTCAAGTTAAGTTGAATATCTGTCCCTTAGACTACTGTTCTCAACCAGTATCTTCGTGAGCTTATGGAGGGCCTTACTGCCAAGGTCTTCCGTACATATAATGCCAGCCGGACACTAGAAGAACAGCTAGAATTGCTGACTGATCCCAACGACAGTCCACAAGAAAAGCTTCTCGCCTACAATCGAGCTAATCGTGCTGTCGCTGTGCTGTGTAACCATCAGCGGGCGGTTCCGAAATCCTTCGCCAAGTCCATGGAGAATTTACAGAAAAAGGTATGTAACGTATTCATTCCTATCTTTTACTACTGTTCCCACTTCGTCCCAGCGTTGCTTTTCTTTCGCGCTGGCGTTTCTTAAGAAGTTAAAACAACATGCAATGTTGATGCAATACACTCAATTTTTGTTCTAAAGCCGATGAACTAATTTTTGCTGCTGCTGCTGCTGCTGGTTTGTTAATCACTGTCCGGCAAATTTTAACGAACCAAGACAGAGGGGGTTGGTAATCAAACTGACGTGACTGTTCCCTTCACGTGTCTTTCAAAATGAGGTGCTTATCTTTTAGTACGTGTGCGAAGCGCGTTTCGCCCGAATCATTATTGGTTGCCACGGGTGAACTGCTATCGTCAACCAGGATATTAATCCTCACTTGGACGTCTATCTTTCATATGAGTTCAATAAGATGACTACCTGAATGTGGGTGGGTGATTTGCCCGTTTTTCAACTCCTGTGAGGTAGGCTGATACATGCAGGTTTTATTGAGGGTCGTGGATACGAGCTCTAGAACCTTGCGCTCTTCTCAGTTATGTAGTTGCGAAGTGGTTCAGTCTAAAAACATTTGGTACACTTACTAGTTTGTGCCCAAAACTGTCCGTTTATATAAGCTTTGACTTTTTTTTACTTGTAGCACCTTATCCCGAAGGTCTTTCCGCCAAAGGGCGAGATGGCTCAATGGTTAGAGCGCGAATTTACTGACCGGAAGGTCCTTGGTTCGAACCCGACCTCTGCCTCTCAACTTCCCCTGTGTAGGCTTGGGCAACCTGGCAGTATCCCAGCCCTCATGCTTCCTCCTGGTTGCATGACAGTTAGGCACCGAAAGGGTGCTACAACTGAGCGATTTTTTTATTTTTCCCGCCGGAATTTATTGATATTCCTCTCACCCGGTGTACTGAATAAGTAGTTTAGTTTAGGATGTGCTGGAGTACACCCCATGAAACGCGCGTGCATTTTGCATAAAGAAATCAAAAAGTTGCCTGTCCCTTTTCACTATAACGTTATGCGCTCAGTTTGGCAGTTGTCACCTGACGCGTTAGTAGTGGTATGGGCGTATATAGGGTAAAATATTCTCCATCGCACCTTGGTCCTGAAGTTAGTTGCAAATTTCTTCTAGTCTCTAAGGGTGGACACTGGCTGCATCAGCGGTGTACTCGCTGTACGTTTGTAGAATTTGGGTCTAGTTCATATTCACTACATCTGTGGCCCTGTATATTTCCCACTGAGGCCGCTGGCGAATTGATCGGAACAGTGCAGAGCGGTATCGCAGTTCTTGTTCGTCATGTTCGCCGGCTTTAGTGGATGACCATGTCCGGTGCTCATTACACATCCAACAAAAGAATGATTTTGCCTTTTCCCCGGTAGATCGATGCAAAACGCGACCAAATTGCCGAAATCACAAATGAGGCAAAACAGATCAAGGCAGATTATAAACGAAACAAACAAGTTGCGAAGAAGGTTGCGTATGAGAAATTGAAGAAACGACTCAGCGTCGCGAAAGAGCAGCTGGCCAAACTACAGCTCCAAGCAACTGACCGTGATGAAAACAAGGAAATCGCTCTCAGTACGAGCAAACTGAACTATTTGGATCCCCGAATCACAGTTGCTTGGTGAGTTAGCTTTCTCCAGTCTTGTTCTATATTTTGGTAGATTGTCCGTATTTTTCGTGTCAGTTTCCTCTTCCAAGACTGCTAGGTGTGCACAGATGCTCCGAAACGTCTGCTCACACTCATGGGAAGAACACCAAATACTTGTCACTGTCTTTATTTACAGTGACCCTAATCTGTGGCGTTAATAGGGATGGAGTGTAAGGCGCGAACTGACGTATTCTCAGTAAATTATTGAGGAAAACGGCGGTCGTTCTACTGTTACTGTTTCAGGCTCTATACTCATTTACAATGTCGCTAGTCTTTCAGGTATCGAATCCTAAGTCCTTCAGGTTGGATGTCAAGGCTACTCTACCTTTGCGTTATGCTAGATCACATTTAGTGGGTATGATGTACTCGTACGGCTGTGGACAAGAACACTAGAATAATGGTAAGATGGGAATCTTCTCAACACTCATTGACCGACTAAGCTAATTGCTATTTCAGTTTCAAGTGAAGCCAGCTGCATTCAGTATGATTTCGGTGAAAATATTATTCCAGCTGTAAGAGTTATGAACGCTTATGCAGTTCATTTAACTGCAATTACAAAACCAATTGTGAGGCCTTGGCCAATGCTCTGTTTTATTGACAATATAGGCGGTGGGTAAAAATACAACTTTTTCCTAACCGCTCTAACAAACAGACTACTAAATAGCAAAGGTTGGAGAAAATTAACGATGTTGAGGAGCATCTGAGATACAACCGAATCATCAACGGACAGTCGCTTGTTGCTCATGGCGACTGGAGAAAGGATGTAGAAAGGAAGTTTCAGTAGAAATGCTGTATGCTGTGAAGCCGGAAAGCTACTTCATCCTTATTGGGAATCATCAGCAGTTGGCGTCTCACAAAACTCCAGTGTTTGGAACCCGCAACCTCGGTCAGTATTTTTAACCGTTCGATCAAGAGTGGCTGATCAGCAAAATGGTATCCAATTAAGTGTGCTACGCAAAATCGGCACATTTGGGTTGAAACGATATTCAAGATCTCGGAGTTTTTCTTCTTGTCACGATACTACTTACAAGATGAATGAAAACCTTTGCTTAAACCAGCCGGCAGCAGATTTCTACCGACGGGATTCCTTCCGATGAGTTCGAAACTGTTCGCACAGTCCTGTGCATTCTGTCACCGTGGGTTCAACGAAACAGGTCACGTCATTTCAATCCTTCAGTGGTCAGCATTTTAAGACATAACGGGACTCGAGTTAGTTCAATAGGAGCTTCGCTGACAGTGTCTGAATACTCACAAACAAACCAAACGAATGTGGTTGCATTGAGGGAAGCCTAATAACACCTATTTAAAATTGCCGCATGATTCGATTTTTGAGGTATAGGCTCGTTTTTGTCTTGTGTACTACAAACGGTGATGCAACTTCCCACATCTGTTCTTGGCTTCCTGCTCCACACACTATGGTATATCAGAAGTTACGGCAGCTTGAGGCAGCCCTTTATTGCGACAAAGGTAGGTTATTACAACTGTATAGGGTCATGACAGAATGTTCCACGAGGTCACCATAGATTCTTCGTGGGGAGGGCGGGAAGCACCGAGCCATAATCGATCCCGATTAGCTGACCTGGTCATTCAGGGCGTGTCTTCGTTTAGTCCGTAGCCCGCGCGTGACATCCGTCCAATCAACGTGATCTTCGGCCATTGACAGCGGCTGGCCTCTGGGCATCCTTTCATTTAGTGGTTCCACCATGATAACAGCATGATATCTCGGCAGCGATATTGTACATTTTTAACATTGTAGAGTCAAAGTGCACGTCCGTCAACCTTCCACCGACTGACGTTGATGTTATGGAAGCTGTCTAGACGTATGCTAAGCCTACTTAGTTCTTTTGCCTGTTTGGCGATCTGTGGTGAGGTTTCTAACATTTATCTGTAATTTAAGCAGCATTCCAGCTTCTTGACCCGGATTACGCTGAGTCCAATAGGTTTCAGCGGTTATTTCGCTGTTTTTAGTTTAGTTCCGCATTGGTAAACGGTACTTGTGAATGGTCTGGATTACCTCTCAATCGATTCTCTGTTTTACAACTCGTGATACTATACGCGTACGTGATTAGTCACAGACCAACCACTCATTGGTATTTTGACTGGTGAAGGAAATGAGTTGTATGCCTCTGGGGAGACGACACAGAGGGGAGCGCTATCAGCGTATTTGACTGGCGAACATCCAGAAGAGAACACTTTTGGTCGGTTTTTTTGAAGTGGTCTTTCCGGTGAGGGTCATATGAGTCCACAAGGCGTCGATCAAGAGCTGTGTCGGATGTGGGTGTTCTATTTTTTAGGCCCCCAATCGTGAAGGAGTGACTGAATCGTCCAGATGTATCCTGTGGCGGAATTCTAGGAAGAAGCAACTTCGAAGTTGTAGGATTTAACAGAATTCCCACCTACATATAACAATGCTTTCGTCTGAATCATGGTGTGTCAGTATTCGGTATCCAGGTGAAGTATACTATGTGACGGCGTTAGGTCTTTCTTGGTACAGTTACTCCTAGAACGGGTGGTTCCCAACTGCCCACTTCTTTTTCTTCCATTGAAACCTTTATCAGTGTTTAGAACTCGCCCCTGAGAGATTTCGGTGGTCCCTCAAGAACAGGTTAACCTAAGTACCGTACAAAGGAAAATCACCTCTGATACAAATTTGCCTTAATGCGGTTAGTCGAATAGGCTCCTGGTACCCAAATATTAGCAAAGCCAAGGCGCGAGTCTTCCAACCTGGTTTTTGTTAGCAGGGCATTTATCGTCTGGAAAACGCGCATCTCTTAATTCCAGAACATTTCTCTGGACACTATTGATGTGGTCTTAATACTACTGATAGTAACAATAATGTCAATAGTTGAACTGCAACACCTTTTCGGTGCACACCTCCGAAGGAAGCAGGAAAGCTAAGATACTGTTAGATTGACCAGACCTAGACGGGAGCAGTCGAGATGCCGAGGTCAGTAAGTCCGCGCCTCAATCAGTGTTCTCTCTCTGGGGGTAACTACTATGCTATTTATAAACACTTAAAAGGCGTGGGGCCGCAATACTGTCTTTGTTTACAACTTCAAACGGGATTCAATGCAATTTTACGGTCAGATTCAGACTATGGACTACCCCATCCTTGGTATTCATTTTAGGTAGTGCCTTGAGTAAGATGCGAGCTTTTGAATTCCGGAAAGACTGCGATTCTGGACCTGCCCCAATCACCGCCGGTGTGGTAGCTCGAATCAGGTTGCATGGCAGCCATGTGTTAGAACGAGTCAAATATGAAGTTGCCATCCGTCTTCTATTCGCCCATACCTCTTTGTGTTGGCTTTAAGGCTGTTGTGTATCAATATGCGATGTGGATCACTCGTCGTCAGTATTGTCTGTGAACACATTGATGTCTTCTCAACACTGGGGAAGAGTCCTCTATACCGGTACCAATGTTATTATTGACTTTTGCGGTAGTAAAGCATCAGTGTTGAACAGTGATGTGCTGTCGATGAGGATGGTGATTGTTCTGTTTGAGGTTCGTCCTTATTGGCATTCGTTTTCATGTTGGATGCGCGTTTTTTTTTCAGGTGCAAACGGTTCAATGTGCCAATAGAAAAAGTTTACAACAAGACCCAGCGTGAGAAGTTTCAGTGGGCCATTGATATGGCTACCGCGGAATATAAATTTTTGGATAGGGACTCGGATCGCAATACGAATAAATTGAAGGCGGAGGAAAGTGACGAAGGCGAGATGAATGAAGATGAGGATTGAATGCATCCACTTTTTGGTGTGCACAGCCCCATTTCCCCGACCTCACCGGTCGAGTTATTGATTCCTTTGTTTCATGATAAACGTGCATTGGATGGTGTGCAAATAGAATGCAGTCGTGTATTCTACCACTGTATTTTGCCTTAACTTATTCCCTTCGTGTCCCGTACTTACGCGGGCGCTGGTCTACTTAAATGTATTTCAATCTTGTTGTTCATTCATGTTTTCATTCTCTACCCGTTTGTTTTGACGATCCCTGTATGGCCCCTACCTCATGCTAGAAACTTACTTTTCCGTGTAAATCTTCTGCCGTGTCCTCCGCTCACTTGTCCTGTGCAAGCCTACCGGTTTGCAGATCCTGTTTTGCATATGAGCTTCGCTTCTACGGCGCTGCTCAACCATACCCTATGTGTGGATGACTTTGTTCCCACTACTGCGCGCCGCTTCTTCTCACCCTTGGATATCTGTTTAATCAACAAAAATCCATCACAGTGATTCAGTTTTTTCAGGTTTCATTTCTAACTACTCTTTCATCGGAACGTTTGTAAATGTTTGGACGTTCGTCTTGCTGACAGCCGACAACGCTCTGCCGGAATGTCCGTGTACATTTTGTCTCCATCGAACTACTTGATGTTTTAGTGTCTTTTAAGACTCTGTCTATTTGCTTGTTTGAGATGGATGGTTTTACGCTGTATGGTCGATCGTGAGAAGAACAACCGTGTGGCCTGCAAACTTCCTTTTTTTCTACTTAACGATGTGGGTTGGACGTTATTCCCACTGATGTATTTAGTAAACTTAACGTTAAAATGAAAACCGAAATGTTCTCCCGGTTACATTGCTAGCAGTTTTATGGAATTCTGGCCAGTGTCTTCGATAAAAAACATTTCCCTCAGGACAGAAAGTTAGAATGGCCCTGGCGAAACATAGGATTCCCCACCCAGCGAGTCTACCTGGGGATGACTGCTAACAACAGCGAACGATGTAGCTCCAGGTCTTAGCCATCTTGAATATCACTGTTCGTGTTACATACGTACCCGCATCTGGGCCGCGATGGAACAGTGTATTGGTTATATAACCGCGTCATTGTCTATAAAGAAGTTGGAAAGACGTAGAACCGTCCCGTTTTTCGTTTGCTATATATAGATGAATGTGATTAGGTCCCGAAAGTGAGGAGAGGACAACGGGAGAATATCGCCTGTGGCCCCTCGAACTGACGGTCCGCATCCGTGGTCATATTTCGCATCACCGAATTTTTTTATTGCACACAAGTGGTGCGCAGTGGAATAGCGCGCGATCAGAAACTCTCCAAAAATAGAGAAACTTCACAATGGACTGGTTGGGTCCGCGGTAGCTTGACGTGTGAGGACCTGGAGAGAAAAAACATCTATTCAGCTTTTACACCTCTTCGGTGCCTAGATGTCACGCTACGCGGAGGCTGCATGAGGTTTGAGATACTGCCAGTTTGCCCAAGCCTAGACAGGGCCAGTCGAGATGTAGAGATTAGGTTCGCGCCACGGACCTTCCTGGTAGTAAGTTCTCGCGTTAACCACTCAGCTATCTCAAGCTGGAGAATTAATCTAGGAATACGGAAAGTTGTAGGGAGTTTCAGAAGCCGGACAGTTCGGTTGCAAAATGGGAGGGCTCGGAAGATGAGGGGGATGGCTTGAACTTAACAGGAGAGTTGTTTGTTTAGAAGACAAACTGACGGAAGAAACTAGTCCCGACGAGCATCTCCCTCGGAATTAGAGATCAAACGGCAAGCAGAGCCGTGTCCTTACAATCAGAGCGTTCAGCTTATCTGTCCAAAGGGTGCGATAGCCAGGTGTATAGGCTCATTCTGAATGGAATCAGGTAAGCAAAAGTTAGGTTGCCCTCAGGTTAGGGAACTTTGATAGATATTATAGAGGTATAAGTAGGAAACAGCTTGATAAATGCACTAATCGGGGGTGGTTTGACATGAGTGGATTGAGGAAGGGTGTTAGTAAAGTGAAAAGAGATGTACGAGGTCATTCAGACGGAAGTTAGTAAAGTGAGCAAGAAGTATCGGGAGAGAAAGACCACTGTGGACTTCTGCTGATCCTGAGTCCGCAAGAAGATGCATTCGACCTAATGGCCATTCAGCGCCATTTGATCCGTTCAGCCGGTCGCACTGCTGATAACGGAATGCTTTTGAAATATCAAGAGCAGCTAGTTCAGTCTCACTGAGAGAAAATAACTGTATATGTGACACCTAAGTTGATTTGTCGCCCGTGGAGTAGACATTTGAGATCAAAAGTTTTCGGAAACGCTATCCTCGAGATCACACAAGGGTTTAGAAAAATTGACCTCGGAACTTTGGATGGAGTGGAAGTAATAGAAATGTGATAGGTATTCGGATCATATGGAGAGCCACTTTCAGGAGTCGGGAAAGTCTGAGCAAGTCGTAGCAGTTCCAAGTTTCCGAATCATTGCGACAAGTAGTGAATCAAAGTTCAGGAGTAAAATTTCCGGAATGTAATCAAGTTTAGGTGGTTTAGGGGTGCAGGGAGTTTATAGAGCAGCGACAGTTTTTCTGTGATTGAAGAGAATGGAAGAGAGATTGGTGAGGGAAGATGATTAAGCAAAGCGTTTGAGGTGCACGAGATGAAATGTTTACAAGGAACCAGAGGAGCGACGCGTCATCGCGCTTAAATTCACGCTTTAGACAGTATCATCTCGAACAGGGATTCACGGTTAGACAACAGTCAAGTTGGTTGATTGGACCTGTGTTAGTGGAGGACTCTGATACATGTTCTGCAGAAGCGTGTTGCAGACTACTCTAAATTGTGGATATAAATTAACCGAGGATGCAGCGTTTCACTCTGACGTCGGAAAAAATGAAGATTCGACAAAGTATGGTGGGTACGCTCCATTGCCAATCAGCGAACACACCAGAAATACTTGTTACAGTAGGCTAGACGGGGTCCGAGTCACAAAGACGGAAGTGAGCTTTGTGCAGAAGCCAGGGACAGAAATATGTGAGAGACGAGAATGTCGTAGGCGAAAAACGCGTTTTGTAGCTAGCTCGTACACTGGAAATGTGTGACATCGCGATACAGAGGAAAACAGAGAAAGGGCAAAAGAAGGGATGAAAATTTGAATTAAGTTGAACTCATTTAGTAGCACAAAAATTGTGATGGGATTGTGAAGTAGCGATAGAGATCCGGATGGACAGTAACTGGAGTTGGTATACGCATGTTTAATGAGTGATAAGTCTACATCCATCCAGCTTGGAGTGACAATGCTCCTGTGACGATTCTCGATGAGCACCTTTGGCATGGATCGATTTCGTGTAACTCATTAGGTCTGACGGAAGATGTAAAATGGTACATGTTAACATTTCTTTTACTCCCTTCAGTTGCCGGAGTAAAACATATAAGTTATATAAACAAAGAGTAAAAACAACGTTGAACACCTACTGGCTGGTTGATTTCTGCAAGTCACCTCTTCAGCGCCAAGTTAACCGAATGGTTTTTGTCCACTTGTTTGATTTGATCAGCATCCCTTAGCTTGTCGCTAAAACCTTGGTGTTGCTCAAAAGGATTCGGAAAAGACTTGACAGCGTCAATCCGATGACCAGTATCTCACAGATGTTTGGCTATTGACGGTGCAGGATTGCCATTTGACCTTTGGTCCTACCGTTTTCCTATGCACAAAAACATCGGTTAATCAAGCGATTTGGTTACTCTGGCATTGATCAAGTAACCTGCAGAAATCAGCAAACCAGTGTTCAGCATTGTGTCTACTCTTTATTTGTACAGTTTGCAGGTTTTACGTAGACGAATGAAGTGAGTGGATGCAACTTTTAACGTCTCGCAGCGTATGTCTTCTGTCACTTCTAATGAGATGGGTGAAGGGGACGTAAACTTTCAGATCTTCGTCTAACGTTCTATTCTACTAGGTGTTGTTCCCAAAGTGATTACCTATCCAATGATCCTCATATCTATTGAGTGCTAGTGGCAATGGGTTGAATATTCTTCCGATTTTCTAGTCCCGTAACAAACTGTCCTGAAAAGTACTGTGTTTAAGGGATAGATCCATCTCATGGCTCATGGGCTCACAAGAGTAATTGTGCCAGGAAATGAAGAGGGCTTTTCAAACGAGAGTGACATTAATTTGAATAATACAGTGTATCCAGAACGCGAAGCTGTACAGGAATTGCGGACAGAATAACTGGGATCATCAAAGTCACAGACTGCCTTTTCGATCTCAAAATGAGCAGGCCAAAACAAGTATTACATATCAGAAGTGCGATCACTTGAATTCTCATACACAGCATAGTGCATGTTGGACGGGTGACGCGTAACACTTGGCCAGATAAAAAGGTCTTAATGATGCAGTTCAAAGAGATGGATGATAACCATCAATCCAAACGATGCGTTTTGTTTGATTTTGGCAAATGATGATTTATGTCCGTCTTCGCAATGTTGTGGAATATAGGTAGCTCGGGTGCGCTGCTTGTTTGTTGGTCTGTTCGCCGAGCTTGGCAGTTGGATTGCAAAAGTTTGATCATTAATCGCGATGATATCTTAGCGCGGATTTGCGGAATGCTAGACAGTCAAAAATCAATTGCTACTCACAGTGATAAGTGATACTGCGTGCAATCCTGTGTCAAACTGCATTTTCCGTGGAAGTTAGCACGGTTTGGAAAAAAGGTCCACAAAGCCTACTGTGCCTCAATTTATGATGTAGGGATATGTTTGGAGAATGGAACATTCATTTGGATACAACTGCTGCCTCAGTGATGATTTTTTACTCTTTCGATCAGATGCCCTGCATTAGTATCCATTTACAAGAAGCACTGGTAGCATCAGTCTTGCATACGTAAATCGCTATTTGTGTGGTGACATGATTTTCTACCTAAATGATTTGCTAGCAGTATACAAACTCATTACTTTGTCATGAATTACAATAAAAACTGCTAGCCTCGCTGGTATTGATTCATTTTGACCATCCAAATTGTAATCGATTGTTGCTTAGGTTTGACGCATGCGTAACCGGTATTCTGTGTAAACTTACTCCCAGGTAAACTATTGAATCGTCCACGGACGAAAATGCTTGATTGACAAGCGTATTGTGACCGACCAGTCCACAAATCATGTTGTTAATGTCATGAACTTCTTTCTTTCGTCTTTTGAAACACTACATACTTTTACATTGATGTGCGTCATTCTCTTCCGTGAAATCTGATTGAATTGTTGGCAACCCATTGATGCTTTGACGTCAGCAGATGGCGGAAAACACAGACATCTGAAGAATAAGTTTACACATGATGTTCAGTTCATCTTAAGTTGAAGGTAGTTTGGATGAGCGTTGTCTGCTTGAAACACACTGTACGGTCAAGCTGTCGGAATACATGAACAGTGGATCAAAACTCTTAAAAATAAGCCTGACCAGCTCAGTAGCGATTTTTCAACGGAACTCCATGACCTTCGTACTTAACATATTTATGTGGACGACAAGAACAACCTTTGTAACCAAAGCCGTTTACCCTGAACTGCTTAAACTCTCAAGAAATGAAGCAAACAGGCATCTTTATGGGTATTCCAGTGGTATTCAGCTGTATCATTTGTTCATTCTTCCACTTAAGAATCTCGTGCATTGCAGCTGGATAATCCAAAAACAAAATATAGGCTCAACTCCCTTCGATAGAAGACTCACCTTGTCTACTTTGTTGGTGTTGCAGGTACTCCAGAGATCGCTGTTTCATATTACGAAGTTATTGCTAGGACGATCGAGTGTCATGCGGTAAATTTTTTAGGATAGCAGGCAGGTTACTACATAGCAATCTGCTCTCAGGTATCACGTAATACTAGGCATTGGGGGGCAGGAGTAAATGGTCTTCTGGTATATTCGTAATGCGCTACTCATAAGGTTGCTGAAAATTCTTCGACAGCCCACGACCGGTTTCGTCCTTCTTGGCGCCCATCAAGTCTTCCGGTATCTTTCGGTGAGGTTTGCGATCCAACCGACCTGGTACTCAGACTTCCATTGACATTAAAGCATCCATTTTGCTCCTTGCTCATAACTTTACTGCTCAAATACAAGATTTGAAAAATGCCATCAAGCACTCTTGCTGAACAAAAACAAAGCACATTCATGATATGACTGATTACCTGCGTTTTCAACATTTCAAGTAAACAACCTAAAATCAAAAGTTGCTTAAACTTACTGATTAAGTTACCTCTAACGAAGCTTGTTCGGTGCACGCTAACGTCCACACATCAATCCCACTTACTCCTGGACAGATCGAAAATCGATGCGTAGATTGTGGGGGATCCAAATAGAAAGGGGATGGCAACGATTCTTACAAGTTGTCGATGTGTAGAAACATGTATTCGGATTGGACTCGAAATATGAGCCTTCCGTTAGATGGCTCACACCTTAACTTATGAGCTGCTCTGAATTCATGATTCAATTCGTTCAACTGTTCGAACCCATACAAGACTGTTGAGATGGTGCACACACCGGACTTTTGGAAATGTGTGAGCTCCTAGACTGACATGACCTTGACAAATTGAAAGTATTTTTTCAGTTCCCATTTGTCTCGTTTTCTTGAGGACCGTCCACGTCTCCACACAAGTTAATCAGAAAACCAATATCTACCCCATTTCTTGAAATAGATTTCGTTACCCTACGCTCGCCAGCTGGTTGCAGAAACAAGGCCTTACAATTGCAAAACCGCTATCAGCTCACAGCAATATAAAGGTTGCTTTCTTAGTACAGTAGGCTGACATCCATCCCTGGAGTGGTCTTCCATACATATTTCTACCGACAGACCCCGTGCAATTTGCGCTGCGCCACACATGAAACCATGCAAATATTCTGTTGCTTGGTGCAAGCTCAAGGATATAAGATTGGATGGCAAAGAGAAACCCGCGGTCCCAAAACCATTAGCATGTTCATTTGAAGATCCATACTTAGCGAATCCGGCGGGGTAAACTTAACTGTCCGAATTCATTATATGCGAGTAAGGAAGCTCTGACCCACAAGCTACACAGTGAACAGATAGTGAGTGACAAACATGTGGATGTCTTCACCTATCCTCCAAGAACAAACAGTGAAGACGCTTTTTACCATCAGCAGCAATGAATCGGCAAGGCCTCCAAAACTTCTCCTTTGGGAGCATCAAAGTGTCTTTGCACGAAAAAATTACGCTATTCATCAGCTGTTATATCTGACGACATCACAGACATCCGGCATGGACAAACCTGTAAACATGCTCTGCGCATACTTGTATTCAAAGTTCCACAGGCCAATAAACAATTAGTCTTAAAATCCATCAGTGATGACGATTAAAGCGACTCAGACTTTTTGGCGTATTTCCTCTAGTATAACACTCAATTAAGTGGAAAAGAAATTCTTCAGCTTACAAATTCGATCTTTATATATATATATATGTATAATTTACATGGTTCTTGAACCACGGAAACAAAATCAGTAAAACTCCACATATGTTTGGCCAAAAACAAGAACGGTTGTCTAGAGACATTCAGGGAATCTAGAAATGGTACATTGTAACTGTGTGCTCGAAACCATTGGAGTAATCGCAACATATATCTGAGGTAACCCTGAAAATTTCCTAGAAAACCAAGTAATTGTTTCACTTTTTGACTTAGATCGTCATAAAAACGCCACCAAGTTTTTTTAACTGCCACACATTCAGGCTAACGTTTCTAACCGGCACCATCTGATCTGCAACCACTGAGGAAGAATACGAACGAATTTGTCCGTATTATATAGGGGTTTTTGGATGATAAATACATTAGTCTGAGTGTACTGTTACCGGTGAGTGTAATGTAAACGATTATGTCTGTATCTTTCTAGTGAGAATGCCCTTCTGTTTTCGATGATGACGACGAGGATGGTGGTGGTAGTGCAAATACCAGAATCCAACAACTGGAGTTCGATACAAACTGTGTGTGCAACAACTTAGTCACCCCAGTTTTCCACAGTCACTCAGACTACCTCAGCCGCTATGAATCGATATGCATGCAGTTTAGTGAAGCATTCGAATATAGATAGAAACGCTGTCCGATTTTGCTGGATGCAGGCTTCTTTCCAGTATCTTTCTTATGTCACAGAGCATGTAGCCAGTTGGGAAGAAAGGGATGGTAACCATTTTCAAGAGACATTTTGATACAGGTTCCATGGTTGGTTTTAATGGAACATAAACTATCATCCTACAGCCTGAAATTATTGGCTTTAATAACCAGCTAGCTGCCAATGCAGTCCGCCCAACGACTGCGACTGATAAAATTAACGTTCACGTCCCCTGTTGTTCTGAATAAAGCGTAAGTCTAGCTAATTGCCGAAAATCTCGGAATAAGGACAAAACGAAACTAGCCGTGACGTATTGGTTATTGATCTGCCTTTTGCGAACGCGTATGTCACCTCTGGACTGTCCTTCGAATAATGTGCTGACGATTTATGTTTTTTCACCAATATTTACCAAATCCGGATAGATGAAACCATATTCCAGCAATCTATGTTTTTTTGCTAGGACTAGTCAACCCAGGTCACCATGCTATCGGTCTGATTAATGAATCTGTATGCGGTGAAGCAATAGACAGGGATTGAAAAATCAGAGAAGCAGCGTACTCATTAGTGCTAGAACTTGTATCACCTTGTCCATACGAGGAAACAGCAACCAAGAATGACTCCAAAACAGGCACAGTCAGATGTCTACGGTTGGCGAAATCGCAGGAGCCACAGAAAGCTAGATGTGCACGCTTAGGATATCTTAGGAAAGAGCTGATCTCTGGAAAAGTTAAACGTATGTGGCACTAAAGAACCAATTGCACTTGACTGAGTTGGCTATTGGACGTTGACTAAGAAATTGCAAGTTCACCAAACGTGCCGCAGAATGTGTAGGCCAATTTTCAGTTGGCCTGATCTTCAAAACATCCAACAATTACGAATTAAATGGATCTGAGTGAAATTTATTTTCGCCGCGGTTGAATAGCTAACTCACAGTTCACCCCGGAAACTGTGACTTCACGGCAGGCGTTGCTGTATTTTTTGGCCCTAACATCTCCCATCCAGTGGTTTCCCGTCATTCGTTATGTATTGTCGCAACCGAATTTTTTAAATTTCGGTTAATATTACCTTAGAAGTCCTCGGGCATGTCCACATGATAGTGTGTTTATTCGCCTCTCTCAGAACTCCAGAAAGTCCACTAGCCTGTGATCTACTCTGTGTGACCATTAATTTTCGCATTTGTATGACAATAGTTTGCATTTCCACATATGCAAAACTTTAGCCTCGTCTAAATCCAACCTTCTACCGAGTGAAAGAGATGAGAGACAACATCCTCAGTTTTAAGTACCCATATTTCCGGCAATCTCCACACTGGATTGATTATGAATCTAGTCAAACATGTCTGGCGTTGACTGAAACACTTTTTTTTCAATAATGTTGTACAGCGGTATCTTATTCCGTCATCGTCTGTCATCAACTCACTACTACAGGACCAAGTTAAGCAGAATCACAAGAGGAAGGCGGAAACCAAACCCAACTGATTTATGCCCTCACACAGATATTCTTTGGTTGGTCACTGGGATACGATGCAGCTAAAGGCTGGTATCAAAAAATCATGCAGGCGTTTGATTTGGTTATTGTTTAATATTATCCCAGTGTTCGTTTTCGCTCCTCAAGAAATGTCACATCATTCATCAGTCCTAAGTAAAGACGCATAGGATGCTTCAGAAGTGTTCAGTTGTTCAAATTCCCCCAGTGAGAATCGCTGGTAAGTACAAAGTTTTGAAGGCTCGTTGTTAGCCTAATTTCTTGGCTACGTAATCAGTCCGTCACTGTAAAGCGTAGAGAAAACCTGGCTTGGTATTATATACGATTAATACCAATCATCAGGTACGGTAAACGTACTGTGCTACCTAAAAACTTGATGACAACTTTTCACCGACGCCGTTTCATTGTTTACCGTTGAATTTGAATGTGAGTGGAGTTTGCACCACTACCACATTGTTAAGCTGAATTACAGCCTACAAGGTCATCTATGTCAACGTGATTTGTTTAAAATTCCTATAGACCCTTAATTGCCTGGCTGAACATAGAAGTAAGCTGGTCTTCGTCTAGGGCTTTGAACCTCTGTCTGAATGCGCACTTTTCTGTGGCAGCCTATAATGTTGCTCCTCGGGGGCATCACGACACGTCCAGAATAGACCTAAACCGATTGCTTATATCCGGGTTAAGGTGCGTTTGTTTGTTTTTCTGCTAGTTTTCACTCTTGGCTATGGTATAAGAGATTATGTAGATACTAGATAGAGCACAGCGTAGTCACCAGCATCATTGGACGTAACAGCCACATTACTCTACCTCCCTTACGAACTAAGCCCAGATAACTGGAGTCATTACTGATGAACTGAGTTGACGGGAATAACGCGCTCTAATTAAACATGTATAATCTCAAGCATTTGCTGTCTGTATCTCCTGTGAGCCCTTCCACGACTGCCCGTTCATTGATACTTGCTTATCACCGATCGTGTTATTTCTGGACATGGATTTTTCTGGCCCTCATATGCCAGTACCCGGTCATACCAGCTTTTGGTTGCCTCCTTGGTGCGCTGGTCGGTGATAAAGGTCAACTGTTAACATATGTGACTGAATAATTCATACCCCGTGTACGTGGCTGTGCAGTGCTGAGCTTTCAAGTGATTCAATGGACGTTGACCTAAGTCAGCAGTGAAGCTAGTCTGCGTTCGCAACCATCCGAACCCTGCTTCACACACTTGCTCGGAAAGCCAATGAATACAGCTGTCAGGTTTTATTGTTCCCATAGTCCACTCAGCTTTGCAGTTTGGGTTAATACAATGTCCCAGGATTTGATGTCTATCGTATACAGTTATACGATATACATATTCAGATCAATGGAGGAAGGTATCACCAAAACAGAGTATGACACTTCAGTCGATTCCTCCTTAGAGGGCACGACGAATAAGTAGTACCGCAACCTCTATACAAAAAGCGGTCCGTTAACGGCAATATCAAAATATGTTTTAGGCAGAGGCCAGCGGTGTAAGTCTCCAAAACGATGATTGCTTGGCACGCGAAAACCTCTCAGCAGGCATTCTTTCTATTGAGGTCTGCTATTGCACTATGGGATTTTACGCGGAATGGTGCAACACATGTACTTTCACCAGTAGAACTAGCATTGTGCGATTAGAGTTGACTTCTTTTTCCCACCTTGAAGACTTTAACTTAAAGTACATGGCAGAGTGAACATCAGGCAACTTCAAATGGATTTAGGCGTTCATATCAATATGCACAATATTATACTATTTTCCTTCTATCGGACACCCGTTCTTGAAAAGCCAGTCTAAGGAATGATTAGTTACTTGGCTCAATTCGAGAAAGAGATGTAACCTTCAAAACTGTGTTCTCTTACCAACCAGTGAGTTGTATCTCAAAAGAACGATCACGCTCTGTAGCATGGAATATTCCGCTGAACCGATCGCCGAAACGTCAGAAGTCCCTTGCAAATAAAGCAGTAAAATCTGCTATTGTAAGCTAATAGAATTGTTACCGGAGGCCAAATTTTCAAAAGCTTTTATATCACAGTTTAAGTATTGTAACCTAGTTGATAATGAGCTTTATGATCACCTGAAAGCAACGAAATGCGAAATGTGGCCTCGTCTTATGCGATCGGTCTCGTCCCAAAGGGCATTTGTGTGCTTCAATTGACAAAGTCCAGTTGGAGACCCTCTCTCCTACCGATTAGAGTACACCGCTGTCTTTCACAGTTACGTCAGTCAACACCAGAAAAAGCACCTCTTTACCCTATAGATTAAATTCCATCTTCAGAAACACAGTGTCCCATGAAATATACTTCGACCGGGCTGCGGATCTCGCCGAATAACATGTTCCCTTCGATTCCAAGATGCACTGTCGACAGCAACGCCGTCTAACCTCTGCTCGGTCACGGACGTCATCATCAGTGTCAGAAAGATCCCTGAAAACAGTTCCCGAATGCCCGAAACTCACTGAGACACTCAAACACCACCAAAATTGCGGTAGGGAAGCCGTCAAGCATCCAGGCCAGCGAAGTCGGTTTCCGATCGGACACTGGGGCAGTCAATTAATTTGTAGCGGCCCCTTCACCAACTTACATGACTGTACAGCTCACCGCCACTCACTAGATCACGAGATCTGTCCTTTTTTCTACACTCACAAATCACGCTACACGACTGTGACTCACTTGACTACACAGCTCACAATCGCCCCTAGATCACGAGACTCGCTTTCTACCCTACGCTTACAAATCGCGACACACAAGGATGACTCATCTGATATTGACTGTCTCCACCGGCCAGTAAGCGTAGCAACAAGTCATGTGCTGACACCCACGTACACGCAGACGCAGCTACATATAGGAAGGCCGAGCATACTCAAGACACACAGACTCGCGCGCGCGCAGGGAGCAGGACGTCAACCGCCCTCCACAAGTCCACGGACAATATGGAACACGTGTAGCAACTATGCTGCGGAGAAAACACGTTACCGCCGTCCGGACTTTCACCAAGGGACTCTCACAACCGATAAGTTCCCCTTTTGTCTTGCTCCACATTCCGCATTGTATTTATTTTTACACGTGTTGCAACTAACCACTGTCAACGATAGTAAAGACTGTTATTAGTGCATATATACCTTCTGAGTCATATTATGGCTATCATCAACTGTGCACTAATAAATTCAGTAACGGCCGACCAGTATTCAAGCATGCCACAGAAG
Source organism: Clonorchis sinensis (assembly GCA_003604175.2). NCBI lineage: Eukaryota > Metazoa > Platyhelminthes > Trematoda > Opisthorchiida > Opisthorchiidae > Clonorchis > Clonorchis sinensis. Next base: position 50,479,531 of record CM030370.1, read on the forward strand.
CATGGCCCACGACGATGAATGGTCAGGCGTTGCATAGGAGCACTGTCAATGGTGATGGGTGTTCACGACGACGCCACGGGACGCTGGATCAATGCCAAAAGTGCACTTTAAATACCGCAAGGTCCCTTGTAAATTTTGCACTCGTTTGTTCTCAATAGAGCTGTTGTTTCCCTTGTTAACGAGTCTTTTTCCAACAATAAAGCACTAGAACACATGTTGATGCCTCATGACAATCTTTTTCACGTTAATGAAAAAGACAAAATGAACAATAGCAATAAGGGTTTCTGAACCTAAAATACACTTCATCAGGAGTTCAGATAATACCGGCGAATCGCTTTTCTCAGTAATCCATGACAATGGACAATGTGAATCTACGTTACACCATTGCTCGGTATTCAATCGTAAATGGAATAGCTGCACTGTCACTGCGATTCAGTTGAATATTCACGCAGGTCGAAGCCACTGTGATGGAAGCATCCGTCGGTTAGGTGAGTGTAAAAGTCAGTATAATGACAACACTCATTTCCAAATCAATTTGGTTTTCGCGAGAGACTCATCTGGAACCCAGCTGAATCTCTCGTTTGTGATGTTTCCAGGCAACTGAATGTGCTAGACCAGGCCGCCTCATGCTTCAGTTGCTACGATATTCGAGATGTCGCGGTACATGTATATACGTAATGCACTACTCATAAGGTTGCTGAAAACTCTTCGACAGCCCACGACCGGTTTCGTCCTTCTTGGGGCTCATCAGGTAGGCGGCCTGGTGCAAACATTCACTTGCCTGGAAACATCACAAACGAGAGATTCAGCTGGGTTCCAGGTGAGTCTCTCGTAAAAGCCAAATTGATTTGCGAATGACTGTATTGATCGAAATCCGTCCAATTTGGGTTCAAGTAGAACATAAGGTTGACGGAACCTCGCGAACTACCTGATGAACCCCAAGAAGAACGAAACGGTCGTGGGCTGTCGAGGAATTTTCAGCAATCTTATGAGTAGTGCATTACGTATATCAGTATAAAGATGTTATGGATTGGATCGATTAACTTCCGATCGATTGTCAGCTTCAAGGGTACCCCTCTACGCAAGCCAGATTTCAGTAGCCACTGTAAAACGGTTGCACACTGCTTTATCAAAAATTTCCTTGATCTAATATCTTAGTGATTCGGTATGAGAAGAATTAGGCCTTTAGCAACTAGGTGACAGTTTAATGGCACGAAGACGCAGATTATCAGGAATAACCGATGGAAATCATGGGAAGAATTAACGCCTCTATTGTGAGTGTGGTGGTTTGGAAGGCTCCTGATTAATCTGATATTAGTGCTTTCGTTTCCTTGGGTTTGAGCCACATCGCAAGTCAAACGTCACCGTCATTCAGTTGACTGACACTAGCCGATCCAGTAAGAATGTCAGTATTGCCCATTAGGGATCAACATAACCCGGAAAGTGAACACACTTTTGAAACATTCATGACCTTCATAAGACTGGTAACCAAAGTTCTGGCTAATAACATCCCCCGCTTTGGAATCGATGTATGTAACTGCCCCTACTTGGGTCTAGTGTTTCTTTCGGAGCTGCGAGCCTAGGACTAGACCAGATGGGTTTCTGCAATCGGGAAAAAAAATCGAGAGTAACCAGATGTGTATATTTTGCACACGCCGTCAATGAGACTGAATTTTAGTTGACGATTGGGTGTCATCGTTAGTCATGCTGATATCGTTTCGTTTCACGTCAAACTTCCGATCTGTAATGTTACACTGCACTCACAAAGCATGAGTTGCTGCTAGAATTAGTTGTTCGCGAAAGGGACAAGCCAGTGACCATTGTGAAAAGCAGTTCCAGAAATGAGGTCAACCAGTGTTTGTGAGTTGCACAAACGATTTCAAACAATATCAGGTATTTCTTATGTGAAGCTTTCTATGTATATGTATATATATATATTCTTTTCATGTGCCATTTCGCCTCATGACTGGATGTCTGCACCCAGCCCAGTGCCAAAGGCTATCATCATAAGACATTAGTTTGCCCATTAGTACGTGGGCACCTTACAAATTACTAATAGGAAGAACAATCGCTCAGCCGTAACACTCTTTCGGCGCCTGCTATGCTACCGGAAGGAAACAGGACGGCTGAGATACTGCCAGGAGCAATCGAGATGCTGGTGTTAAGTTCGAACCATGGACCTTCTTGTCAGTAATTCTGTGCCTTAACCGCTGAACCATATCGAGCTCCCATAAATTAAAATATCGCTGAACTAAAGTTTTCGGTTTGTACTATTGCCTGTGTACTTTGAGCCATGGAATTACGAATTAACTGAAGCATGCAAAAATATTTATTGTGCAGATGTGCCCCTGTTTGAGAAAATTAGTTCAATTATTTACGATATCCCGTCTAAATTTCGCAGATAGCAACATTCCGGTCATTAAAACCTAACAGCATAATTTGCCACAATTTGTGAGCTGCTATTCGATCCGATCAGATACCAGAATGAAACACAGAGAAGGAAACCTGAATTGTTTAGTTAACTCGGGGGCCACATGAAATAGATAACTTTGGCTGGCGATTCTGTGGGAATGAACTGAATCGATAGGAATTTGGTGAGAAAACCGGGCTGGGATCTTAATCTGGTGGCCAGTAAAATAGGACTGGGGCGTGTCTGTTGCTTTTATTATGGCCTGCTTTTAGTATTTGTAGTGGTCTGTCCTGAACTAGGACTGGAATGGAGCCAGATAAGACTCACAAGGTAGTGGAGAAAAGATCCTGAGACAATAAACATTGATTGTGAAAAAATATATGGGTAACAGAAGACCAATTAGAACGCCATGAAGTCAGACAGGTCGGACAGCATAATGGCGAGCGGAAATATGATTGGGCGTGTGAAATGGACACTATCAGCACACGAATAAGGCGAATATCGTGAAGCGGTGCGGATAAGCAAGTCGGTTTGATATGGGTAATGGACAAAAATATCTAGGCTCACGATACGGGCGCATACAGGATCAGCTCTGTTCTTGGAGCGAAGTAGTTCCGGAGACGTGCGAAAATACCGACGCGGTATACACTGTAATTGGTGGATTGCAATTGCAAGACTACTTACATGCTCCTGCAAAAAGTTATTAACATTCGGAATTTGATGACACCTATCTAGGTCTTTGGAGGTGACGGCTATCATTCCAAAATGATAGCGGATCTTAACGACAGCGGGACGCGAAAAAGGCGGAGCAACCCGGTCTGAGAAGATCAAGTTAAGCACCCGATTTGGTATGTCCCAAGAAGCACAATATAAAAGTGCAGTCCTTGTGAAGTGACGAGTTAGCAGCAAGAAGGAGCTAAGTGATCTACATCCACTATTGGTTAGGATACTCGTGGACACGTACACACGTGGTTGACAACCCATGTGTATTTTTTAGCATCACATCGCTCACCGTCAGCAGCAGCTGGTCTGAACTCGTCAACTGACGGACAGAAAATAAACAAGGTCCAGTGGCGTTCCACAAAAGACCGACTGATCGTTGAAACTTCCCGCGTGTTGTTTTGGATAACAAAATCTGATAAGAGGCAACTCAACAGAAAGTAACGTTACACCGAAATTAAACGGCACTGCCGAATTCTTCTCTACTGGCCATGACTGATACCTCGAGAACTCTGTGCACTCCCATTGCAGGAAAGAGAGAGAGAGGTCACGATACGTATACGGTATGTTAAACAATAACTGAAAGGCATGAGATGAGGTTTTCGAATGTATAAAGCAGCATAAATATGTTAAACAATAACTGAAAGGCATGAGGTGAGGTTTTCGAATGTATAAAGCAGCATAAAAGAACAAGTGTCAGAGAAAAAATCATGAGTTCATGAAGAGATGTCGCTCGTCGGTAGAGTACTTTGGAGCAATTCCAACTCTTCGTCTGTGGTCTTCTTCATGTTCAAGAGTTCTTCCTAGAAGATCAATGAACTTGTATGAGTGACAGTGCCACCACCATCAAATTAAAAAGTTATATCGAAAACTGAAGCGGGTTTTTATGGGATATATATGTATGAGCGTATGATGAACAGAATTAACATGCAAGTAATGGCTTATGCAATCGAACGCACACCGTATGGCTAGAAATTTGACAAGTGATGACTCGTCTCGCTCTCTGCTTCTAATGCATTTGGATCAAAAAAATCACTTAAAGTGGAACCGCTTACGCTTATCCGGCATCCGAAAACAGGGCGAGTAAACAACAGTTTGACCAGTGGCACTTGTTTTCGTTGTAATTGAGAATACTTACAATAGGTTGGTTCTGTTCGTTAGGTGCCAAATTTGACAAAGTGATCTTTGCAATCAATAGCGACTCAGAAGGAAATTTACGGCGTATTCGGAAGAAAGCAAGCCCTTCCTCGGCAGAATATTTTCTAGTCTTATCCATGTGTGTTCCGAAACACCACACATAGCTTTTAAATTTGGAGACGAATAAGCTGAGGTAGAAGCATTTGGTAGGAGCATGTCAGTGAGAGGGTTACGCATTGTCACCGACTGACTAAACGAGAAGAATCGTGGTCGTTTGGCGTGGATATTAAACACTGTCGCCAATTACATAAGTAGAAAGTGCTGAGGTGAATACTAATAATACCGAAAACAAGGCTGTAGGCCATATGTGAATTGATGACCCCACTAGTGAACGGCATTTGCATATGTGGTATCCGGGGGGATGTGAACTCAAATGCGCAATTTAGCTAACATATGACAATGGAGCTAGCAAAAGAGTAACCCTGGCTTCATCATTATCATCATCGACAGTATGACATCGGTGTGCAACACCGATGTTCCGCTGCCGTAAAGGCAGCTTCATTTTCGGCTACTTTGGCTCATTTCATGCTCCTGCTTATCTGAAGCACCAATCCCCTTAATACAATGACTGGCAGTCTCGCCAGTAGCTTGGCAACACATCGAAAAGTGGCTTTAGTGCACCTTACTTAGGGAAGATGAAAAAAGTACGGAAATTTAGCTCGTAGGTATGCCCCCCTGACCTGGGACAAATCCACCAGTAAACGACGCAATGTACTTTAACAAATATTCTCAAGCAGAAGAGACAGCGCCCTAGCTATTTAACTCCAACCAATTGCTCTTATTCTCCTAATGGTACTTCACTTACATGTTAGATGCGAAACTTTCCCGCTAGGACGAGTAAAAATAGCAAACGAGCCTTATAGACTTAAAAATATCAAGACGGACAGTATGCTAAAATCTACAACGATTCTAGCAGGTAAGTGGTAGTGAAAGACAGCTTCGGCGCTGAGGACCTAGGGCTGCAACGTCCTACATGGCAGATATTTATTCGGGAGAACCAGGACCCAGAGACTTTTTTTTCAACTGCGGATCCTATCCGTGATTGGGCTCACGTAGTATTCCGGTTGGCAAGATCGATGAATGCGGCTTCCAAGTTTCACAACGCGACTGACTATATTTTGCTTTGCGCCGTACTGGTTCCGTTTCTGGCTAGCACACAAACTTGAATCAAAAAGTAAGACTGGAAAGCATGACAAATGTCCACATACGTTGGAGCGACTGACTGACTCGATTTGGCATACTTCATGTACCTCGAATTAGTAGTGCACAATGTCTGTCTGAGTGGCTGGGCCTTCAGTATAGAAACAATGTAAAGTGCACGACCGGATACAGGTTCAGAACTTGTCAGAACCATGCGATTCCTCTGTAGGTATGCCAGTGGTTCATAGGTGGTTCACGTTTACGTGCGGTACAGTAGCTACCATATGAATTAGTGGATCTATCACGACCTTTCTGGGGTTAATTAATACTGAAATACCGATTAAAACAGCAGAAGTACTTTTCACAAAATTGAAGCATTGGATCTCCCGAACAACTCAGGCGAATCCGGAGTAATCAATTACAAGGTCACCGATTTGGCTTCCGTTTGGAAGCCCTAGCAACTACCCGAAATACACTTTCAACGTACCTCCCAACCAAGGAGTTCTGTTAATTTCAACACCGAGGAGTCTGTGTCCCCCCGAACGAATACGTCACGTGTATTGTCAGAACGCCCCCAGCGCAACGGATGACGACGGAAACCGGCTACCATAAACCGCATGATAAAGGATATGAAGCCCTGAAGAGACGGGACAGAACCAGTTGATTTTGGTCAAAAACAAAGTAAAATGATGTGAGTAGCAAAAAATCAGGATACATAGGACAAGAGTTAGAAACATTTCAGACAATCTGGAAATTCGTTCTAACGTTACGAACATCTTGAAGCGCCTGTGGGCTGTTGTTTTGCTGTCGGTACCCAGCATCTAAGTTACCTTCCCAAGAATCCACAAACCACATGCATAACCGTTTCTTCAGATGGAGAGGCACCGCTCGCCACACAGGACCTCAAGCGGTTTGACTCATAATCCAGTGAACGGGTCAAACCACTGAATGTATGGATGAGAGTAATGACCTAAGTTCAAGTCACAGTATATCAAGATAGGTCAGTGCAGACTGTAATTCTGTTAACATCACATCCATCGGGTGTGGAAATACAGCAAAAGAACAACACGTCAATTCACTGGAATGCTCGATAACATTCAAGGTCGCCACCAGCAACATGGAAGTAAACATGCTACAATCTAGAGTATTAGCTTTGTTGCCTACCACCGTTATCGAAACATGCGTAACATTATCAGTGACAGCTTGTAGGTCCTTCGCTGTCATTCAGGCATGTAATAAGAGAAGCCTAGTGCCAGGTTCTGAAAAACAGCCGAGATGCCGACACGACCAACATTCAGCTAAACAACCTGAGTAGGAACTGGGTGCATGAACATCACTCACACTGGTTCCAGCCGAATCCGCCAGTATACCTAAGCAGGCTTCATGACGGCATTATCAAATTTAAACAGTCTGTATACCGTCAGTGGCTTTGGCGTATGAGGGCAGTATCAAATTTAAAGTCTGTATACCGTCAGTGGCTTTGGCGTAATTTCATCGACCTATTTTGGTGTTCCTATGGGTTACTGGGAGTAGTTAACACACGTCAGACATGCGATTAACTGGACAATGAGTCGCACAAATACAAATAACCTTATGCCATATTGGCCATCGCGTAGCGGTACCAGTCGCTTCACTTATTACATATACTGGGGCGAGTAACCGAAAACAGGCTACTTCCTTTATTTCTTCGTATGCTTATTATTCAAAGCTGATAGATCAGTCCGCCGCTAATTACCGTTAGCTGCGATATTTACGTTTAACTTTGCTACCACGACCGCAGGCAATTTGAAGTTATTCTTCAAACCCGACATTAAGTTCATCTAGCAGCCTTTAAAGTTTGCACTCTCAAACATGCTGGACAACAATTTGCTCCTGCATGATGCTATACTACCTTTCTATTGATATGTTCTGTTCCACTGAAACGATCATTCAAGACCCAATTACGGCTGTTGGACTGACCTCCTCGATTCTAATTGCACACCCAGGATTTCCCAGAAACCCCTGCGGCTGGTTCTGCCGGGGTTGCTATCATTTAAAGCCACCGAGATGAAGGGTGTTTGCTTGAATGGTTGCCCGTTGATAGTTACCTCTGAGCGGTTCGTCTGGGGACATCCGCAACAGCGTGACGCATCGTTAGTCGCTACCTGCTCACCATAGGTACTTACACCCCAAAAGACCGTAGCTTTGATACACTCAAAGACAGTTTCTATAACGCATTCAGCACCTTCTCTAGGAGCTCGCATATTGTTGTGGTTGTCGGGGATACGAATGCGTAAGTGGGCTAAGCAGTGCTAAGGCTCAATTAAGTGACCGTCTTGGGCTGGAATCGAGACGCTCGGATAACGGCGAGCGTCTGCTGCGGTTAAGTGCTGACCAGACTGTTTCTCCCTACCACAAACTTCGGAAACAACATAGGACTCTTTAACACATGGTGTCCTCCGCGTGCGAACCAACCTCTGACCCAGATAGGCCACATCGTCATTAGCTATGTGGTGTTGATCAATTACTGACTGTCGGCTGTTCTGAAACACGTGTGCGGATTCAGATCAAGCCCTTGGTCATTCCCGCTTCCCCGTGCTTTTCAAGGGCGCGCAACATGTACACAACTCCCTTGGCCATCGAGAAGCTCTCATACCCTAATGCAGAGCAAAGTTACCAAACTATTGATGTCTTTTCGGACAATGCATCTGATGTTGGGTCTCATAGGGAATGGCTGCCGCAACGCTGCAAGATGCTGAGTGTAACAAAACACAGGATAGCAGGCAGCACTCTGAAACTTCCCGAAGCTCGTCCACATATTCCTCCTGGTCGAGTACAACCGGATATGCAAAACAGCATCTGCGCAAACCGATAGTCTTGGTGGGTCCAGAAAGCTGAAGAGATGGAGAAAGCGAAAAACTCTGGGGTGGGAGGAGAACCTATTCAAGCTGATGCGCGTAAGAGGCCCTAAAATGCCTCTGAGAGACGACACAATTACTGATAAAAAACAGTTCATTCATTGCTGAAAAAGAAAACTGCCTGAGCCGCTTGACTGAATACTTTCAGAAACAATCCAACTGGTCACCAGCACTTGCTCACTAGGGTTTTCAACGCACATCGGAGCCGCAGATAATGGACTTGGAATCTCCTACGGCTTCGGATATACGCGAATGCCTCAGCTTACCAAGCTGCTGATCCTGAAGAAATCCAATGCGCTATGTTTAAGGATGGCAGTGAAATTCTGTCGGTGTTTGTCTAACTTTTTTGCCTCTATATGTGGGTCGAAGAGAGCGTCCCAGCCAACAGAGGTGAGTCGATAGTAGGCCCCACTTTCAAAAAAGGTACTCGCACCGAATGTTGCAACAGAGAAATTAGCTTGACCTTCACTGTAACTAAACTGTTTGCGTTGCTTGTTTTAATTCGTCTGAAGAAGGTGCACGAAGACAGGAGCCACGAAACGTAAGTGGCGGGGAAGGAGCTGTGTGGATCACGCCTTTGCACTCCATCAAGTGTTGGCTCAGCGGAATGTGCACAGGCACCGTACAATGTTGGTGTTCCCTGACTCCGATAGATCATCCGATTCTGCCTATTGGTTCGTTCTCTTGAACACGCTTGTGCAACACGGCAGGCCCCACGAGACCCTCACTGGGCTTGGCTGGAGACACTGAACGATGTGGCAGCTAACCGACGGCACTCATGCTTCTGGTTTCTATCCAGATTGTCTGACTGTGCTGAATGTGTAGACAACTCGGGTGTGTGTGGTAGGCTAAACTTAGGTCATTTTCCCCGTCCTATTTTCTTCTTGCTATAGTAACGCTTCATTCAAATAAATTGGTATAGTTGTATGCAGTGAAGAATCAGTTTTGTCGTCTGATGTTGCTGTCAAAATTGATGATGATGCTGGCTAAACACAAATGCATCAGTCAGTTTGCGTGGGATGATACATTTCAGTACCCGATAACGTCCTCCAGAGTTTATTCTAAATACCTCTCCTATCTGAAAAATAATGACTTTGCACCATTCGAACACATTCGGTTCATAGGAAAAAGCTATGTATCTCTACTGTGTTAGTGTGTACCAATCTCTAACAATATCCAAACAATGCAAATCCCTTGGGAAATGAACCGGACAATGATACCATCTAGAAACGACCATGGTGGTTGTTACTGAGACAGGTCTTGCTCAGAAAAATTACGTGACTGTCCATCCATAGTTTATTCAACGATTTTATGCTGGAAAGAAAGGCAGGATCGGACCATAAAGAGTAAAAATCCTCGATCTTTCAACGGATTTATGGAGAAGCACGAATAGTGTTGAAAGAAGCATGGAACATGTATTTGACAATGAATTAGTCGATTTCATTGGGAGAGCTGAAGAGATGAAGAGAAGCACGAATAGTGTTGAAAGAACCATGGAACATGTATTTGACAATGAATTATTCGATTTCATTGGGAGAGCTGAAGAGATGAATGCAACTTCTATCTCAACTAGACGATTTCACCAGAACTCCGAGGGGAGGGTGATCGTTTAGCATCTCCATGGTGAAGTATTGCACGCTATCACTAGATTTTGAATTCGACACTCTTTGTGTGGCTTCATTATGACTACCGATAATATGCTGAAGCACGTTTTTTGCAGTCACAGGCTTTTATTTAACTCGTATGGAACACGTGAATCGAGCGCCATGTTCTGGTTTAATCAACATATCTAGAGGTAGATCCATATTTCGGGGTGAATTTTGAGCCTTTCGGTTTCCCGTTAAACGGGAATGACCCTTGATGAGACTCCCGGAAATCGATTAACAAAGAGCTTTGATTCGTTTGCGGAAACTCAATTTATTAAGCAAGATCACTGTGTTTTCAGCGTACAATCTTTTTAAACGCCTTTTGGAATTGTGCATTGGCTGTTCCAGTCCACCTGAATGTGATGGTTAGGTTCCTGACTGATTCGCAATTAGCTCACGTCAGGTAGCCATTGTTTGTTTGCGGTGTTTGATCGCTTATCTAAATGAAGCTTGTTCGCTGGATGATCTCGGATTGTGCTGACCTTCAACTGTACACTGCGAACTACTGAGATGATTGTTCGACAAGCTATGAACCGCAATCAGAAAGTTAGTGTTGCCTTGTAACTTGTTGCAGACTCTGAACGGCCCGCCACACCTACAATCCCTATTCAAGGAGTAGTGGTTTTGGTTAACCAGAAACCAACGCAAGGTCGGAAACAAGGGTCGTCACTAAATGACCTCGCGATCACGTCCCGTTTTTTTCATCGACTGTGTAACTATTGAGAAATTTTCGGAATTTAAAAGTTCGTATGCATATTTATTTTCTTTCATTCGATACCTTTAGTTTCACGCAGTTCCAGAGTTTTGGACTTGAAATTAGGGTAACTGTGTCTGAAAGACAGGATCATATGTTGTTTCCGGAGCTACAGCCATATCAGAACTATATCATTAGGTGTTTCTTACGTCTGGGCAAGCAAACCAAGGTCATTACTCATTATGGCAGTTACCCAGCTACCGACATGTCCCGATGTAACAATATACCGTTCATCGGCAATTAAACTATAGTCATTTAGTTTGCCCCGTTACGTGAGATGGGAGCGCCTCCAATAGCGATGCTACCTGAAAATAACTGACAATCTAGTCCAGCTCAGCAAACATCTGCGGTCAGTTGATTTTTACTTATCTGCATGTGCTACCATGCTCTGACCAACAAGGAATTCGAGGTACACGACTGTTGACTCACAACTCCGTTTGTGTGGCCATCGGCGGAGGAATTCGAGGTACACGACTGCTGGCTCACAACTCCGTTTGTGTGGCCATCGGCGTTCTTAACAGCTTAAGATGATATCCATTAAGTGTTCACCAAGAGAGGCTGGTTACCAGGTAAAGTCCTCTAGAGATTGATCTAAAGAAGTGTTCGTCCCGCGAGAGGAGTTCTTGTGTTTCTGCTGTAGGAGACTGATAATAGGAAATTTCCCTCACCTAAGGGGAGGGGTTCGCTCTTAGGGGGGGGGACCATTTTACAGTACTTTTAAAATGCACATGAGATTGAAAACGGTTCACGCTCTGTACAAAGTTCCTCGTAACCACTTAACCGAAAGGTTTGCTTTGTCGCGTTGTATTGAAAGCAAAGGTGCAAAACCCTGATGCTACTGGTGGTCGGATTCAGGTTTTCATTATTTGTGACCTGTGCATGCGGTGGTGATGGAATACGGATTGTGCCCGAGTCTTCTATCCAAATGGAATTTCAAATTAATTATCAACAGGCTCAAATCAAGTTGACAATCACAGTACAACATGAGGTGGTAAACGAGCGCTGAAAAGGGTGAAATGCCGTATGCATGCAGCGCACGGGTGACAAACTGAGATGTTTCAATGTTAGCGCTTAAACGATGTCTTGAGATTTCCAATGGAGAAACATCACCTGATCAACTGAGTCACCTAGATGGTACTCCATGCGTTCAAACAAGTCCTATGGGGGGAGACACTTCACTGACGACAATAGGATTTGCTATAGAGAAGAATGTTAGTAGTTCAGATAGCGTAAATGATCTTTAGTTTGTTAGCTGAGCTGGGCAATTCGATTGAAAACGTCCCATCACCAATCGAGGTGACATCGTCAACCAGTCGTTAGGGAGCGTAGCGATGGATCGGTGGTAGGCACCACGACCGCGGAGAAAGTAGTTTCGGGCACTCAATGCCCATCAAAAGCAACGATGCAGCTCTTGTGGCAAACTTATAAAATACATGTATTACGGTAGGTTGTGAATTTCTTTTTCAAAACACCACACCCGTGTAGATTTCCAAACAATCGCAATACAGGAGAAAAATGTACTAACATTGTCTGCAATGAAACTCCAAAAAGTCGGGAACCTCTGCAAACTCAATGGAACATGCTCAGTTCAGGATCATGAGTCCAAAGTGCGCGAATGAGAGGTGAATCTCAATAATGGCAGAACAGAGAACGTAATAAGCAACAACGCACGCAACGTTGCCTGAAACGCCTTCATCGAACAAACACCTGAAGAGACGTTACAGTTTGTGTTGAGAAAACGAAGTCGACATGATGGAAATAAGGCCCATGTAATGAGTTTCAAGAAGGGCAAAATCGGTATCGGACTGCCGGAGAGTATTCAGTAACCCCATGAATAGTATGTTGGGCCAAGAAAATGAGTCAATTCACTCCAAGCTTGTTCAAGAAAGGCTTCATGCACCCATGGGTTTGAATATTTGTAAACAAAACAAAATGTAGTTGAAAATAGGAAAGGCACATAATCAAACTTAGAGAATGTCTGCACGGTTAACTTTCCAAAAGAATACAAACCCACATTGTCGCCTACCTGGTTAACAGTACCGATGCCTGGTGATTCTATGGGATTGGTTCAAATGTTGGTGAATTTTCCAAAGGAATATAAACCCACATTGCCGTTTATCTGGTTAACAACAGTACCGATGCTTGGTAATTCTATGGCATTGATTCAAATTTTGTGCCATGGGGAGAAACTGGGTGCTTGTGAACTGACTACCCTCCAAACGGAATCGATATTATCGGAGCGGTTTATGTGGGTTGATCAGATGGTAGTTGATCTGTTCGCCAAGCTTGGCAATTGGTTTGGGTGAGTGGGTCTCAACCGCGCACAGACGATGTTTCCTCGACTGGAGACGAAACGTCTGCAAACCAATAGCCAAGCTCGGCGAACAGATCAACTACCATCTGATCAGCCAACAGTAAACCCACCCAAGCTAACCATATTTCGACAAATTGATCATTTTATGAACACGGTAAGACCACTCAAGTACACTATGTGTATGGAAATCCAAGGTGAGTAGGACCGCATTCGCGTCACTCTCACTTGTACAGCTCGCCCTTTGTCCTGGCGTAATCGTTCTGGTTAGTCCGTACTAGAGCTAAGAACCAATGGACTCGAGTTTCCGTCGCTTATCCTTGGTGGTGCCACGAGTTGAATCCCGAACATCCAACAAGCGAAGCGAGCGTGCTAGCACATGTCATCATGCTGCATGCACCTGAATTAGCATATTTGACTATGCGGACTTATTCACGTTTGAACGATGGGAATTCCGAATCGCCTAACTGATACAACCAGTGCAGTCACTGATTCGTCGTTTTGGTCATCCGGCAAATCAATTACACTGCTCACGAGTTGGAAGAAGGGTCAGATTCCTGAAAATAGTCGCAGAATGCCCGAAACCTACTGAGGCACTCAAACCCTGTCAAAATCGCGGTCGGGAAGCCGTCAAGCATCCAGGCCAGAAAATCTAGCTTCCGAACGAACGCTCAAGCAGATAATCGATTCAGCAACGGCCGACGATGACGAGTGGCCAGTAGTCTCACAGAAGCACGGTCGATAATGGTGGATGTTTCCCCAACACCGATCAGATAGCCTAGATCAAAGTCAAAAGTGCGTTTTAAGTACCGCGACGCCCCTTGTGACTTTCGCACTCGCTTGTTCGCAATAGAGCCCTTGTGTCCCTTGTTGGCAAGTCTTTTTTCCGACATCAAGGCACTGCAGCGGAGACAGCAGTTAGTTGGGACAGCACATGAGTGGATAAATTCGCCTAATAAGAGATGATAATTCAGGTGAGTCCATCATGCATTGTAGGAGTAGTGACAACACACGCCTCGCGTGCCAACGCGATCAAAGATACGCGTAAGCACTAAAAGCATCAGAACTCCAGTTCAGTACTTCTCAGGTTAGGTATGAACAAACCGAAGTAGTCGCGGCGGAGGTAGGCGTAAATAATGCGAATACAAATATGAAACTAGGCTTATAACATGACATAGCCGCTTGAAGAAGTACTCCAGTTAGGAATCTGGATCGTGCTGGTCACCAAAGGGTGTATTCGTGATTTCGTTTGTTTCCGAATGTGACAAAATCAATTCTGAAGTGAGTAACAGCTCCAGATGATTTGGACTATCTCTTAATATTAGCTCAGTCGTCCGACTGTGGAGCTCTTGCACACTGTAACCTGAAAAATCCCACCAAAAATACAGTTTAACATCTCGGAGACCAGTTGGAGGCCGACAAAAACTGATCTCTTCTAAAAGCTGATCCATTCTAAAGGCTTTCGGCGGACAACTTTTGGGGCATGCGACTTCCAAAATGGTCCGCTGAAGCGCAGTTTAGTGGTAAATTTCTGTCCTGCAAAGTTCACACGGCCAGTCGTCTGAGGTGATCTAGGGAACGATATGTGAATCTTTAAGACAACAATCAAGAGCGAATTCTGATTAAAGGTACAGTCCTTGGTAAGCGTTTTCTTCGAAGATGGTGGCTGTGTGGTAAGAGCATCTTCCACTGGAGACTTTTTATAAGAAACCTCTCTGAAATACTGGAATTTCAAATTTACAGGCTTACATGGTAAGATGGTGTCTCTAGAATCATTACATGTGCCACTGCAGTCTCCGGATGAAACAGTGCGCATGGTAGCGTTAGGTCCATGAAAGTTCCTGTTGAGTGGTCACCTTTTCACTAAACTAACTACTTTCGAAAAAAAATTATTGTTGGTTAGTCCCTTCAAGTTTCCGTACACTTTTTCACTCCCCGGACGAGACTACTTTTGGTTCGTGCTTTCATGTAGTCGTTGCAGAAGGTGACGATGTCATACGGATAAAAGGTGCGTTTTGACACCGGAACACAAGATTCAGCAGCCTTGTCCCTGCTGTTCGCTTATGGAATACCTATGGTGGTCTTTGTTGGGAGCTGAAGTGATCACTGAAAAAATTGTTCAGCTGTAACACCCTTCCGGCGACAAGCTGCCACGCCACCCGAAGAAAGCATGAGGGCTGAGATACTGTAAGGTTGCCCAAGCCTAGACAGAGGAAGTCGAGATGTAGAGGTTGGGTCCGAACCAAGGACCTTTCGGTCAGTAAATTCGCGCTCTAACCACTTGAGTTATCTAGCCCCCCATCGCTGGAAAGGCATCAACTCGAAGGCGAATCTCACATGATCCTACCGAAGTGGTCTCATTTGGCCGTATGTAAAAAAAGCGCAAATTTTATACAAAAATGAAGTGGTCACAGAGACCGGGTAGAAAACAAAGCCGTCGGGCTGCACTGCCTTAGGGCAGCGGTTACCACTTCCCATAGTAAGTAGACGCAGAAGATCAAGGCACTTGAAGAATGTGGATAGAGTCAAGTTGGGTCTACAGTATGAAGTTTATGAGAAAGCATGGATGACGAAGGGTGTGTTCAAGAAATGGCTCCGTTGGCCGAATGAAAAATGACCCACTAGAGAGGAAGACTTCTAGTGATGCTGGATCATTCTGCCACATATCTATTTATTCAGCTCGACAATGTGAGGTTGACATTTTTACCCCAAAACATACTTTGCCTGCTACCACCAGACGCAAGGATTATTCAGGCAGACAGCTCCTGTTACACTTGTTCGGTTACCAAAATCTATCTCTGGCTAGGTATGAGAACTGCTATTGAGAATTTTCTTCACTGAGTTTAGTTACTGAATGCCATTATCCGGATCTGCAATGCTAAGAACAATCTACCTACAGATTTTTCCTTAGGTATAGTTCCGGCAAAGTGATTAGACCACACAGCACTATTACCACCGAGATCAACATGCATTCCAAGAATACGGATTTGGAACCACTTTTGATGCCCCAACGCTTAATAATCAGGAAATCAATGATGAATTTTTAGTCAAATCTTACGTGTCTCGTTGGATGGCCAATCGAATTCCCAAAAATTCTCAAAAGGCGAAAATTACGGACATGATGAAGGAGACGAACTAGTTGCAATATTAAATGGTACCACATTTCGGTAATTCGGAAACTCGAAGTACGGCCAAACTAGGGCATGTTCCCGGACGCGAAAAATGCCCAAGAAATAGCAGGTATCATGAAAGCCGAGGCAAAGAAGGAGCATACTGTTTTGCACGTTTTTTCCAAATGGATGTTTCTACCCTAGGCATCTAGATGATTGCAGTAGACAAGCGAATCTTCCTACAAGCGAAATGTTTTATTTAAGCTAGTAAGAACAGCAGTTCTGAAGAATGAATTCAATTGGTACAATACATGACGCAGTAAAATGAAACAAAGTACAGGGCTAGTTCCGTTGTTTATATGGGACTATAACGTAACGTGACCTATCAATAAGAGTTTCAGAGTAAATCTCATGTCTTTCTGTACACACAGCACAGACTTGGATTGATCAGTCAATATCGATTCAAAGAATTTCAATATGTGGATGGCTGCTTCGTGTTATAGCCTGGAATGAATAGATCAAATCCACAACATCCAACTAGAGGTATGGTAATCAATGATCTGGTTTCCGAATCGCTCAAAGTTAAGTCTGAGTTAGACAACAAAGTACAAAGTCGTTTGGGCAGGTGCACTTTTTCTCACGTTTCGAGTCTTTGGTCAGTCCAAACAAATATGTGTATCCTCGGATCTTCATGTGGAATGATAGGGACCATGATTGTTGGATAAACCCACCGTTAGAGTTTGACCAGCAGCACTGGTACAGCTCTTGTGTATCCTTAACAAACAGTTCTCCTTTGGGGCAGGCGTGGTTCATGATCACGTTTAAAGTGTAATGGAATTCAATAAAAACACGTAAACTAGTTTGGGGAGTTTCCTAATAAATGGTTTCTTTTGGTACTGTGATTTATGCCTTTGTTGCTCGATCTGAAACCTTTATCGATGAAACGGGTGGCGTAGTTTTTCCTGATACAGCAATACTTATAAGCTTGCTGAAAACTCGACAGTCCGCTTACCAGTTGGGGAATATCATCAAAAAGAGGTTCAGATGAGCAAGCCAATCTTCTCTGGAGTGCAAGTCGGCCCCCTGTCTATGGAGTAAAATTTGCACCAAAGCACGTTGGTGGCGTACCGGAAAGAAACATATCCGATCCGGGTAGGCTTTCGAGCAAAGCATTGACTCAGCGGTATTCTTCGTAACCAAAACATCCAATAACCATGTTTTATACTTCAAATTCGCCAGCAAAAGTGGCGTTTTAGTGAAGTATTAAGAAGTTTGAGTGAGCGTTCATCCTGTTCTCTATCCTCTGTCACAAGTAAAACATCATCTAACTATTGCTTTAAACCAGTTCTCGTTCATGGGAGAGGTAGAGTTCAGTTTCACAATTCATTTTAAAAAAAATTACAGGTAATTTTTCGGACGATTTTTAATTTCCTGTTGTGCTCAGTCCTTGAGAAGAAGCTTACTATATCAGGTTACCCAAGCCTATACAGGACCAACAGAAACATCATAGGTGGATTCGGAACAGTGGTCATTCGGGAAAGGGTTTGCCCGGTGACTTTCAAACTAAGGAGAACTCTCATGATAATGAAAAACTCACAGTTTGATCATCTTCTGAGTACTCTCGATTCAAATACAGGCGAGGAACTCGAGGACCAACGCGATGTATTAGTCCGGCAAACGGTAGAACTTGTAATGAAGTGCCCATGATAAGTAATAAGTCACATGCAGAAAAGTCCTGCAGAGGAACCATCATAAAAGTTAGAGTAACAGTCAGCGAAGTGATGTGTAAAGCAGTGAAGTAGGAAACTTACAGATGAAAGTCGAGTATAAAATTTCCGAGGTAAATTCTCGCCAAAAAGAACAACGTCTACAGACGGAGTGAGTACAACTCGTAGTGGAACGCACCTGGCTTCACCACACCATTACAATTAGCGGAACATTTCGGAACTTCCTTGCGAATAATTTGATCTGGCAAAAGTGTATGTATACGGAAAAACTGGATGCCAACTACCTCTCATGTACTCAAAAGTGTGCTCCTTATGGCATTGTTGACAATGCCCTGTATGGAATGTCCCATGTGCTTCGACAAATTTGTCCTCCGGAAGGCCAGACAATCTTTCTAAATCGTCAACGTTCTTAAATTGGTTCGCATTCAAGTAGGGGAGAAAAGGTTACGTACTTGAGTGTAATGACGTCGAAGAAGAGTCTTCTCGTGTAGTAGCCGAACGAAATAATGCGTCAGTGTTGGCTAGGGCATAAAAGACGAAAAACACGGTGGAAACCTTGGCATGCGGTCTATACAGGCGTCTGGCCACTTCAAAGAACGGTTTTGGATTGGTCTGAAATGTGTACGTCGGACAAGTCAGTAAATGTGACACAAACTTTAAAATAATCCAGCGAAAAAACAGCCATGGGATATGGAAGATTGAATTCCTCCAAGTTGTCATAAATACCACTGGAACTGCTGCGAAAATCTGGTATGCCCGCAGCTATGTGAAAAACATAAGGAGCATGAGTTACGACGTTATCGCCAATACTTTAATGATATTCAGAAAAGAAAGCGAATGGAGTTAGGAGAATAAGTAAAGGACAGTCAAAGTGACGTCTCAAATATGAAAAGGGGAGTATCCCGGAATTTAGCTGACATTTAGTCCTTCTAATCGTACAACAGCGACGGTTAGGACTTACGACAGAACTCCGCTATTAACCGGCGACGATGATGATGGTATCCCCTCGATAACTGGCGCGAAATACCGCTAGACTCAGCGAGCAATTGAACAAACAAACAAAAACAACCTGAGCTGATAGCATACGCTTTCACGTAAGGCTTGTAGAGCTAGTTGGTCCTCAGGTATCAACAGAATATGAAGTGTAGGGATTCGGCTTACTAAGGGTTGTGGTTGCTTACAAAACTGTATTCGAAATGAGCAAAAGCAGGAGGCGCTAAACGCAAAAACGGGAACGATGAATGAGTGCCCCTAAAGTTAGAAGTTATGGGTATTTAAGATACGTAAGTTCAAGAACTGAAGGCCCAGTTAGAGCAAGGAATAAAATCCCGTTCAATTATGTGATGACCGAACTAGATTCCAGAGTAATATGGTACGACAAACCAAAACCAGTGGCCTGGACAACCATCATTCCAAAGGGAGGGTATATGGAACGGCGCAGTAGAGAGAGTAACCGGTTTAAAATACTACTGTGGAAATCCGTTAGAATTCGGCGCTAGCCGAGCCCATAGCTGCATTTGACATTTGTTGGGGTGACCCCTCCCTTTTACCCAGCAAAATGGAGCGAACACGGCAGACGGGAGCCTTGCAGTAAATAACAAAATAGGACAACCATTACGAACTTGGGCATTTCGCATCCACACACTCCACCCAAGTTGATGTACATTTTTATTTCTGTTGACTCGAAAGCAGAGTTTGGCTGTTCCTCTAAATAGGTAACTCAGGTAACATCAACCAACCGACACCCGCTTTTACCATCCCACTCTTACACTACAGCGCTGATGAAATCCGCAACCAATGCTTCCAGATACGGTCGAACAAACCTGGGTAAAATCAACTATATTTGGAAGCAAATGGTTTGATCCGAAGTTCTAGAAAATGGCAGACTCCGGGTGGATTTTACGAAATCCCCACTAGAGCTAGAAAGGTCTTTGTGACCATCCCAGAGTGCTTCCGGTATAATTAGGCATTGGTAATGTTGAGAAATATTGGCAGCTCAGGTAGACCCACATAACTGCGCACCAACGATGTCTCTCCGAATGAAGAAACGTTTAAAAAAATCAGTGGCCACGCCCAGTGAACAAGCCACCACCACCAGTAACAACAACAACAACAACGCACTGAAAAAGACTTGCTCAAAAGAAAGTACACGGTACTGTGTTTCTTGGAAGTACTTTTTGAATGTGGAAGCAAGTCTTTTACTTTTCCAAGGACACCCAGCACCGATCGTGTTTTCGGTGGGAATGTTTGGTGGTGAGATGTCACGGTACTCAGAAAGCTTACGGAACAAATCATTGCACATGCCCAATGTCGCCTTACGAAGGCGCGTAAAGACGGGACGCAAGGAAAACGAGCAAGAATCCGGCGGGGGACGGGCTGTGTGAACCACATTTTCACATTCCGTCAAGTTCTAGAGCGACGGCATCCGTATAGGTGTCATAAAATCTCGTTGTTCGTCGACTTCAATAGTGCGTTCGATTCTGTCGACCTGTTGGTTCTTTTCGACAAACCTGTGTGACGGAGTATGTCCCAGACGTTCATGAATTTCACGCGCTGCTTCTGTTCACATGCTTATGGGCGGGTGAGTGTATGTGGAGCTCTCCAAAAATTCTTCTACAAGTAGTGGTGTGTCACAAGTGTGTTCACTGCACTTTTGTTTAATTTTGTTATTGATGAGATCATGAAGCGAACACTGGAAGGTCACGAAAACACCGGTGTTCGGACCTCTCCGAGCGAGAACCTTGTCGACCCGGAATATGCAGACGACTTTGTTCTCAGTTTTGAAAAAGAACCAGAAATGTAAACATTACTTGACGAAGATCACCTAGTCCTTCGGTACGTGCTTCGCACCCAAAGTGCAAAGTCATGCTGCGGGACATAGCATTTGGACATGCCTCTGAGAATTCAAGGAGTGACACTAGAAATTGTAGAGCACTATATGCATCTTGGAAGTTGAATTAGCACCGAGAGTGGTGTGAATACGAAGTAAACGCACGAATCATGACGTCCAGAATGGCGCTTGCCGATTTGCATTACTTGTAGCACCAAAAAGGTACCTCACTGGGTCTCAAACGGCGCATGTATCACACAACAGTAAGGGCTGCGAGATTTGGTCACTCCGGGTGGAGGATCCAAGACATCTTCAGGTGTTTGATCACCGACTTCTCAGAATTATACATGGAATCGGTTGTAACCAACGATCAGAAGACGGGTTTTGGCGAGCAGGGAGTACTTCTTTCAAAGAATGCATCCAGAACTGCAAGTGAAGATGGCTGGGCCATGTGTTACGCATGCCGAGATGAGCGCTGCTTTCTGTGGCCCATTGGGAGTGCAGGAAACGTGGAGGACATGACTGAAAGGAATAAAAGATGTTACGGAAAAATTGGGTGTCGCTTTTGCTGTTCGATATGGCAGCTAGTCGATGTCAGTGACGTTCATTCCGTCAGTTTCTATCAAATTTCCTGACTAACCTACCTGTGATAGGCTACGAGCCTCCAGTCAAATAAACTGACATGATTTTACGGCAGTGAAGCATCAGTGTTCTCGCCTGGTGTTGCAGTCAATGATGAGGATGATGGCATGTCCTCAACCTCGAACTTGAGGAGCAGGAAATTTACTCCACTAAAACTCAAAAGCTTGGCCAGTCTGGCGTATGGGATGGTGAGATGGATCAGCAGCTGTATGATACTGCAATGGACTATGGAAGCACTGTGAACACCTTCATCTCATCGTGGAGGTAGGAAGACATTCATCATCATCATCATCAACGACAGCATGACATCAGTGTTCAACACCGATGCTTCGCTGCCGTACAACCATGATTTATTTGAAAGCCTTATTGTGAAGAAAAAGAATAAAGATGGACGGGGAGTGGACTTATTGCTGCTTTACTACAATCATTCCGAGGTGCCTACACCTCCAAACACTCATTCAGGCAATCTGGATAGAAACTGACAACAAGATCGCCACTGATAGCGGTTGGCAGCCATATCTTGCAGCGTCTCCAACCAGGCGCACTGGGGATCACGCGGTCCCCATCCTGGAAGGCGAGTAGCACCGACAGCACCCAAGCGTTTCGTAATTTCTTTCATACCCTTCTGCCAGGTCAAGGGTTGGCCACCTCTCTGCTTACGCCACTCTGAATTGGGCACGGAAAATAGCACTCTCTTCGGCAAACGATGATTAGGCATGAGCAACACATGTCCCAACCAACGCAGCTTCTGGTGCTGGACACATTCCTCAATGGAAGTACCCGTTGCACAACCCAAAACTCGCTTTCTAACTGCCTCATTACATTATGAAATCAGAAAAGTTGAGCTTACTGGTAGCCTGAAGCTACCATAGTCTTCATGGCTGCAGTTCTTGCTCGTGATGGTTTATTTTAATCTTCCGGTTCAAAAAAGTGAAAAAAGCGACTTAGCAACACTTATCAAAAGTAACTCACCTGTAGATATACCAGCACCAGCTAACGTGATGATGTTCTTAGCTTTCCCGCTCTTTATTAGATCCACGACCCCTTGCCATAGAGGTAAACAGCACTGAATTTTAGATTGTCACCTTCAAGATCGAATGACGAGAGAGATGGAGTGTCGCGACGAAACCAGTCCATTTGCAAAACAGCTGAAATTAATCAAAAAAGGTTCAGGCACAGGCTGTTGCTTAATCGGATAGAATGAGCCTCCGTAAAATAAAAGTTAAACGTGATACCTCAAAAACTTAGGTAACATCCTGCGATAAATGTGAAAAAGGTCGCACCATAGAAAGCGGATAATTTTTTCTCGAAAAACGCAACTGCAGAACGCAAACACACCAAGATAGCTACCCCTTGCCGTGTGCTCTAGTGGTATCTGTTACCACATCCACTCGACGGAATACACTGTTCATGAGGTTGCTGAAGATTCTTCGACAGCCCACGACCAGTTTCGCCCTTTTTGAAACCCATCAGTTATGTACAGTTCCCATTAATCTTGCCCTACTTGAGCACCACATTGTGTGCAAATGGGAAATACGAATATTTAAGTTAACTTGGTGGTAATGGTAGAGACACTGAACTACACTGGAGTCTGCCATATGTCACACCTTAAAAAGCCACAGATATTTAGGTAGTCAGTTTTTGCTTGGTCTGATCCGAGTGTACTTTCTTTAGAAATTTAACATTACGACGTCGCAGCTCATCATATATACCCAACTTCTGGAAGAACAGGCTCCACTCACTTGGAAGAGGGCTTTCATATATCGCACCCGTCAACTTCGGTCGGCTGAGCATCGTCATCCTCATCACAATCATGGACAGCATGACATCAATATGCAACAACGATGTTTCGCTGTCGTCGGCTGCGCACTGCATTCATCTCTTTCAAAACCCTAATTCTGTCTTTTATGGATCCCCGTAGACTCTCGAAATGAGTTAACGTAAATAATGGTTGCATCCAGGAAATGAGCAATGGATATTTGGCTGCTGATCCGTTCACCGAGAAAAGAAAAAAAGAAGAAACCATTCAGCTGCAACACCCTTTTGGCGCCTAGCTGCCATGCCATCCGAAGGAAGCACGAAGACTGGGATGCTGTCGGGTTTCCCAAACCTAGATAGAAGTCAAGATGAAGAGGTCGGGTTCGAATCACGGACCTTCCGACTAGTAAATTCGCGCTCTAACCATTGAGCCATCCCAACCCCGAAGAGGACCGACCGGGGATCGAACTTTGAACACCTAAGACGGAACAGCGGTGAGCTATACGCCGCCAACTCTGTTTACTGAGACTGGCTATCGGCTTGCAGGCAACGGACCTTCGTGTACAGTGTTCCATCCAAAAACGTCAGTGTTGTCTTTCGTCACGTAAGCAAAACAAGGCCAGGTTTATAAGGATAAAAGAACTGATAGCAAAAAGCTAAACGCGGGATGACACTGAAATCGAACATCATCATGGACGTAGAGCACACCGTTCCACACCCACCTCACACTGAAGTTTTTAGTACGAGGCTGACGCAATGCAGACCACGCTGCGTTACATTTCACCCTAATTAGGTACATACATTTGCCCCTCGTGTGGGTCGAGAATGGCTTCGATCGAACATCCATAGGATGCATGAACTGTGCAGTGCAGACCCACTGGCTTTAGAATTGCCTTCTTTTGCCTCCATTTTAAACGGGCTATAGTACACTCATCCTGGCTTACACACTGCTTTGCACAAAATGACATCATTACTTATCCTACTTGTGAGTCCATTGACCCGATGTGGTAGATAAATCCTGCAACGGGTATGAGCCTCTTAATACCTTGAACTTCAGTGCTGGGGTCTGAATCCCGATGTCTAACAAAATGCTTAGCATACCTTTCCTAACACTTGGTTTAATTATAAAGTGAGTGAGGCAGTTGTTCTGAGGTATATAACTTCTGAGCGACCGTGAAATGCGTTTTTTGTCGGACGGGTAATCGCGTCCTGGCAGTAAAAGTTGAAAGGCTGGACATAAAAAGTAGGCTAACTGAGCTGCAGTGGACTTTTTTGAGTCAGTTACAATCACCCCTCCTCAGACTGATCAGTCAAGTTCTTCTGATTGGTAGAGAAGAACTACTGGCCCATGATTCGAATTCAATCCTGGTTTTCGATTCCTCTTGTCTAGGACGGTATTAACTGCTCAACTATGCAGTGAAAGGGTTCCACCGCATTCGAATAAGTGTGTACTTTGCGGAGAAAGTGTAAAAAAATAAAAAGCTGTGGTAGCTACGTAGAGCCGTTTACGTCTCTCTGTTGCGTAGATTATATGGGTGAGTGCGCTGTTGTCGGATAAGAATGTCCAAGTGATTTCCTGGATCTGCACTAGAATGGGATGATGAGGCATCGTTAATAAGCAAGAGTTCAGTTTCTGAGCAATCACGGTGGACCGATGGTGTTGCGTGAGGCTCCCCTTGTTCGGCGATATGTATTGGTTCCAGTTCTGTGTCGGATATCATGTCGTTGCCTTTAGGAGCCAAGCGGCGTAAGGATACGGTTTCGTGTTTGCCAGCTGGACGAACCATGTGGGCGTACTGTGGATTACAAGAAACGAGTTCCACTTCCTCTACCAGAGGGTCATATTTAGAGACTCGATCATTGCGTTTTAAAAGGATCGGATCGGCCCGGGGACGGTAAGCCAGGTAGGTAGGGAGACACCGTTGGCTGATCGTCGTGTGAACGGCATGAAACATTCGTGTGGGGTACAGTTGATACTAGTACATAACGGGGATCTGATACAGTGGAGAGCATCAAAGAGGACAACCTCCCAATGTGTGACAGGCAACCCGCGTGATTTTAGAGCCAGGCAGATGGTCTTCCAAAGAGTGCCATTAAGTCGTTCAACCTGACCGTTACATTGTGGATTATATGCAGCGGTGTGACTACTGGCAACGCCTTTATCGAACAAAAATTGTTTGAGTTCAATTGACATGAACGCAGAACCGCGATCTGAGTGAATATAAGCAGGCATATCAAACAGTGAAAACAGTTGACTCAAACAAGGAATCACAGTGGAAGAGGACGTATCGGCGCAAGGATAAGCAAAAGGGAATCGAGAATACTCGTCAATGATTGTTAGGAGGCACTTTTTACGAGCGTTTCAGGGAAGTGGGCCCTCAAAGTCGATACTAAGGCGTTCAAACGGTTGCGTGGCTTTGAGAAGCTGGCCACGAAGTGCCACAAAATTTTGATTTGAGTTCGGAGCACGTGAAACAGTTGGACACCACACGTCGGATATCGCTGACTGAAAAAGGAAGGTTCTTAGAATGAACAAAATGTGCAAGTCTCGTGACCCCAGGATGGCATAATATGTTGTGAAGCTCTTAAAGTTTTTCCATCGCAATGTTGGCACAAAGGTTACGAGACAGAGTATCAGCAACGCGGTTATCCGTTCCTGGCCTATAGATGACGTCATAGTTGTACCCTGCCAATTCGATTTTCCACCATTCAATCTTGTCGTTCTTTATTTAGCTCTTCTGTTGGTTCTCATACATAAAGGCGACCGAACGTTGATCCGTAATCAGTTTGAAATGTCTCTCGAGGAGATAGTGGAGCCATTTGCGGATCGCTTCGATAGCATATGCTTCTTTTTCAACTGCAGAATGGTTTTCCTCGCTTGCAGTCTAGGTCCTGGAGAAAAGCCGACCGGCGGGTTACTCTGGCTCAGGGATGCACCAATAGCGATGTCGGACGCAGCAGTTTCGACGACGAGAGGGATATTTTAGTCGACAGTAACGAACGTCGCATTCTCTAGTTCGTGTTTAAGGTTCTTAAATGCTGTTCGGACATTTTCCGGAAGCAGAAATATCTTGCTTTTAACCACTGGATGGATTTTGTCAGAAAACGCCGGTATCCACTGTGAATAGCAGACGAACAAACCAACGGCTCTTTGCTGCGATTTCCCGTTCTGTGGAATTGGGAGTTCTCTTATAGGGCACATGCGTTCTAGGTCAGGTCTTATAATACCTTTGGAGACCTTGTAACCCAAGAGAATAAGCTCTTCAGTTGCGAAGCTGCTTTCTGTATCGTTCAGAGTAACATTGTATGTTTCAGCGACATCGGGAAAATGCCTAAGATTAGGGTCATGTTCATCTCTTGTTTTGCCGTATACAGTTGCGTTATCAATGTAGGCGAATGTGTCTTTCACCTGTTCGGCTTTGATTATATTGTTTAACGTTCTTTGGAAACACGCGACCCCGTTTGTCACCCCAAAAGGAATGCGCCGAAACTGGTATAGGTTCCCGCCGGCTACGAATGTTGTGAATGGCTTGTCTGACTCGATTATTGGAACCTGATGATATGCACTCTGGAGATCCAGTGTACTGTAGACGGTATAGCGTGCGATGGTTTCAATCATTTGGTCCAGTCTTGATAACGGATAAGCGTCAAGGTAGGTGAAGCGAATGATGGTATGGCTGTAGTCAATAACCATATGTCTCTTGTGATTCGTATTGCGGGTTACAAGCACTTGTGCTCTCCATTCGATCATGCCATCGGTGAGCATTCGGTTTACTTGGGTTGGTATGAATTGCTCGTCTTCCGGTGTATGACGACGAAATTTCGTGGCAATCAGTTTGTGATTCGCAGCAAGATTGGTGAATAAGGATGGAGATTCCAGTTTCGTGGATGTTACGCCACATACAGTTAGAGTGCCCCGTTGACCACCGGATGGAATTTCAACTTTATCATGCAATCCCAGGAAGTCGTGTCCGAGAAGGACGTCTGCACAGAGGTTCCGTAACATACAAAGTTCGAACCGTTCGTATGTAGAATCCTTGTACTGAATGGACACACGGCAATAACCTTTGGTGGAACATGAATGTATCGTCGACGTCGTTGTTATCACAGAATCGTACGGAAATAGTTTCCAGTTGAGTTTGATGAAGAATTCTGGACCTGCCGGTATCAATAAGAGCTCGGGCAACAACGCCGTTGACCAAAATATCTGTTGTAGTTTTAAATAGGTAATTGGGAGCAGCAGCACAGAGTAGCGAAGAGATTGAGGAGTTTTGAGCTGAACCCGCGTGATATTTCGAGGTTTTGGATCTACAGACGTGTTGAAAATGTCCAATTTTTCTACAACTTTTGCACACTGATTCTTTAGCGGGACACTTATAACGAGGGTGCTTGGGGTTCCCAAAAAAGTAACATATTTGTTGTCTAGTGGCTGAAACTGTTGTTTCGGGATTAACAATGGACGGAGTATACACAACACAAGTAACGGGTTGTCTGTATAGGTATTATTGTGATTGTTTTTGTGCAAGTCCGAGAGCTCGTGCGGCTTCGTGGGCTTTGTCAAGTTCCAATTCATGCCATATTAGCAGTTTCTCCCGAATGGTATTCGACTGCAGTCCGGTTATCAAGGCATCCCGAACTGCTTCGTTTGTATGTTCCACAGCAGATACTGCTTTGAATTCACAGTCTTTAGCAAATGACTTCGGTTTTTGAACGAACTGGTCGACATCTTGAACAGGTTCTTGTCTGTATGTAGCTAGAAGGTGGCGTGTATGCACGATATTTTTCCAGCAAGGTTATTGCAGAATCATAGTCGCTACATTTTTCAGTGAAGTCATACACTGTTTGCTCAAAGTGATGTATGAGAATTTCAAATTTATTTAGACCTTCAGATTTGATTGAGTTAATGTAAGCTCTGAAGGTACAGAACCAATGAGTCCATCGTTTCATGCCGTCTGAGGAGTGAGGATCAGCATCAAAAACCATAGGCCGGAGAATATGATCCATTTTTTTAATTAGACGATTAAATTGTTGCGAGAGTCGAGTAGTTCCAGGACGAGATTGGGATGAAGACAGAATAGAAGGGCGTAATGTACGCTTTAATCGTCTAATAACGGTAGTACATGAGCTGCAAACATAGAGTGAGAATTAAGTTAATGGTGTATGCAAAGGTATGGTCAATATAGTCATGACAACCGTGTAAGTTCACTTCACGTGTAAGTTCACTTCTCCACTCGTCACCGCCTGTTACTAACCCTTTGAGTCTGACTACTTCATTCGACTTGTATCGTTTTTTTCCGAGACATCTGCTCGTCATTCAACGCCAACAACCTCAAGAACCTCGAAATCTATCTGCACAGACTTAAAGTTGATATAGGATGTATATACGAGGCATGAATTCAAGCTCCACGCACAATTGATGAACTAAGTGTCGAATTACTCTCGTTCCTCCTCCGACCGTACACCTATCGAGGGGAATGGTATTGTTCTAAGTCACGGGATGGAAGCGTCTTTGCTCCACTGGATACCTTTTAATTGCCTGCGGCACGGCACCTAAGCCTTCAATTAAGCACTGAATATCATAAGGTACTATGACACTGCTCGAATCTTGGAGAAACGTTCCTACCCGACCCGAACATAACTCGACCGGACGAATTATCAGGCATCAAGTAAAAATAAGCGTGCGCGCAAACCGCGAGGCTTGATGGGCATGACAATGAAAAAGATGAGGAATGCAGAGAATGCCCGGTTAATCCGCGCGACCGGTAGCAGAGAACTGCCTGTAAGCGGAGCAGTCGGATATCGAACTGGCGCCTTCACCTTCAGTTGTAGGGTTGTACTGAACACATCTTTACACCCAGTTAGGTGTTAGAACAACGCCATACGCACAAAAGATCCAAAACTTTGGTAGTTCTGGAGTTGCAAGGTGCGTTTTTCTTCGTCGACCGGTCTGATCTCTCAAACACGTTTGTTCGGCAAAGTATGTCCAGGAAGCTTGTCGTGGTAGTAAGTTCTATGTGTCCTATGACTTGTGCCAGAGTATACGGGGAGCCCTTCACATGGTTTCATACGAAAGCTGCTGTATTAGAATGTTAATAGTGATACCCATCCTCCCGATCCACGTAGAGCTTCGTGACAGAAGAGGTAATGAGATTAAAGCTAGGTCTTCAAAGCTATGACGTTCAAACATCTGCTGACGAAAACCCTGCGATCTGGAATATATAGACATCATTTTCCTCTTCGAAGAGGAGAAAGCGCAGGTGTTTCTGAATGGACTGACCAAAGTCATACCATCCTTTATACCCACAGAGTCACAGAATAGGCTACCTACAATTCAAGGAGGAACACTCGAATTTGTGGGGCGTTCCACGTATTTCGGAGGTTGTATTAGTTCCGACTGTAATGTGGCAGACGAGATCAATGCTCGAATATCTGAGGCTCGGGTTGTGTTCGCATATCACTGAATCCCAAGGAAAGTGTATATCAGACAACACAGAATGGTAGTGAGAAGTCGTCCCCTCGAGAAATCGAACTGAGACATCATGGGGCATTCGGTGAGCGTCGTCTTAGAACCATAGCACGCGTAAGCTGCCACAAACGAGACGTCTAGAAAACGAGCGTTACGCCGTAAAACACGAATGTCAACCGAAGAATGTGCCTAGCGCCGAAAATTGCAGTGATCTGATTTATTGTGTACACCGAATCATTGTTTACCGAAAATAGTGCTGCTTTCCGTGCACAAATCAAGGTGACATAAGCAGGGAGGTGGTCAACTTTTGATCTAGCCGAGGGGTTGAAGACGAATACACAAATTCCGGAAAGTGCAGGTGCGATTGACCTTCAAGGATGAAGTCAGTGTGACCCAATCCAGTGAATGGCTGAAGGAGACGCTGCAGTCGATGTCAGCTATGGCCTTGTTGTCCACTACTATCCGCATTACCAGAATGAATGTATGGAAGTGTAAGCACTTCTGAATGATTGCAGTAGGTTAGCACTAGGTCCCTTTCCCATCCGCTATTATCTCTTGCTTCGCATCAAGAATTTCAAAGAAAATTGTGGTTGTAACGCGCGGAACACTTACGATATGAAAAAGTAGGCTCATTTCTTGGGTTTGCTGGCATAATGCAATTAAGGTCAATGGCGCAAACTGCATCAACTTGTGTAATCCAAAACTATCGGCAATCGAGGAAGAACCGCGTCATGGGTAATGGAAGGTGATGTAGCCGGTTTTATTCCAAGGTTGTCCCAGAAAACGGGACAACAGCTAGCGCAACGGCGTTACTGCGTCTGAACTGACTACCGCTGAGAAACAACTGGCGATCGGTGCGAAAGCCGCCCAACATTATTTGCGTTTGTAACCAGACTGAATATATCGAAACTCCCTAATTCCTAGTTGAAAAAGCCCGTTATCATGACTATACCGGAACCACTCGTGATGGAAGAGGGTACCTAGTACTCGGTAAGTGACTTCCGGCGTATCAGAGGCACGTAATCCAAAGCAGCTGCAGGATCACCCGCAGCGAGTAGCCGACAGAGCGGAGACAGGTGTCGTACGATCGACAAGTGTACTTGCGCCTGATATTTTAGCTTCAGTGATCTCGCGGATAATGCACCCACTGTGCAACAGTAGTCTGTGGGCTTATCTGCCGAATAAAATCTACTGGAGAAACCGGAAAACGAGGTCTGAATATCGAACGCACAGTAACAGTCAGCGGTGGCGTCCGATGCATCAATAGCTCATTCACGGATTGATACACATGATCGAGGATTTCGCCCAAAATTCCCAAGTCAGGTGTGCTCCTGTTGTTCAGCGGCTGTCGTTCACCTGGAAGGCCTAAGCGAAAAAAGGGTGTAGCCCTGCTCATTGAGTTCTCAGCGCGGGGCAGCAATCTTGCCAAGGCGATTCAACTAAAAAGGCGTCTAAATGTGCCTTGAACTGGGTGCTAGATGAAGCGTGAACAACCGTCGGGGAAGGGTATTCCACAACCCAACTACTCGGGACGAGAAAAACTGTTACCCAATTAAGACGTGCGCTCTGAGCTTGGAAATCTTCCTACAAGTCCCCGCTGTGTGTTAGTGAGGTCAACGGTGAAAAAGCTACTGGAAAAAACTTGTGCAAACAGGGTATAAGTGAGTATAAGGTCTCCTCGGAGGGGACGATACTCCAGTGGAAATAGGCCAAGCACCGCGAGACGCGCTTTATAGTCCACGGATTTAAGACCGGAAAACATTCTCGTGGCAGCTCGTTGGACATGATCAACTAGGTTTACGCCCTTCTTGCGTCCTGAAAACTTGGTTGGCCGATTCAAGAAGCTGTCTGATGTAGGCCTCATAGAGTGTCTGGAAGTCCATGAGAGTAATACGGGGGTTTGTCGAATCATCTGTTTTGACATTTGTCCTCGTAGTGCCTTCTGGTCCATTACCACCATGTGTCTGGAGGCCGGCCGACCTTAATAACCGAACATTAATTCAATTGGACGGGTGTGTCACGTGCGGGCTACGGACCAAACGAAGGCATACTATGATTGGTCAGAATGCCAGTCAATCTAGCTCGACGCCGGCCGCCTCCTCACGAAGGTTCTAGCACGACCTTGTCGAACATTCTGTGATTACCCCATAAATACAGTTGTGACAATGTTCCTTTGTCTCCATAAAGGGCTGTCTGAAGTTACTGTGCATTTTGATATACCATAGTGTGTGGAGCACGAAGCCAGGGACTGACAGAGTTGCACGACCGTTCAGCAAGCCACAACACCATGCAGGACAAAGGCGTTCGCCGAGTCTCCTCCGAATGACATATGGACGCACTTTTTGGCATTCAGGGGAAGATTCCGATCCAACAAGCGCTGCTTTGCAGCGTCAACATCCGTTTGGCGGGCGCTGGCGTCTGAACTCCAGGATTTCATGTCGTTCACCACTACCAGTAATCTAGGCACTCCACTTCACTTACACACTGAGTCTAAAATTTAAATCACGAACACGTGGTCTGTCAAACGCTGCAGCGCGGTGACCTTTACGACTACGCAGTTAACCAAAACTTGTTGATGTACAAACCTCAAGGGTAGACAACAGTTTTGGAGTATAGAAAATGAAATATAACTGAAAGTACAGAGATCACTGTCTAATCAATTTAGCCACAGCCTTCCTCCTGAAGTCTAGGCAATAAGATTGCGATTCATCAGCTGAACGTGCCACGTTAACCAGTTTGCCAAAACTGAAAGACCATAATGCAAACAATGGTGGTGGATTAATTGTTGGAACTTGACACACCTCACAGACGTAAATTAATTTTGTCCAGTTAGCTCATTTTAGATTAGGGCCTTTTTGCCTCTGCATCATAATAATGGTGACAAGAATGATAAATGCTGGGGAATTAGATGGCAATTCACGAGGATAACACTGCACAGAATTCAATAGTTTTAGTTACGAATAGTAGAAAGCCTGACGATACACCAATTATCATTGTTCAAGTGCTATCCAAGTATACGGCACTTTAAAATTTTTTGAACAAAACAAGGTGATTCTAGTCTTACACACCCCTTACGCATTTCCGGCGCCGGTATACCTTCGGAAGTATCATCACAGGTGGTGTTAACTGCAAGAACACAGCACAAAACCAAGTCAAAACATCAAAAATTGCTAAGGAGTCCTTAGAAGAACTTTGGTTACATTTAAATATGTTTATTGTTTCACTGAAACTTAGTGTCACCAGAAGCGGGAAAAGGTTAACCTGGTTAAGGAGCAGTTGCTGTATAGTAAAGTTATTCCGTTCAACACCTGCATGATGCTTGTGGATAGGTGGTTGTGTGGGTACGTGTACACTTGGATGATTACATATATCCATGGCTGGCGCGACTGAAATTAAAAGCCTGGTGTATAAGTCGAGTCCTGTCTATATTATGGGGTTCCTTGAGAAGCACCCGATTTCCTGCGAGCATACACCACTATCTTGTTATTTATCACGATGCGCTGAGACCTTACTTGGAAACCTGGCTACGTGATATCATGGTATCAGTGATAGTCGACTCACAAAAGGCTACGCGAAGCGGAGTGCTTGTTAGCCAGACATGAAGGATTGGAATGTGTCTGAAACATAATCAAACTTCAAGGTAGATTAAGACCTGGTTGCAATAGGCTGCTTCCAGGTATGCCTTGTCTTCACGGTGGTCAGTAAAGTTTGCCGGTCAAGTCAACAGGCTGCGCTGTTGATCAACGGATCTACTGCAGAGAACGTCTGAAAAGCTTCGCTGTTTTGGACTATTGCGACTACTTGCGTTTGCCAGCATGCAGATGGTCTTGAATCCGAAGACAGTCAAGTGGGTTTGATTGAGAGCGTCCCATCGGCGACGGTTCTGTTCGGTTGTTCGGTGAGTTTCACTCTGAGGGCCGCCGTTGATACGTAGAAAACTGACGAGTTGCATTATATGGGTTATTAGAAAGCCTTCAAGATGGAAGAAACATAGGAAATGTGGAAACACATGGCTATTGGAAGGGACACATTCAGGTCACGTGCAACTTATCCACGATTTGGGGTTGCCGAGCGTTGTGTGACGCAGCAATCCAAGCCTATTCTCAGCCAATAATATGCGTGTGAGGAAGCAATTAATCTCTCTTTGTTGTGTTCCACAACTAGGGATGCCAACTACGCCATCGTGTTAGTGGTAGTAAATGTGCGAAACGCTCGCCTGTCAGCCTTTTACGACGGGGTTTCAGGGTGATATGTTTTTAAAACGCATTCGCCGGCTACTCGTTGTATCGGGGCACTTTTCAAATGATGTTTCAGTTCAACGGACTAATGGGTGTTCCCCGAAAACCAATTACGCGAGTTTTATAGCTAACCATGCGTTGTGGGAAATTTTCGCAGCCTCAGAGTATGCACAAATTACTCATTTCGGGAGAACGCGCAGCCGACGGCCCAAAAGATGTGATGGTCGTCTGAAGACCTTGCGTCAGAACACCTGCAGGTCATCACAAATTATTAGTTATTGAATTATTTCAGCGTTGTTATTTGTCGTTGCGTTGTAGGACACTAGGTTCTTACGGACCTCCGTCCAATCACGGACCGCTTTTTAGCCTTCATATATTTAGTTAACAAAGCGGAACGTTATACCCGAGGAAAGTGTTACTAAGGTTTATTCTCAGCTGGTGGGTAGCATACCTTCAGGTACGATGATGACGGTGCAGTCAGAATGAAAGAATAACTGATGGGAGTTGTGGGTACTCATGATTGCGCGGAAACGGAGCGGTCAAGCAAGTAGTGAGCGTTTTTTCACGCAGATGTGTTCACCCTAAACTGGCACGAGCTAGATGTGGTGGACATTGTTGGCAAAGAAACACATTTATTGGCGTTTTATTGTATCAGGGATCACGTCAAGCTGGAGCTAGATCACAGGGTTACAATTCGGGGATGGCAGGCCACAGCGTAGCCGAAGGCAAAACTAAGGCATCTTGCCCAGCACTTGATAAGAAAACTGTAAATTGCGGAAGATGAGGAACAAAAACAACGGATACGGCGAAGCAGTGTTGATGCAGTGATCAATTTGAACTGAAAACTAAAACCACTAGTGCAGCTAAAGGGCCTTGGACTGTTGGGTCTGTTGATGTTCTGAGGATCGTTAAGTGGTGAAAATTGCAATACGGATTAATGGGAGCCGAAATATGGTAATCATGTTGTACGGTGAAACCGTAGGGACTCAGTGAGAGCGGAGTCGCATGTAGGAGCTCCTTGCGTGCGTGAGTTGGTCCTGACGCACAGGATGGAACTGCAAATAAAATGCTTGGTTTTATACGAAATACAAACTGAAAGTCCTCCGAGAAGGCTCAGCGGATTAGAACAGTTCTGTCCGGGACCATTTAAATTTTTTTCGTTTCAGCAGGTGAAGAAACTAGCTTGCGAGAAAGTACAGTTGGAAGCATGAACTGAATGAAGGTGGAGGTATGTCATCAGAATGAGGCTGGCAATGCCATTCCAGTATTGCAGTGATGTTTCGGTTTCTGGACAACCTCGTAAAGAACGTCACGACTAAGACGATCCTACAGAGGTGTGCAATTCTGTGGGCGGCTTCGTTTTTGGTTAGTTGGGGAGATTCATGCAGGTAGAATAAAGTCTATATATAATGTTAACGGAAGATTAGTTTTCAAACTTATAGGCAATATACATTTAAGGCATGATCAGCCGTTACATCGTGAACGTAGCGGACAACGACACAACGGAGTGAGATAAGACCGGAGAGACAAGTTTTCCACGAGGTACGTAATCGTGGATTGTGGAGAACAAAAAACCAGAACAATGTGGCATGGGGTGGGACTGTCTCAATGCTAAAGCCCGTTGACTTGAATCAAAAGTGAAAAACCATTGTTGCCCCTGTGAAAACCTGGGTGGTTGAGTAAATGGCCAGGGTCATGAAAAAACACAATTAGAGGTGAAGAGGTGAATAAATTTAAAGTCTCAAAAATATGGCTTGCACCGAAACTTGGTAGACTCACCGACGTCACTCTCTGGATAGGAGTCCGGTTTAAAAACTATTTGCAGGAGAGTTGTGGTGCTAATGCATATTGCCATCGTAATTAGACTCACTGAACATGTGGATTGGACATACTGAAGTCGCACAACCGGGATACGTAGGTACAAACGAGGGTTTAGCGTGTTAGATCGTATTCGTACACGAGGCGGTCGGGGCCTAGTAAAGAGTTTTTCGTATTTGCATGCAAAGGAAGAAGTGAATGAGAGGCAACGGTCAAGAGTACGAATAGAATAATTTCGCATGTGCCATCAAACCGGGTGTGGAAGTGCCGTACGATCATTACACTGACATACTTCGGGTTTTGGACAGCCCCGCAACGGGGGTCCTGTTTGAAATGTTCTGAGTGGGGATGTGCGCTTCTGCGAGCAGCAGAATGTTTTGGTCATAGATCCTGGTCATAGAGATCCATTGAGGTAGAATAGAGCCGATGCAACATCATAGGAAGTTTTGCTCCGATTGGAGATCCGTTTAGATGTAAAGCACAGACAACTTGGAGTTGATGCCGACCATACACGGTTTTCGAGGCTTGTAAAGAGGAGGGGATGGAACAGAATCGGTAAGGCCTGGTGAGATCGAGGAGGTATCAGTTAGGGATGGTAGA
This sequence comes from Clonorchis sinensis, assembly GCA_003604175.2. NCBI lineage: Eukaryota > Metazoa > Platyhelminthes > Trematoda > Opisthorchiida > Opisthorchiidae > Clonorchis > Clonorchis sinensis. Next base: position 50,515,795 of record CM030370.1, read on the forward strand.
ACAAGTAGATAAATGAGATAGGATAAGGTAGATCTATGCTTGAGAGCCTAGCAATCAAGGCCCCGCTAAGTTTGCCAATATGGTGCAATTTTATTTCAAGTGTCAAAGGAAAAATTCAATATAAGTATGCACGTACGTGGTGTGATGAGGAACGGTAAACACATAAAGACTGGTGGGGATAGAACCTCCAAGATGCCGGACCCGTTTAATAGGAATTTTTTACGTGAGTTGAACAGTGTCATGGTGTGCGAAGGATAGCGAATGCAAGGGAAAGAGCCACCAGTCTCCGGAGCACTGCTATGAGATCTAATCAACAAGTATGTCACGGCAAAAAAAGCTTCCAATCTCCAGTCTTGGGTGCTATTAGTGAAGGGTTACGTATTTCACTGTGCTTTATATTTTTTAAGAGTATGCAAATATTCCGGAAGCAGTTGAGAGGAGTGTGCGTTCTGTTTGGCCCTGATGTGGTGCAGTCACATCAACGAAGACAGCGGCCACAGCATTGCACGGCGATGTAAAACATATGCACTGCAGAGCAACATCAGAGTTTCCAACGCATATATTTTTTTGATTTTTTTACAGACGAAGGATGAGTTTCCTATTAACTGTAGTGTAAAGTGTTGCCAGATAAGTGAAAAAGCCGGGAGCAGTCCTAACAGGTGGATACGGGCGGACAACAACAGTTCCCTTCTATGGATTTCCCGAACCAAAAGGTCAGGCCCAGAACAACCATCGATGGGCTGTGTACCCGTGCTGCTAGGTGGGTGGCGGGTACACGACCGCATCACGGTGCAATATAACAAGGCGACCTCTCCTGTGGGGCCTACCGGACCACCACAGGAGGCCTTCGTGCAGGCCACTAGATCTGCAAGAGCTACCAGATCTGGTCACTCCATTCTGCTCCTTGATGATTTCACTCACTAGTGGTTTCCGGGGCCCAGTTGCGCGGCAGTGCCGTATTCCTGAGTTTATTCCTGTTCCCTTGTTTGGAACAAAATCCATTGCCTGCATGCGCCGTGCCACAAGCAAAGCGCCCAACTCTAGGTAAAGAGGGGGCGATCCCATGCCAGTATGAATTCACACCTGATGTTGAAGCGGTTGAGAAGGTGCGTGCACGAGCGAATGTGTGCCTGGACTCCACAAATGTGACCCAAAAGCGACAGGCTGTTATTGATCTGCACCATCGGCAACTGAGGGCAATGCGATCGATTTGATTTCGTGGACGACACGCCTTTGGAGAACACAGTGTGGCTAGACCGTTGTTATTTGCCTGCAGTCGGATTGGACTTGTCACGGTTGTCACTTGTCTGGCAACACCAAAGAATACAAGCGAATGACAGCAGTCCTTTTGTTTGTCTAAAAAACATATATATGGGGTAGCCTGAAGGTACTGTGTGAGTCTCACGGCTAGCGTAGACGTGCACCTTCGTCTTAGTTGAGTTGCACCACCCCGAGTCCACTCCATCACCCAGACCTAATACACCTACTTCCTTCTGGTTCTCCGAAGCAATCATATACACATAAAACATAAATTCCTCACTATCTTCTGATTACCAGCGGTCGAAGCTAGTAGCTTATGGCTGTTGTTGCAATGCACTGTTCCTTTCTTGGAACTGACAGCCGTGACTGAGTGACTGGCGCCCCATACTCCTACCTTGCTGTTGAGTTGACGTAGCAGATTCCAGTTAAATTGCGGTTGTTATCCATTGTCTCTGAAGCTATTGCCCAACGGCTCTTTATTTGCCCGCTGTCCCTGTTTGCATTAAAGCGCCCTATGCACAACTGCGATCCTATGATTGGATTTTTTGCTGAGCTAATAACTACCGATGTGATCTCACCACGTAATCGCCTGCTCCAACTAGTCAAACGGCTCCCCTTCCCACCCCGGCGACTGAGTCGTTACCTTCCCACAATTAAGCACCTACTCTAGCCCAGCTAGTACCCGGTTTCTAGGTCAGCCAAAAATACCCATATCTTCCTGGGCTCATTTAGCTTGCTGTTATCCCCTTTGAGATTTTTTCCATTGGGCAACGTTTTATCTGATGCTTCCTGGCACACACCAGATGCTACTACTCTCATCCCATTCCATCCTACTGCTTCCTCATTCCTCCTTATCAAGCTTTGAAATCCGATTATAGTTGCGCAAACGCCCCGTGAAACATTTATACACTCAATCTGGCTTGTTCTGCACCCAAACGGTCTTCATACCGATTGGAACTTTTCCGTTACTCTGCATCGGCCTGACTCTATTTGTGTCGACCTCCTCGTCTAACACCGATCAAGCTGCCATGGAAATGCGTATCCCTGTCCGATTTCGGCAACCCTAACGACCATTTCGGGGCTGTCCAGCAAGCGAAGTATGTCAGTGAAACGATGACACCACACTGCCATTCCCAGTCTGATGGCACTCCTGCAACTATTTTCTTCAGAACCTCGACCGCAACCTCTCGCCCACTTGAGCCTGTAATCGCAACTACAAACAAATTATTCACCTGGCCCCAACTGCCTTGTTCTAAACAGCTAAACCTGTCGTTCGGAGTTAACCAACCCAGTCTCCCGCCCTAACTTCGGGTCGCCTCTTCCACAACTTCATTTTCCTTTACGGTGTTCACTTGGCCCTGGGAATGAGTGCTATCTCCCCATCAAAACTATTCTTTACACCGGACTACCCACAACAGTGACACCAGTGTGTCTACTGGATTTCATACTCTTGGGACAAAACTTGCCATTTGCCTTCAGATCGAATTCTTCGATCTCAATCTCCATTTTCGCTTTTTGTGCCCATGCCATTTACTCGACCACCCAAGGTCACTCATGGCCAGCAACGGTGTTCAGTTTTAGTTTATGTCCGCCGGCTTCACCTTTGAACTACTCATACTCCATGCAAACTGTCCTCGCTTGTTAGGTTCCCATAAATGCGGTGGCTCTTCACTAAATAAGCATGCCTCTTTGACTGCAACTTCCTCTCCATGCAGCTGGTAACGACCCGATCATGCCTCAATCGGCAAGCTCTCTACATGTTGGAAAATTGACATGTTATTATTATAAACCCCTGATAATTGCGTTTCATTAGCCCTGCCGTTTTAGCCGTGACAAAGTTAATCTCCCACTGCTTATGACTGCCCACTTTTTCGCGCAACACATAGTACCCGCCAATCCCATCAAGTGGTGCTTTGTTCTGACAAATCGTGTGATCATATTCGAGAGTATGACACCCACTAGTGGGAATCAGCATTGTTATTAGTAATATAAATGTGGCTATGATGGAAGCCAGTACTGCGCAATACAGCCTGAGTCGGCAAAACTGAAAGAGTCGTTCATTATTGTACTTCAAGTCCACGTCTGGCTAATGTCTAGTTCCTGTCTGTCTATTCCATTTAGTATATGAAGACCAGATGAAGTCCCAGATGCGCTAAGCCTGCCCAGTTGTGCGTTCAGATCCCCGGCAACCACCACGATATCTGAGCTCTTAGCTCGGCGCGACAGGTCACTCAGGGCGTCACAAAACTTGTCATTGATGGTGTTAGAGCTACAGTCAGTTGGGACGTAGGCAGACACGACAAACAGGCATGGATCGGCCTCTTTTGATTCACGGATTGATACACAGGAGCGAGGCTTTCGAGGCTTTCGCCCAAGTTTCCCGGGTCGGTTTTGTTCTTGTCGTTCAGCAGCTGTCGTTCACCTGAAAGGCACAAGTGAAAAAGGGTGTAGCACTGCTCTTTAAGTTCTCAGCGCGGGGCAGTATGTTTGCCAGCGCGAGGACTCGCGTAAATAAGTGTCTAATAGTGTTTTGAACTGAGTTCTAGAGGGAGCGTGGACAACCGTCTCAGGAAGGTTATTCCACGCAGCAACTACCCGAAATGAGAAAAAGTTTGCCTAATGAAGGTGTGCGCTCTGAGCTTAAAAATCTTCTTACCGTGTCCCGCCGTGTGTTTGCTGGGTCAACGGTGAAAACCTGTTGGCCAAGCCTTGTTCAAACAGGGCGTAAGAATTAAGTCCCCTGGAGGCGACGTAGTCCGTCCAGACTTGAGACCGGCAACCATTTTCGTAGCAGCTCGCTGGACACGCTCAAGGATTACGTCTTTCGTGCGTCCTGAGTAGACAACCGGGTTGGCATATTCAAGGAGCGGTCTGACATAGGCCCCATAGAGTATTTGGAAGTCCGTGCGAGTAATACGAGAGAAGGTACGCCGAATCATCCGTAGAACAGCGAATGCCTTCTGAGCCGATTTCTCAAGGTGCAGTGAGAAGGACAGGTTTGGAGAGAGCCAGATACCCAAATCCTTTTTGGCATCTATCCTCGTGATGTCTTCTGGTCCTTTCTCACCATGCATGACAAAGGAGTTCGCTGAGTCTCCTCCAAATGACATATGGACGCACTTTTCGTCATTCAGAGGAAGGTGCCAGTCCAACGACCACTGCTTTGCGGCGTCTACATCAATTTGGAGGGCACTGGCATTGGAACTCCACGATTTCAAGTCGTCCGCAAAAAGTAGACATGGACTTGAAAGAACATCTGGAAGGTCATTGACGTATATCAGAAACAGCAAAGGTCCCAAAACGGAGCCCTGAGGAACTCCAATGGAGACCGGCGCCGCAGAAGAGTAGGTCGAGCCTACTTTCACTCGGAATGATCTGTCTGATAGGAATGCCTTGATCCAGTGTAGGATTTTCCCTTGAATCCCGTAAGACTCGAGTTTGTGGAGCAGAGGGACGTGTGGGACTCGATCAAATGCTTTTGAAAGTCGAAAAATATGGCATCCGATATGAGTCCCTCGTCCTTGGCTTGGGTTAAGCTGTCCATAAATACGAGCATGTTCGTCACGCAGGAACGGTTTGGGAGAAATCCGTGTTGAGTTTGAGAAATCAAGTTGTTGGAAGTAAGGTGATCTAGAATGGCTCGCTTCAGAATGCGTTCCATCACCTTGCATGGCACGCTAGTGAGGCTTATAGGCCTGTAGCTGCCAGGCGATAGTCGGTCACCAGTTTTGTAGATTGGCGTGACAATCGCTTCCTTCCAAACAGAGGGAAGGTGGCCTTCGTCAAGCGACTGACGAAACAGCAGATGGAAATGAGTTGCCAGTGTGTACGACGTTTCCTTCAGGATCCTTGGGTGGACTTCGTCGGGGCCCAACGCGCAGAATGGGTTGATCTTGTGCAGGAGTTGACGAATGTCCTCCACCGTGAATACCAAGTCGGTTAGAGGCCGTTCGTAGGTACGCCTTGACAAGGTTGGATGTGACGAGGACGCTGGGACTGAATACAGACCTGCATAGTGATCTCTGTAGAACTCAGATACCACTATTGGGTCACTCGTGGGTTCCCCGTTCCTGTCCCTCAGGGAGAACGCGGATGGCTTGTTTCTTCGGCGATGTCGCATGTATTTGAACAGCACATTTCTGTTCTTCCGGGCCATGTGGCCAGACAACTTCGGCTATTTCGGAAGTCGGTACTGCATAAAAACAGCCTGCGATCAATATCTGAGCTTTTAGCTCGCCGCAACATCGCATTCAGGGCTTCGTAAAATCTGCGTCGGAGCTACACTCAGTTGGGCTGTAAGCAGACATGATAAACAGACATGGATCAACTTCCCGCTTGTGAGACTCATTCACAGACGTTGCCAGACGAACCGCGCGGGGGCGACAATCAACGGGTATCCAGTCAAGCAAGAATCCTTTTGCCCGGTGACTTAGGACAACACGAACTCCTGCACATTCTGCGGCGGAGGGCGAGATGGTCCGAGTGGTTAGAGCGCGAATTTACTGGCCGAAAAGTCTGTGTTTCGAACCCGACCTCTGCCTCTCGACTTCCCCTGTCTAGGCTTGGGCAACCTGGCAGTATCCCAGCCTTCGTGCTTCCTTCGGGTGGCATGGCAGTCAGGCACCGGAAGGGTGCTACAGTTGAACGATTTTTTCGATTTACATTCTGCCGTGGTAGGCTCTGGATCGCCAGAGGTGCGCAGCCGGAAGTGAGTGGAGAGTGATGGGGTGGTTAGCTCAACTACTGTGCTTTCATCTTGAATTCTTGTTTCTGATACACAGCACACGTTAATGCCAAGCGGGTCCAGTGTGAGAGCAAGAGTAGCTTGTTTTCCTGCTTGCTTCAGCGTGCGGACATTGAAGAAGGCCGGATCTACTGGGCGTTGAGGCTTGAGGATTGATTTCGCGATGCCTGAGGATGTCGGCGCCGAATGACGCGCAGATTTTGCTTACAAGACCGTTGCAGGACGAACGGAGTCATCATTCCTAAGTGCTGCGTCTACAAGGATAGAGATATTGATGGGATGGGGGGAGGAGGAAGAAAAACTATGTGAAAGAGAAAAAGGGAGGCATCAGCAGTAGCCTGCTTTCGCTTACCTGTCCTGCTGCATGCAGCGAGTAAGGTATCAGGAAGGTCAGATTCCTGAAAACAACTACTGAATGCCCGAGATCTACTGAGACCCTCAGCTCTGCTAGGTGTTGACCAGCCAGACAACGCCCCCTTGCATGAGTGTGTTTGTATATGTGCAGTTCATGGTTGCGCGTTGGCTGAGATACTGCGGTGGCGTGCATACCTAGGCAGGTGTACCTTCCTAGACGAGCTAGTTTAGATGTGGAATTATCATCACATTTTCCTTTAAAAAATGCAAGTGCGTAGCCAGCTATCCGCGTCCACAGCATGAATTTAATGATGTCTTGTCTCAAACGAGCCGGAACATGTAGAGAATCCACTAGTTGATCAGCCATGAACAACCTTAACTCTGGAGCGCCTCGTAAATCCCGCATGCACTGTTTATCCAGTATACGAAATTGACCCTGGCCATTATGCTTCAGAGGGCGCACTAGGAAGAACCCAACACTTGCTACTTATCCGAAATTTTGTATCTACTCAACTTAGGTTCGTATTATTTGACCAGGCTGATCGTGAATGCAGGCACTGCTCGTAACATTTAAGGTCAATTCTTTGAATCCGAAAACCATGACACATCAGGTTGGTCATATCAACTCTGGGTAAGTTATGTCAGCACGCTCACAAGACGGAAGCAATCGCATTTTTATAAGCCACCCGAGGGGACTGCTCACCGAAACCAACGTTCAGTTGTCTACGACAGCATGCTTGTCTGGGTTGCCATCATACCGACATTTGGTTATTCAACGCAACGACCAAGCGGTCCGCGCGTGCGTCACAGATATAAATTGGCGGTGAAACTAAGCGTAGACACCCAAGGAACGGATGAAAGCATCCCCACAATAGACCTTCGTCCAAAGGGGAATCTAAAATGTTGTGTTGTACCCGCTGCAAAGGACAGTCATTGAAGGTTTGTGACCTGCATCCCGGAGAATCAAAAATTTGGCCCAAGGCGTATTCCAAGCAAGTGAAGAACACCTCATGAAGGAATCAGAGGCTTCGGTGTCACAAAGGCCGGAAGTGAACAAGTAAGCTGCAAACGCCACTTCCAAACCCGTGCATGAAAACCAGCGTAGAAAGGCTGATTTTACTAGGCTCTTAAGCGGCCCACTATCTTCCTGTCCCCAGCCTTCGGATTCGACGGGCACCATGCTTAAGTGCACGTCCAAGAACTGCAGCAGTCTCTTCAGCAAGCTTTTTGAAATTCAACAGTTAGCCTGTTCAGGGCGACCATCCATGATCGTAATTACGGGGTCCTCGCCCACAGGGAACTTCTAACGGGCATATTTCGCAAGAGTGCGTATTTTCCTTGGTCATCTTGAATTGGGACCAGCTTTCATGGAAGAGACTTACCAGAGCATTTTCAAGAAAATTTGCAAGGCCGACGCCATGTTCATCTCAAGAAATTTTGTATGTTGGACGAACTAAATGCTGTCCAAAGGATTTGACGCCTGCCGGAAATAACGTCAAAACTATCCAAACGGATCCGCAAAAGACTCAGAGGGCGACCGGATATTCCGTAAGATATGGGACTGCAGCAAATCAGACTCGCCAACCAAACCTATAAAGGTGGGCGTGCTAATAAGTTTCATTCGGAAAAACAGCTTTATTCCATAAATACGAACCAACGTTACCATGAAAGACAGGAACGGAGAACCCACGAACTATCTAGCTTCGGCTTTGTATCGTTCACCACGTGCTCTATCGCATTCAACCTTGGCAGGTTCTAGCTACGAACAACCCGTAAGTAACTCCGTCTTTACGGTAGAGGCTGCTTGTAAACTTTTGCTTATGACAAGCTCAAGACAAATTATTGACTGGGACGATAATTTTTGGAAAGTCTGTGGTGCGATCTGAAGGCAGATGAAGTTCATCCAAGGATTACGAAGGAGACGTTGCTCAGTTTCGCCAAGGATTACCTGGTTGCAACGGGCAAACGGTATCTTCGAGTGACGGGTAATACCAGAACCTCCGGGAAGGCAAAACAACTTTGTAGCTGGGTTTCTATACGGTACTATTAATATAGGAATTTATATTAATATAGGAATTCACAAATTATACAAACCTCGGCAGCAAATACTCGTTCAAAACTTGGACTACAAGAGTACGAACCAAATGAGCAAGCAGGCTCTCACGTGAGGCAGTCAAACGTGCATAAAGTCGCCACGAATGGCTGGATGACCTGAAAGCCAAATGAGTGAAATGGTAAAGACAACCAAGCGCCAGTTTACCTACACGCACTAAGCTCAAAACTGGAGGGGAATTACAAGTAGGGACAGAATAAACGTGGGGAATTTCAAATGTCAACGTAATAGATGAGCTACTGGCGTTTCATCACTCGCTCTTCGAAAGCAATATTCCTTAGGCTTGCAATGATGCGATTCACACCCCAGTTTACAAAACTTGTGCCGTAAGTAACTGCTGTTACCGCTCCAATGTCTTATTTTGGAAAATGTCCCGCCAACAAAGAACACAAGAGCTTTATTGTGAACAAGCGAGTGAAAAAGTTACGAGGGGCGTTGGGTGAACTTTTATCATCGTCGATCGTTCTTCTGTGGCTTTTCAAAACATCCATCACGGCTGGAAGTTGCTAAATTGATTGATTGTCTAGGCATCGGATCGGAAGCTGTCTTTTCTGGTCCGGATGCTTGACGGATACCATACTGCAATTTCGGTGGGTTTTGGGGGCCTCAGTTGGTTCCAGGCGTTACGGGGGTATTTTCGGAAATCCGACTTTCCAGGAAACTGATTACCTCTGACCGCCCGGCTGCTGCATGGCTATTGTCTTCTCTGGTACGTCGTACGAGGCGATTGAATGCACTTCTTAGTGAGTCACTCCAAGCCAACAACAAATTGATATCCCGGGTGCAACACGAGCTCTCAGCAAACCGTTCCCGACTGAAGAATACGCTCAAGTTCATGAATGGTGTAACACAATCCAATGACAAAGGACTCCTATCGGGTGCCATTCAAACGTTTTTGGACGAATTCCACACGTTTCACTGCTTCATGCACTAGCGGTCCTTAGGATTTACTGGAAGCTTCCGCTTGGTGCTACAACTCTTCGCCACTCGTGCTCATCATATGAACTGGAGCTGCTGAAATGCAAGAACAAACCCGAACGGAAACGCTTGAGCAAACGCATGGATCCCATGTACCAGCCGGTGGAAGGTTGTCCAATGCACGCATGCTATTTAGCGTGAAACAGATGGATTTTCTATGAATGGTTGCAGTATTGCACCTCTGATTATTAGCTTCCACGGTGCCCCTTGTTGCCCTTTTCAAGTTGAACCCCCCGTGTGCTGACACACCAAAGGTCAACCGAACCAATCCCAATCAGGATTGTACTCAACCTGTCTACTTTGTTTACATTTACTCCTTTTGTTCTGGGTATATCATATCTGACTTTGTTGAAATGCACAGCTAGTGGTTTTGTGGAAGGGGTAAAGCCTCTAAATGAGGTATTATTTAACAGCGACCAATCAGGGGCCGAAACTACCGCAAACCAAAAATCCCTAGCAGAAGACTGAGAAGCTTAGCATCCAACGACTTTTTAGGTCAGTTTGCCACGTGAAGTTGATTCAAGAAAACTTCTAATGTCAGATTTCAGGTACCTTGAGTGGTTGATGGAACCGTTATCCGGAGTAACTTTCCGCTTCCAACAATCTCTCCGGAGTCTGGGAGGCGAGTCTTTCTGAGTGACTCGCCGTGACAAAAACGTAACCAGTGGAGCTAAAGGCGATCATCCATCCTTGGGGAGAACACAGTGGCGAAGGTGCCAGGTTACTAAACGGAAGGCTGCTAGATCGAGCTAAACGCCATCCAGATTAGGGTAGCCCGGTAGATCCTCAGCACTCGTACTACCTTCAGCCGCTACCGAAAATAGTGATACAGCTGAACGATTACTGTCACTCATACACGCACCGCAAGAGATGCTTACTCCTTAAAGAATCTGGCGTACCTCAGTATCGTTACTTCGGCGGTCAACCCCAACCCGAAGCACGCCTTGGAGACACCTGTGATCGAACGACGAGAATTTTCGTAACTCCTCTGCGCGTAGATATCAAGTTTCCGATAGACACGGTCAGCATAGTCGAGGGTACCATAGTTTGAGCTCTACCGTTGAAAGAAACTTGCACCATACCGACACCACGGGTGTTGGAATTTAGCAAAAGTTGCCCCGTTCTTCCAGGTTCCATAAGTGGTCTCACCTCCAGCTAGCCAACCAGAACTTATTCAACTCATAAGGTAAAATTGGCTTATCTAACATGTGGATCGGCTGATCCACAAACATAAGGATTCATCCGGACTTGTAACACCAATTTAAACTTCGCAGATGTGAAGGGCGAGCATGAGATGGCCCAGTGGTTAGAGCACGAGTTTACTGGCCGGGAGCCTCATGGATAGAACGAAACCAGTGCCTCTCAACTGCTCCTGTCTAGGTTTGCGCAACCTGGCAGTATTTCAGCCCTTGCAATTACCTGGGTGGTTTTTGGTTGAATTCCATACCGATGGCGGTTTACCGCTAGTAGTTAGGCGCCGCTGCGACTGAAAAGTTTATCCCGCACAGAATTGTCCAAAGCCGGGGTTTGATTGGTCGAAAGTCGAGACCCAAGTCGGGACTAAACCGAGATTTGATTGGTCGAAAGTCGGGACCCAACAGCCAATCAAGACACAGAATTCGCTGAATGCCGGTTGCCATTGCGAACCCAGAAGGCGTTGGAGTTTCAATGTTGTCATGGCACACATTCTGTATAGGACGTGCTGTACAAGTGCTTTTGAACTAGTTTTGGGGATCAATATACGTAGGGCGCCGTTGATGGTTTTTTGACAGGAACGCTAGTTTGGTAGGTTCATACGGAGAACTAAGCTGACGCATTACCGTTATTACACTTGGCAAAATAGGACCCAAGATGTCCACCGAATAAAATCAACTGCGAAGTTTACTGTAACAGCAAAAAGCGGTTTGAAAGAGCACAGCTGAAGCTATCCGAATCCAGACAGCAGCAATCAGTGTCAGTGAGTCTTCTGATTCCTCAAATGATCATTTGAGGAATTAGAAGACTCACTGACACTGATTGCTGCTGTCTGGATTCGGATAGCTTCCGACACTCTTCTTGGTCATAGATTTGGTTCCTGATTAAAGCGGTCCAGAGACATGTTTGAAACAGATTTTTGCAAATTTGATGACGGATGGAAAGTGAGAATATTGCTGCGGACACTCAGCACATCGGAGCATGAACTGTAGGTGAAGTTCATACAACCCAAGCTACCCCGCGATCTTAGCTTTGATGAAACGATCAGGACACCGTCGCAGATATTCGTCAATCAAACAACACTTCAATATTCGTTACGGATGTTTCATGTTGACGCTTTCATTAAGTTTGCCGGTGTTGTCAATCGGGAATTCGAGCGCTTCAAGCTCAGCTCAGTAACGGGCAACCAGGTAAAGTGCCTTATTTTTATATCCGGTCGCCAATCTCCAAGATGCAAACTTCAGAACCCGGATGCTTCACAGAATGGGACAGGCTACTGAAGTGACGTTGGTAGCCTCACCACCGAATATCAATGCCTCATGAATCTGGTGCACGATGCGGCTGAGGGTGGTCATTTACCTGTTATTTAAAGCAGCTTTTTCCACGCAATTAACCCCGAAGTCCCGAAGAAGCCCGAGAACAAGCCCGGTCGAAAACGGAGCAAACCCACAAGTTGATGACACTGCGCTGTATGGCAGTTTGACTCGCTGTTGCCAGTATAGGTGTCATAAATGTTCTACGTGCCACAAAATATTCTAGGTGGTCACAAATATTTATGTCGATCTTAAATATCACAGCCACTGGCACCCTATCGTGCAGCTCACAAATCACGGTTCAACCCGGGGATGGTGACATTCAAAGTTGATTTCGATTTCCGGAGGAGGCTTGTGACGGTTCGTATCAACAGCACTCCAGTTCGTTTGCTGGTTGCTACGGCCTCCGACATCACGCTTCTTAGTGAACGAGTGTAAACTAAATGTAAAACTGACTGAATATCGGGCCCATAGTGCTTCTGATGTTGAGCTGAAATCAATCAGTTCAACTTAATTTATCAGCCATAAACCGTGTACCATAGACACATTGGTTCCAGGTGCTACAGGTTCGATCGCCAAAAATGGGAGAATGTGAAGGCCTTGGAGACGATGACATGTTCAGTTTGTTCGGGAACTGGACAGCTACGAATTGAAGGCGATACCTTTGATGCATGAGCGCCACTGAACGCCATTGTAAATAGCCACTGGCGAGTTGAGTCCCTGGATCATTATCCGGGGAGGCGGCATTTGTTGACCCGACTAAGTTTACTGGTTAGTGTTTTAATACTTCGTTGCTAGGCCATTCACGGTCCACCTCGCGGTCGCTTCCACTCAGCACAGGGCTGGGTGAGGTAGACGGTCTTCTGTCCTAACCAGCGTAACCTACGAAGCGTGGGTAATTCATCTATTGCGGGAGAGTTCCTTCTTCCTAAGACCATCTGGCGTAACTCAGCATTACTAATCCGATGTTCCACCCAAACCTGTCCAATGCTTCGCAGATACCGATGATCAAACACTGACATCTTCCGTATGTCCTCCGCGCGTAGGGACCACGTCTCTGATCCATAAAGCAGTAATGATCGCACCACCGCAGTGTAAACTCTTCCCTTGACAGACAAACTCACGTCACGTCGGCGTCATAGATGTCGGAGGTTGGCAAAAGCTGCCCGAAGAGACTGGACCTTACCGTGGTGTGGCGGTTTGTGTACCTCGGCGACCCATTGAGCTATACTGGGGGTGCCCGCGTGACACTCACAGAGTCTCTCATACCAGGTTGGTCCATGGGTAGAGGTCTGACGAACACAGTCTCCTGGCCCTCCAGGTTGGGTTGGAACATGTGGCGATATGTTCCGTAAAAATGGTAATGTACTTGCATTTCCAGCCCAACACCGCTGCCTTGCGGTTAGGTTTGAGCCAAAGGCTTTGGTTGAGGACCCTAATCGTCCTCCTGTCTAGGTGTGGGCGCCCTGGCAGTATCCCAGCCCTCGTACAACCATGACATTCACAACTAACAGTACTTTCATGCCACATCGGCCGTCGCGGTGCCATCAGCCGGGTCGCCTTACTTGCTGCATACAGCAGGGCGGGTAAGCGAAAACATGCTACTGCTGACGCCTCCTTCTTACACTTTCACGTTTTCCGTCTTCTACCCTCCCCACCCCAATTTTGATACGTCCTCCGCAGGTCCCAGCTCTAGGACTGATCGGTTTGCCCGCCCTGCATCACACCTAGCTGCAGATTCTGTACGTCCGAGTTCAGCTACATCCCTAAACACTTCGAAGTCTGTTTTCAAACCCCGAAAGCCTGTCTACTTAGCCACCTTTAATGTTCGTTCACTGAAGCAAGCAGGTCAACAGGTGGCTCTTGCTCGTACGCTGGATTCCTCAGCATTGATGTATGTTGTCTGTCAGAAACAAGGACGCAGGACGCAAGTACGGTGATCGAACTGACTGCCCCTCGCTCTTCCAGGTTCCGGCTGCGCATCTCTGGTGATGCAGAGGCCGCTGCAGCTGGATATGCTGGGGTGGGTATTGTATTGAGCGAACGAGCGGAAGCGTCTCTGCTTGATTGGATACCCGTTGATAGTCGCCTCTGTGCGGTTCGTTTGGCAACATCTGTGAGAGAATCTAGAGGAAGTGAGGTCCATCGCACCTTGTTTATTGTGTCTGCTTACGCCCCAACTGACTGTAGCTCTGAATCTGCCAAGGACAGTTTCTATGACGCTCTAGGTGCCCTTCTACAGCGGGTTAAAACCTCAGATATCGTTGTGGTTGCTGGTGATATGAACGCCCAGGTAGGTAGACTGAGCGCTGCTGAGGCCCGATTGGGTGGTCGTCTTGGTTTGACACGAGACGCACGGACAACGGAGACCGCTTACTTCAGATGTGTGCCGATCACAGACTGTTCCTTTGCAGTACGAATTTCCGGAACAGCGGAAATCGCTTGACAACGTGGTGCCCACCAACAAACCAGCGACGAACCCAATAGACCACATCGCCGTGAGTTATCGGTGGCGAGGGTCGATCACCGCTTGCCGCTCCTTCTGGAACACCAGCGTGGACTCCGACCATGCACTTGTACGCTGCTGCTTTTCATTGCGCTTTTCAGGTGTACGCAAAACGCACACCTCGCTTAGCCATTGAGAAGCTAGTGGATCCAGAAGTCAAACGAAACTATCAAAACCAGCTCGTCGAATGCCTGCCGGACGGTACGGTGTCGGATATAAACGGCCACTGGGAAAAGATATCCAAAGCGCTACTCAAGGTCGGAACGTCTGTTTGCGGTACAACCCAGCCAACCTCATTCAAACACTGGATCTCTGATAGGACCGTGTCTTTGCTGGAGACCCGGCGACAGATTCCCTGGCCGCCACCACAACTCCACCCGACGCATCATCCGACGCCAAGTGAAACTGAGTGTCCGTGCAGACCGAGAAGCTTGGTGGACCCGAAAGGCCGAAGAAATGGAAGATGCAAAGAATGCTGGAAATGTGCGCAGGCTGTTCCATTTGATTCGTTCGACTGGTCCTCGAAAACCTCTTGTCAGCGAAACAATCAGAGACCAAAATGGCTCCCTGATATGCAATAAAGCAGAACGTTTGGACCGCTGGGCACAGTACTTTGAACAGCAATTCAGCTGGCCACCTGCTACCTCCAATCCAGAATCCTGGCCTTCAACAGAAAGCTGGACCGTAAATATGGAGCCGCCTTCGGTCTCAGAAGTGTCCGAGTGTATTTCCTACTCAAGCGTCATCGTGCTGCTGGTCCTGACGACCTTCCACCTGCTCTTTTCAAGGATGGCGGTGGGCTCCTCAGCCAGTGCCTGTCTAGACTATTTGGGTCTATCTGGGAGAAAGAGACCGTCCCAGACAACTGGGGTGAATCGATAGTAGTGCCCATTTTCAAAAGGGTACTCGCAGTGAATGTAGCAACCACAGAGGTGTTAGTTTGACTCCTGTTGTGACAAGGCTTCTGGCGTCATTGATTCTTCGTCGTCTTACGATGGCACGCGAAACCTTGACTCGTGAGAATCAAGCGGGATTTCGACCGGGTAGAGGCTGCATTGACCACATCTTCACACTCCGTCAGGTGTTAGAGCAACGCCACATGTACAGACGACCCACAATCTTGGTGTTCCTTGACTTCAAGGGTGCGTTTGATTCTGTCGATCGGTCAGTGCTGTTAAATGTACTTGCTCAACAGGGTATGCCCCAGAAGTTTGTAAACATAATCCGATCCCTATATTCACATACTTCTGGGCGGGTGAGAGTGTATGGTGAGCTCTCCAAAAGCTTCCCTACAAAAAGTGGTGTCAGACAAGGATGTCCACTCTCTCCATTCTTGTTCAACTTCGTCATTGATGAAATAATGAGGCGAACGCTGGAAGGTCTTCAAAACCCCGGTGTTCAAATCGTTGCTGGTGAGAGCCTTGTCGATCTGGAGTACGCAGATGATATCGCCCTCATCTTTGAAGACGAAAGTGAAGCACAAGCCCTGTTGAACAGACTGACCACCATCATACCATCTTTTGGCATGCGCCTTGCACCTTCAAAGTGCAAAGTCATGCTTCAGAACGTGCAGTCTCCGGACATATCCCTTAAAATTCAAGGAGAATCACTGGAGATTGTGGAAAACTTTACATACCTCGGTAGTTGTATTAGCTCTGACGGAAGTGTGTCTGATGAAGTCAGTGCAAGAATCTCAAAGGCTCGAATCACGTTTGCTAATTTGCGTCACTTGTGGCGTCAAAAAGGCATCTCACTAGATCTTAAGGGTCGTGTACCAGGCTACAGTAAGGGCTGTATTGTTGTATGGGTGCGAGACATGGCCTCTACGGACAGATGATGTGAGGCGTCTCCAGGTTTTCGACCACCGATGCCTCAGAAGCGTGGCTGGTTTTGGATGGCGTCAGCGTGTTAGTAACGAGGTGATTAGAAAACGGGTATTTGGTTGTGCTGCAGGTACATCAATTGGGGAAATCATCCAGCACCACCGACTACGATGGCTCGGTCATGTGCTACGCATGCCGAAACACCGTCTACCGAGACGAGTGTTGTTCTCCGTGCCTCTTCAGCATGGCGCAAACCGCGAGGTGGACAGCGCATGACTTGGCAGAAAGGCGTGAAAGAGATCACGAAGAGTTTGGGTGTTGTTGGTGCTGTACGCCTTCCAGGATGGGGTCCCCGTGACCCCGCCTGTGCTTGGCTGGAGACGTTGCAAGAAATGGCGGCTAATCGATGTCAGTGGCGTTCATGCTGTCAGTTTCTTTCCAGATTGTCTGATTGAGCGGTTGGAGGTGTAGGCACCTCAGAATGCTTGACATAGGCCAGCACTAGGTCCCTTCCCTCATCCACTCTTTTCTTTCTCTTTTCACTCTAGGGCTTTTAATATATAATTTATGTATATATATATGCATATGAAATTAGACGAACTTTATGGTTGTACGGCAGTGAAGCATCAGTGTCAACACTGATGTTGCTGTCTTTGATGATGATGATGAAAAGCTGCCCGGGCCTTTCCGATTCGAGAAGTAATCTCATATCCAGCCAGTCCACCGGAACCTATACAGTTGCCCAGGTAAACAAACACGTCGATTGGCTCACCTGCAAGCATGAAGTATGGGCTTGATCGCACCCAGTATTGTAGCAGCACTTTATACTTTGCAGGCGTGAAGCACATGCCAAGCCGTGCGGCAAAGTTATTTAGGTTATTTAAAATCATTTTCATTTCGAAAGGATCTGAACCAAGAAGAGCAATATCGTCCGCATACTCATTGTCTGTGAGCGAACTTCCCAAGAGCAGTTCTACTCCCCAGGCATCCAGAGGAATTTCAAACAATAATAAAGTTCAAGAGGAAAAGGGAGAGGGTAGCCTTGTCTTACACCACTGGACGTGGTGAACTCAAGCAAAAGTTTCCTGTATACTCGTACGCGCCAACAGGAGTTCGCACACAGTGCCCTCACAGAAATTTGGAGGGGACACTTTTGATCGCCAGACACTGCTAAAGTTTCTGACGATCGACCGAATTAGCTTTCATATCAAGAAAAATGATTAACATGAGATGTTTGAAGGGGTGGCGGTGTTGTAGACTTTGTCTCAAGGTACAGGTGTGGTCGGTGCATCCTCGACCAGAGCGAAACCCAGCTTGATTCTCACGAATCTCTCCCGTTAATCTACCAACCTGCGCAAAATAATGCCAGAGAGTATCTCAGAGACGACTGGCACGGTTGAGTGCTCCACAACCTTTATTGGCTTGACAGGACAAGCCACGTGCTACCTGACTTTATGCCCCAGGCTTGATCTCATGGGGCTGCATTAGATCGGTAAGCTGATACTATCGGAAAATCCAATTAATCCTATTTGAAACCTCACACACGCAACACAAGATGTATTCGTACGAATTCACCTTCCGAAGTGTTCACCTGAAGACCTCCTGCAACCGTATGCAACTATATTCGTCGACGGGCTTGAATAGTGCTTGGATGGTACCTCAAAGGTTCCCATCCCCGCATACTCCCTTGAAGCTTCAGATTGTGACACTTAAATTTGTTGATAGGTTTACTTATCTCGGCAACTGTATAAGCCGTGACTGCATTGTGCCAGGAAGTCAGTGAGTGCATCAGTAAGACACGATCAATGTTCGCCAACTTGCGTCATTTTGGCATCAGAAACGAATATCACTGAGGTTAAGGAGTCGTTTCACCATCATCAACACCATTATCATGGACAGCATGATATCAGTGTTCAACACTGATGCCTCGCTGCCATACAGCGTGGACTAGTGTGTAGCTGGAATCCACAAATGTGTCCCAAAAAGGAGACAGTCGGTCATTGATCCGCGCCGTCGGCAACTGATGGCAATGTGATTGATTTGATTTCTTGGCCGGCGCGCCTTTAGATGACATGATGTGGTCAGACGACTGGCTATTTCGGAAGTTAGTACTGCGTAAAACAGCCTCAGGTCAGCACACAGCTGAAACAATCGTTCACCGTTGTTTGCACGCGCTAGTAGTCCATGTCGACCATCTAATTGAGTCCCAGATGCGCTAAGCCTGCCCAGTTGTGCGTTCAGATCCCCGGCAACCACCACGATATCTGAGCTCTTAGCTCGGCGCGACAAGTCACTCAGGGCGTCACAAAACTTGTCATTGATGGTGTTAGAGCTACAGTCAGTTGGGGCGTAAGCAGACACGACAAACAGGCATGGATCGGCCTCTTTCTTGTGAGACTCATTCACAGACGTTGCCAGACGAACCGCGCGGGGGCGACAATCAACGGGTATCCAGTCAAGCAAGAATCCTTTTGCCCGGTGACTTAGGACAACACGAACTCCTGCACATTCTGCGGCGGAGGGCGAGATGGTCCGAGTGGTTAGAGCGCGAATTTACTGGCCGAAAAGTCTGTGTTTCGAACCCGACCTCTGCCTCTCGACTTCCCCTGTCTAGGCTTGGGCAACCTGGCAGTATCCCAGCCTTCGTGCTTCCTTCGGGTGGCATGGCAGTCAGGCACCGGAAGGGTGCTACAGTTGAACGATTTTTTCGATTTACATTCTGCCGTGGTAGGCTCTGGATCGCCAGAGGTGCGCAGCCGGAAGTGAGTGGAGAGTGATGGGGTGGTTAGCTCAACTACTGTGCTTTCATCTTGAATTCTTGTTTCTGATACACAGCACACGTTAATGCCAAGCGGGTCCAGTGTGAGAGCAAGAGTAGCTTGTTTTCCTGCTTGCTTCAGCGTGCGGACATTGAAGAAGGCCGGATCTACTGGGCGTTGAGGCTTGAGGATTGATTTCGCGATGCCTGAGGATGTCGGCGCCGAATGACGCGCAGATTTTGCTTACAAGACCGTTGCAGGACGAACGGAGTCATCATTCCTAAGTGCTGCGTCTACAAGGATAGAGATATTGATGGGATGGGGGGAGGAGGAAGAAAAACTATGTGAAAGAGAAAAAGGGAGGCATCAGCAGTAGCCTGCTTTCGCTTACCTGTCCTGCTGCATGCAGCGAGTAAGGTGACCCGACTGATGGCACTACGCGACAGCCGATGTTGCATGAGTGTATTTGCAGTTGTGTAATTCATGGTTATACGTTAGTTATGATACTGCCAGAGCATCCAGGCTTAAATGGGAGGACGACTAAAGTCCTGAACCAAAGCCTTTAGCTTAAAAGCATAAACGCAAAACAGCGGTGGTAGTCGTAAGACCGTCAGAGCAGTCCACATATTTGAGGAACAAGGTAACACATATGTTCCGACACACAATCTGGGGAGCCAATACACTGTGTTACTCTGACCTCTAACTATTTACCAACGTAGTATAATAATCTGCTAACCACCAATATAGCTCAATAGGGAGATGAAATTACACAAAACCGTCACACCACGATAAGGCTCAGTCTCTTCTTGACTGGTCGTTTAACCAGGTGAGCAGTCATACTGTATGGCTATGAAACGTGATATCGAACCTTGCAGGCTTTGGCGCTTAGCTGATCCCCGTGACGACGTTGCTGTCACTTAGAACTATCTGGCAAACGCTTCCCTGCCGTATGCTGGACGTGTGTTTTCGACACGCATTTCTCCAACCTGGTGCTCAGATGTTTCTCTCCGAATGGCTTTGAAAGGCGTATGCTGTCTGCTCATGACCATTTTTCCTAGGAACGTAGGGCTGTTACAATAAATCCCTACCCTCCGCTTCTTTTCAGTCTTGATTCGGCCTCCATGGTTGCCTCAGTTAAACACTGATTTGTGGTATTGCACTGTTGGTGTCCATCATGATGATGTTATAATGACTCTGCCGAACCTGATTACATGTCGTCATTGGTGATGAGTAGGATAATCCCGGTACCTGGAATTGTACACCCCACTTCGCAGCATCCATTGTTCTTTTCAAAACTCAACCAGGCGGGTTTATGTATAACTTGCATTTTTCTCTGTTTCCCACTCCCAACTTCCTCACTTTTGGAATCCTAGTTGATATGTCTGACTGTGTGTTGTGCGTCGGATGGTTGCATAAGTACCATATTGATATGGTTTAAACCCCACCCCGACCCGCTAAACAGCGTGGATTAACTTCTAGAATCCAACCCTGAATTGTTACAACTCGCTGGACATACAAAGGTTTTCCTTCTTGTTGGTTGACGTACAATAAAAGGGGGCAAAATGCCTAAGCGGTCATAATTTCGAAGGTCTGTTTGATCTGTTGTTTAAAATGCACCGTTAAACTACTTTTCATTTGTTTCAGATTCTAACTCCACCTCTTGTTCAGGACTCTTTTCTTTTGAACTACCATGTCACAAAGTGCAGCCCTATTTGGTAGACCCCAACAACCACAAACAAAACACCTATTGCAATTCAAAGCTGGGAAGATGACCATAAATAACGAGAATTGGGTTCATGCAGATCCTCGCAAAGGTTGGGTTTATGTTTACCAATCCGGTGATGGCAAACTCCATTTCTGCTGGATCGACCGCAAAACTTGCCTTGTGGAGGACGTTAGTTTTTTACGTTCACCAGAGCTTTTTCTTTCCATAGAATTTCATCATAAATGCCCAGCAAGCTGAATTCAAACGAGTGCCTCAATGCACCACAGGCAGGGTGTATTTACTCAAGGTGAAAAATGCCAAACCATTTTTTGTGTGGATGCAGGTCCGTCCAAGTATCTTTTATCTGATTTTTTTCTCCAAAGGAACCCAATGGAAAGAACGACAGCAACATCTGTTCAAGAATTAACGACTATATAGCTTCTCCTCCCACGCAATTCACTCCACCTGCGAGTAACCCAAGTGCTTACATTTGTTTGAGTTTTAATTACAGGTGATTGGCTCAGTAATTTTGGTGGATTCAATCAATTTTCACAGAACGATCTATTGGCACTCCTCAGTAAGTCTTCAACCAGACGAATGTAGCTTTATTCTCCTCACGTAGCGATGGGCGTTGGCCTTGGCAGTGGACTTTCTTCCGAATCGGATGTGTAAGTATTTTGTTTCTTGCATAGTTGCATTGAGTTCACTATGCTTCTTCTATATACTCGCTCTAATAGAATGTGGCTGTGACGAGTGTGTCAACATCACTGTGGTTGCGCTTCCATGTGAGAAATTCCTCCGCAGTTACCAGATTTTCACAACTGACACTTCAATGTCTACTTTCTAGTCGAATAGCCGAAGGTAGATCAGGCCCATGCTTCTGACAGTCCGACTTAACGGTGGTGATCAGTATTCTGTTTGGTCTGTAACTTCGGCCTACGAAAGACCGCTTTTCGTTAAGTTTCAGCTGAATTTCGACCTAGGTCGGTCCGTTTTTTGCCAGGAAACGTGAAAAACATACCTTATATCCAGTCGGAATAGGGCAATGAAAAATCTGTTTTAGTCCTTTCACCACATATCATATTGAAATAGGTCGTCGTTCGTCGGGATTGATTCTTTGTCGAAGTGATTTTCCTCATTCACCATAACGAGATCGCATATGCCAAAATAAACAAACAGGGTTGAAAGCTACCAGCAGTCAAAGGACGGTGGTTGATTACCTTGTTTCTCTGAGGATTGGGGCAGTTCATAGGGAGGGTGCGGTGCAGCTGGTACGATTCCTATTCTGGTTGGCGGAGGACACCTCCACACCATTGTAACCGGGGCCATTTTATCAGTTTTGAAGAGCGTAAATATGACAACAACATTTTGTGACACCGCCACTCGATTATCCGTCATTCCAACACACCTAGTAGTTGCTATAAGGACCAACGGTCAAGTACTCCGAGTATCCGGAAATCATCAGCTCGGAGGGGCCGTGTCTCGCACGCGTATTTCAGCATTGGTCATTTGGTTGCGTCTCACATGCGGGACATTGTTCAAGGGCTGGTTTATGAGCGCTTCGTGGAGTTGTTTGCAGCCCTGTAAACTCATGGCTTTGTATGTACGAATATTTGTTTCTCACAGCGCTTGGCCGTTTGGAAGGCTGATGGTGTCTAGGTACCTAAAAAAATCGATTCGGTTTATGAGCTCTCCATTAACAGTGTGCAAGCTGGATTGGAAGTTTGTGCTTGTGTTCAAGGATTTCGTCTTCCCCACATTTATTTCCGGTTCGATTAGCAATACATAACCGGTGCGATTGGGGTTGGCTGCACCTCAGCACAGTGACGTCGTTAACGTGATCAAGGCACATGGTCCACGTGGTAAGGCGTAACTCTAATCCCGGAATACCCCTGGTGGCATGTGAAATTTACCACTGGACTTCGAAAATGAAAAAGCTTGAGTTAAAGTGGGAGACCTTTCCGAATACCAAATGAACCGATAACTTTTACCTCTTGCTCATTTACTCGAATGCAGGCTTTTATGCTGGAATAGTGAGCTCTAATGAAATTCAGCATCTTATCTTTTATGTCATCAGCTGTCTAGCTGAACCGTAGATTCTGTTGGCTTAATCAAATAAAACAATAAATCAGTAAAGCAAACCCTGGCTGATTACTGGCAGTTGTAGTGTTCCAAAGCACAGTATGATGTTAATATTTGGTCACCACAAATTCTTCCCGGATATTTGACTGTCTCGCTTCTCCGAGACGGCGGAATAATAGCGTGAGACGTTTTTTGCCGTAATATCTATCAAGTTTGTACCGCGGCAGTTACGATGTGCCTTTCTGTCACTTGTGAGTGTATCGAAGGTGGCGCAAATGCACCCCTTTTCAAGGGATACCTATGCCTTCCGTGTTGGCATGGAAGGCTTGTAAATAGGTTCGAGCACCTAAGTTAGCGAATGCTTTGGATTTCCGCCGGAATACCGTCTTCCGCAGGCTTTTCGTCACGGCAGGAAGAGCATGCACTGGAGAACTAAAAACGCCTGCCCGAACCGGCCATTTCAACCCTACGGCTATAAACCTCACGCCTATCGCAACACGAATTCTGGCAAGTAGGACAACAGTCTTAGAGGATTAGGCCCGATTTAGACCTGGTAGGAGATGCTTTGATCATATCTTCACATTAACTCAATCGCTTCCCGACCTAAAACTGTCACCTTGACGTGGTGGTCGGGTATGAGTGCTGCAATGATCCCGCGGGCTACGCTGGCTGGAACGTCGTTCCGTAAGGTGCAGTCATACCAGGAAGGCCAAAAGGAAGTAGTCAGACACCAAGAGCAGCGATACCCCGTACTACGAGCAATCGTGCTACGGGGCGGTCTGGGGGTAAAGTCGTACTGTCCTCTGCGACAGGAGTGTGAAGGCAGTAAGGTGCTTCCCCTAGGCGACCAGCATGTCCATATTATTGAAGTAACGATGCTGCCTTCCCCCGAGGAAGGACGGGTTAGAAAAGGTCGGCCCTAAAAACCGCACACTCCGATCGCCCAACGGTTGACCGTGACCGCCGGCGCATTATCCACTACGGTCGAAATACTTTTAAAACCAAAGAGTCCGGTGCTACTCAAAGCACCTACATGCGCAGCCGCATCAGGAATGAGACAGTAATGCCTTATTCCCTGCGCCCTCGGGTTAGGCCAACCCCTGCAACCGAGCAGGTCAGCCTATTGAGTCATCGGCTCAGGGCAGGGCCCCCAAAGAAAACCCTACTGTCCGCTGCCTCGTGGGTAAGACTTTTGAGTCAAAGGCTCAAGGTGGATACCTCAACCAAACCCCCTTCATCGACTGGGCAACCGGTAAGTATCATTTGCCTGCGCAGTTCGGTGTTTACCGATGTCCCTCCCCAACCCCTTCCCACCACACAAGCAAACGTCACTGGGTCACTTGACTGTCAGTTATCTGACCGAAAGGCTTTATGCTCCTCTGCTAACAGTAAACAAAATAACACCCTTCTAAATCCACGAGATCCTTTTATATAAGGCTTTTAACGTCCGTACTCTGTCAAATTGGCAAACAGGCAATGCTTGCTGAAACCCCTTAAAATTGATGTATTCTGTGTCTCCGAAACACGCATACAAGACCCAAACGTGATTATGCATCTCAGAACGCCAAGGATGAACTCTGCTCTTTCACATTTCTCCCTCCGTGGATGACCCGTGGAATATATGGCGTGGGAGTTGCACTCAGCCCCAGAGCTGAACGCGCTTTGCTGGATTGATCCCAGTGAACAGTCGTCTTTGCGCCGTCCGGTTATCCAGTTCAATCAAGCTCAATGCCTCTCAATAAAAAGCGGTGCCTGTTTGTAGTGTCGGCTTATGCCCCAACGGACTGCAGTTCTGATGCTAAGGATGCTTTCTATCGAAAGCTATCCAGCTCATTCGTCAGGCAAAAAGCACTGCATATTGTGATCCTTGCAGGCGATCTGAATGCTCAAGTGGGTCGTCTGAGCTCCTTGGAATCACATTTGGGCGGTCGATTCAGAGACGATGAACTGTTTCTGACAAGTACGAACTTTCAACATAAACGTTCGCATCGCGTAACCTGGCGGCCACCAACTGCAAATCAACCGTGGACCCAGTTGGACCACGTGGCCATCAGCCACCGGTGGAGAGCCACAATTCAAGACTGCCGTTCCTTCTGGGGCACACCACTTGATTCCGATCACGCCATGGTGCGTGCACGCCTGACAGTTCGCTTCCCTTCAGGCCCTCGCAAGTCAGCAAGAAGCATGCCAATCCACTATCTTCGAAGAACGACCATAGCTCAACAGTACCGATCTGAGCTAGCCCAACAACTCTCCACAGTAAACAATACTGTGGTGGCAGTGAGCATGTGGATGAAGCGTGGCAAAATGTGAAAGGAGCTCATGTTAGCGGCGTTCAGTGCTGTCTGTCCGACTTCTCCGATTCGACCACAAGACCACTGGATGTCGGAGGTCGCTATCCATGATTGATGCCAGGAAAGCCATACCAGCAGGCAACGAGTACGACGGCGCACGCAAATCCCTCAAACGCCAAATAGTGAAGAGTCTAAAGACCGAGAGCTCTGGTGGACATCGAAAGCTCGGGAGATGGAGAAGGCTTTTGCTACGGGAAACAGCCGTGCCCTATATCAACTGATACGATCGACTGGTCCCAGGAAAGCAACGGTCAGAGAAAAAGATGGCTCATTAATTCACTCGCAAAAACGTCGACTGGAAAGATGGGCCGAACACTTCGAAGAACAGTTCAGCTGGCCTCCTGCAACACAGCCTGTGGAGATAATGCATACGGGGCGAATATTGATCGTCGGAAGAAATAAAGTACGAAATATCCGTACTAAAACGTGAGAAGGCACCAGGACCGGACGGTCTCTATCCAGCCCTCTTCAAAGAAGGCGGAGAATCCCTGGTGACCCATCTGACAAAGCTTATTGGTGCTATATGGAAGAAGAGAAGGTGCCTGCAGAATGCATGGCATATCTTCAAAAAGGGTACGCGGACGCTGTGCGAAAACCACCGTGGCATCAGCCTGTTAGCTGTGGCATCGAAGGTGCTCTCTGGTCTTATCCTTCGAAGGTTGACTGAACACAGGAGAGACAGATCCGTGAAAACCAAGCTGGGTTCCGTCCTGCAAGAGGATGCATCGATCATATCTTCACCCTCCGACAGATTCTGGAACAGCGACACTGCTTCCAGCAACCAACAATGGTTGTGTTTCTCGATCTGAAGGCTGCCTTTGACTTTGTAGACCGTCAGGCACTATGGCAGTGTCTGTGGAGCAAAGGTGTTTTCCGTAAATTCTTGACCCTCAAGGCGCTGTACGCCAACTCCCGCGGACGTGTGAAGGTCTACGGGAAGCTCTCGCTGAGTTCACCACATCAAGTGGTGTCAGTCAAAGCTGTTCTCTTTCACCTTTGCTCTTCAACTTCGTCATTGATACGATCATGGAAGACTCACTATCAGCTTCTAATGCCTAGGGTGCTCTCAAGTGCCCGGGCGTCCGCTCAAGAAATAGAGTATGCAGACGACATAGCTCTTCTTGGATCTGACGCCGTGGTAATGCAAACAATATTAAATAATCTAAATAATTCTGCCTCACAGTTTGGCATGCGCTTCACACCTGCAAAGTGTAAAGTGCTACTACAAGGCTGGGTGGACTTTAACCCTAGCCTCATGCTTGCGGATGAGCCGATTGAGGTAGACAAATTTGTTTACCTGTACCAGTCCCGGTGGTCTGGCGAAAGATGACATTTCCATCCGGATTGGGAAGGTCAGAGCAGCTTTGTGAACCTGTGTCACCTGTGGCGTAGGCGTGACGTCAGCTTCTTCGTCAGGGGTCGAGTTTACAATGCTGCAGTGCGCTCCATATTACAATGCGGATCAGAAATCTGGCCGCTGCCCGCCGAGGACGTCAAAAGGCTCAGTGTTTAACCGTCGATATCTTCGGAGCATTGCCTGGTGGGAACACCGGATAAGCAATGCTGAAGTACGTCGAATAGTATTCGGGAGAAACAACTCACCCTCGATAGATGAACTGATCACGCTCCATAGGTTGCGCTGGCTTTGCCACGTGCTGCGTATACCAGTCGACCGACTTCCTTGAAGGGTTCTTTTCGCACAACCACGTGAAAGGTGGAAACGAACCAGAGGCGGTCAAACCAATGACTTGGCAGCGAAGTATAAAAGCCATTACCTGCAAACTCAGCTACCCTGGTCATTGCCGTCTTCTTGGATCTGGACCCCGAGGTGGGCCACATCAATGGCCAGAGACATTGTCAGATATGGCCCAGTCGCGCCCTCAATGACGCTCGTGCATCCAAGCTATTGCCTTCAATGCATAGCTCTCTTGCCAATTCCGCCACTTAACAGTCCACTGACAGTGCTGTGTTTACGCACCAATTTATCAGCTCCCGCCTCCAATGCGCAACTACCCACCCCACCTCCCCAAAACATCGGTGAACGAAACTGTGGCAGCTACAACCACTGTATGACAAGTACGTGGTTCTTACAGCTGACAGTGATGATGATGACTCGATCGCTTTGGCAGTGCGGCGGATACCGCCGACAAGTGGCCGTGGCCTGCCTCAACAAAAAAGTTTCGACTCTGAATAGATGGACTGTTCTAGATGCGTTTGACCAGAGGGGGGGTCTGATGATGGAAAACTTATTCGGGCTCCTTATTGCCATTTCTCTCCTTGGTTTGGGATGTACAGTGAGCTATCGGAAAGCTTCCTCACAATCGATGAAGTTCTCCGGCGTGTTTTCTTTCCTTTGTTCAATTTTGTCATCGATGTTATCTTGGAGCCACACTCCAAATAACCGTGAATCTAGGCACATAAATCACGTCTGGGGAGAAATTGTTCGACTTGGATTATGCGGACATCATTTCGCTTGACGATCGTTTGTCTGCACAAGCCACTCTGAACAAAGTCGCTGGGTTGTTTCGCTTGCGTTTTGCACCTTCAAAGTGTCAGGTCCTTCACCAGGATTTCCCGGGTTTGCTTATCCGGCGACTTGTCTGGGCAACCTCATAGGCCATGACTCTATCGTAACAGATGAAGTCAATGAGTGCACAACAAAGGTGTGGATAATGCGTTCGCCAGCTTGAGTCGTTGTTGGCATCAGAAACGAATTCCTCGGAAGCTAAAGTGTTGTGTATACAACGCAACTTTAAAAACGGTCTTATTTGTGGTTTTGAATATTGGCTCTTCCAATTCCAGCGTCTTAAATGTCTCCGAACTTTTACCGGTTAGCTAGAGTTAGCCGGTTATAGCCCGTACTCAACACGGTACGAGTCAGAATCGGTAGGGCAGCAAAATGAATATATCAGGTTAAGGTGAACTACGTATAACCGGCCACGGTCTACCAAAAAACGTTTTCTACCCCAAGCCACTCGGTGCAGGGTTGGTGGAGAACAGTTTATGACACAGCAACATGAAGTGAGAGCGGCTACAGTCAAACTGAATGATGTGTAGTCTTCCTACCTTCTTAGTTGGAACCTACGTGATCTTTCTTGAATGTGTCTGGAAATCCACGGGGTATGTTATGCTGTTGGTCCCAGTAGTGCGCATGTTCTCACTTCGTATCCGGACCGCTTATCTAAAGATCACCTATCGTGCGCTGGGTTTGTTTCGGGGGAGGTACGCGAAATGAGCCGAGCCGGTCCCACTAATGACGCCTTAACACAGCGTAATGTTCGGATGTAGTTATTTCGGTGCTGCTGTACGGTGTATATATCTTGTTTTTGATAGTTTTCTTCGCATTAACTCCTACTCTTTTTCCACTTTCCAAGGCTTTCTTTCCTCAGTCTGTATGGCAGTTAGGCACCAAATACGTGTGCGTATATATAGGCTACCGTTGATGACGATAAATAGAGGAGTCGTAATCTATGCTTTACGGCGTGCCCAACCCTCTTCCTCACTTGTACACAAGATCACTTTCTTCATAGCTATGCGAACGATCGGGCCGACATTAGCCGAAATGGAGCTTCAACAGTAAACTTGATGTAGCCTCATAATTGTTGGATGGCTTGTAAGCTCCAGGAAGTAGTAGAAGCAAGACTCTTGCACCCTGTCCAAAAACTGCCACAGTGACTTGGTGGACGGGCTTGAGTACTGCAATGAGCCTCCGGGATATACTGACCGGGACTCGTCCCACATGGTGCCGGGAAAATTAAATGGAGACAGCCAGAAGACAATCAGTGCACCTCCGTAGTAAAAACAGCCATAGTGACAGGCTACTGTCCTGTGCGGTAGGACTATGAAGACGGAAGGTGTTC
Organism: Clonorchis sinensis; assembly: GCA_003604175.2. Classification (NCBI taxonomy): domain Eukaryota; kingdom Metazoa; phylum Platyhelminthes; class Trematoda; order Opisthorchiida; family Opisthorchiidae; genus Clonorchis; species Clonorchis sinensis. The sequence goes on from CM030370.1 coordinate 50,544,840, forward strand.
TCCCCTGGTGTATTCATCTTTACGGAAAAAGGTTCTGCCTCTACCTGAGGAAGCACCGGTTAGCAAATGTCAGCCCTAAAAGATGCATACGCCGATCGTCCAACTATCGCCGGTGACAGCCAGCAAGTTATCCAATACGATCGAAATACTGTTAAAGCCTACCAAGAGCCTGATGCGCAGTACCACCTGGAGTTAGGCATCAGTATGATCCATACTGCCTTTGTGGATCAGAAAAGTAGTTTCTACGCGCAGCGGATGCACGAAAACTCTTGGCATTTGACCATCAGTGTCTCCAAAGCATGGATCGAATCTGGTGAGAACACCGGATTAGCAATGCTGAGGTGCGCTAGACGGTTTTAGAAGGAAGGAACTCTCGCGATGCAAGTATCGATAACAATTGTTAAACTGTAACACTCTTTCAGTGCCTGTTTGATATGCCAACCGAAGGAAGTACGAGAGGCTAGATTCCGTCAGACTACCTTAACCTAGACAGGAGCCATCGGCACGCTAAATTTAGGCTTGACCCACGAACCTTCCGGTCAGTAATTTGCCTTTGGCTCTTTCCAGCGATAAGTGGGCTCCTTGGGCTTTATGGGTCACGTTGATTAGGACTTGAACTTCTTGTTTCAGAGAACTGTTTACTTTGCGGTGCTCTCTTCGCATACCTCTGTGCTGAGTGGAAACAACCGAGAGGTGGACAGTCTGGTAACGAAGTATGAAGGGATTAACTTTGGGATCTAAACTGCTTGTTGAGCTTGATTAGTGAAATTTGTGGGCAACAGAGAACTGATGCCAACGTTGCATTCCAGTTAACCTGATTCTTCCGAAGTTTGACTTTCTGGTAACCAGATGGTCCGCTATTCACATTGTTCGGTCTGTTATCCAAGGAGACGTCTTTGTAAATGAATGAAGGTTCCATCCTTTTTGAAGATCGTCTCCACCGTGGGACCAGTTGGTCGGATCAGATGAAATAGGGTTCTGCTTTTTCCCGTTGCAACAATATCCCCATTTCCTGGGACTAGGGTCCCCAACAGTGTTATCTGTTACTCATTAGGCTGTTCGACACTCGGTGCTTCGCAGATCTGCTTACGTCATTGTAGTCGTCTAATGCAGGTATAGCTTTTCTGTCATCAGTGAGAGCTGCTAGTGTTGACGATCTTCTGTGTGTATTGGACCGTGCAGGCGATTCAGGACAGACGGCTCAAATGTGATGAGCATATGTTTCTTTTTTAGATCGTCCCCCCGACCACCACTATTATCGCGCCGGTTTTCGTGGAGAGCTTTTTATCCAACCGAACTCCGTACTGTTGGAGCACTTTAAAGCTGAGAAATTAAATGGTCTTCCGTCAGACGGTATACTTGTTCGAGTGGTACCATGGTCACAATCAACTTTTGTACTCCAAGAAGAATGGCAATCTTGAGTTGAAGCTCTTCACCGGTAGCTGATTTCCACACGGTCCATTCGAATCCGCAGCTGGTTTGCAGTTGTTGGCCTCCAAGTAACACGGTGTTAGCGCTTCTGCTGAAAGTTCGTGTTGTCTACAAACAAATTTGGGCATACAACCAAAGAAGCCGGTATGCATGGTCTCTGTAGTGAACATCAAATCCGAACCGACCACGAGAATATGTTTGTGGTGGGCTTAGTCACTCTACTTAAACATTCATACCACCTGCTACAATGAAAATATCCGTTCTTCTTGCTGATTGGAGAATTTGTGACAAATCTCGGTAGAAGCTTTACCTCTCAGTCTCAGCTGGTATCTGTCAGAACCTATGCTGATACAGCCTCTAAACAGCGTTTACCACGTCTATTCATTTATCTTTAGCCAAATAATAGAACATCACAAAGGCGATCATTTGCTAGAGTCCAGTCCAGAAAGTGCATTCAAGCTTGACGTTGAGTGCATCTCCCACGCCTTTGTTACGCCGAACCATAAGAACCACTAAAATTACCAGACACCCAGTGTGCGATAAATCCTGGTTCGTCTTTAGCGGTTTGGGGTGTATCATCGAAATAGGGCCTTGTATGTGTTTCGGAGTTATAACATACATAAGCAGTTTGAGCGACAGGTGCATGTTGACCAGTTTGACGCGAGTTCGAAGGCCCCAAGTGGAACAGATACTTCGAATTAAATAGGGTTTAATATGGAAAGTATAAAGTCCAAACACAGTGAAATCCGGGTTCCGTGGAGAACTCTTCTCAAGGATTTTTACAATCAATCAGTCAATCAATATGGTTTGTTTTGCGTTTATTTTGTTGGGCAGAAGTCAGGTGATCGACTTAGTGAATCAAGAAGGCTGGTTTGAAGGGGTGAGAAAGATGTGAATTAAGATGTGGAAGGGCGAATGCTACTTTTCGGTGGCCCAGGCACACAACACAGCTGATGCGTCTGGAGCCGCATTGGGCTGTGTTAATAATTCGCCAACGTTCGTGGTCGACCACTGAGTGACGGGTGTGAGGCTTTTAGGATCGACCTCTTCGAACACGTGCTTCCTCACACTAACGCAACACTGGTGCCTCCACAGATACAGGGATGCTGGTCACTGGAAGGAAACGCGTTCCTCTCGTGGCGAACAGCACGAATTTACCCCTCATAATACGTCTTCACATAATACAGAGAACTGGCTTTGTTCGTTGGATTTCTCGCTGGTGTTGATATGATTGAATGATGAGGAACTGAGTTCCAGTCACTGTAGCCCGCAGGTAACTGATTTAGGTCGTGCGATTTTAAAACTGTTCCACAATGACCTACTGTCTGTGACTGCATTTGTAATTCCGTCTCTGACAGCGTATGCTCTCTTTTCCTGTACGCCACTTTCTTGCGTAAGAGACAAATCGTTCCAGTTTTGGTTTAGTCATGGGGATCCGCTCTGTCAGTACTCTTAACTATGCTTGTTTATTCTTTTTTGGACTTTCGTCTATCCGGCAGCCAGTTTATCACCAGTCTCTTGAACATGTAAATTCTAGTTCCTCTGCACAAGCCACAGCAGTAACCATTGGCCGCCATTTGAATACGGGCCATTTGGACAGCCAAACAAAACCAACGACGGCACTCGGATCAGCTATAACCACTCCGCAAGTTACTGGACCAGGTTCGGTTCCTGGGGTGGTAAGTTGTTGCCCCTTCATAAAAGTCACTGATTCAGTTTTATCATAACCTTTTCCACACACAATATTGCAGTAAGTAATGTCATGTTAGAATCGTCTGTGTCACTTGAATCGGTTACTCAGTTAGGGACAATAGCATTAGTTGTTTGAAGGATGAGTCACTGCCACAGCCGCGAACCTTGTTTTGGAAATGCTAGTGTAGAAAAAAGAAAGGGGTGGACGGACGAGAGATGATAAACGTCACAAACGAGAGATTCAGCTGGGTTCTAGGTGAGTCGCGCAAAACCAAATCGATTCGCAAATGAGCGTATTTATCGAATGAATAGTAATCGTTCAGCCTTCCGGTGAGTAGCTGTCATGCCACCCGAAGAAAACATGGGGGCTAAGATATTACCTGGTTGCCCAAGCCTAGACAGGAACAGTCGAGGTGCTGAAGTTGGGTTCGAACCGCTGACCTTTCGGTCAGTAACTTCGCGCCTTAACCACCGAGCCATCTCGAGCTCATAGACGAGGGATCTTGTAAATGACTTTGTTTCCCTGCTTGTGATATGTTCAGCCATTCTTGTTGTGTTTGGGTGAATGTTTTTTGTCCCATCCAATGATCCATATCTGTTTCTGACTAATATCGGGAGCACAAGCCTGGCTGTCTGACGTCCATTTTTGCGCCTGATCTCTCGTGTGCTTATTGGGAAACACTACTACTAACAGTCCCTTCCATAACGCTGTCGTTTGATTATAGTTTGAGATTCCCGTAGTCTGTCATTTGATTAGCCTAGGTGAGCGTCGTTGATGAAGCTTCGCTTATGCGCAAAACAATAAGATGCAACTTCCAGGTTTTACCTAGAAGGCTATAGATATACAGAGACTAGAGGACAATAGGCCTCTTGCTGCATACCTTACGCAGCGCAGTCATACTGTTGTCTAACCGATTTCGTCGGGCCAAATGCAAGTACACTGGCTCTGTTTCATTTACTCATTTTTGAAACAACCGTGATGTTCAAATAGCCTGTGGCGAAAACCTTGTCTATTTGGATTATGCGGATGACATCGTTCTCATCTTCGAAGAGGAGAAGACGCAGGTGTTTTTGGACCAACTGACCAAAGCCATCCCGTCCTTTGGTATGCACTTTGCACCCAAAAAGTGTAAGGTCATGCTCCTGGACGTGCGGTCACTGAATACGCCACTTACAATCCAGGGAGAGGCACGGGAAGTTGTGAAGCGTTTTACTTATCTTGGAAGTTGTATTAGTTCTGATTGTAGTGTGACAGATGAGTTCAGCGCGCGAATCTGCAAGGTTTGGGTCGCGTTTGCTACTTTGAGACACCTATGGCGTCAGTGTGGTGTATCCATGAGTCTCAAGGGACGTGTGTATCAAGCTACAGTGAGGGCTCTTTTGTCGTATAGCTGTGAGACTTGGCCTGTTCGAGCAGTGGAACTGAGACGTCTTCAGGTGTTCGACAATCGTTGTCTCAGAACCATAGCTCGTGTGGATTGGTGTCGGCGAATCCGTAACGAGGCAGTTAGAAAGCGAGTTCTGGGTTGTGCAACGGGAACTTCTGTTGAAGAATGTGTCCGGCTCCAGAAGCTGCGTTGGTTGGGACATGTGTTGCGCATGCCTGACCATCGTTTGCCGAAGAGAGTGCTATTTTCCATTCCCGATTTGGAGTGGCGAAAGCAGAGAGGTAGCCAACCGTTGACCTGGCAGAAGGGCATGAAAGAAATCACAGAACGTTTGGGTGCTGTCGGGGCTACTCGTCCACCAGGATGGGGACCGCGTGATCCTCATTGTGCCTGGTTGGAGACGCCGCAAGATATGGTTGCCAACCGATGTCGGTGACGTTTTTGATGTCAGTTTCTATCCAGATTACCTAAATGAGCATCTGGAGATGTAGGCACCTCGGGATAATTGTAGTAAACTAGCACTAAGTCCCTTCCATGTCCACCTTCATTCTTTTCTTCGCAATAAGGCTTTCAAGTAAATCATGGTTGTACGGCAGCGAAGCATCGGTGTTGAACACTGATGTTATGCTGTCAATGATAATGATGATGATGATGATGACAATACGGTTCCTGAACAATAAAATCTGAAAACTCATCCATCAGCCTGGATAGCAAAGGCAGGTTCTTGTTCGTGCATTCATTCAACCATTTGAGTCAAGCTTTAAAAACTGCTTACGGGTTAAAACGGAAAAGCATGACAAATCGGAAGCTAAATGTGGCACTGTCTTCTTCCGAACGACTCTTCACGTTTCGCTGAAATGGTTCGGAAAGAACTACTACACATTTCCTATAATCGACACTGCTGTCAGGTGGCTTACAATTTTGGCACCTCGTTGGGACTAACGTTTACAAAACACTGGTTGCTTAATAAAAGCGCACTGTTGTTTTTATTTAATAATAATATTTAGTTTTTTCGTAGTTCTTTGTCGGTAAAGCTGGTGGCTGATATTTCTGCATATTGCTAAATGAGCTGCGTGGTATGGCTTGGGTCGAGAACGATTAATTTTGAGCAGTGACCTGTTATTTTTGTCTTCCTTTTCTTCCTTATTCAGATTCCCGGGAAGAAGGGTGAAGGAGGAAAGATTCAATTACAGGACCTGAGAAACATTTTATCCTCGATATCCGGGCCGTCCAAAAGTTGGTTCTTGATAAACTGTCTTTCATTTGACAAACCATTCTAATCAAAGTGTATTTATCTCATTACTGTGCTTCCTTTCACAGTCAATGAAATCGAAACCGCTGTCGATTTCGGGTCTCACACCCTAAGCAGAGAGCCTTAAGGTGTACCCTTGTTTCTGATGAAATTGCTTTTTATTCGCATGATTTCTTTATGCACAACCCGATGCTTGTCCTGACACAACCAGTTTGGCTTGTTCTCACAAAGAGGAAGCGCACGACTCGGGTTTCGCTCCCACTGGAGCTCATCGTTAGTTCATATAATCGGCAATGCACATGTTTTCATTCCGGTCATTTGGCATGGTAGGCAAACCCGTTTGCCGTTACTCCCCACATTGAGGCGTCCTTTCTGAGCAGCTGATCCTATTTTCTTCGGGATGAGAGATTTGAAGATCTTACTCTAGCTCAGGTGGCTAAACAAACTCAGAGTAGGTGGCGTTCAAATTGATGTCTTCAGTGAGCTCGATATACTCAGCGGTTAAGGTTCGAACCCAGCCCTAGCATCTCGAATGCTCCCGTTTAGACTTGAAAAACCTGGCAGTATCTCAGACCTCGTGCTTCCTTCGGTTACCGTAGCAGCTAGGCACCAAAAGGGTTTTATAGCCTAACGATCTATCGATTGGTTGATTGTCGTCAAAACTGTACCTTGGGGCGCATCATGTGTTCAGTGACTCCCGGCGTGCGTTTTCGTTTCGTCATAGGAACATGTAACAATTTGCCCTTCCATCTCAGTATAATGCTGTGGTTCAGTTTGGTTGATGTCAGATTGTTCAGCTGGTGATCCTGTCGTCGGAGAATTTTTTTTCGGAAATGGAGAGGGAGATTAAGAGGAGAATGGTGTTGTCCATTGACAACATTTTTAACTGTGACGTGGAACGGTCCTTTCGTAACGAATCTTTAATTGTGACAATGAAGCCGGAACTCTGGTACGTCAGGTCCGAGCTGACTTAGTTAACATGCAACCTATTGGGTATGAACGACTATCGATGAGGCAGGGAAGATGGATGGCCGTATGCCATACACAGTAGTTCATCCTGGATATTAAAAACACGTATATGGTTCTGTGAATGCCTTTAGAAAGGTAGGATACGTCACTAAGACTTTTCCCCTTTAGGGCCTTTACATGAATGAGGGTTCCCAGTGACTCGGAGAGTTCAGAGTTCAGTTTATGTTGGGAGTGATTACGTCCTCATTGTTGAGCCATTAAATTTTTTAACGTTCTTTTGGTATTCAACCCGTAGGAAACAATGCACCCGAGGCAATGCCTGTTCGTTTCCTTTTACACAAAAGCGATGGAGAGGTCGGATGGGACATCGAACCGCATACATCCACGGTCGGGAGCTCTTACATTAGCCTATGCATTAGCTTGTTAGAATTATTTATGACTCTAAAAAGGATGAAGTGTACAGTACTAGGATTCTAACGAGAAAAACATACTGTGAAGAATCAAAGTTGCAAACCTGACTGACTGATTCATTCTCCTCCATTCAGCTTCCGAACCTCCTATTGACCTAAACGATGCTGTCAACATGGATAGCTTGCGCAATCTTCTTGAGAAAGCAGAAGTACAAGCTAGACTGCTGCCCCATTTACCGAACCGTGATCCCGAGGCGAAACCCGTCAGTGACTTGGGGAACCTTACCGAGAATATCCGGTCCTCCCAGTTCAAGTCAACATTAAAGGTATCATAAGTGATATGACAGCTGTTGTGTATGCCTGTTTCACCTTGTTTATTGGTATCTACACAGCAATGAGCTTTAAAGTGAAGTTCTTTGGATGCAGCTTTTCATTATTTGTCAGGGTTTCCACACTGTGCATGTCTGCGTTACCTATCCTTTGGTATAAGGTATCTCGGGAATCCATAGATTTAATGAAACAAATTCCGACCATCACTGACAAAACGCATATAGTAGTTGCTGCATTTTACGCCTTGGTACTTCGATGGTGTTCTCCACGACCGATTCAATTTAGATTTGGAACCCTGCATATTTGTCGTTCTGTTTCTTCAGGGAAAGTGGCGATGCGATTTTAAAATACACTCAGACTCCACATTCAAGTCTCCTCTCTCTAGGAACTAATATGACGTTGATATCCCCTGAAGTCAGCGCAACTCACAACGTATCAGACCGGTGTAGTGACAGTTTTTGTACGGAACTTTCGTCTTTGGCTCATTGTGGTATATCCTGATGTCCTACTAGCCACCGACTCGTCAAGTAGGTCTAGTCTTACCGTAATTTTTACAACGAGCAGTATATATCTTAATCGTCTCCAAATGAAGCCTTAGGCAGCGTTTGTGCTGTACATAGGAGGTATAACGAGATAATCATTCAAAGCTCATTGGGATAAGCCGTCCAAACCAATTAATTATGCAAATGAGTCGCCACTAAAAGGCCATTGGGCCTGTTTGATACTTGGAGAGGTTGAACATTTACTTCGCTTTACTTTGTCACGGTTGGTTGTCTTTTCAAGTAGTTACCAGACTATGGGTGATGGTGCATCTTAGTAGACTAATGAGCCGCTTGAAGATGCACGATAGCAGGGGAGATTAATCTGATGTATTACCATAATTCTCATTTAAATGTACAGCTCTTTTGCTTGAAGAGTTGCGCATCAAATTTTTGTAAGCGCGCAATGTCGCACCCACATAAATGGCTTCACTCCTGTTTTATTGTGTAATTACGTGCAATTAGTTGTGCCTTGTGATTCGGCCCGAAGTATTCTTCGTTAGAATGAATCGGCAGCCTACACAGACAGTTTGCATGGTCACTCGTTTTTGTGTGTAGCTTCACTGGATGATCTTATGAGCTGTCAATTCAGAGCTATTTGTCTGTGTATACCCTGGGACAAACCCGTTTCAGGCTTTTAAACTGTGCCGTCTACCTCTTGGCTTTAATGAACGATCACTCACCAAGTGTTTGGATATCCTCTTCTACTACATTCATCACGGTATTTCGGTTTCTGTTTTATTAACTGTGCTCCGTCCCACACTCAGACACTGGGTTACCAAGGTTGAACATTTATGCTTGTTGCAATTAATGGGAAAAGAGCGGTCTCAATATTGTGTTCCCGTTTGGAAGTATACTTGGGGTGATCCAAAAGTCCTCGCAGTCCTCAAGATCCATAGTATTCCAGACGTTGTGGTACGTGTGACGCATCGAAACAACACAACTCAACACATGTTTACCGTTTTCAGAATCGCTGACAACATGTGAAACCTGTTCCCTGAGAAGTTTTTCGGCCACACACTGCGCGTTTACGCAGTGTTTATCAGATTCAAGTTTTAAATCTCAAGAGACAGGCTGAAGTTGTTCTAACACAATTAATGGTGGGGAACGCGCGGCGTTTGCAGGCTTTGAGTGATGGACCATCAAGACACTGTCCGCATCCCGAGTGAAGTAATGGATTGGCCAATGGAAGCTGATGGAATCATTCCAATGGCTTCGTTTGGTCTGTGCAGGATTTGTTCCACCGGGATTCCTCTCACTGAATTCAATAAATTTGACAGGATTTCCTGCTCAGAAAGTCTCATCGCGATCTTCGAGAAGCATGTCATGAAGTACTTCCTGCATTGCTAGGTGACAGTAGATTAAGGCTGGTTTCTCCATGGAACCACTCTTGCGAATAAGGACAATATGACCTGATGTCATCCCAAAAACCCCAACTCAATGCTGCCAACTGAAGTTGATTAGTCAGAAGTTTCTTCACTGGAAATGGGCGGGTCTGCGCGAATAGCTGCCCACCATGAGAAATGGTGACGTCAGAAAGTCTCTGGGCCTGTCTGTTCCACTGACAAGAGTGGGTGCCGTGGTCTTCTGTACTATAAAAACTGATTGAGTTTTTAATGGTGTCTACGGTCTGAGGAGGGGTTTGTGGTACCGTTTGGATTTCAAGCATTTTAAACCTACCTTTGGGGGCTGGAATTCCCACTATGCATATCAGAGAACACATCACGCAGGGAGTTGCCAGCGCTGTGTGAGCGTTGCAGTTCTTTTCCAAGTGATAGTAGGGATTGAGTTTACACGCTACAGTATGATAAGAATATTGAAAATACTTGGAAAGTTCTCGTCATTCTGAAGTAGTTGTTCGATGTACTCCCTCAACCTTCGATTGTAAGAAGGTGGTTACTTCAACCTATAAGGCTTACCAGAACCATTCACCGTAAAACACAGGTTTTGTCATGTGTACGCTGAAGTTCTTTCTTTATCTTTCGGATCATCTTAGTGCTTTCTGCTTCTCTGTCATTCCAGTCATTTTCGGCTGCCTTCCAGACAGGGGAATTGGCACCCGTTTTGTCCCAATTCAAGCTGGGAAGCAAGGCTGACGAAGCAGCTCGACGTGGAGGTGAGGTACCTGGTTTCCTTCTTGGTACACCTGCTTGATAAACTCATTCAATAGAATCCTGTTTTTTTTCGCATAAGTTTGTGCTGCTACTGGCTTATCTTGGTGAATTTTGACCCCCAACACACCTTTTTCTTCTCGCAGCTGCCAAACATTTTCTTAGAGTTGGTGGTAAAGGCAAAAGCTGTGACCTTCATTTATGACAATCCCCTTTTCCACTCACAACCTGTAAACTTGAGTATAACAGATAGACTGGACCGCCATCAAAAGATAAGCGACACCCAGTGTGCTTTGCCTAACGTGAAACTGACTCGTTTATTATCTGTCGTTCATCTGTCGGCACTGTGATGTCACCTCGTCAGCGTGACACAATTGGAGTATGTTCTCTCAACTGCTCGTCTACAGCTCCACTCAGTTTTTATGACCATGAAATGCGCATGCTTCAAGATAAGTCCCATCAGTGTAATGGAAAACATTACTTCATATGAGAGTACGGACTGAACATGACTGTGTTCGACATTAGCGTTAGATCATTAGCTGCCCAGTCGCAAGCAAGCAGCAGCCACCCAGCTAAAATTCCCTCAGGCCTGCATTGCACACTTCCTAACCAACCTGTGTTGTGGTTGCATTTATCTGTCCACTGTATGTGCGACGTATTTTTTTTGTTCGCCTGCATCGTTGACAACGCATTGCTTTGTAAACATGGACGACCGAAGGATAGCAATAGCCTATTTTCTGCATAAGGTGGTGACGGTCCGCGTCCGTACAACAGCGGTGTAGGTGCTGCAACATTGTGCACTTCCGTTTTCTGTTTGAGCGAAATTGTGACCGTGGCGACGTAATGCAAACCATTGGGTTGTTGTTGAACCGAAAACGGCGTACTACTGCCAGACTGAGTGGGAAAACGGAGAAGTTAGCGAACGGGTTTGGTCTGGTTTATCAGTACATGACTATCTCATGAAGAAAGTATTCGCAAAGCAGAAAAAATCAGTTTACACGATTGTCTAATCCGATAAACAAATGTAATACCGAAATCTCTAGGTCATCCACAAAGTGAATGGGATTTGTGATAAAATTGTGTGTGCTTATTCCGTTTAATGGACTGGTTCATGACGCCACAACACCTGATCATTTGCTTCACTTGTCTACATTCGTCTGCCAGATTTGGTAGCCTTCTCCCAAGCACTGGAGGGCAATGGCGGTACCGCCTCTAGCTCTGCTGTAGATATACCCAAACCACAAGATGCAGAAGAGAGCCCGAAAACTGGTTCCGAAGAGGACCCGAAAAAGGATACGCCTGGAAGCAAACCAATGGATACAGATTAACTCTTCGTCTACATTACAAACTGGCGTTTTTTCACTTTTTCTCAAGCTCACTGTTCAGCAGCCACTACGCAGCATTCTTGTATTTCCCCTTCGATTGGATGAAAGACCATGCGAACCCGTATCGTTTGTCGCCCGTTTTTCTCTTTCCTGCTTACCTTCATTCACTTACGTTCCCTTCCTAGTTATCGTACGGGCTGCAGCTACCTTTTTATCATTTCCTCCCCGTTTCCTTTCCACCCCATACTATGTTTACGGTAATACGCCTCGGCACATGGTTTGTTTCTATGGTCTCCTCTGAAATGACTGAGTTATGGTTTAGGTGGACCGTCATGGTTCCGTTACCGTGTTGGATCTCGTAGCTGTTCTGTGGTAGGAATTTTATAGGGGTTTATGCATTTCTATTTTTTCTAGTTTCATGTGTCCTCATGTTTGGACAGTCTTTGTTCGGGAATTTCGTACTCCATTGGTGCCGTTCAGCAGCAAAATCTCACGGCATAAGAAGTAGTGCAATGTAGTCAGCACAGCTTTTCCTCTGTAGCATTTACATCAAACTGGTATATTTTCAACCCTGGAAGCCATGTGCTCATTTATTTTGCAGGCTTTTGACAGCCAGGTGGATTCACCTGTTATTGAACTGTTCGCCGAGCTCTCCAAAATCCTCTTCATCATTCAACGAGACAACCGCACTGTCAGTCAGCCTGTAGCGTTAAAGTTTTCGTTTTTAGGCCGGTTATACATACGCAAACCGATGAAGATGCTGTTCCATCAATGGTGATGAAACTTTTCCAAAGAGACGATCCCATAGATGCACCTTTGAGAGGCTTTTGTGAGTGCGTGTGTTGCAAGCGGTGGGCGTCTTGTTATGTGTTCGACTCGATAATCTGTGTCCATTTGCACAATTTTTCAACTGGAGTATTGTTGTAAGGTTTCGGGCTATTGCTATCAGCGGTGGTAATTCGCACAGATTTGAACCTGACGTGAACCGGGGTTTTCGAGAGCTGATTACAGCTGGGGAACTGTGATCTCAATTGCGTGACTTCTCGGTGATCGCAGAATCGATGACCGGTTGGAATAAACTTTGACCGTCTACGGATATTTACGCTGGACCTGAGAAATTCCCTCGTCGCATACCTAAATCAAAAACAGTGCGGGTATATGGAATTCTGCTACATCATTAGGGGAATTTCAGTCTACAACTAACCTTCAAAGAAAACAAATCCCACTTTAGGTCTCTCATGAAATGACTAATTGTATGCGTGTATGTCGACAACCCAAGTTTCCCCGTTATAACCGTTCTGTAGTCATTTTGCTACGCAGAGACTGAAACAGTCACTGCGCTCTCCGTACTTACTGGGGTTCACCAACATTCTCTGACGTTACATTTTGTTAGTTCTGATACTGTTATCTGTAGGTGACAGCCTATAAAGTCATATCCACCATTTGTGACAGTGCTGTGATTGCTTATTACTTATTGTCTTACCACGGACTAATATAACGGGGACATTTGCAGTTGCCAACCTGCTTTGCAGCTAAAGGTACCTGTTCGAATGAAGTATCAATTCACTTTATCCCGTCATCAGAACGGCAGATTTAAGCCATTCAGATCAGGTAATCTGACCATCACCTCACGGTAGCTCTCGGGTGTGTTTTGCTTGCCTAACCGTCTAACCTTGATTAGTTTACGTTGACCTCAATGTATGTCAGAGCCTGATGGGTGGTACCGAGAAGAATTTGTTTCGAATACGCCTTTCCAATCCATATGTTGGAATACTTCAATCACAATAAAATTAAATTACAAGGTTCACATGTGCATATCAATAGAAATCACATCAATACGGCCTATATTCCCACCCGGAAAATTCAACGGAAAATGCACAACTGTGTGGCAAGCAAGTCTGTTTGGTCGGCAAGAGGGTACACCATGCGAACATATTTACCCGTGACGTAATGCAATTGGATTGTTCCGCCCCCACAACTAATGACAGAACACGCACGTGTATCCGCTTGTTGCATCATTCATCATTCCGTCGCCTGCTCCATCACTCTTGCTTACCTACCCTAAACATGTAGATTGGATCAAACCTGCCATGGTCTTTCGTCGGTGGCATACGGATTGATCTTCGTGCTATATAACTCCCCTGGAAATTCATTGCTCTTGCTTCGTTCGGAAACTCTTATACAGTAAAAACTTCCCAGTAATGAGCAGACTGTCCCTAAAGGTAAGATGCCGGGAGTTTCGTGACTACAGTTTCAAATACACATTGCAGTTAATGGGCACACTAAACGCAATCGAATGCAAAGTTGTAGGAAATTAACTGATTCTTCATGTAGGGAGGTTCGCTTCTTTTGACCGGTTACGCTTGGTAATCCATCTGAGTCGTGACTAACTCCTTTCCTGGAGTTTCAACAAGTGTCGCATGTGCTTTTTCAAGGACTTGTTACGCTTTCCGACAAAAGATACACACATGGTTTAGAAAAATTGTTTGTAATGAATGATCACTGCCTTTTCTACACTAAATTACTGTATCGGCGGATACTCCTCTGCATAACCGTTCGTGAAAGCCATCATAATAGGATATAAATCATGTGATGGTTTAAGGTCGACAATCCCTTTATAAGTCTTAACTTAGCCGCCTCGTCCTACGGTAGCAGGTTTGAAACTGCAGTATTTTTGATGGTGTCTGAATTGGGGTCTCCGAAAGTGCATGGTTTGTCATCCTAACTAGCAAAGCGTGAATTGATTTTCAGCTAATCTACTGTTCGATCGCAGTGTCCAACTTTAACCAAGTACTTGTGTTAATTCGAATAGTTGGGCGTCGAAAGAGGGGATAGACCTCTTTCCAGGTTTGATTCTTGTCACTCCGTATGCGTGATGACTGGCCAGTTTAAAGAGGGTTATGATTCGTGTCGATTCGGTTTGTTTCCCCCACTTCGAGGAACGTTTGCCAATTGAAAAACCTTATCACGCTACGTATACCCCATCAACCAGTCCTTCAAAATGTGGAAGGGCTGGTTTCGAGGTTAGGTTACGAGAAGCATACGGATACGTTTCTCACAAGGATGCATTTTTGACAAACCATGGCTGCGAACCGTCTTACCTGAGTTGTTACAAACATACGGATATGCAACTGCAGATACATTTCGGTTTAACCGATGGTTGATCGCGCCAAAAAGCTCCAGTATGACTACCGGACGACGTCGGCTCAAGACGAAGTTGGTTTGATACTTGACTAGTGTTCTTTCGGTAGTTCACCCTCACAATTTATTGACGGAATCCAACACTATACGAACGCACTCCAGGCGTGAATCCATTCACTCACAAGGTAACGAGTCGAAATAAAGGGTGGGAGTAAGTGAAAGATAAACTAAGCCTGTCACTTAGCAGCCTGTTAGAACGTACTTGACTCTCAGGGAATTGTAATTGACCTACAGTTCATTTGGCTGTCCACACTCCAAAAATGATCCTGTAAAGAATTCGAGACTTTCCCTAATTGTGCGGTACCACTTACTAAGGAATTTTGTTGTGTGCGCTGTTTTTCCCCTGCTAAGCACCCGCAAAGTTCATCGTCCTTATAGCCCTCTGTTTTCTGAGTCATATGTTTCAGGCAATACCCCGGTAGCATTTTTCCGTACAAATTAGGCAGGGAGGAAGTTGTATGAGTTGTTCTGCTAATTTATAAGGGCCAAAACTGAATACTGTGATCGCGGACAGCAGAAAAGCATTCTGGCTTCCGTGATCATCATCGACATCATGACATCAGTGCTCAACAGCGATGCTTCGCTGCCGTACAACCATGATTTATTTAAAAGCCTTATTGTGAAGAAAAGAACAGAAGTGTACGGGGAAGAGACTTAGTGCTAATGACTGCTGTTGAAAACGACCATGTTCCCGAAAAACGAGTAATTGAGAAATACAGAAAACACCCATGGCATGCAATTTCATGTTGGCTGTTTTTCTGACTAGAAAATTCACTTTGCTTTCAAATTATTCGGAATCGTCCAGTTTTCCCGTTCCTTATACTCAAGCTCTCTGATTGTCTGCTTACAGATTGGCTAAGGACTACTCTATAACCTGTCCTTACTTCGAAGTTCCTATTCTCTGGCAATAGACAAATATCCTTGTTTATGTTTGCACCTACTTGTGGCCTGCTGCTAGGTGCAATACGGTTCTTCTCAACTCATTCTCAGGTGGCGCTGGTTGAGGCGTGATTCCGACGCTGTTCGAGCCACAGCTTCTTCACTAAATGCATGGGCAGTATTGTCCAGTTAAAACATTCCAACAACTTTTCAGCCTAAGTGACCGGGTGGCTCTCGTCTAACAAGCACCACGTCAGGTAGGCAGCGTACCTCTCTCAATGCAAGTGTGTGTGAAACCAGGCCTTCCCGCTGTTTTGTCGGGGTAGCTACTCTCAGGAAAATCCTTTGAGAATATCCCTGACAGGTCATCGATTCGACTCGCGGTGTTCTTTACCAGTTAAATTCTCAAAGTGCTATTCTCGGGTCTCAGTGATTGTTACTGCTTATAATTTTTACACTGCGCTATATTGTATGAACTGGAATGACTGGAGGCCGGTCTGCAGAAATTCGTTCAAACAGCATGGTACCAATGTTGTTATTTATAACTTGAAGGTAAGTCTGCGTAATACGTCGATGTCAGTTACACCTTAATTAGCCTCAAATTGCTTTATTCAGTGTGTGCGAAACCATATCATGATTCGTCGAAATCCACTCTGCGTGAGTGCTCTTCGTCAGTTGATGGACACCTCGGCGACTAGCATGTGACAGCGCTTAAATCGAAACATATTCGCAAAACTTACATTAAATTTTGAATACATGCCAACATTCAGATTGCGACTGATGCTTTCCGTTCTCACCCTAGACGGAAGACGCCAGGCGTTCTTGTACTTAAGTTGGCGTGTTTTCTGTTCTGTTCAAACTTGGCTCAGATTTTATCGTAATAGCAACCAGAATATTGGGGGGTATTTTGATCTGTGAAGAAACATACTCTCATATTCTAACCTCCAGGCAATATCCTATCAGAATTAGCTTTTCTCGGGAGATGGAGAAGGCAGTACTTTCGAGAAGAGGGTATTTTGAATTGTTTCACACTCAAACGCAAATTATTGGGTCGTAGGTGAATTGCTGTCGATCTGCCGGGCTCAGAGGCATTTAATTATTATTATCGTTTTTACTAGTCGTAGTGAGCTGGCATCTGTTTTCGGAATTGTCTGTCTCATCGAACTACGTCAATGGACCCTAGCGCAAAGCAGGTAATGTCACAAGTGACTTGCATGGAACAGCATGTGCAACCAACTGAAGATCTTGTGCTCTGTGCAAGCAAGACAGACGAAGACTGGAGGTCGAACAGGACTGGAAGGTTCTAATGCACACCCAAATGGTCGTCCATACCGGTTGGAGCTTCTGGTGACAACTAAACAGTTGGAGTCTAGTGTATGCGAAAGGTGTTTGCATCGCGTAATCTGGTGGGTACCAACTGCAAATCAACCGTGAACCCAGTTGGACCACGTGGCTATCAGTCACCGGTGGAGGGCCACAATTCAAGACTGCCGTTACTTCCGCGGCACACCACTTGATTCCGATCACGCCATGATGTGTGCATGCCTCAGAGTTCGCTTCCCTTCAGGCCCTCGCAAATTAGCAAGAAGCACGCCAAGCGAAGAACGACCATAGCTCAACAGTACCGATCTGAGCTAGCCCAACAACTCTCCACAGTAAACAATACTGCACTAATAATGAGCACGTGGATGAAGCATGGCAAAGTGTGAAAGGAACTATGCTAGCAGCATTCAATGTTGCCTCTCCGATTCAACCACAAGATCATTGAATGTCGTGGAGATCGCTGTCCGTGATTGACGCTAGGATATTCATATCAGAAGGCAGCGAGTACGACGGTGCACGCAATTCCCTCAAACACCAAATAATGTAGAGTCTAAGGAAAGACCAAGAGCTCTGGTGGATGTCGAAAGCTCGAGAGATGGGGAAGGCTTTTGCTACGGGAAACAGCAGTGCTCTATATCAACTGATACGATCGACTGGTCCCAGGAAAACAACGGTCAGCGAAATGATGAAAAAGATGGCTCATTAATTCACTCGCAAAAACGTCAACTAGAAAAATGGGCCGAACACTTCGAAGAACATTTCAGCTGGCTTCCTGCAACACATCCTGTGGAGATAGTGCATACGGGCGAATGGAATGTAAACCTTGATCGCCCTTCGGAAGAAGAAATAAAGTACGAAATATCCTTACTGAAGCGTGAGAATGCACCAGGACCGGACGGTCTGTATCCAGCCATCTTCAAAGAAGGCGGAGAAGCCTTGGTGACCCATCTCACAAAGCTTATTAGTGCTATATGGATCGAAGGGGAAGTGCCTGCAGAATGGGGCATGTTGACAGTTATTTCCATCTTCAAAAAGAGGCGCGCGGACTCTGTGTGAAAACCACCGTGACATCAGGCTGCTAGCTGTGGCATCGAAAGTGCTTCCTGGCCTTATCCTTCGAAGGTTGACTTAACACAGGGAGAGAAAGACCCGTGAAAACCAAGCTGGGTTCCGTCCTGCATGATGATGCGTCGATCATATCTTCACCCTCCGACAGATTCTGGAACAGCGACACTGCTTCCAGCAACCAACAATGGTTGTGTTTCTCGATCTGAAGGCTGCCTTTGACTCTGTAGACCGCCAGGCACTATGGCAGTGTCTGTGGAGTAAACGTGTCCACCTTAAATTCTTGACCCTCCTTAAGGCACTGTACGCCAACTCCCGCGGACATGTGAAGGTCTACGAGAAGCTCTCACCTGAGTTCAACATATTAAGTGGTGTCAGTCAAGGCTGTCCTCTTTCATCTCTGCCCTTCAACTTCATCATTGATACGATTATGGAAGACTCAACACCAGCCTGTAGTGCCTGGGGGGTCGAAGTGCTCCCGTGGCGTTTGCTCACAGAAATCGAGTATGCAGATGACATAGCTCTTCTTGGATCTGACGTCGTGGTAATGCAAACAATATCAACTAATCCAAATAATTCTGCCTCACGGTTTGGCATGCGCTGGGGAGTAAAGTGCAGTAAAGTGCAACTGCAAGACTGGGTGGACTCGGAACCTGACCTCGTGCTTGCGGATCAGCCGATTGAGGTAGTAGACAAATTTGTTTACTTGGGCAGCTGTATCAGTCCCGGTGGTCTCGCGATAGGTGATATTTCCATCCGGATTGGGAAGGCCAGAGCAGCTTTTATGAACCTGCGTCACCTGTGTTGTAGGCGTGACATCAGCTTCTCCGTCAAGGGTCGAGTTTGCAATGCTGCGGTGCGCTCCATATTACCATACGGATCAGAAACCTGGTCGCTGCGTGCCGAGGACGTCAAAAGTTTTTCAGTGTTTGACCATCGATGTTTTCATTGCATTGCTCGAGTCTGGTGGGGAACACCGGATCAGCAATTTTGAATTACGTCGAATGGTTTTCGGAAGAACTAACCCACCCACGATAGAGGAACAGATCACGCTCCATAGGTTTCGCTGGCTTGGTCACGTGCTTCATATGGCAGTCAACCGACTTCATCGAAGGGTTCTTTTCGCACAACCACGCAACGTGTGAAACGAGTCAGGGGAGGTCAAACAATGAACTAGCAGAGAAATATAAAAGCCATTACCAGCAAACTCAGCTGCGCTGGTCATTGTCGTCTTCCTGGATTGCGACCCCGAGACGGGCCACATCAATGGCTAGAGACATTGTCAGAAATGGCCTAGTCGCGCCTTCAATGGCGCTCGTGCATCCAAGCTATTGCCTTCAATGCATATCTCCTCTCCCAATCTCCCCACTTAAAATTTCACTGCCAGCCCTTTATTTACGCATCGATTATATCAGCTCCCGTCTCCAATGCGCACCTATCTAACCCACTCCCCCAAATCATCGGGGAACGAAACTGTGGCAATCTGTACAAGTATGTATAAGTACGCGGTTCTTACAGCTGCTGAATATAATAGTATATGCACAAGGTAGGTCTGGTGGCTCGCATCACTCATAGGAATTCATTTGTAACACCCGCTTAAATGTTGTACAATGGTTACCGCTACTACAGGTTCTTTCATTGGTGGCCTTTATGGTCAGGGTTGAATCGATAAGCAGTGGCTGATATAGCTGACACGTAAATCCAGGATTATCTGCAGACATTTCATTGGAAAGGTTGTGAGGGAAAACTGTGCTCTATAGACGATAAATTGGATGCACTCAGGTCGCGACTGGGCCATGCCTGCCAGTGTCACCAGTGATACCCTCTTCTCGGGCTCCCCATCCAGCAATACAGTGATGATTAGCTCAGGTGAGTTTGTTGGTAGTTGCTTTCATACATCGCTGTCAAGTCATTGCTTGACCTCCAGTGACTCGTTTGCACCCCAGTGTAGTTGTACGAAAAGGGTTCTTTGAGGAAGTTCACCAGCTGAGATACGTAGCATGACCAAGCCAGTGCAACCTATGGTGTGATCACTTCGTCTATCGTGGATGAGTTGTTTCTTCCGAAAACCATTCGACGTACCTTTATTGCTCCGGTGTTCCCTCCAGAACTCAGCAATGCTCCGATGATAGCGGTGGTCAAACACTAAAAGATTTCAACGTCCTCAGCTCGCAGCTGCCGGGTTTCTGACCCATGAAGTAATTTCTAGAATACCACGGTGGTCGTGAACTCGACCACCGACAGAGAGACTGGTATCACACCTGCACCATAAGTGGTGCCGGCTCACAAATGCTTCTAAATCCGGATGGTAATATTGTCTTTGGTCATAATACTGGAACTGAAACACCTTCCCAGGTAGACCCATTTGTCTGCTTCCTTAATCGTCTCATCTGCGAGCATGAGGTTAGGGTTCGAGCCATCCCGGTCTTAAAACAACACTCTGCCCATTGCAGGTATGAAGCGCATGCGATACCCTGAGGCAGAATTAGTTGGTTTATTTAATGTTGTCTGTATTACAGTAGCGTCAGATCCAAGCAGAGATACGTCGTCCGCATAGTGGATATCTTTGAGCGAACGCCGTGAGATCATTTCGACCCCGCAGACGTTAGAGGCTTGGAGTGAGTCTTACACGATCATATCAAAAAGAAGGGTGAAAGAGGACAGCCTTGCCTTACACCACTTGGTGCAGTGAACTCAGGCGAGGGCTTCCCGTAGGCCTTCATACCTCCTCGGGAGTTGGCGTACAGCGTCTTAAGGAGGGCTGGGTTGTTCCATAGACACTGGAAAGTTCCCGAAGTTCTACAGAGCCGAAGGCAACTTTCAAGTCTAGAAGATCACCGTTTTGGTTGGTTGAGACAGCGTCGTTGTTCCAGAATCTGTCGGAGGTTAAAAATATGATCGGTTCATCTCCCTGCAGGACGGAATCCAGCTTGGCTCCCACTGATCCACTTCTCTGTGCGTTCACTCAACTTTCGAAAGCTGATGTCGGAGAAAACCTTTGGTGACACTGATACCAAGCTAATGCCATGATCGTTTTCGTAGTGTTCGTGTAAGCTTTCTGAAGCTGAGGATGACGTTCGACGTCTCATTCCTTAGGCCTTCTGTTTTTATTCCATACAACACCGCTGCCTTTTCATATGGGTAACCGGAGATTCTTCTCACTTTGAAAGAGGACTAGACTTAAACTGTCATGGCCTGGTGGCTTATCGTACTTTAGGAAGGATATCTGATGCTTTATTCGCTCCGATAGACAATTAGTGGTTACATTTCATTCATCCACATGCACTGTCCTCAGGGGCTGTGTTGCGGCAGGCCAGCTAAACTGTTCATCGAAGTGTTCAGCCCATTACTTCAGTTGGGGTTTTGCGAGTGAATTAATGAGCCGTCTTTTCATCTACGGTCTCACTTACCGTTGCTTTCTTATAACCCGTCAATCTTGTTAAATGGCACTAAATGCGGCTTTTTCCAGTGTCAAAAACATTCGCCATCTCCTGGGATTTTGATGTCTACGAGTGCTCTCAGGAGATTCTTCAGTGTTTGACATTTGAGGGATTTGTGTGCACCATCGTACTCGTTGCCTGCTGGTATGGACGTCCTGCCATCATTCAGGACTGTTGATCCTGGTGATATCCAGTAGTCATTTGATCGTATCAGAAAAGTTGAACAGAGAATACTTAATGCTGGTAAAATAGGTCCTTTCACCTTTCGCCATGCTTCGTCCACGCAACTCTTATCAGTACAGTGTTGGTTTACCATAAAGAGTCGTTCGGTTAGCTCAGATCGATACTGTTGAGTTGTGGTAGCTCTCCGAAGATGGTAGATCAATACGTTTCTTGCGGACTTGCGACGGCTTGAATGGGAGCGAATTGTCGGACGTTTCCACACTATAGAGTGGTCGGGGTCTGCACTTGGTGTTCGCCAGGTTACGTGGTACGAACGACTACACTGAAAATTCGTGCTAGCCGGAAACAGTTCATGATCAGCAAACAACTGAAGGAATCGCTCTGCGCTATCTATGCAGCAAGTATCGACTCCGACGACCGACATGGGAGTTCATATCGCCCCCAAAGATAACAATGCTGGAGCTTCCTGCTTGACGAATGAGCCCGTATACACCTCTGTAGAAAGTATCCTTCTCAGCTTCAGAAATGCAGTCCGACATTACAAACAGGTACCGCTTTTTACGCGGAACAGCAGTGAACTTGATTGAGCTAGATGGCTCAAAGACGACCTTTAACTAGGATCCAATCCACCAAAGCGCATTCAGCTCTGGGGCTGAGTACAACTCCCACGTTTCATGTTCCACGAGTCATCGCTTCTGAATCACCGGACATATGGAGAGTGAAATGTAAAACAGCCGTGCTCGTCCTTGAGATGAATGACCACGCTTGGGTCTTGTATACGTGCTTCATAGACACAAAATACAGGTCATGCAGGTCACAACTTACAGGTCGTGACAAGTATTGTTTGTTTGCCATTTTGACATGGAGTACAAATGTTGAAAACTTCAATGTAGAAAGGATTTCATGAATTTGGCAGTCATTTCTTTTAATATTAAAGGGCAGTGGGGGTAGAAAAGGCACATCTGTCAGACAGCTTCCAATCAAATAATCCAGCAATGTTTGTTTTTAGGACGGGAAGGAGTTTGAATAGGTGATCGGTGGAAAAAGATCTGTGCGAAAAAATGATACTTTTCAGTTGTTCACGCTGAAGAAGATGGTTTATTTGAGGTACCCCCCATTGAGCACTTGACTCAAAAGTCTGATCCACAATGCAGGGAGAGGACGTGGAGCTTCGTTCGGGGACCCTACCCCTAGCCTCTGTCTCAACAGTCTGACCAGCTAGGCAGTGGGCATTAGGGTTCTCTTTGGGTACCCGACTTGGAGTGGATGACTCAATAGTCTGAGCTGCGGGGGACCAGCCTAACGCCAGAACACAGGGAATAAACTATAGATATCTCAATTCCATGCCCGGCAGACGCGCTTGGAGCCGCATTGAGCTCATGGCTAGGTTTAGTTTTTTCGGCAGTATTAGATAACTCGATAGTGGTCAAGGTCAGCCGTTGGGTGTTCGAAATCTGTGGATCGTAGGCTGACCTCTTATAACCCACCTTTCCTCGGAGGAAGGCAGCATCACTGCTTCCACGAATAAGGATATGCTGGACGCGTAACGGGGGAAACATAATATTGCCTTCCCACTCCTGTTGCAAAGGACAGTACGACTTTACTCCGGACCGCCTCATATTATGATTAATTGTAGGACGTAGTCTCCATGTTGTTGGCCTCTTTGTTTCCCTTTGGCCTTCCTGATATGATTGCACATTAAGGACGAAGTTCCTGCCGGCGTAGCCTGCAGCATCATTGCAGTACTTAAGCTCGACCACCACTTTTAGTTCGGGACTCATAAAAACTGTCCAAATCAGACACCTACTTGTCGGTGCTCAAGTTGATCTGTGAAAAAATCACCTCACCGTGCAGCGTCATTTCTAGCACCATTGCAGGTTTAACACAACGGGGTCTTCAGGGAGGTTTTTGTAGATACAACTGGGGACAATGATGTCCGCATCGGGTAGGCTGTAGGCCTGCAATATTAATAGACCGAACTTTGGTATTCAATAGTGTTCTGTGAATTCGTTCTATGCAATGATTTCCACTGAAATCCACGTCCTTTATCACTGCTGATTAAGGACAGTGGGCAAGGACAAATTGTTCCAGTAGGTCCCTATGTATTTAGGAATCACTAAGTTGGTCCGTTTGGTGCAACTTCCTTGCAAGTCTCGTGTATGTTGCCGACAGGATTCACAAATTCTAGGGAACAACCGTATTCAGAAGGAATCCTCCACGACATTTCTCGATTAACAATGCCAAAAGTCCTCGTGCAGTCTACCAAGAGGGTATGGGGCAGTTAGAATTGTTCGTTGATATTTCTGGGAGCTATCGCACAGCAAATAGCAGATCAGCCACACTATGACCAACAGGGAAACCACACTTTTCTTTGAAAATATGCACTTCGGCAACTTTAACGGACAAGCGGTTGAGCAGTACTCATTCCGGAAGCTTGCCCGCACAGCTCAGCAGACTATCGCCTCTGCATTTGTCAAGATAAGTCTTTCTTCTTTCCCCTCATAGTGTCACGAGTAAATCGTAGTGGTAAAACTTTCCCTTTCTGCCAAGATGCTGGTCGACTGAAGAAGCGCGTTCTTCAAAGTTGGACCATCTAATGTAAGTTGTATCGCCGTAAGCTTGCCTTTTTCGGGCTCCTTGCGATTCCGAAATTGTGTGCTGTCCTACTGCAT
Source organism: Clonorchis sinensis (assembly GCA_003604175.2). Lineage (NCBI taxonomy): Eukaryota > Metazoa > Platyhelminthes > Trematoda > Opisthorchiida > Opisthorchiidae > Clonorchis > Clonorchis sinensis. Next base: position 50,569,050 of record CM030370.1, read on the forward strand.
CTCTTCAGCAGACAGAAGGTTTATGGATGGTTCCCTCTCTCGTTGAGGACACAACCAGAAGTATCCTGACAGACAAGCACGAAGAAAAAATAGATTCCCCACAGCCAAAAGGAAGTCGGGTAAAAGTGAGGGAATAGATGTCTTTGATAAGCAATATGATGGCGCGAAATTACTGAGTGTACTCTCGAACGAGCACTATTTTTAAATACTGGACAGAGAAACGGACAAAAACTAAAGCTACAAGGTAATACTTGTCAGAGGCTTGAGGGTTTTGAGGTAAGAACAACATATTCATTGCTATAGAGGAGAATGTTGGTAGCTCAGTTAGTATAGATGGTCGTTGGTTTGTTTGCTGAGCTGGGCAACTTGATTGCAAACGTTTCATCACCAATGGAAGTGACATCATCAGTGTGTTGGTAGGGAGCGTAGTGGAGTGTAGCGATGGGTTGGTGGTTGTGCGTTGAGTAGTCTTGTGTGTGTTAATATACATGCTATTAGCCGGGGTTGAACTTCGGTCACGATTGGTTGTTCTGTTATCCTGTGTCCTGATTGATAGATGACCACGTGAATTGTGAGCCTGACCCGTGCCCTCGTGCTGTGATCGATGCTGGGGTGACCTCTGTCGTTGACCTCTCTGGGTTCCGACTTGTGACCTTTGTTGATCCGACTCCAAGCAGTTCCTTGCTTCTTGGTCTGTGAATCCGATATTTGGCTCTCCTCGAGTATTCCGTTGGAGGAGTTGGTCGTTTTGCACGTAGTGGTGCGTAAATTGATCAAATCAGCCGTGGAGTATCATGTCTCCAGAAATTCCCTTCCATGCTTCGTGTCTCCTTATGCCAAAATTTTTACGTTTTCCATATTGAATTTATGGCCTTCTTGGTCTTCGTGAATATTAAGGATAGGGGGTCATGTCTCCTGACGGCCGCGTTGAGTTCCTTCATTCGTGTACGTAATTTCCTCCCAGTTTGTCCAACGTAGAATTTGTTGCAGTTGATTTAGTATACCACATTATTCCTCTTGGTTCTGTCTTGGTTGCCCTTCGGTCTGGAGATCAGTTTCCTCAACGTCGCATTCGGTTTGTGGGCCACGACAATTCTTTTTTGGGCCACACAACACTACTCAACACACAACCACCAACCCATCGCTACGCTCCACCACGCTCCCTACCAACGCACTGATGATGTCACCTCAATTGTTGATGAAACGTTTGCAATCAAATTGTCCAGCTCAGCGAACAAACCAACGATCACGGGTTCATTGGTTTGGAAAAAGTACACTTACATTTTCTGGACTAACATGAAAAATCATTATATACTGATCCTTAAGGATGCTTGTCACTTTGGCTAAATAATTTAGCAAGGTCCCTTTTTTAATTGCCTGATTGCTTGCGACATTATTTCCAGTCAACTGAAACGAATACTGCTCTACTACACACTCCTTGTGGTTGGAATCAGGCCAGTTTAAGGGGAGTTTCTCACTGCATTTCAGAAATCCTTGCGCATCATCGTCCATTCATCCACATGTCTATTGTCCATCTAGCTAGTGTCTAATTATTACCTATGTAGTAACATTCCATGTATTCAGCTTCTCTGATCCAGTCAAACGAGGATTTAAGATCGCCCCCTTTCGTGGGATGTCCGAAAACCAACCACAAAGTCCAATTTATGTTTGAGGTTGTCGAAAACTCTGGCCACCAATGTATTTTTTGCGAAAGTTTTCCTTTCGTGACTTTTTCGTCAGTCTCAGTTTTCCACGAAATACGCTGATCTCACGAATTGCGCTGGACACGCGGGCTATCACATAGAGCGCTGTCTGTCGAACACTGTGCCTGTTAAAGTTCAGTCAAGAGGTTATAACTGTTTGGTTAGTTAACCTCATTCCTTAGTGCTTCGCGGAACAAGAGAAAAGGAAACGTCTGCATCAACTCACGGGATGTCAGCCTGTCAGCTGATTGGTCTCGTTTCGTAGTGTTCCGCAGAAAAAAGACTGACAGGATCCGAAATCTTCGCAGAAACAACAAAGACGTTTGTGCTAATCAATTAGTGTTCACAACCAATGACTAATCACTTTTCCAGGAATTTAAGGGGACAAGAACAGTTAAAAGTTTGGTGTTTTCGCTGGTAAGAACGATTCCAGTCGGGGAAATTCCGAAGCACCAAACGTGTTTTTTCAGTGTACTGCTTGCTTATAGTCTCCCTATAAGCTAGTAGAACGTTTATCATTAAAAGTCGGTGTAATATGCTTCACAGTTGGACGGATAGATATCAGTGGCTGACATACCGGATTGGGTGACAACTCTGAAGCCTAACTAAATGATTCTAGAATATGGTATCGCGGATACCGTGCAAGTGAAATGGCCCCCCAAGTCAGGACTGTTGAGGTTTGTTTCTTTCCTTAGCTACAGTGCTTAAAAGACTTTAAATTACTTTTTGCTATAGCAGTACGAAGGCAGACTACAGCGATCACATGAGAACGGTAAAATTAACGATAAAAATTAACCTACCAAGTTTTGAAAACTATTTGTTAAACAGCTGAAATGACAAATTTACTGATGTGAGAAGATACAGCGAACCATCAAAATTCTCGAAAAAATATGTGAGTTCACAAGCCTGTCATAATGCCCTGTGCGCAAGTAAACCAATCTCATCCTAGTCACAAACCCTATGAAAACGCGGAGTTGATGTAAGGAAGATAGATGTAATCATCAAAAGAATAACTTGTTCAGCCAACGTTACGCCGCATAGGAAGAGCTCACGGGGATGTTATCGAGTGATTTCCAATTTGTGGTGATTTTTCGTTTATTCACGTTTATTCATGTAATTTCACCTGGGGAGCTGATATTCTTCCCCATTTGTTTGGCGACAGGCGGCTTATAGAACACCCTATCGATGCCTCGAACGTTTTCATAGTTGAGATGCCGCCTCGTATGCGGGGAGCAAGCTTGTGTGCTGCACAAAAACTATGACCCATTGTTTACTCGATGCTATTTCTCTCATCTCCGATGTATCTTCAGTTGGTGTTTTCTATTCAGTGGGTCGTCAAACAGCCTCAATCCGTTTTCAGCAATTGAGGTTGTCGGAAATCACCTGCTTGACGCGCATGCTCCTGGTGGGACAGAACAGACAGCACACGCAAAAACAGCGCATTCAGGTCGACCGAAGGCAGCACGCTCATTGGCTTGCTCATCGAAACACTGCGTACGACCAATACTTTCGGGGCTCAGCCGTTGCTCCGCACTGATAACATTCCCACTGGTGTTGTTTTTCGGGGACAATCAGACAATGGTCAACGCTGCCATATCTGTTCCAGTCTAACTCAATGTCCGTGTCGCCTGTTGCCACCCGAACCAAGACCTGGCCATGCGGAATCAGGTCTCGATTGCCTGCCATGTTTGCATCACCTACTTGGCCCTACTAACTATGCAGCGCGCTGAGCTTACTAACTAGCAGTCAACCTGCCATTGTCTCTTCTCGTGGCAGGTGTGCGAACTGCCCATACATACATTCGATGTACGAACAGCCAACCATTTGGATAGACTGAGACTCGAAAGTGCGCACAGCGAATGTGTGGTTTTGCTCACAGTGCGGATGTAGATTTGTCGGTTTCATGAAGAATTCATCCACACTTGTTCCACGCGAGAAAAAGGCCACGGGAAGTCGTATTTTTAAGATCCAGTGGTTCGCATCCTGGGGTACTCTAACTTCTGGGCTACTTCGGAGCACACTTATCAGCAAGATGATGGCTCCCCGGACCAGTGGACTGGTCCCTCGATATGTATTTTTTTCCCAAAAATTCGTTACTTCGTGTCATCCAGCCACGGCAGCCTTACCGCCGTCCAAAGTTTCTCTCCAAAATAAGATAAGGTTCTTAGTGATCTTGGATTCACTTTATGACTAACTGCAAAACAACCATATAATCAATTTAACACTGACAAACACTTGAGGTTAGCTGCGTTGAATAATCAGCTACACTGTTAAAACTGACTTCCTACGTACCAATACAACTGTCGTACTTAAGCTGCTCTAGTTTGAACTGATTTAACAGTGTTGTCCCCTTATCGTATCATTCGGTAAGGCAATAGGTAAGTAACAGCGTCGGCAGAATATCCCCGAAATATTTTCCAAGTTTGGCCATGCAAATTTGTCAGCAGAACAGTTGTTCACTTCCCACATTTCAAACAGAACCTAAATTGCGGATGTCGAAACATGCCGCCCCTTGTCATTTTGCTAGAAATAACATTCCATGGACATCGTTTCCCCCACCACTCCGAGTTACCGTGTCACAGCACTCCATCTGACACAGATATTGAGTTACTTTAGCGCCCGGGGCTTTTGGGTGAACAGAACTGCATGCGAAGCTGTTGCTTCTCACGGTAAATATCCGCATATAAGTTTCGACAAGTCATCGGTAAACAACAACCCCATGCACATTGGCAGGATGGCTGAGGACTCAAAAGTTCAGTCCGAAGTATACTGATCGTCACGGTCCCAAGGTCAATATCAGTGATATATTTTTTGTGAGTGGCACGTTCATGCAGTTCAAGAGGGTTGTGTTAAGCGAACGAAATACCCACGTGGTGATGCGTTACTCAGAATAGGACAGAGGCAAACGCGCAACAAAACTGAACAGGTTTCAATCAAAGGTCTGTATGCCAAAGGTCTACCTGTATGCGGCGCTGAACTACATAAATGACAAGTTAGACTTCCTGTTTTGAATGGCATTACAGGGTCGTGTGTTGTGCTCGCTGGAGGAAAAAACCTAACGAAATCTCTTGTTTGGACTTGCCATTGAGTTTTCTAGGACCTAAACAGTGAATTCCATCGACCGGCGAAATATCAGAATTGCCAACTGACCGGATAATAGACCTTCCAGAATTGTGGGAGACAACAAGTCAGTGGGATATTGTAAAAGAAACTGGAGATACGAAAATTCTTGGACTCGCTGAACGTTCTTAACTCCTCAGGCACAACCTACGTGTTACCCTTTCACTGAGAATTTCTAGCCTTGGCAGCGCATGAGTATACTTCATGGATTTACAATGATTCTTCTCGAGTCTATATGTTTTCTGCACGAGATGAAGCCCCAATATGATTGCATTTATATCCACAGTTTGGTTCGGATTTATTCCAAGCAGCATTACAACATTACACGCGATATTACACAGGGAAGAGAAACTCAGATTGTAAGGAAATTTGGAGCAGGTTTCTCTTACACATCATCGGGAGCCAACACTTTTTGCTGTCGAAAATAACCTAACCAGGCATAGTGGTCTAGATCTGAAAGACGCAAGAAGGATAATAGAATTTATTACTCCGGATGGTAGGCGCTTCATTTTGGTTAACATAATAGCAGACACATTTAATCGAAGGCTGCTGAACTCGGAAAATGATTTTGAAGCAATCACAAAAGCTTCGTTTAGCTTTACTCGGGCAATTAAAATATATCCGGTGGTTCTGGACGCGCTATCCTTACAAGAATCCTAGTGTGTGGTTAAGTGAAAACCAATGCGCTTGGAAAGTGACATTTTCAAGGTAAGAAGTATTTAGGAAACTCATGAAGACAGATTCCTCAAAGAAATCTACTGTTTAAAATTCAGGCATGCGAAATCTGGTGCATTTGAGAAACCGGGACATGTAAAGGGCAACACTTTTGACGTGAATGCCAGACACATTTTCCCGGCCAAGACCGCGAAGAACTCCTGGTGCAGCTTAAATATCGAGACGTTTTTTTGCTATTTTGAAACTAAATCCAAACACGCCCCTATTAATTACACCTCCTACGCTCCACCACAGGCTTCCCTTACGTCAGTATCCCTTGTGTCAGCCAACATTCAGAAATCACATCTTTGCTACGACAACCCTTTCTCGTATTGTATCAAGTGGGGGTGGGAGTTAATCAAAGCAGGTCACAATCACAAAATTACAGAAAAGTTGATCGTTGTGTCGTGCTATGTACAACAAAATCGATGCATGGAAAATGTTCATTTCCATCTTCGCAGTACGGTTGGAATCTGAATAATGAGAAAGGGTAAACCTAGAGGGAAAAAGGAGAGACTTAAATGCATAGTGCCCACGAGATAAGAGGACACAACCTTTCAGGGTTGCAGAAGTTCATCATGCAGTAGAGCGCAGCGAGATCATCCGCACGTATCCTGTCCTATCACAGCCTAATGAGTCGTTCACATGGAGAGGGATCCAAAAGGATCTTTGAAATGGGTTCAAAGGAACCCTGATGAAAAGTCAGAAGTAGCTGAGTCTTCGTTTGGGTAGAAGGGTGGCGCAGGGAATATGGGTTCAGCTTTGAGTGTTTCAGAATCAACTCGCTCTGTCCAGCGCTGCTCCATCAGCTTCACTTTAGTTCCCTGATTTGCCTGCTGGAATAAAGCAATACCAACGGTATCATACTGAGTACTATTGGGGTAGAAATTCGCGACACAGTGTTGTGTGACATGAAAAATCTTGAAACTCTGGCATGTTGGACGCTTGTACACCTAAAGTAGCACCGGCAGTTAGTTCTTGTAGTACTTATATTAAAGACGCACCATTTCACCTGAAAAAAAGAACTGCTAACTCGTCACAACACACAAACGAAAAGCTGCCGACCTGAGGACCAGCCTTATGGGAAGTGTGGGTCCATCGAACAAGGCGAGTGTCACGGTCTGACCAGCTGTTGGTTTCGTTAGAATAAGCTGACGAGTGGTGAATAGTCATTTGGTTAAAACGTAAGTCTTGGTCTACATGAGGTTCGATGACAAACAGGGTTGTTCTGACTAAGTCATATGGGGATCATACTGGGAATTACGCATGCCCTTTGAAATGTTCTGAAAACGTCCTACTTCATTTAAAGTGACCGTATGGAACTACATGAGTCTGAGTGTTTCCTAAGCTATGCTTCGTGTCCTTCTATAGTTTTTATTTTGAATTAACTGTATTATGTGGACAGTTCAAACGAACAGCACGCCACTATACAACCCTCCATGGTTGTTCATCCCATGATACATTTGTCCCTAACTGAAAAGCTATCATGTAGCACGAATTTTCAAAACAGTCCTTAGGGTTGCTTGGATTAATAATGATGGTGCTGTCTGTGGGATATGTTTTCCAGTAATGCACAGAATAATCTTAAGTTAACTTGGGACAAAATGATCGCGCATTTTTAACTGGAGAAAGGCCTTTGCATGCACGATATCTAAGCGATTTATGTTAGCGGTTGAGTCGACGAACAGCTGATCCGCTGATAAACTCATTCAAACCATTGTCACTGCGAAAGAACCCCACCGAGAATAATACTTACTGTTTTGTGTGATCCGCTTCTGGTGGAGGTCTTTCCATTTTTCAGGCCAGCCTGGTTGGACCCACTAATAATGTGAGCTGATGACCGACATGAGACCATTCTTGGTTTACGTTTGCGTGTCTGAATTCCCTCCTTTTTCATTGAAATCGGACGATTCACCTAAAAGCACATGAAAAAAAACGGACACAGAACTCAAACTTTGGTTCTTTTGCATTCCGAATCTGCAATAGTAATCGACTGCAAACAATATCCACTGACTTTCATTTGCTTTGTAAACCGAATAGGTTTTGATATATCACCTGTCAATATAGTATTATTAAATTCCCACTTGTCACTATTAAGCGAAACCTAACGGAAGCTGCGAATTCTGAAAGAGGATTTTTGAAACTGTTCTTCGTACTCCTGGGTGAGCACAGTGCTCCTAATCATTGGTTCCCTGACTTTTATGCAGTTCAGTCCTTCGTTCTTCTATTTGCAAAACAGAGCAGATAGGGCCCATGAAAGTCCCCAAAGAGCTGAAGCTGTTGAACTGCAAACTATCCTTACTGACTGGATTTGTCCTTAGTTAGATTTCTGTGGTTCGTAGCGATGGATTTCATTTCTTCTCTGGCTGGAAGAAGTCTGGGGGTTACGTACAGTTACTCTTAGGGATAGATGCCTTGTTGATTCAGCGTATCTGTAGATGGACCTGTAAATGCAAGAGAGGCAGAAAATTACGTCAGCGTAAGTAAGGGATTCGGTACTGGACAAACAGATGACAGTAATTTTAGCCCAGTTATTTGGATGGTCCGTTTGATCACGTATGGCGACTTTTTTCGGCAATAATACAACATCATGGTCCAGGCCTACGATAACCATTCTGATGCGAATCGCCCCAACACAGGGCAAGTGAATCTGGATCCGTTCAGCAGTTGAAATTTTCAAGTACAATAAGCTTCTTTCTCAACAGTATTGTGAGGTCGCCTGAAGTTGCGAACCTTATGTGAATGCGTCCTTGGGCTGTAAATCCGTCTAGGATTTTAAGCAAGCAACCATGTCCTAAGCCTTGTTGGTCCTAGGCTCAGAAGGACATTCATTCAAACTTCTAACCAGATGCTGTTTCTTATCAATTATGCACAAATTAAGAAGCCTTTTGGAACCGACCCGTTACAGCGAACAAATTTGTAACACGTCGGTTGACTTATTTAAGCATGTGTGTCACAAAGTAATTCGCCCCAACAAATGGACTTTGACAACGAAACTTTTTCCAGCATGATAAATTTTGCTGTACTGGAACGTCACTGCAAAGATATTATTACCGGACTAGAAAGTGTAACCAGTAACCTACGTAGGCGACCAGGGAACCAGAGTATATTAAGGAAAACGACAAGGTGATCTAAGAGGCTTCATTTCTGAGGCGACTATCATGCATTATGTCCGGACATAGATTAGGTTTGATGAAATTACATTTAGGGTTGGATTGATTGACAGACTGACTGCTGAAACCGACTGATATTGATGACATGATGACTATGTTAGGCATATTTGTAAACCATACCATTCTTAAAAAATATATGCGACGCCATGGATTCCAAGGTACCCTATGGTCTTATTCTAAGCAGTAGCTCATTCAGGTTATCCAAAGTAACGTCTATTCAGCTTCAGTGTATTCTTGGAACAAATTGCATAAACCGTACAAATGAAAGCTCTGCTATTTGACAGCGTGTTTAAAGTTTGGAGATCGCTAGTCAATAAAGACGCACAAGGCAGCACCATAAAAGATTGCTGTTCGCAGTTACCTTATGCAATTTGTAATACAGTCCACAAGCGTTGCATACGGGATCACCCTCAGCGTTTCGCCGCCAAAGCGTCGTTGCAGATGTGTTGCAGTTGGTACATATTTGTCCCGGACGTCTGTTGGCTTGATGTAAATTGAGCTACAATTTAAAAAAAAAACAGTTAGGCCGCTTGATAACAGTCAAACATCAAGCATGTGATTTGTTCCTGAAAGTTGCTGACAAATATCAGGTGATGAGATGGTCTAGGAAGAAGATTTCTGCAACAGTTCTAGAAAATCCGTTGCACTTCATAAAAGTGAGCAAATTCATATCCGAGTTCCAGGATAGTTTGGAAAAAAGGGAAAACAGTAGGTATGGAGTGTTTTCTTTGTTTGGACATTCCCCCTTTTATTCCACCGTCTTTCTCAAACTCAGAGCTTATAAGGTCATACAGCGAGCAAGTCAATACTCGACCTGAAGTTAAAGGGCAGTACTACAGAACAGCAAAATCACCTATTATTCCGAAGCGATTTTGCCCTCTCCCAAAGTACGAACCTCAAAACTGGGATGACTGTACAAAAGCCCACATGTGACTAGGTGAGCAAACTCATCGGAACAACGCAGCATACCATGGGATGCGAAATTATATGGTGTTAAAGAATTTGGGTGCAGAACGATTGCTTTGTAAGATGAAACGGCTCCTCGGAACTCGAGAGGTAAACGGTTTCCCCGATTTTCTACCAGTCTTATGTTCGACTTGAAGATCCCAGTGCATACGCGTGGCCATCTACATTCATTTGCAACTTGCGCTGATGCTGACAAGAGACTCAAGTGAATTCCGGCTGACTCGCCCTTTTATGGTATACTGGGAACTAGAGGAAAAACGCTTATCTGATGACCCCTAGGAGAGATGACGCAAATGGTGATCGTCAAAGAGTTTCTGGTAGACGTACACTAAGTCTTAAGTTAAAATCATACACTGCAATACCTCAAATATCGTACCAACCAAAACTTGAGGCAGTTTTCGTGCATGACACAAATGACCAGCTATTGCGAACCATTGTTCAGCCTCATCCATACAACGATAGTGACAGGAAGTCAAACCTGGTACGATTGTAGATTTAACGCTGCGGAATACCAAGGGCGTTGCTGACAGATGAAAGGTATCCGTCTTGGACCAGAATGGGGGCTACATTAGTAATAAAGCGAACCTAGAATACATACTCAATGAACAGTAGGTAGCCATCACTCGATTTAGTTCAGTTTACATAATGGTGGTGGTCGAATACCACCACAAGTATGGCCTGCAATATGCAGTTACACATCTATAGAAAAAGTGGCATCATTTCCAAACAAACTTCGAGAAGTCACAGGTTCTCGGTTGTGCGAAAAGCTTTAGGTCCTAAATACGGGAACACACGTTCCAGTTAATTAGTGACATTAATTCGTTTACTTGGGAATGTTACTGCTCCTGTAAAGGCCCCGTCAGACAATACTAGTTACAGGATCACTGTCCCTACAGAAAGGTTGTTTTATACTTTCATCGAGTCCTTTGTTGTACGTAATCATCCATCAACCTAACAGTGCATCCCCGAGGAAGAAACCGAGTTCCCAATGTAGTAAGAGGGAAATACAATCCACTAGATACAACTGGATTCAAATGTCAAGAGGTTGTTCATGCTATGCCTCATTATTGTTACTCATTTTGGACTACTTATCACAACTCTAAATGAGAATTCCTAAAGTCACCTAAATTTGTCCACGAATTCAGCTTATGATCTGGGGCACTGAAGCATGTAAATTCTGCTCTGTTCCTATTTTCGATTCCAAAGTAAAATCCATTGTAATCCCTGACTTCTTCTCAGGTGTTGCCTAAGTGTTACTGTCCTTCACTTGCAGTGAAACATTTGTCTGTTTTAAAACTCCAGTCGAGTAAAAGCTAACGGACGTCCAATCTGAACAGATTACTGTTTTTTCTCGATTTCAAATTTCCAACCTCATCTCTCATGTCGACACTAATAAGAAGGTCCTCTGTACTGAAACCAAGTTACAATGGTGTGCAAAGCATCGGGTATGGACATATACGCTTTTTCGTGCGGAATAAGAAAAAATCTAACCTTAAGGTTCTGCTCTGGGGAAATTGGGTAATGCTAATACATTCTGCATGAATAAAGTTATGACGTGGACACTGTCCTTTAAAAATACTGAGTTTTTCCGCAAAACGTTTGTGCCCCCAAGGCCTAAGTTGAGGATCCAGTGCTCATTGGACTAATCCTAGGATATTTGATAGTCAGAGCTGTATAAGTAGTCGTCCTGCAATTGCTGATCAGCCTGGCACCAAGATCAATCACTTGATGAGGCGAATAGCAACCACTGGACATTGGTTGCATGCCGAGCTGATAATTGCGGTGACCAACCAAAAATAACATGTGTTAACCTGCATTATTATTATTATTATTATTATCACCGCCATTGTCATTATCATCATTATCGTCAGCCACAGCAGTAGTAGTAGTTGTAGCAGCAAAAACATCATCGTCGTTATCAGTGTGCACAGATGTATACTGATAGGGGGTACTGATGCCTAGGCAAACAAAAGTTCAGCACCTACTCCGATTAATTTTGTTGCAATTCATGTGGTTTTCGGCAATGGTGTCCTGATTCAGGGAGGATGCTTGTACCCCGGGGGATGAGTGAAAGTTTACATTCACAGAATTGAGTAGGTCGAGTAAAAGGTCTTGGTCCGAGGGCGGACAGGTAGTCCAGGTGATATGAAAAATATCTGGCTCATCATGTACAAACAGCCTGCTTACTGGGTCTTGATTTGTGCCTAATAATAAACAATCTCCGGACGTTTCTGGTCTTTACAGCTTCCCCCATTTTACAGCACCTAGTGTTCTTATCTCTCGTTCTCAAAGCATATTATGCTTGAGATGACGTCTAACAATCCTTATAGGTGAAATATGCTTAGCGTCCGAGACGACAAAGGCTGCATCAAGCAGCGGATGTGGCTGTTCTGAAATCCAGTAGTTGTCCAGTGGGGGCTCAGAAACACCGCAGGCGGGAATTCCGGTCGTAAGACTGACGATGCATGTTCTTCCTCAATTGAAATTTACCAAAGATACAAACTTTATGGCTTCACAAATAATGTTTTGATGAGCTTATTTACCTCTCAGCCCAGGGAGGCTTTTGATGACTAAATGATAAGTTAATTAATGAGGATCTATCTCAAAACTAACCAGAAGTTTTCACCGTACAAGAGCATGATCTGAATGTCAATGAGTTTCCCAGGAAAATCGCGTGTCACTAGTGGAGCTTTATGATCAGTAGCTAATGTTTTTGATTTTTTGGCCCCATGGTTGCTCGCCAGTGAGTAGAAGCACCGTAGCGCAATAGCACTCACTGCTACTGAATAGGGACTCCATTATTATGAATTCTGGATCGGATCGGATCGCATCCCCAATGAGACCCTTTTGTTCAAGTGAAAATTATATTCCTCGGATCCGAGGTACAGCTGATTGGTGCATAAGCGGACAATAGTCGAATATGGAAACCACCGTCCGTACTGGAGCAGAAACAACCCACTACAGAAATCCTATTGAGTTTGGTGAGAATTGCACAGCTGATGATTTCAAGTAAGGGTGAAACAGCTGTACAGTGCTTGCCAGCTTGTCAGCATAGATTAGCTTCAGTGACAGGAAGAAATCACAATGCTGTAATCATCAAATCTCTCCACATTACAATCGACTTTAGGGTCACCTGAAGTTTGTGCTCGGTAGTATGCAAACCAAATGTGCCTAGAAGTGGATCACCACATTTGTATACGAGTTTCAACGATGCACCAGATGTTCACCAATAAAATAGTAAAAGCGCGCCTGGAGCAACGGACTTGTCATCTTGCTCAGGAGATCCCACTTTAAAGACTGTGGGAAAAACAGAGCATCTTCGCCTCTAAAGCGGCTGCTCAACGACGAGCGTGAGTGGTGGCGTGCTATTCGACAGTTCACTAAGGGAAAGAGTGACATACCTATATTTCTACAGATAAATAAGGAAAAAAGGGAGTTAGGAGATGGGAAGTGGGAGCAGCATCCTGTTCCCGCCCACCCACTCCCCCCCATCAAACAAGTTAGGCTACATGACTTACGATACCATTAACATAACATTACTCATGGTTGTGTATTTCTCACTTGTGCGTGGACTGAGTTATGGTCGGTAAGCTTTAACTTGAACAGCACAGAGGCCGAAGGCCCCATCTACAAAACTCTGGTTCAAAAATCGGAGTACAATGCAGTAGTAGCTGGCATAGTTTTATCAGTTTTCTCTGAGGAACAAGTTGTCAAACTTGTTCCAACAACCAAAATTGCGGACGAGGAGGTTGTGTTAGGCCTCTCCTCAGTGGCCAACCCAGTATGCGAGTGGCACTTGGACAACCTGCAGTTCTAAATTAGTTGGCCAAGGGGTCACACAAGCAGTGACACCAATTGCTGCTCGGTCTTTTCTTCTCTCTTCCTTCGATACGTAAATTGATAAACAAGAAATGCAGCTAACGGCCGAAAACACCGTTTTTCCGAAATTAGTCCTGACGCCTGAGGCTATGATAAAGTAAGTATTGTCTTTTCAGATTATGGTGATACTGAACAGTTCGAAACAGAAGATCACATCATATATGCCTATTGCGTGGAGGCACGTACCTAGCAATTCGTCTGTCACTTCTGTATCCCACTGAACTATGGTAATCAGAAGTCTGTTTTTTTGCTAATCTAACCACGACAGGGTCGCATTACAAGCCACGTAAAAATATCGCTCAATCAACTTACCATGGTGGATTCAAAAGTAGGAGTTTGACTTCCGTTTTGTTTTCGTTGAAAACCCGGACTATCAGGCTCTTTTCGGGGTGGATGAACATAAGTCCAGGAGCTTCGTTTCAACTCTTCACCATTTGGACGCAAACTGCTATTGCGAAGGGTACCGGTGATCGCTTGCGACGAACATGGGGAAAAAGCTGGTTCACCCCAGTATGGTTTACCCAACAAACCAAAGGGAATCTGTGCACTGTAATCCCATCCGAATGAACGAGAAGTTGGTGGAACATAAGGCGTATCGATCCGTTTCGAGAGGACAGTGGATTCCGAATGACTGTCCAATGTGGAACATCGGGTGGATTTTCGAAGAAAACTGTTGTCTGACCAATATCCACTAATGTTAAGTGATTGAGATGGAGCTGTTTTGCCAGCGGGATAATCTGTTTGGAGTACACTGTCCATACAGTGAGGTCCTCCGGGTTCATTTTCGTACGGTCTGTTGTGATGGTTCGAAATTCCCAAAGGATCGAACAAAGTTGGATAACGAAAAGGCTGCGAAGATGGTATATCACAGCTGTACCCGTCAGGTACAGGCGTTACAGTCTGCAAACTTTGCTGCCTTGTTCCACGCAAAGGTTCATCAGTTCTGACTAGGAACGGCGGGAAATGAAACAAGATTAGTTAAACAACACATACGGTGAGAAATATATTCATGACGTTTGGAAATATGTTGTTATTATTAACCTAACTTATATTGGAGATAGACTTTAGTGGTTTTCTTCATGTTGATTCAGGGGGAGCTGGTGAGACCTGTTTAAACACGTCTCAACAGTAATTACAATAATATTGATGATAAAAATAATTTTAGCAGTAAAGTGCAATACTCATTTGGTCGGTTCACTCACAGGTCAAAAGAGGAACCCAACTGTCATCAAGACTAAAAAGACGGTAACACCAGGAAAACGTTAAAAAACAGTCCATCACCTCGTTGAAACTTCCTATTGCACCAACCAGTTGTTTCGACTTTCCGTCAGCACATTCTCTTTGCTGTTTCAAATTATTGGCAACATCTCGAGATAGCTCAGTGGTTAACTCACGAACTTATTGACTGGAAGGTCCTGGTCCGATTCAAACCTCAGTGTCTCGACTGTTCCTATCTAGGCTTGGGCAACCTGGCAGTATCTCAGCCTTCGCGCTTCTTCCAGATGGTGTAGCAGCTAAACACCGGAAAGGTGTTACAACTGACCAATTTTTTAACTAGGAACCCGCCTGGTTGGGTCAGCTAACCCATCAAGAAGGGGGACGTTGTTTTCGCCTTGCAGGAAATGGCAGGTTTACGGGTAAAGTCAACCTTAGGCGAGGAATTAGACGACGAATCAAGCCAAGGTCTTTGTGGTTTGTGTGAAAAGTCTCGATCAGCTGAACTTCGCCCTATAAATTGTCTCACTTTGTCCGTCTGAGTTGAAGAGGTTTATGAGCACTCTGTGAAATTGGAAACGCTGATATAGAAAAGGGGTAAATCGCACCATTGTAACCATCACAATCTTTTGTTTTTGACTATTGCTCACTAAGCTCGATTACGAAACGTTGTTCGACAGATGACGACCGGTTTCATCCTTCTAAGAGCTCGTCTTGTAGGTGCACTTTCCGAATTTCCGTCAACACAACGTTCTACTTGAACTCAGGTTGTACACAATTTGTGAAGTATGCACAGTTGGGTCATGTGTTTTTTCCAAGAAAATATACTGCAAAACCTGGAATGTCATACCAACCGAAAGGTGAGACAATCTTTGTTTTCTCCATTCAATTTATTGAGTCGGCAATTAACAGATAAAGCATTTATCTAAGCCATTCATAATTGGTGCTTTTAAAACCCTCCTGGGTTATTGTTTGAAGCTAAGACATTTTGGTCACCCTCATAGGTGTTTTCTGGCCTTTCCTTACCATTGCCGTTAGCAGCGTGATGGTCCTTGTTTCAGTACCCTGTATACACTTAACCAGATAGTACCCTCTCACATGGTGGTTGCAAGTTAGAACCATTGAGAACCTCGTGTTTGATCAGTCATGCAACCGTCCTCAGCACAACTTCCACTGGAGAAGACTGTCCGCTCCCTAAGAAACGTAAGTCCACCGCAGCATCTGAAGCTTCCTTACTGAAAACATACCTGGCTAGTTACTCCCGAAATGAAAGACTTGCAAAACAGACAGCTTCACCAATGCTGTTGGGCTGTAAATCACTTGAGGCTGCCATGTCCGCACAGTTTTTTTTATAAACTCGATGGAATCTAACAGTCACTGCAGGTTTCCGGATGCAATGAAGAAGCTGCTATTTAAACATGAACGGGAAACAGTGCATCTGTTTGAACTAATTTTCTGTACTTGTTGTGGCATAAAACTTGGGAGGTCATTTTGTGAATCATAACATAAGCTTAGCGAGCCCGACTGAAATCGTCTGGAGATTGTCTCTGTATGACGCTGTGGTTTTTAGGGTTTTCCTTGTACAAGCGGCAAAACTTTCTACCCTGAAAAGCGATGGAGATCCAAAACTAATTTTCAAAAAACCGTCCCGCCAAAGATGAGCCCGCACTTAGATAAAGTATACTGTGTTTCAACAACTAGATCCCTGGTCTCCAAACTACTCAGCTGCCATGGTACTGGGGAGCATCTCTGTCTTTCTGTCCATTGATGATCAAATAAATCTACTTTTTGAGGCAATATGGCTCAGTAGTTAGAGCCCATATTTACTGACCGGAAGGTCCGTGGTTCGAACTTGACCTCTGCATCTTGACTTCTCCTGTCTAGACTTGGGCAGCTTGATAGCATTCCAGCCCTTGTGCTTCCTTCTGGTGGCATGGCAGCTGGGCATCGAAAGTGTGCCACAGATGAACGAATATCCTATAAAAACACTTGGTGATCGCCCGCGAGTGTACCGCATCTCTAGGTGGATGATCGTGCTACACATATGAATAATTAGCTCTGTCATAGATAAATAGTTGTGCCCCGAACTACTCTTGTGAGTGAACCCACCCCCAATTCACTACTTCCTAAAAAACTTATGATATTTAACCTGTCTGCTCTAACTGATTCCAACGGACCTCTTTTTGCATACTTACAATTTTGTAGAGATTTAAATTGAGTCACGAAAGAAACATCTGAAATAATGATAATTGGAGAATCGTTTTTGACATGATATAATACCTGGTAAAGGGCTGATTGTGGTAAAACCATAGGTCCATTGATCTTTATCCCTCATGGCGTTCTGATTTCTTGGAGAAGACGGATATGTACAGGGCACACGAAGTTCCGGATGTTGGTAGTGATCACCGAAGATAACTGATGACGTCTGTTCACTCGATGCAGTCGCGCTTGATGCCTCAGATGGAGGATATGGTCGATAAGATACACAAAACGCGCAAAGAAACAGTCCGGTTACTTCGTCTCGTGCCCATTCTAATGATGAACTGGGGTTATACATACCACAGCGAACACACTGGACCATTTCACCGCCTGTCCTGATTCCTAATGGGGAGTGGGATTCTACAAGAAAAACAAGGCAGCAATAAATCATAAACAGACTGGGTAAACAGACGTTCTTTGCAAATATGTCTAAAGAACCGTATGAACTGCCCTTCGTTCTCAATATCCAGAAAATATTCGGAACATATTCCAGCAGAACAAATAATCACCTGATTGAATAGTTACCTAAGGAGCCTCCGTATCACGCACAGTGTGGAAAAATGTTCAATGAGCGACAAGTGCTTTCGCACAGAAACATGTCCGGACAAGTCAAATAGCCAGGAGTGAACACTTCTGCAGATTAGTTTGTCTGAATCCCACATTGTCCACTTTGAATAAAATTGAGCATCACTAAAGTGGGAATTCCGATCGCACGTACTTCTATTATAGTGGAACAGTTTAATGAAGTTGGTGGGAATTGCTACCGAGTGCTGCTATTAAACATCTTCAACTTGGAAAGAAAAAGGTATAGATGGCTTTAATATTCAAGGTCAAGTCAAGCGCTCCTAAACTGCACAGCCGAAGTTTGTGCGTTTATCAATACCAAGTGAATGTAGTGATAACCCAACCCAAGTGACAATGAAATAATGTTCCCAAGTCATAGATTTAACTAATGCCAATTTTAAACATGATCAGGTCTTTGGAAACCTTTTCCTCAGTGGGACATCTAAGGAAGGTGGAAATTTGCTTCCATTATAAAGCATGAACCCCGCTCCCAGATGACTCAGAAAACTACGGAGATAACTTCAAACCCCCTTCCCATAGTCATTTTGATCACAGTGTCATCGCCTAGCTAATGGTTTCGAGAGGTTAACTTTTATTCTTCATCTGTGTGAAACAGCTTCAATTTTATAAGTTTCGCAATAACATCGACTTTGGAAATGAAAATTCACCTGAAAGTCCCTCCGCCCTACTAACTAGTATGAAGAGGAAAGCCTAAAATTCATCGACCGGTTTTCGGCACTGGTGTAATGTGTAATGCGCAAGTAAACAGTGGTAGACTGTCAGGCGTAAAAGGCTTATCAGACACGTGACACATCAAGGTGCGAAGGCTGCCGAACAATAGAAAAGATGGAACTGTTGCATGTAATGAATTGCGGTCAGTTACCAAGCTTAAAACAATCAGGTCATCTGCAAAACCGAGACATCGCACCTCATGATCCGTGATTCTGTATGAATAGAGCAGAATGGAGCTTCTATGCTGGAATGCAGTGATGAGGATAGGCAGCTGCACAAGCACACGTCCACCCCACCTTTTTTTGTTTTTCTCTGAAGTTACATGGTCTCCTCCCATGTTAGTCGGATACACGAGTTTGCTGTCCGGAGTGCTGCTGCTGCTGCTGGTCCTATTGCTGTTGCTGCTGCTGCCGCGCCTGTCATTACCGCTGCTTGTTTACTCGCCTTATCAGTATGGGTAAACATACAGTGGATGTGGCAGGTCGCCATGGCCATAGTAGAAGTCGAATGGCTTGCTGAAGTCGAATAAGGTTGCTTTGTGGGTGGTGACCGTTCGAAGAACAAGCGGGACATTTGAACGCGTGGGCTGAAAAACTATTCTCGTTGTTCCAAAATTACCTCCCCTCTCTCAATACTTGGGGTAATTCTACTCGTCTGATGATAGTACACTGTGAATGGCTGGTGCTTAGAATGAGATCGGCAGCCTGCAGCAGTAAAAGTCAATCCCGACACGGGTTACAGTAACGGTATTAAAGCGGAAGCAGAAGGGTAAGGACCTGTATCAGAATACAGATATATTTCACTGTTTAATAAGATTAGTAATGGATGATGCTAACATAGTGTTTGGAATCGGGAACTAGCTTGTTCTTCTAAGGAGGCTGAGGCCAGACTTTCGTGGAAGCACCATGTAAACTGAGAACAACAAGCAATGATGTAGTCAAGATATGTTCGAAATTAAGCTAGCTTGAGTTGAGGAGTATTCCCTTGTTCTCGACTCACTACATGCTATTAGTTGTTCGCTTTTTCCATATTTGTCAGCATGCACAAAGTATGGTTTTAGTAACCTTTGCTCGCTCCAAACGACCGAATCATAGTTCAACTGTCCAGAATTCATTCGTTTGAGGAATGGGGATCGTCTAGGTACCGGTGCATATTTTATATGCTAAATACAGCTAACGGCTGCGAAACTTTTTTTTACAGAATGCAGGCTTACATTCATGGGAGTATAGTGTCTACCACTGACTATATAGTGGTCCTATACTAATAGTTCCAAAGAACAACGGAAAAAACCGAGTGGTCGTGTGAACTTAAGGATAAAAATCAGGCCTCAAGGTTGCTGTAAGAGGCTTGCCTTCCTAGCACGCTATGCCATCCCATATCACCACATTAGTGTTTGCAATTCTCGAAAGATTACTCTAATAGCAAGTTTTTGAATGGATTTTGCTTGTGATCAGGTGAGCAACCGATTGGTATCTTTTAAAACCTCAATAGATGTTTATACCCTGCGATTTCCCAAATATCGTACCAACTGAAACATGGGGCGGCCTGGTGCAGCACATTCAGTTGATTAAGAACACCGTAAACAAGAGATTCAGTTGAGTTTAATGTGGATCTTCTGTCAAAACCAAACTAATGTGTAGATGAGCGCATAGGTCTAATTTCGTGCAATTTGGGTTCAAGTAGTACATGAGGTTGATGGGAACTGGGGAACTGCGCCTACCTGGTGAGACCCACGAAGGGTGAAACCGGTCGCGAGCTGTCGATTGGTTTTCAGCAACATCATGAGTAGCGTAGTATGTCCATACAACTGATATGTATCTTTTACAGTATTCGTAAATGTTCATAAATATCCACCGAACAACCTTTTTGCCGTTTCACTCAGTCGAATTGTTCTGTTTTCTGACAGCTGTTGTGTCCAAAGAACCAATTCGTGACAATATTTGATTAACTCAAGAGTGAGCCGCGCGGGTTCGGTTTGGAATATGCTTTCCACTATGCTTTCCACTCCGGCAGCTTGTTAGCCTTTCTTATCTAGCCAGTTGGCGTCGTAGGAGTAAAACCGCTCCTCTGTACGCACACACTACAGGCGCTTATTAGGGATGCAATTTCCCGCGCCTTCGTGGATTCTCCATACCTTCATCTACGCTCAGGTGTCAAACGGCCAAGCACCTCTGTACAGACGAATGTAATGCGGGTG
Organism: Clonorchis sinensis; assembly: GCA_003604175.2. NCBI lineage: Eukaryota > Metazoa > Platyhelminthes > Trematoda > Opisthorchiida > Opisthorchiidae > Clonorchis > Clonorchis sinensis. The sequence goes on from CM030370.1 coordinate 50,589,572, forward strand.
CCGAATGAACAACTCAACTTTTAAACATGAAGTAAAGGTTACATCCAACCCAGTCATTCGGCAGAATTCGGTCCTTACAGCTGAACTTGCCCACTTATCTGTATTTTAATGGAGCCCAGCATGGAATCGGCCTCCATTACATACGAAACACCCATGCAGCCCAAATGTCATTCTGAAAGTCAGATGATCTACCATGTGCTTTTCACCGATAAGACGGAGCAAGCATTTGCTGCTCATGCGATACCGACTGAGTTTACACCTGCTAACAAGAGTCATAGTGTGCTGCCTAACTTGCTTTGGTTCCTCAGATCAATTTGCATGATCAGTCAACTGTCCCCCAATCGACAGCAAGTTATGTTTAATTTAATTCTGCCCTGCAGTTTTTCTCGCATAGGTTAGTAATGATGACGCGAGATTGGAGACAGTAACCTCTCTGATAAAAACAGAACTCATATGAATTGCCCTCACAAAGTATTTCTTGCTGTGCTCCGAATAGATCCCTTAGGATCTTCCACAGTGGAATGTTATGTCGCGTCACAAGACTGCTTATTAGAAAAGTGGCTTACTATACGCAAACTTGACTGGTTTTTACAAGTTCCTTGAGAGGAAATATGCCAGACTATGTTACGAAATAAAAGCTTTCATGAGGAATATTGCGGCTGAACTCAGCTTTCTAATGAATGCTCTAGACATGGGGTTTCGTTGTATCACTTAAGAATATCTGACTTACCAAAATATCCAGATTTCCTCTTCATTGCGGATCCGCCGATCTCGGATAATTTTTTTGAGATATCACAGTCTAAGCTTGTTGAAATATCTACAGAATAGTCTGATTTCACTGACAGATGACTTTCTGTTTCCGCAGCGGCTGGTCCTGACAACGTTCCATTCGATGAACCGCTGTTTGATTCTCCGTCTTCTTCAGTGATTCCTTCATCTAGCTCGACCTCTTGTGGCACAGAGGCACTTGTTGAAGAGGTGCCGGCATTGTGAATTGACTGTTGGTCATTGTCCAATTGATCTATAGTATTGTGCAATGCCGTCGTCGGCTGCCATGGTAAAAGCAGGTTGCATGACATAGATAAATCAGAGTAAGTCCCAGTAGCAGGGTCTATAGAACAATTTGGATTGTAGTAGGTCCCTCTTTGTTGCTCGGAAGAATCGTTCTGCGACGGATCGTTCTCCACTTCAACGCTTGGCCAGGACCAGTCCGGTTCTAATGAACTGCCAATCGACGAAGCAGCTGCTTCTTGTATCGACTGTTCTACGGGCCGACCAGTGGTCCAACCCCCGAAATTGGTTCGGCAATTAGTTTGCAAAATAGAATTCAATGGTAATTCAATGGGTGGACTGCACATTAGGTGTTGTTTGATACGGCCAACAATATGTGGTTCAGGGCTGTACCAGGGATCGTGAGTTTTATTCGCTGTCACAGGAAGAGCAGAATGACTTTTGGTGATATTGTCAAGACAAGTTTCAGTGCTGGAGTCGTAGGTATGAAGTAAATCATCTCCCAACAGATTCGTTTTGTAGAGTGGTTTCGGAGACAGGCAATCCATTACCGGATCCGATATCGTTGTGAGGGTGGTTAGAGGCTGTTGGAAACCAGAAGTGCTGGACGGATCCAGATCTAACAACGAGGTACTTCCCACCGTGTGAACGACTGAAGTCTTTGGACTGACGTTTATCGAGTTGATACGCGTTCGATTACTGTAAGTAGCGTTAGGTATCAGGTCGGTTGAATAGTAGCCGTTGGAGTTTTGAATTATACGGGAGTCCGTTGGTGCACTCGAGTCATCGAGCCGCGGAGAAAGCGGCATTCTGGAAGAGAGGGACACTTATTTAGTGAGGAACGAAGAGAGCTTAAATATGGTCAACTCTCGGACACGATATAGCGAAATACAATTGAGATGCGTGAAACTACAGAATACTGATTGTAGCACATATCGCGTTTTTCGTACTGTAAGATGAGTTATGTCATAACTTTTTAAACCACTGGAACGCATACTTGCCACACTGTCTTTTACATTATCAAAACAAACAAACAAACACATTCATCAAGTAGATTGTCGTAGGTGAAGAATTACACTCTAGTCTAGAATCTACGTTGACACTTTGTGGAAAAGGCCGTGTCTGAGTCTACGTAGGACAACATTGCCTCAAAAAACTATCGTCAATGTAATCTTCGTAGCTGGAACCTTCTGGGATACGGTCAATCAGCTATGCAGGTTGATTATCATCAGACAATTTAGTGGCTTTCTCTCCAGCGTCTAGCGTAACGTTCACATCCTTGGGTCTCCAAAACTTTCTCCAGTACTCCCAGTTTGCAAATATGAATTTGGTTCCAATGAAAACATGTCTTTTCTGCCTCTTCTCCATCTCTGCTCAACCATCACTGACATCACAACTACCTCAGCATCGTCAGCATCATCATCAGCGCGAATAACATCTACATCCCCGGGAATGACTTCATTGCCGTACGACGGAAAATTTTATGTAATATTCAAAAATCATTGAGGTGGGTAAATAAAAAGGGAGTACAGGGAATTGACCTGTCGCCGGCTTAGCACAATCTGAGATGCCTACCCACTGAAACAACCTGGTCAGAAGCTGACCTCATGGTTACGTGCCGGGGGGGGGTCGCAAGGATCCTGGCCAACAATACTCAGATTTCTCGTAATTTCCTTCATGTCCATCTGCTAAAATCACATTCCGTCTACCTCGCACGTTGCACGATTCTGAAATAGACCCAGAACTCAACACTTGATGATTCGTCGTTTGTGATATATCACTGCAGCACCGTAGTTGATGGCACTAGACGTTTTTGTGGCTGTGATATCTTCTACACCACAACACCTGTTTTATAACTACCTCGGTGCAAGCTACCAGACACCGTCCGAAATAAGTAGCATTTATGAGACGCCAGTGATCAGAGACCTGAAGTTGCTCCTTGTAATTCGCCCTTGAACCCCCTGCAATGACTTCATTAAACACACTTCCTGCGTAGTTAATAGAACCCTCTACTCTCCAACTATCTACTCTCAGACCCTTGCTCCCAACATTCTCCTTTGCCAGACCTATTCTCGCCTATGATGGTGTCAAGGACAGGAAGTTTTCGAGGGATTGATCTAAACAAATAAAATGGACATTTGCAACATTCTCCGATTCTGCTACTTCCCCGGGCCTTCGGAACGCGGCTGACTTCCCGGTCTTCACAAACTGCTGGCTTGATCCAAAGTTTGAGGACGTTTCCAGCAGGGCTGTGGCGTTGATCTATCTCCTGGTCTCTAGTAAAACCACACAATGAATGAAAGACGCTGGTATGTCATGCCTTATACGTTAGTATGCACCGGAAATTGCCTAATTCTAGTCCACATGGGTATTCTAGAAGTGCCAACAGGCGGTTATCGTAACTCGCCATCCGAAACTACACTCTGTTTGGATTCGGAACCATTTCTTTTGTACGTACCGATTTTCGCTGCCCCGGAATTGAGTATTGCAACAATGCAATAGGTTTTGGTGCCTATATTCGTCACCACAGGTGGGAGCAATCTGAATCTAGTACCTGAGTCCTGACTTCTCTCTTCTGACATACCCCACATGTCAATTCAAGCAGAGACCGGATTAACAACAAATGTAGCAAGCTGGCCTGCTTGTTTTGGAGTGCGAACGTTAATGCAACGAAAAAATGGATTTCCTGAGATGTTTTCAAGGCCGCTACACCTGTTACTGTAGAGGGCAAGCAAAAGACGCAAGACGAATAGAACTGTTAGTCCTAGCGCTCAGAATTACACCGGGGTAGGATGGAGGAAGAGAAGCGATACGTGAAAACGTAACTTGGTCGTCAATAGTAAAGTCTTTTCGCTTGTCCGCCCTGCTACTTGCAGGAATTAATGTGACCTTGCTGTTGGCACCGTGCGACGAGAGGTATGATAAGACAGTAATCTAACTATGAAACTCATGATAGTAGGCCAGCTGGATACTACCAGATGCCCATTACTTGACAGGAGGAGGACCGAAGTTTCAGGCTCAAGAGCCTGACCTCAAGAGAGCGGGCGGTCGCTGTCACGCTGTTACAAGTACAAGTTACAAGTACAAGCTTTTGACGATACATTTCGATGGCCATGCTCTGACTCCCAAGCTGAAGGACCAGGAGACTACCACTGGCACGTCATGTGTCAGTAAAAATGCAACTTCCTCGTGCAGCCCAGTGGGTTACAGACTTGGTAAGCAGTCATACGTACATCAAATCATCCACGAATTCACAAAACGAGATGAATACCAGTTGAAGTGATTTGCTCAAGCTTGTTTCATGTTACTTGACAGTTTACTTTTCATAGAAGTCATGTAGAAGAACTGTAAAGGAGCCAAGTTATATTCCCGAGATAGAGCTACGTGTATCACACTCCAGAGAGGCCTGTTGCATTTTGACTTAGGCATACGAAAATATTACTGCTGATTATTCCCAGCAAGCATGAAGCAGCTGTACGGTGCTTCTAGACCTTTCAGCATAGATTACCTTCACTGACAGAATAGAAACTCCGTTGAATATTGCCAAACCTCTTCGCATTACTGTGAACTAATGAGCAGCCTAGGGGAAGGATAATTCCACTGGATGTGTGAAGCTTCCTTCTGAGAAGTCGTTACTCGACGTCGTCGAATTACTCGAGGAGCCGGTCAATAAGTGACGACTCCACGTGGATTCCGTAATTCAAGGATGAGTAGAGCTACGTCCTGTCTAAGTGAGACCTAATCACACTGCTGATCAGCCGCTCATTGACAAACGACTAAGTGTTCAACCACTGGTCGGCGGGTTGCGGGTTTGAAACTCTATGAGTTTCGAGAGATGTGCACTGTTGATGATTCTCAACAAGGATGAAACTATTATACAGTGCTTTTCGGTTTTTAAACATAGATTGACTTCACTGATAGGATGAGATTCCTAGTGAATATCACTAGAAAATGTCCTTCTACATTCTAAGGACCAAGCTCCAACCCTGACAAGGAGCACTAGGATACTCTGTACTCACCATCCTATTCTAATTTAGGAAAAATCGTCAAAATAACCAACAACTTCATGAGACCGGATGATGCGCTGCAATTAACCTGATTTCTAATCAGGTCTTCAGGTAAAATTCTAAAGTATTTCTGTGACTAGTTCGAATTGAAGAATAAGGGGGCTTTATTAGTGCAATGAATGTCTCCGATCGCAAAATAAAACTCACATTTCAACATTCCACGAAAGTTCTGTTGCAACGATAACGAATCAAGACATGCCACGATGATGCCCATGGGGAAATAATGGGGATTTTATTCATTATTATTGTGCTGTAAGATCTGTTGATGTCAACGCAGATAATTTGTGCACCACAAAGCACACTACCACAACAAATAACAACGATTTTGGACGTGGACAAGCATCACGTCTGATACGCAAGCCGACATTAATCCCAAATGAACTGGTTGGGGCCTAGCGAAGAGGTGCTCAAGCGGCGATCGATGAAAGCGCTCGTAACAGACACTATGTTTATTCAGACTCATAATCAAGGGTTTCCAAATCTCCTTCCCTCCTAAATCAACTAAAAACTAGTGCTCTCTGAGTTTCTGGGCCATGTCAGCGTTTGTTCGCTTGTGGAAGTTACATAAAGGGCGTTGACAGAAATCACTGTCGTTCTTTCAGGTAGGGATGTGGCGAACCAATGTGGGTTTCACGTGGACAAGTGCGACATGGACCATAAATAACAAAAGCAATAGACTTAATGCATCATAAACGAGAGATTCAGCTAGGTTCCAGGTGAGTCTCTCGCAAAACCAAATTGGTTTGCAAATGAGTGTATTTCTTTATTAGTAATAGACATTATAGAACAGCTTACTCACAACAGAACTTTCAGCATATCAGTTTGTTTGTTTACCTACCTGTCTGTTTCCTTGTGAGAAGCTGAGACTAAGATAACCAAGAACAATGAGCCGACTCAAAGAAGCGGTCAGTTGAACAAAACTGAACTCTATATACGTAATGCACTACTCATAAGGTTGCTGAAAATTCGTCGACAGCCCAAGGCCGGTTTCGTCCTTCTTGGGGCTCATCAGGTAGGCACAGTCCCCGAGTTCCCGTCAACCTTATGTCCTATTTGAATCCAAATTGGACTGATTTCGAGAAATACACTCATTTGCAAATCAATGTGGTTTTTGCGAGAGACTCACCTGGAACCTATGTATGTATGTATGTATGTATGGCTCACTAGATGGATGGTCTGTATGGGACTTAACTGGGGCACGAATGCAAATACGGAAAGCTCAATTACTGGTGGGAGTACTATCATTCTAAACTTCTCTGTTATCCAGATTGAGAAAATTAATACGGCTTACCCTCTTATGTCCACAACTGGCGTTCAAATGCTCTCGAATGAATTTCCATGTAAGAAGCCCTGGTTTTTTTGGTCTGCTTGAATGTTATACAGGTTAGTAAAACGAATCAGCAGCCTGATTGCACGTGGTTTGTCACACAAAATAAGAGGTTTGTGCAAGCGGTCTTCATACGACCACTCTGTTCGTGCTGAACCCTTCTACCACGTGCAGACTATAGTGAGTACGCCATGCGTGATTTGGTATCAACCTCCCCACCAACCTTCACAACGTCTAATTGAGATGAAACATCACTTGTGGTCAGTGTTTCAGACCAACCCCACCCCCTCAATAGTGTAACTCGAAGGTGTGATCGTATCGACCATACGTTGAATGACTGTTTTGATAAAATGTGACGCAACACCCGTGCGCGCACACACGACACAATGTAGCGGCAGCTCGACATGCTAACATTACGTACATCTAACTCGACAATCTGTCCAAACCATTGCATCACAATCCGAGGGCACGTGCATGTTTTTGACCGTGGGTTTCCCACAACTTGTTCGAACAGATCCACAATTGGCGAGTCGGAATGACTGAAAAACTAGAGAGAACAGATTACTAGATTAACAGCCAGAAAGAGAACTTCATCTGAATTAAAATTCCCAGTTTCAAGTTCGCCATTTCAATCTCATCGAACTTAATATCAAGTTTGCTAACCCAGCAGATTTTTTTTCCGATTCACAGGTAGGATTCATGGGTAGAATTAGGTCACTGACTGTCCATTCTAGGCTGGTCATTTACTCACAACCGGGTCCCAGGGAGTAGATTCGTTCTTTTAATGCTTCAAAAACGTGAACTGCCTAATTACTCGGTGGTTTTACACCATCCACTTTTCACAGACTATTCGAACAATGGTTGTAGCTATCAATCGCCTTCACTTACGATACCTCCCAAGAACACTAATTTAGTTCCCTTCGGGTTGGATAAAGGTAACTCTGGATAGACTTGAAATGTAAAAAAATCTAGCGCTTTGCAGCTTACAACTAAAGAGTAGTCGGTTGGCAACTTCAAGTTCTGGCGTTTTGCAGCCACTTAATGTAGCATCAGAATACTGCTTTCACTTACAGTACTTATAAGAATGATATTCACCAAGCTTCGAAACTGACCACAGAAGGAGTAAGTAAATGGGCTGCAGGTGGCTCAGTGATTAAGCCGTGACGAGAAGGCCTGTGGTTCGAGCCAAAACACGGCTTTTTGGCTGCGCCTGTCCAGGTTTGGGCAGCCTGGTAGAACTCCAGCCCTCGTGCTTCCTTCTTTCAGCTAGGCACTGAAAGCGCGTTACAGCTGAACGGTTTTTATTTATGTTGTTTAAATGTGCTGATATGAGCTGCCTGTTAATTGCATCTGCTTGCGCCCCAACGGGGTGTGCTCTGGAAAAAAAACTTCAATTGCCTTACTAGATTAACTGGAATTGAACTTGCTTAGAATTTCAAATATACTGCTGGTTACTAGAGGTGTGAACGGACCAGCGCTACTCAGGCTCAGCCGGACGGTCACCTTGAGCTGGAATCGAAACGAGTGGACAAAGCACACAACGCTAGATGCAGTTATGTGGCAATATCAAGCTGTTTCTTTGCGGCATTAACTTCCGAAACGACTGACAAACCATCTGCCTTCATGATATCCCAACAAACATACGAACAGATCACTTCTCCATCAGTCATAGATGGCATGGTTCAGTCACTGGTTGTCGGCGTTCTGAAACGTCTCTGTTGATTCTGTTCACGCGCTCGTCTGTTACTCTTTATTCTACAGGAAACATTTCTTCCGGCGACTGAAAAACTCTGGGACCATCGCGTGAAAATACCAAAACCATCTATTATCGTTTCCTTTGACCAATCCACTTCCTGATGTCGACTCTTCCTGTCGGCAATCCTGCATAATGCTGGGCACTCCCTTACTATTACGACACGACCAGCACCCAAAACAATGGGTATCGGACTCAAACCTTACTCACCTACACCACCGTTGATGAAGGATACTGCACAGTTCGACTAAATGTCAAGCCTCAAGCGAAATGGTGTACCCGTGCTGACTTGTAAGTCAAGTGAATTCAAAAGACCGAATAAATGAAGGAAATCTGCAAAAACTGTCTTTATTAATGAGTGCAATAAGCTCACAATGACTATTATTGAGTGAAAGCATCGACTAAAAGTATACCTCGCTCCTCCTAAGAAAAACTCAATGCCCTATTCATTAGACCGAACACTGAGAACAACTATTCGGCTGATCACCTGCTACTGTTCACTCTGACTGTCAACTCGTACTGGAACCCCGGTCGGTAAATCTGGAACCTCCGAGGGTTTTGGAAATACATAGATGCTCTTTCCTACCCTAGCACTACCGAAATGCCGGTTCTGACCTGCTTCCACACGATCTGTTTGAGAACGGAAGGGAAATGCCACTCACCTGACTTACTTGCCTTTAGGTGAAATGAACAGGTTGTCAGTAATAATGCCCATTTTTTAAAATAGTGCTTGAAGTGAGTTTTGCAGCCACAGAGCCAATGGCTTGACCTTCTTTGCAATGAGGTTATTTTCACTGTCTGTGATACACTGCCTTATGAAAACATGATCTGATAACAACAAATGATATTTCAACCGACAAAAGGTTATGTGAACCACATCTCATACTCCGTTCGGTTTTAAAGTAACGACATGCACATCACAGCCTACAGTATTGCCGTCCCTGAAATCACAGACTACTTCAAGCCTTCCAACCGATTCGTCGTTCTCAACATTTTTGTGCAACAGGATAAGCTCCCAAATTTCATAAGTATCATACGCTCGTTATATTTGCAGACTTGTCAGCATGGGGAGTTTTTCAAAAGAGTTCTCGAAAACAGTCGTGTCCGGCAGGAGTGTACGCTCTATCACATTTTGTTTGACTTCGTAGTTCAGAAGCTAATGAAGCGAACTTTGGTGGGTCTGAAAAACCCCTGGTCGTCAGATTTCTACTAGTGGAGACTCGTTGCATAGGCAGACAAAAAGGATGAAAAAGGAGGCAGAATTGTAAACGTTACTAAAAATGCCGACCACTGTCACTAAATCATTCGGCATGTGCTTCACATCCAACAGTTATAAAGTCACGTTTCGGGACCAGCAGTCTTTGAACATTATCCTGGTAACTCAAGGGGGAAAGCTGGGTGTTGTGCCTCGGAGTTTGTATTAACACTGGCGGGATTTTGGAAGACTAAGTCAGCACGAGCGTCTTAAGCGCTAGAATTTCATTTATTAATTCACACCACTTGTTATATCAAAAAGGTATATCGCTGGGTCTAAAATGCTACGTGCATCAAACTAGAGTGCAGGTCCTATCGTAGTACCGCTGTCGACGGTGGGCCTGATACTCCACCAGGTCTCTGACCAGAAATCTCTCAGGAACATAGCTAAGATCCTCTGGAAACGACGAACTCGCAAAAAGGCAATCAGAAGAGAGAACTTGAGTGGAATAGTAGGTACTTCACTTTACTTCGGAATTGCAACTTACGACAGCTGAGCCAAATACTACGCGCCATGTAGTCACTGACGCGTTGTTTTTCGCGCTCAATGCGGGGACAGAAAGTCCGGAGGTGGGGGAAATATGGATTAGTGGAAGGAAAGGAAGGTTTTACAGAAACTTGGGGTACTGTCAGTATTTTTCGCCTTCCGTGATGGAACGCACGTGACATTCATGTTACTCGGCTGGGGACAATGAAAGATACGTGGACTAGCCGATGTCAGAGACGTTCATGTTATTGGTTTCTATCCAGACTATGGTACTGAATGTTGGAGTTTTGGACGCGATGGGCGTGTCGAGACAGGCTGGCGCCAGGCCTGTCTCCCTGCTCAAGCTTTCTTCCTCTCAGCATAAGGCCTCACTCGACTAAATACTTACACGACACTGAAACAGCAGTGCCATTGTCTGGTGTTCCTACCAAATAACGACGCTGAAGATGAAGACGACAACGGTGATGACGTTGAGAGTGATGATCACCCCCATCTCAGTAGAGTTACGTTCGCACGTGTTGACTGGCACTGTTCGCCTTTGCGGTAGTCATATCTAGTTTAGATAGACACATTTAATCGCTGCCTATAACCGGTGAGTTTAAGCCAAAATGCTTGATAAGCCACAATGCTTGATAACTTAGAAGCTTATCTCACTACTGCTTTCGTCGTCTTCTGAACTCTTATTTCATGATTTACTTTTCACCTGGTCACCAGTGTTCAACATCATTTGTTCAGCCAGCTCGGAGCTACAGGTGCTTATCAGTTGCCGGCAGCCGAATGGCCTGAAATCGCGATTAAGAGTGTGTCGCGCATCAGAAGCTGTGGTGTTTCGGTGGTGTATTACGCATGCCTAACCATCCTTCACCGAAAAGAGTACTGTTCTCCGTGCCCAATTCAGAGTGGCCCAAGCAAAGAAGTAATCAGCCTTTGACCTGACAGAGGGATATGGAAGTCGATTACGAAAAGTTGGGGTAATATCGGTGTGACTCGCCTTCCAGCATGAGGTCCGCTTGATCTCCCTTGTGCACGGTTGGAGATAGTGCAACGTATGGCTGCTAATCGAGGTCAGCGAGGTTCCTGTTGTCAGTATCTATCATGACGTGTAGGCGCCTCGGAATGATTGTAGTAAGCTATCACAAAGTCCTAGCCCCATTCACTTTAATTCTTTTCCTCACAAAAAGGAATTTAAGTAGATAATAGTTGTGCGGCAACGAAGTATCATTGTTGAATACCGAAGTTGTGCTGTCGCTGCTAATGATGTACCAGTTTGTTCCTGTCCTAAGAATGGGGATCCTTGTCGACATGGTTGTTAGGCTGTAAGTGAAACACAGCGTCTACCGGTAGTGGGTTGCCCAATCAGATGAAAATGGGTCAGATACAGAGTTTCTAGTCAGCGTTCGATCTCAAGCGAAACTCTTTGGAGGCTCTAAAGTTGCTGTCGTCTGCGTCTAGTAATTTGAGCAACGAGATTGTTAGTACGTGCTCAGCCCATACTGCTCGTGATCTTCTGTAGTTTGGATGACCAAAACAACCTACAGCATAAGCTGACTTTCGTGAAAGCTGTTCTGCCAAACAGGATTTGGTCGGAAAGTGGATAGGGCGCGAATGGTTTGTTCCTTTGCGTGAGAAATCCTTCCGACAAGAATGAGCTCTAAAGAACGTTGCTCTACTGACTTCTTACTTTTTTTCTGTCAGAAAAAAAGAAAAGAAATCCAAGCACCAAACAGGCTAGTTATTCTACCGAAATTCAGGAAGGTGGCTGTATCAATATTTTCTCATTTTGTGAGAAAGTCGGACTAACCCACAGATTTCACATAGGCTTCACTTTCTAGACCCGACTTAGTTTCGCCCCTTATGTGGTTCGAAGAATGTCCACCCCTTCCTCAGCAATATGAAAGCTCAGTATTCCGAGAAGAATGGACGGTTTAGTCTTTCCATACCCACTGCTTAAGAAAATCTGTATGTGTACGTAAGAATATGACTGGGCTTTTTATCGTGTATTCGGAAGCGCATGTGGTTATATGGGATTATACCCACATTGTAATCACTGCTAAGGTAATATCTCGGGCTGTTGCTTTCAAAATTTAGGCGAACTCGTGCTTAGCTGTGTGGTACATTGGACCTTACAAGCCCAGTTGGGCGCACAAGACAGTATTAATGGTATTCTTGGCCAAGCTGTAAAGAAGCTGAAGCTTAGAGCTAGTTCGTCCGCTTTCGTGCTGCACTCAGAACTAGTTCTTATCGCCACCACGATCAACGAACGACAGAGATGCTCCGAATTCTGATAGGCCCACAAAGTGCTGACCATTTCCGGAAGCCCGGGAATAGAATCGAGTAAAATGCCGCGGAGTTTTTTTTAGTGAACGTCTGCCTTGATCAAGGGTGTGCAAACATTACACACACACAAACACACACAGGAACTTCGGTGAACCCTATTTTAAACTGTTCCATACAAGCCGACGCCTGTCAACTAGAACAAACACATTACTGGTAGTCAGTCGAACTCCGAAATGCCGTGAGGTCGTGCCACAGGTGAGCACACCAATACTTGTTTGAACCTGATTAAGCAAATATCATGTACATCTACTTATTTCCTATCACCAAGCTGCTTCGATTCTCCACATCAAAATGTCAACAGTAAAACATCTATTCAGTTAAAGGGGCATGAACAAACGAATCATTTCTAGTGCATCACCTTGATATTCACTCAGTCCTGGTCTTTTTTATACAATCGTTTCTGTTTTCAAATCCCACTCGGATGTATGACGGATGGTGTTTGCCAACCACCGATCAGGTTTCACTACAGGTAAAACTCTACCGCTCAACGGAACCTAGCTCTCCAGGCTGCTCTTACTGGGCAAGCTTGGTCCTCAGTACAAAAGAATGCAGACTGTACCGTCTCAGTGGTGCAGAGTTGTATGCTACAGAACCCACAATACTCTCATATACCCGGTGTCCCACTGTACCTGACCCTGTTGACATATTCTGCTCCTGAAATCAGAGACTCAAAAACGGTGAAGTGTTGTTGTTTAAATTGTGCATTGTGGATGCGTTCAAAATCCTGTCCAACTGACTGACCAGCTAAGCTGTTCTCGGAAGAATGGCGCCTCATTTTGCCAAAGATCTTGAAATTACTTGTAAGTTGTTTGTAGAGCACACCGATATGATAATTGCAAGACTAAGTGAAGCTTACCATATAAACAGAATGATTTTGGCCAAAGTGAAATACCTTTTTCCATGACTACTTGCTCAGGCAATTGTATTCAACTGCGAAATGACTGGGTACCGAATGGTAACCTCCGGAGAACAGCACGTCGAACGCATCTCAAGGTGCACGAGACACATCAAACAGTCAAGGGATTTTCCGTGTGGTTAGCTGCTTCCTCAAGATTCAAAGCTGAAGTTCAATACCGTCAGCCACACTTTTTGTTGCGAACAAAAGGCTGAAAGTTCCGAAATTATAACTCCAGTCGTGTTACTAATGTTATATAAAGCCAATGATTTACGTATAGTATACAGGACTCCTATGAAGCTTCCAAACAGTGACTGTTGATCCAAACACGGGTTCATTGGAGTAGTCTAGAACAGGTTTAGTTTAACGAGCTAATCGCACTTACAAATATTAGCTGTCAATTCATCAGACAGAGGTTTGTCAAACCAGCTGTGGAGTCAAAGTACACAGCAATGACAGGGAGCGAACGTTCTTCGTAGCTCGGTTGGTAGAGCAGCCTTATGGTATACAGGACAGGAAAGGAAGGGGGGCCTCTTTATTCATGATATATATACTCTGAACTCCCATCTCAAGGGCCATAAGTAATTTGTTATGGCCATAGATAACAGTGGTGAAAGATTGTTGCATGAATTCTACGAAACGATAACGACCCTTTTAAATTTGGGATACTGATAATCAGATACACTCATTTTGTTAGCCGACTGGATACCTTACACTTAAAGTTAGTCCATGCACGCTTCCTGGTAAATAGGCTTCGAAAAGAGGATAAGTTTTTGAATGGTTCCACAGCTGAATAGGCCCCACTTTAAGTACCTCCTTCCAGAGACTCATACTGACATAGAGGGAAGTTGTCGCAATATGTCTGAAACACTGCCTTAAGAACTGTTTATAGGCATTTTGAATGAACGTGACGTGCGTGAAACATTCACCTCAGTGAATTTTGTGATACCCGAAGAATGAGGTGACAGTCCAGTCACAGTCTAGGCTTTATTGTGTGATGTTACAAGTTTGCCAAACGGCACTTGGATTGTCAATTTGTCGAAATATAGGTAGCTCGGGTGTGTTTACTGGTGGTTGATCAGATGGCAGTTGATCTGTTCGCCGAGCTTGGCAATTGGCTTGCAAACGTTTCGTCCCCAGTCGAGGAGACATCGTCAGTGCGTAGTTGAGTAGGTCACTACTACGCAACTACTACTCAACTACGCACTGACGATGTCTCCTCGACTGGGGACGAAACGTTTGCAAGCCAATTGCCAAGCTCGGCGAACAGATCAACTGCCATCTGATCAACCACCGGCACTTGGATTGATAAGCTCACTTTGGTAGTTTGAGGTAAATTTGGCTGTAATTCGAAACGGTTAGACCTGATTTGAAAGAATAGGGTGCAAACCACCTAGTTTGAGTATGACATGGATATTGCTAGCAAAGTAAAAGCATGCTCCAACAAAAACCAGATCGTTACAGGAAACAGGAAAGGAATCTACTGTTGCTATTGTTGTTCCTATTCTGGGGACGTTTTTTTAGACACGAAAAGCATGGTGCTTATATTTTGTTTAGATTCTCAGTTGTGGTTGGGGAGATTCAAGCTGTTCTTGTTCCTGAACTCCAGCCTCTATCAATATTGCAAATATCAACCCCATGGAACCTCCCATACCTCGCGTTTGTGAACGCAAAAGCAGTAGCTCCTCAGTCCTGTTGTTACTTTCAAAACGCGCAAACCTTGTTGTGTGACTAGGTGCTCATAGACTGCCTGGACCAAAATCTGTCCGCGAAGCTTATCGACGCTTGCAAAAGACTGCATCCCACACCGTCGTTTATTGATTTCAGGTTGAGACGAAAAAAACAGGCTCATTCAAATGTGGGAAAAGTTCAAACTATCATTCAGAATACGAACTATGGGTGACGGAAATGACAATGCTGACGTCTGATTCATGACACTAATATCTGTGTTTACTTCAGTATGCCTGTATTAACTGTTTATACACCTTCTTTTGGTAAGCAGGGAAATCAAACTGTTGTAACTACGACCTAGTTAGGTTTATAGCTCAAATGAATTGGGTTGTGCATCAGCTAGAGAGTAAGAAAGGGAACTGAGGATGCATACCATCCCAACATCCAAAAAATTGGTAACAGGATATCTTTTTCATCTAAATGAATACTACTCCTTCGGATTGTCTAGCAAGTTATCATTTTATCCACTTTGTGTAGTTTTTTTGCAATCGTCAGTCGAGCTGCGCAACGGAAGGTGATGGCTGCAGGTTGGTGCTGGAATGTTTTCAGTAAAACTTCCAGGTTCTCCTGCCAGATCCTCCATAAAATTTTGCCATAAGCCTTTAACAGGAGAGGAAATGGTCACGTCCTCGAGAGCTACTTTGGGTTACCCTTATATGTTCACTAAATTACGTGAATTTCCATGCTATAGTTACCATGCGAAAGGCTATAAACGACTGCTTGACAGTGCATTATGTGATATTATGAGGAATGTGTGCTCCAGTAGTCCAAAACTGACTTCAGAGACGATAAAGAACCTCAAAGTGAATTACAGAATATGCGACCATGCTATGGTATACTTATATCCGCCAATTACTACCTCACTTTAGAGAAAGTTCAACTTACCTGATTCTAAGGAAGCCGTGGAATTCAGACTAGCGTCAATGTGAAAGCATGTAGTCCGTAGGTAGTCCGAGTGGTGCTCAGATTTGAAAAAGCGCTGGATAGCGGTTGGCGGCGTTAGTTATTTCTACCTGTTGTCGATCCGTCGGAGGGGTGCTGGCCTAGGTTAGACTGACTTGTTCTACCAATAAAACTGACCAATCAGTGAGCTGCTCAGATAGAGGGGGGTTGACTCGAACCTTATAACTAGGATTCTTTGAACCCCTCTCAAACCAAGTTAAGAATGTGTGACAAACATGTCTGCGTGATGTGCCTTACTATGATCAAAGCTTTCTATTGGCGTTGAGTGATGAACGGACAGGTATCAGCCCACGACTCATCGTCTGGCAGAAGCATGGCGGTCAAAACATAAAGGTGGATAAATGCTGAGTCCGGATAACGAACGGGCCAGTCTGAAAATGGGGTAGTTTATTCAAAAAGCCTGTTATCGCAGTTCCGAACTGCTGTTACCATCCGTCAGAAATAAAGGACCCACATCAATTAGCTGAGGTAAAAACCACAGAATCCATGTAGGACAGAAACTGGAACTGAAATCTCGTTAAACTCACGACTCACACTAAATTAAGCGAGCTTAACTCTCAGGTGAATAGGGCACGATTAAGTACTGCCCCAGTTGTGAAACCTGTTTGCAACAGCACCCATCCGAGATGGGGCTGCGGTAAAAAGAATCGCTAACCACAATGCACGATGCATTAGAAATGTTCAGATAGGACTGGTGAACCAGCTACAATAGGGGCAGCATGAACATGTGCAATGATTTTTATCCAAAATGATAATAACAATAATTAATATTAGCAATAATCTACTTACGAATGAATCCCTCTTAGTACGCGTTTGGTAAAAAGTGTGCACCTAGTGAGACGCTTATTAAGGTTGTTGTTTGATTGCGTCATCATCATCATCATATAAGTGGAGACACGCCATTGCATTGAAAAGTCCGCTATACTTTGCGAAAAAGCGCGTTTTGTGTTTACTTTAACGAACTGCCTGTTAATATACTATTTTTATGTTTCTACAGTGTTCATTAGAAGGGTGCTCTTCTCAGTTTTTTATCAGCGGGGAATTTTCTACGGAAGGTGTAAGAATCTTCCACGAGGTAACAGCACATAACTGGTCTTATCTGGAGCAACCCCCCAAATGAAGCTGATTTTCTCTTCGGAGAGGATTCTTCTTGCACACAGAGAAGTTTCAGCGGCTATCAAGAACTGTTCTCTTCCGAAAGTTGGATTCTCCTGACGAACCTTCTCAAAGTTTGTCACCAACGCACATTTCAGAAAATCTGTTTGATTTAACGCCTCCTTCAAGATTGTCCAGGTAGATACTCATCCGCAAGATAACTGCTTCCTCAAGATGAGGCAAGATATAAGGTTAGTAGCTGTTTTCCCCAAAGCCGTTGCGCGTATCTGCTGCCTTTTCTAGATAACGTTCGTTAAGTTCCTCTCGGTGTACGATTACGTATTCTATTAATCTAACATTCCTTCCTTCGTGTTGTTGCGCTGATATACTTTATCCTCGCCACATGCTTTCTTATTTTTTACATAAGTATGATACATTCTCCTTTTATCCATTCGTACGGTGTAACACTTGTGTGAATGAGCAGTGATCACTTGTGGGACAAAGCTGAAGTGATCTAACCGAGAGAATAGGGCAAGTGAAATACAAAATTACGTGAACGTTCGCTGGAGATTATTATGTCCTATTGTTCAGTTTGGCAACTGGATGAAGCAGATGGTTAAACTGGACAGACCCAAAGGGATGTGTCGACATATACTGAGTTCAAACGCCCTTGTTGCTCTCGCTCGATATCTCTTAACAAAATCGGCAGTTAAAACGTTACTTTTCAATGCTCAAGTCGTAGGGATGCCTAACGCTTGTTGTTGAAGAGGAGAAACTAGACCGTGAAACCACTTTCATTTTAGGATAAAGTGTGCATTGTCTTTGTTCGGTAAAACACGGTGCCGGTCAGTATTATTCTACCCAGTGGTTCAACCGATAAGTCAAGGTAGGCTAGCCTTTGATCAAGCTGAGCACCACGAATGAACCCATTACTCCTACGTGTGTCGCCTCTTAATTTAGAACCTAATCTTCTGGCAGATTGGAGTTTAACCTGTCTGCTCAATACTCTTCTTCATTGGATGTTGAAATTTTCGTACGTTTGAATCAACCCAGGAGTCAAGTATCGTGGCATTTCGAGCGTATTCATCTCTTAGTCTGGCGATATGAAATGTCGCCCTTTCTGGGACGGAAATCACACAACGGCAAACCACAGGAACCTACAACGAAAGTATCGGTCTGACGTCACGTTAGACGACAGAGAATTTCAATACTTGATATCGTCGATGATTCTGACCTTAATGGACCTTTCGTATGCACGCTAAAAATACGTAACCATTTTCCTCGTTCATTGCCCAAGGCGAAAGTTGAATGTTATAAGCTTAGTGAATCAGGCCGACATGCCATCCCCTAATGGAAGTCGTGATACCGGGAAGAATTATCCCACACTAAACTAGCTTATTCCAGGTTGAAACTTGGGGACAATGGTGCTGCACTGACAGAAGTACGTTAGGACATGAGCTTAGAACTCGATTTGTGGTGAAGATATTTTACACCCACTGCCGTATGCGTTTTATGAGTGGACCGACCACTCTGTACTCTTTACCGTATTATGCGACAGCAACAGTTACTCACTTTGTTCCCAGTTTATAGGAGAGACGGTGTAACAACCTAAAGCAGAAGAAAACAAGTGTGAGATAGCGACAAATACACTCATTTGCAAATCAATTTGGTTTTCACGTGGGACTCAAGTGAATCTTCAACTGAATGTGCTGCACACAGGCCGTCTCATGTCCAGGAGTTTTCAGCAACCTTGTGAGTAGTTTCCTTTATGAAAAGGTGTCGGATAGGCTTACGGAAAACGATCCAGGGTATTTCTGATCCTCTCAGAGCTCTGCAATACACTTTACTGTTGCTTTAGTACTGCTGTTATGAAATATCCAACCACGAAATGGATTTGTAGTGTCCATGGTCGTTTGCTTAAAAAGAAGCGCTGTGCAATTTGTTGAACTGTATATCCACCAACCGCAGTCATTTCGGAGTCTAATCGAATAGACACCCTCATTTTTACCGCCAAAATGACACACACACACATTGTTAACATAACCACTCCATCCCTTAGACGGGTACCTTTGGGAAGTATATTACATAATGTACCCTCTTACGAACAAAGCAAAGACTCGAAAACTGCTAACTATAGATTGATTGAATAACAGGAGTCGAAGATTGCGATGGCTGAGTTCAAAACTGTGAACAAAAAAAGTGAACAAAAGCATGCCATGCAGAGCCCAACTATCGACGCTTAATTAGGCAAGCAAACGGATCTGGTCTACGCAGCAAACACTCAAAAGCCTTCCGTGAACAATGAAGTGTGAATTTTTCATCTTTCGTTCAGGAATTTCTGTTGTATCTAACTGCTGCCTCAATTCCAGTGCCCTAGAGTCGGAAAAAGGTTCACCAACAAGGAACTCAACAGCTTTATTGCAAACAAGCAAGTGCGAAAGTTACAAGAGGCCTCACGGCAATTAAAAGGCATTTTGACATTGATCCGAGCTGTCCGATTGACGTTCGACCGTGCTTCTACAAAATGACTGAATACTCATTATCGTCGGCTGTTGCTGAATTGATTGAATGCTTGAGCGTTTGATCAAAAATTGGCTTTTCTGGCCTGGATGCTTGATGGCTTCTGTATTGCGATTCTGTTGGGGTTTGAGTGTGTCAGTAGGGTTCTGGCATTCTGGGATTAGTTTCAGGAATCTGACCAATTTCTATTACCACAGTTGAAGTATGTGAGCATGAGTAAGCAACAGAATCGGGATTGGTTTTAACCTTTGTGCTCTGTTCCACCTACCATACACCTACAACACCTGGTCAAGTATGAATAATTCACCATACCGCAAAACATAAGAAAACAATCAGCTCAAGCAAGAATATGATCAAAACGATTCAAGTACCTAAAAATCTGATTCCGCCATGATCGCTAGATTGCAAATAATGTTCAATGCCGACAAGCTAATAGTGTAATATAGTTGTTTAAGGTTTCGCCAGGTTAGCCCAGACAGAACAGTAAGCACCAGCAAAACGACAGGTCATTTCCGACCGTAACAGTCTGCCTATTCGTACTAGTCAGGCGCGGCCATGTAAAAGCTACATCGTTTGCCAAAGGCACATTGGCTGTTCACCACCACGTCTAGCCCACTTTTCCACAACGATTTGAAGCCGTATCTGATCATTTAATTTAATTAGGTTTTTTAGACCTTTTCAAGCTTTGCAGTCCGTACTTTTAAGTTATAACAACATTAGGCGTGAAGTCACGCCTTAACAAAACATCTAAGATGTGCGATGTAGACCGAAACGTATTCGATGCAAGCAATGGTTCAAGTTGCGCTCAGATATCTGGACACACCTATCATCCCCTTATCCACTGAGCTTGATAGGTGGACAGATGTCTGTCATCTCAAATATTTCTCTCCCAAGACCCTGGATTATCAGGTTGCCTTGAATGAGTATCCGTTAACTGAAACCTGCGTACCCACTGTCTATGACTTATGTGTACCTAGTGTACTCGTTTCAGCAGCCGTTCGTACACCTGCACACAGCAATCAGTAACACGGTTTTCAAGCTTCATACTTCAAGCTTCTACATTTCGCGTCACACCGCATCCGTCCGGTGTTCAGCAATGATACGAATGTGAATGGTAAAATGCAGCTCGGTGGTACGACGAGAAAGCGCACCGTGATCTGGTTAGGAATGATCGATCGAAGCGCATGATGGACAGCAGTGCAAAGTGTGCGTCGAGGTATGTAATTAAGAAGCACAAGATGCTTGTTGTGGCACGTTGGCGGAAGTCCTTCAGTGAATTAGTCAAAGTGAGCGGTCGGATCGAATCATTGTAAGCACCCAAATTCATCTACCCACTGATGGTGAATAGCCTAGATGCACTTTTCTGGTGACTTGCACGGGGTACCCTTTTTAATCGGTGGTTGCTGTATAGACAAATCTATCGCGAGCCGCAAATGTCTTCAAGCTGTTTGATCCATTGAAAAATAAAGTTTGCATCTGTAAAGTTACGAATTCCTGGACTATGCCCGTCAACTGGGCGTATGCAGAGTGATATACTCCGTCGTAAGTCGGAATACACAATTGATGGAAGCCTTAAACGAGAAATTCACTTGAAATCCTTGGTAAAACCATCTTAAACTTAATGAGTGTGTAACTACATGTAAATCCAGTTCGTATAACTTAGAGGATTTGCTTCAGAAAGGAGAAAGCGGGCAGTTGACTGTGGAAGAGTTTTGATTGACCTTGTAAGCTGTGTCATCTCGTGGAAAAGTGCTGAATAATTCAGACCTAATTAATCTGCAGAACTTGGTCAACGAGAAGTCACTCATAATATGCAGAGTCTACATAAGCTGTTTTCCGCTCTGCCGTTCTTCCGCTCAGGTTTCGCGCTGTAAAGTGGAATTATTGCACTTCCGAAAATCGTGGTATGCTTGGACCAAAACGTAACGGAAATTGGTACGAGTGTTCAGCGACCAGTTAAACCTGTATTCGAAGTGTGATCTTTTGTTTAATGTAGTTAGTCTATGCTAACTACCTATAAGTTCGACGAAATGATATATCAATCGTTGGCGGTGATTACACAGTACACAGTACAGATAAGCAAGGTAGTTTGTACTGTCCTCATCGGGCTTCTTCTCACCACTCGGCACACATTTGGACGGCTTTTCTGCTCTGGCTCAGGAACGGCTACTTCCATTCGAATGCCAGTAAGACACCCGGACACTTTTGAGAGCTTTTAAGAAATCAGTGAACATTGTTTTCAGTTCCGGTAGTGTTGGGAGACGGCAATCGAGGAGAGCATTACCCGGAATGTGCTTTTGATGAAAATAGGCATTTGTATTGCTGACTTCATTCTTAGAACAAGTGATGTTAGGGCGTATGGAATTCAAAACGCACGAAATCACTCCATACATGACAATTACTATCTGGGAATTGCCTCTAGATCATATCCTATAAGTGTTTTAGAAGTTAGCTAATGTTTCTCTCTCACCAGCATTCAGAAATAAGATAATATTTTCTCTTCATGTATCTGCTCCATCACGCAGTTAAAACTGAATCAGCAGCCCTCACCGTTGAAGCAGGATGCGTTTCTCAATTGCTTCAACACTGTGCCGCTGTCATTAAGCGACTGGACCTTACTGACGGTCCACTGACCTCCATAATCCATTGAATAACACTGGGAATGTACTTGTGACATCTACAGAGCCCACATTGAACCATAAATCTTGCAGTTACAAATGACTTTATGCTACATCTGCTGTCATGTGGTACCATCAACTGGGGCACTTCACTTACTACATATAGCAGGGTAGGTATACAAAAACAGACTTCCCTTCTTTTTCTCCCTCCTTAGCCAGTTGCTAGCGACATATCCGTAGCTCCACTCCCAAGGATTGACAAATTCATTCGCCACCCATTGCTGTTAGCTGCAATATTCTTGGCCGCCATTGCCGTAGACTCTTCGAAATCCTTCTTTAAGCACCGACAGTCAGTTCATCTGGTAGTCTTTAATGTTCACACACTGAAAGAAGCTGAAAAACTTGCTGGTACGCCGAACCCACTAGCTGTTGATTGGGGTTGTCTATGCAAAACGAGGATTTAAAACCCAGGCATGATCACTGGGCTGATCTCATTGGTTTGCTGTCGTTTCCAGGTGCGCACTCTGGTGATCCAAAAGCCGCCAGGGCTCCTTCTACCATAGTTGTCACTGTTTTAAGCCATTGAGCTGAAGAGCCTGCTTTGTCCGCTAAGAGTCGCCTCTGTTCCGTTTGACAGTGTCTTTGAGAGTATCCCGTATCTGACAATCACTTCCTGTACGCT
This sequence comes from Clonorchis sinensis, assembly GCA_003604175.2. Taxonomy (NCBI): domain Eukaryota; kingdom Metazoa; phylum Platyhelminthes; class Trematoda; order Opisthorchiida; family Opisthorchiidae; genus Clonorchis; species Clonorchis sinensis. The sequence goes on from CM030370.1 coordinate 50,612,312, forward strand.
GTATTAGCTTATGCTCAAACACACCGTAGCTCTGTTGCTCTCAAAGACGGTTGTTACGAACCCTCGAACGCCTTTTTTGCGGTGAGCTAAGAGTTCAGATATTTTTGTGGTTCCTGGTATACGAATGCGCAAGTGAGTAGTCTTGGCACTTCTGAAGCTCATCTGGGGGGTTGTCTTGAACTGGAATCGAGACTTACAGACAACGACGAACGTTTGTTGCAGTTATGTGCTGATTACAAACAATTACAATTACAATTACAATTACAAACAAAGAACATCTCAACTGAAGCCGGTTAGACGCATGCTGCCGCCCCAAGAGCCAACATTCACAGCAGATTGACTATATCACCACCAGCCATGTGTCGCGTGAGTCATTTGCTGACTGTCGCTTGCTCTGAACTACCTATTCGGATTTTGATCACGTGTTTGTTTGTCGCTGGTCCTCTGCGACCTTCAGGGACACGCAAGATGCGCACATCTCTTCTGGCCATTGAGAAGTTCGTAGAACCCAGTGTAAAGTACACTCGCCAAAACCACCTAATTAATTCTCTTTTGGACAACACATCTGTTGGTAGTAAATTTTAGTGGAAATAACTATCCGCAACCTTGGAAGAGAATGGGTGTTCTGCTTGCGAAAGAGCGCAATCAATTATCAATCAATTAATATAAGGTCTCCAAAGTTATAGGAAGTTCGGGCAAGTATTCCCACTGGTCGAGAGTAAAATACAAACCGACGAACAGTCAGAATTCACGTGAAAAAAAGAACATCTGTGCGGATGGAGAATCTTGGTGGGTTCGTAAAGCCGAAAAAATGTAGGAAGCGAAAAACCCATGAGAATGTACAGAACCTACTTCAGTTGATGCACTCACCAGTTCCAAAAAGGCCTCTTTTGAAGGAAGCAGTCAATGACAAAAGCCATATTCTCTTTATAAAAAAACACAATACCTGCGTGTTTGGACTGAACCCTTTCAGAACCAGTTCAACTGGCCATCTGCAATTGCTCAACTGGATTCTCAACCCTTAACAGAGCTCTATAAAGTGAACTTGGAACCCATGATGGTTTCGGAAATAAACGAATGCTCTTGCTGACCCAAAACATCATCAAGCTCCTAGACCTTAGAAACTCCCATCAACCAATGCATGCCCAACTTATTTGCCTCTATCGGGATCGTCCCATTCAAATGGGATCATGGGATCATCATCATCACAGTGGTGCCCATTTTCACAAGGCTGTTCGCACCAAATGTAACAATCCGAGAAAAGTTGGCTTGATTCCTGTCGTAACCAGACTCAGCATCGCCTATTTTACATCGTCCTATTAAAGTGTGTGAAGAGGAGAACCAAGAACAGCAAGTGGTAACGAAAAAATTGTGTGGGTCACACCTTCACTCTTTGTCAACGGCATGTGTGTAGGCACCCTACAATTTTACTGTTCGTTGACGTGAACAGTTTATTTGATTCTGCCAACCTGTTCGATCTTTTCAACACGTGTGAGCAGTAGAATATGTCCCAGGTGTTCGTGCTGCAGAGAGATTCGCAGAGATTCTCTGCAAACAGCGGTATCTGGCAAGTGTATCCACTCTTTCTTGTTTAGTCCCGTCGTTAATGAGGTAATCGGGCGAACTCTGGAGGATCTCCAAGACGTCGGCGTTCATGTTCCTCCGAGCGAGAACCTTGTCGACCTGGAACGGGTAGGTGCAATTTTACTCACTTTGAAAAGGAGCAGGAAGCGCAAGCATTACTAGAAAATCTGACTAACACCATACCCTTCCTCGACACTTCACCAAACTCAGGTTCGTGCTGCGGGCTGCGCAGTCTTTTAACACCCTTTAGAGTTTTCGGAGAGACACTGGAATTTGTAAAACATTATACCTACCTCGGAAGTTGTTTGAACTCCGATGGTAGTGTGATAAACGAAGTCAACGCACGAATCTCAAAGGCCGGAAGTGCATTTGCCAATTTTCACCACATGTGGCATCAAAACACCATATCGCTGAGACTCAAATGACGCGTGTATCGGGTTACGGTGCACTCTGCGGTGCTTTGCGGCTGCATGACCTGGCCAATTCGGGTTCAGGATCTGAGACACCTTCAGATTTTTAGCCACCAATGTCTCGGAACCGTAGCCGCAGATGATTGAAGCCAGCGAAATCGAAGTGAGTTTATCAGGAAATAGGTCTCTGGTGATGCAGAAGATACTTCACTCAAGGATTACATTCAGTATTGCAAGCCAAGTCGAGCGAGCTACCGTCTGCCGAGAAGGGCTCATTTCCCATGCCTAAGTCGAAATGGTAGAAACCTGGAGACGGACAGTACGTCACGTGACAGAATGGAATGAGGGAAGGTGTGGGGTTGTCGGTCCTGTTCACCTTCTACGTGACCCTGTCTGCTACCGAACGAAATGATGATTGACCTATGTCGGTGGTGTTCATTCTGTTAGTTTCCATCTCAGATTGTTTTGGTCGTGTGTTAGAGCTGTAGGCAACTCGAATGTTTGCGACAGTTTAGACCTACACTCCTCTCATTGTCCGATCCTTCTGCCTATTACAAGACTTTATAAAAATAAATTACCACGGCTGTAGGGCAGTAAAGCACCACTGTTCTCCTATGGTTTTGTTCTCAGTGGTCGTGATGATGCTGATAACATACGGCAAAGCGTGGACGATTTTGAGCTTGTAAGGCATAGTTATAATTCATAGAGTCAATGCAGGTGTACCTCATCCTGGAAGAGGCATACAACTACATGGGTTTGTCACAGGATAGTTGTGAAACCCCATAGATTTGGCTACTCCAGTGGGCCTCACGAGGAACAACGGGGTTTAAAACGAATAGGAATTTATGGCTTGTTCTGCCCCTGAACTTAGGTTCGGATCAGGTTGTGCAATTCACATGAGAATGACGCCCTGGCCAACTTAATTAATGAGGGTGAATAAAAAGCAAGCGAAATTTGACTAACGTGGCTTGTGGACACAGTTCATTATTTTTGTTCCGACAGATGAATGAACGCGGATCATTGTGATCAACATAAGGTTACGTGTCACACACGTGCACGCTACAAATCGTGTGTCTTATCTTCTAACGTTGGTTTGAACCCCACCCCCACCCGTCAAAGGACAGGCAGCCTTCGACTTATGTTTTTGCATCGACCACAATCACTCGACATTGACCCCGCCCCCTACCACTGACCAAGGACAATGCACCACGTGTTGTCAAATTTGAAGAAGAGGAGGTGGTGGTCATCTCAAACATGCTCACCCCAAAAAGCATTTCTTCTAACCGTTCTATGTACTGTGTGCAACCAGAATGGACGGTGCTTTCGAACAGCATCAACAAGTCCTAATCATTCAATTCCAACTTGTCAATAACGAAGTGAAAAGGAACCAGATTTTGATACAAAGAAGTGCTCATATGAGGACTACCTAAGAGGAACGGAAATTAGCCGGGACCTTGAAATCCGTTTCTTTACAACTTAATTTCTTTATTAAACTTTCACCCTGTACAATTTCAAATTTAGTCAGTTTCAGACAGAGAACAGAACTGGCAGTATCAGATAAAAAAACCAAAGACTTCTTTTTTATGAATCTGGATACTGTTGTCAAACTGAGGTTCGCCTGCATAAGCCAAATGACGTAACGTGCAATGTGCAACAGACTGTAGGTAGATATCACGAGCAGGTCCCAGATTTGTGGGATGTGGCACTCATATCGGATGGAACCGGGTTCTCACTAGAAAACGACATGTTGAGCTGTCTGAACACTTCACTCAGTCGCCAACACAATCCTGTAAGAAAATTTGCATTCATTGTTGTTTTGAGTGAATGATATTAATGATCACCATGTCTGAGCTCTCTTTGCACATCAGTTTGGTAGTCAATATATAATGGAGACAATCAAGCTACCCAAGGGGAACCAAACCGTGTCTACATCTGAGCGGTTCACATGGGCTGCTCTAAGAACTTCTGCGTACCATAAGACGTTGAAAGAGGTCCACGCAACCAAGAGTTCAAACGAGGACAAGGAAAAAATGTGGCTCTAATCTGCCCGCTGCAGCAGCAATGTGTTCACATGTATTCAAGTTACCTGAGGGCAGTTTTCTACCGACGAACAGACGATGGGTACAATACTTGTATCAAAATTACTGGTTGAATCCCAATAAGCAGGGGCTGCATCATTATACACTTTTACAGTGAAAGTGTGGTATTGTTCTAAGATGTTTAACATTAACCCTCACTTATCACATCAGTCTGTCTAGGCTTGAAAGTGCTAATTCAGTTCTTCAGGATAAAAAGAGGTAACTGTTAAAACCATATGGCGACCTTACAGTAGTATCTGTGAAGACAGTTACTCTGATAAACTGATTTCCCAAAGGGTTGACAGCAGAGAGTGGTATCGTGCAGCGGGAGATTGTAGTACATTTACTTGTTGCTTACAGCTGTATCACAACACGCCAGCTTCCGGAGTAATTTTCAGAAGGACAGACATCTTTATAGGGAGAGTTTCGTTGTCCGGATCAAGCCGTTGACGCCGTTCGCACCTGAAACGAAATGGCTTTCTTTGTACTTGAGTTCTGAATGGTATTATACAACTTCCACTACCAGCATTCACTTGCTCACCTACGCACTTCGTAGCTTCTTATCACGAAATGCCACGAACTTGACCGAATCCTACGTGATTCACAATTTAAAAAATCAAAGTGCTTCTCATTTTTCACACTAGTAGTTACAGGTGTAACCTTTGCGTAACCTGTATTCTTTGGTTAAGCTTGTTTTATTGGCTTCCCATCTAGCATGAAGAGTGTGAATTAGCTTGTGTATAGCTCGTGAGACGACGGTTTGGACACACCCTAATCAGAAATCACAAAAGAAGGCGGTTAATTACACATGCAGAAGGGTCTGGCGTTATGTACAACTGATGTGCTTCAAAATTATTTATGTGCGCTCCTGACATTTATGGATGTCGAAGGTAGTTGGCAGTCCAGACTCAAGCTTTCGGGTATATTCTTTCACGAAAACTAACCAAGAAAAACCCTGTCGGAGAAAAGCCGTTCTTTTAATGGGCTCTTATTAGTCGCGTCTCGTGTGCTACCCCATAAAGATAGGACGCTTCCTTAAGAAGCCCAAAGTCTTCTTGTTCCTCTGGTGGTCTCTAAGTTCCTACACCGTCTAGAACTCAGGTCATATACGTTTAGTGAGAAGCCAGTTGTGCGACGTGACACTGGTTTTATTCCAACATTTTCACGGTCATAGCAGTGGACAGCATGGCACCAACATCTGAACGGACTCATTCGAATGTTCGACAAAGTATCGCCTGCAATAACTCGAGCATCTACCTTAGACGTGCATGTTTGGTCTCTCAGAATTAAATGGCACACGAAAGATGTAAGGCAATGGGGAATGTTTTGGAATTCTGCTAGCAGGGCAACAAAAATGTCGTCAATTTCGGTGAAGATCATAGGACTGACACTTTGCATATCAATTGTGCAGACGAAACTATTGCATCTTGCAAGGAACAGCTGAATTGGTCCCTCGTATGGTTGTGCATTATCTCAGAGTCACTTCTTGGGTATTCTGATGGATCTTTTTTTTAAAAAAAGTAATCCAAGAAGATACAAGATAATACAAAACACTTTTCCCAACATGAAATTAACTCTTCCACCAAAGGTACAAAATGGACTAGATTACGTCTGAAATTATGCAGTCCACTTGGTACGTAGGTTTGACCTTAGGACGAACCGTCCCTCATAAAAGCTTGTTTTACTTAGTTTCTTGAAGCTTCCTTCAATAATTTCGAACCTTTCAAACCATCCCTTAGAATGAACCATCTTTGCTTGGTCACTTCGTGTTCATTATCCGATTGGAAAGCCGTCTTTGGGCATTCTCACTTTGGAACAACTGTGGTATTCTTTACAAGGCTCTTCATTTTTTGCGCAAGTAGCTGTACAGTTTAGAACCCTAATAAAAAGACACAGAACTCAGCTAATTACAAGATCACCGGTATGAAATTAAGCATGTTTCAATTGGCACACCGGATTCTCTGAACGGTTGGAGACACTCATAACCTGTATATTTTTATAGGCTTTGGATGTTTGCATCACATTCCCGTCATAAGTCAAGACAGCCCATCTATCCGGTTCTTTGATTCCCTGAGTTTATTGAATAGCTGTCGTGTTTTTTGAAACGACAACGTCAGTGTTATGTGCACCCGTCCGGCTCATGCAAGCTGAGTCATGTTCCAGCTCACTGTTGGGTATAGGTTACGCATGCCACGTCCCACGAAATACGCTCCTGCAATTTTTTCAGCCTAGGTACAGTTGTAGTTGCAATGTGATGATTGTTACATTCAGCATTTGACAACGACGGCTTTGGCGAAAGCGCTGGCGATGGCTATTTCTGGACATTGTAAAATCGGAATGATAATGCAAGGACCGTTACACTGCCATTATAATCAACACCACTGAAGAACAGCGGTGTGTCCCAGTCATAAAACTATCCCATTTGTTGAAACAAAGAATGAAAGGAAAAGAAGGATGAGTTGCGTCTACTCACCTACAGTCGAGGAGTTCAAAACCCCAAAGAGATTTAACGACCGGGTTCACTTATACTATGAGGCGTACCTCCACAATTTGAAGGGTTCTGATATGGGTCGGAAATACTTTATAACTCTCAAAGTGTAGAAGAATGAGAGGACTCCTCTTGCATATCTGTATGGCTGCTAGCGTTCAAAAGGTGGGCAGCCAAATGTTGATTGCTACTGTTCAGTTTGAAAATGATAATATATAATCTACATGGCCTGTTTTTCAGCAGTTCTATTCTATTCTCTCTCAGGTTGTATATTCTGTGATTCCCATACAGTACCGTTCTACATGTCGCTCATTGTAAGCCATTCGTGAATTCGCCTATCCTAAACGAGACCCGCTCCGAATTGTTATCGGTGAATGGTAGATCCGGAAAAGGATACCAGTTGTTCAAGATCAATGGTTGATACACTACCTCCAAATAAGCTTTTAAGTGTCGTTTGAAGCCTTTAAAGAAATCTTAAACCACGGGTGATGGAACAGCGACCACTGGAAAGTGGACGCACCAATCACCTGGTAGGTGCGCATCTATCTTGGATGCACCAGCTCCGAAATTTTGATGTTATAAGATAAAAGGGATTCACGAAATTTCTGCTTATTAAACACAGACCTCTGATGTCACCAGTAAGTAGTAATCGTTCGCCGTTTACACTCATATTCAAAGTTAAAACGTCGACGTTATCTCAACTAATTTGTATGTTCCGAGTAAAATCGGTAAGTTCCAGGAGCGCACCAAGTACTCAGCAGAAGAGGACAACTGACAACAGACTTTTAGAAACCACTGAGTCACTTAATCAAAATATCCACAGCTGCTTGTTTCGGTATTCCCTGCAGAGGTTCTATTGAGTCCATTCTAAAGCACTTTATCTGATATTAACAAATTATAGAGGTTGAAGGGGCGAATTTTTTCACCCTCACACCCAAATGTATTCAGAATAAACAAGATAGCCTATCATGACTTCAGAATTTACCTGTAGTGGATAGTGGTACACAGTTGGTCTGTCAACGTTTTTCCTAACTTCTACAACCGTGTGTTCTATATCAGCGTGGTGGCTCCTCAAACCCACCGCAGACAGTCGTTTGAGGTTTTCCGACCAACAGGTTTTTTTTACATGAAAGCCTCCCAGATCAAACGACATCCAGCGCGTTCTTGTACTTGAGGACCTGCAAGGAACTGTGCGGATCACATGTGCGCACAACATCAAAATGGCCTGAACGTTTACTACATGACCTCAATCCTCCCCCATGAAAGAGGAAGAATGGCCTTCAAACAGTTTTTTAAACACATCTACAGTGACGTCTCGTCCGGTCGAAAAGACTAATGAAAGTTGATCAGAGTCCCTTTGCACGCAAACGACCACCCGGAATAGTTTTGATTGTATTTTAATTGATGATATTGTCAAATTTCTGCTCGTAATGGAGGACTGTGCTCAAGCATGTCGCACGGCCACAGTGATTCAGATCTGCTAAAAGTTTTTTTTCTTGCGCACGTGAGCTCTGTGCATTTGCTTCAACCGGAAACTTCACCCAAAGTTGTCCTTATAAGAAGTAAATTAGTTTAGCCGTCTTGATGCAATGCCTTTTGAGCGGGTCGGATTTGAATTCATCAAAGTTTCCCGGGATGATTTGTCATTTTCCAAGTCATCGACTGATCACCGTTGTTTTAAGTGAACTCTAACCAGTTCCACGGCGCTCTTTAAATATGAAATTTTAGTCAGTGTCCCAATCGCGATGAATTTTTCAGAGCGAATCGGCTTAAGCAATGGCAACACGACCCATTCTTTGACGTATTCCTTCGAATAAACGAGGATACAGTGAAGCAAAATGTAAATGGCATGTTAGATCCTTCTGAAATGCACAAAATATAATAGAGCTTGAAGTTTTACGATTTTTTGCTTACCAATAATCACACCTGCTTAGATCTGCGTGAAAGATTCGCGAAATTTCCAAAAAATGCCCTAAGTTAATGGGTTGAGACTAAGTTCAGTAAAAGCAACCAAAGTAGCATAAAAAATCTAGCCCTTATCACTGTCGGAGTTGGTAGCCACATAAAGTAACTAGAAAAAGTTTCACACGGCTACTTCAACGTCTTGCTGCTAAGCACGCCTGCATCGTTTGCCCTGGTTGTCTGAGCTCCCTGTAGTGTAAGACATTCCTAATCTGGATATCAATCCCGAACATTCAACAAATGTTCAGATTGTTTATGATTGTCGTTCCTTTCCATTATATTTAACTTTGTCTACCTTAGGATTCACCGTTGTTTTCCGATGCTAGAGCCCGTGACAAAGACTGTCTAAGGGAAACCCATCTGTGGACAGCTAAGCTGTTTTTATTTGAGTAATATAACTCGGACTTTTATCAGATTAGTCCATTTTGGGCTCAGCTCTCTTTTTGGTTGATTTTCGTGTGCCTGAACGCTGTTTATCTGAACAGACGACTACCTAGTTTGTCCTCTCTGAACAGTAGTCCATTTAGTCAGACAAATGGCTTGGATGTAGCTTATATTGCACATTGTTCTTAACGTAGTTATTTTATCGGAACTGGAAGTTCCACGCCTGTGGTTTAGTTCCTCCATATGTGTAATAGTGACCAGTATGAACAAAGCTGACAAAGCATTTAAATGGGTTACAATATGAAAGACAGTTTGCTTCCTCGAATAATGTTTAACTGAACTGCTGAATACATGAAACTGCTGCATTTAGTATGGCTGGAAATCTGGACGACCTAACTTAACGTGACGAAAACCCACGGAAGAAAAGCACACAAAGCATCCGAACATAGTTCTTGACATCATATATTTTAAGACCTATTCCCGCTCAAAATACGGCTAATACCGTCATCGCTGTACAGAGTTATGTTTGGACATGGAAATGTTCAGGGCATTAAGAACGGTTGAGGTAGTTTGGATAAGACAGTGAGGACTACTAGGTCTTTTTCCAAAAGTACACATAATAACAAGTCAAGTTTTGATTGCTGAAATTCAACAAGGTTGCACAGGGACTTAGAATTCCAAAAAACCGAAAATACTGCTTCAGGAGAGGTTTTGTAGTTTCTGCACGTACTGATGTGCCATCATTACTGCCATGTTCTCTTAACTTCCATGTACTTATTATCACGGATGTGTAAAGTTAAGTACACACACCGTAGGAGCTGCCATGTTTAAAAGACGTGTGCCTTCCGATTCCTACTTAACGTCGAATTCATCTCCGAGTGATTCCTAGCTTGCGATGTATGATATTTACCGTGAATTTCAGCTACTTGAGTCAATTTTAGTAGCATCGATGACACGCCGTCAAGTCTTTAGGTCAATCTGGTCGCAATCGGGACAAATTCCCAGAGACTCGTATGTCAAGTGGACATGTGAAACAATTTTTCTGGAACAATAATAACAGCGACAATAACGGTAATAATAATGACACGGATACTAATAATGGACAACGCCTCAATCTCCGTCAGCATTCTTGGATAGCAATACTGGGCAGAAAAAATACAGACCACTGACTCCTGCGAATCAACGGCAATTATTGTTAATTTTTCCTTTTAGTCTGATTACTCATGAGTAGCTTCACTTGAGCCTGCTTATTATAATGCTGTTTCGCTTCCCCACCTCTCGTTCCCCGGGATTTTGCTCCCACCTAAGGTCTTCTTACTCTTTCTTCACTAGTGTCGAAATTCTGCCACCTGTCTATCCTTTTTCGAGTGTCTGCTCCTTCGGCCGCCGGGGGTTCGAACCCGGAAGCCCTCCGATGGCTGTCATGCGCCGCTCAATAGGACAGATCGGCTTGCGGGTGGCCATATTGTCCTCTTATGTTCGTGTTGCACCTCACCTCACTGAGATTTTGTTTTAAATTCCGATTTGACACGTGGCAAGTGCTGATTCGTACATTTGTATAACATTTGGTACTTACTCGTTATTTTTATATCCAGTAAGCTCTGCTGCTCACTGCCCCCTCTGTTCTGTTCCTACCGATTGCGTTATTTTTTATTGTACGTTCTGCTTGGTTCATGATTTTAGTTCGCCTATTTTTTCATAAAACCAGTTGTCAATACAGCATCTACTGCCTACGTCCGTCTGTTACTCCTGCCTACTGAGTACGAACTGCGTGTAGTAAGATAGCTCCAACCTTCCTGTAAGATCCTTAGTCATACACAGTCCTTGCATCCTTAATTGGGTGACCTGCGTTTTAGTAAGAGATACTACTAAATTGGGGAATCTGACGTTTGGCACTTGTTTGATGTCACTTTTTTGTATTGGCTTCCGATAGGCCGTTGTTGCTGACCTCTGCAAATACTGTTCAGAAGGTTTTGACCAAACCAATACCCCACATTGTCACTGGGGAATATTGTGTTCACAGCTGCTTACGCTACACGCCGAGATCGACTTCATTTTGTCTGGACCCAATATCAAACGTCTAAAGAGCTAGGAGTATCTTGTTCAGCTGATGGTACCTATTGCACCAAACATCAGTTTGCTGTTTTGTGGAGTTCCTATTTTCGGAGAGACTGTTCACTGCAGTCACCATAAGCAGAATACCTGAATTTTGTCAAGATGAAGAACGCGATACCTGTGCTTGACTGTGCACGCCAGGCATGATAAAAAGCTGCGCGACCGTACCTACCTAATTAATCGTTTTCCTTAGTCAAGTAACAAGTCTGTTGAAAACGACGAGCTTCCAGGAGCGTCATCTTTATCTTGTGCCTTGACTTGCCTGGGTCTTCCGTATTGTTGATATACTTCATATTCATGTGCGGTAATCAGACAAAATGAATAATGGCTTCTACGGCGACCTGTGAGGAGCTGGAAACAAGGGTACTTGATCCAAACTTCCTACCTTTTTAAGTAACAAACAATTTTTTGTCCAAGACCTAGATCAAAGGTCGACCGTCTTGTCGTTTTGATTTGTCGCCGCCGTCACCAGCATTTCTAAATCATCTAAATTCGAGGCAGCGGTGATCAGCGTCGTCACTATCATCATTATCGACAGCAGCGTCGATGTGGGAAAAAGTTCTGTTGTTGTGTGCTTTCAGTCCACGGAGCTGTGCGAAGCCGTCATTATACGACTTGATTCTTGGCTGTTCAGTTTATCAGTCATCTGAAGTTTTCTGAGCAACTTCTGATCTGGGTGCCCAACCTTCATTTGGGGTTTCGATATTTTTAGAACTTTATGATTGTGCTGGGAGGCAGCTACTTAGTCTTCTCCTTGTGGTCTTACGCTTTTCATTATGAGTTTTATTTGTCCACGGCGCGCTTTCAATTTCCCTTCTCCTGCTGATAGAATTAAACATTTTCGAAAGGTTCGAATTTCGCCTCTGAATGGAATGCTCTCGTTCGTACCATATTTGATCTCCAATAAATACCACGCGATAAACGACGCCAGTCGTGGTCGGTTGTGTGAATTTCGACCTGCCGATGTGATAAGTATATTATTCTCTTCACTCAAGCTGGAAAGTTCTCGGCTCCTTTTAGTCGAAGTTGTCCTTTGTGCTACCCACTTGAATGGTCAAGCACCTACGCGTGAAACGGTAGATTAAATGGGAGCTGACTGTGCGAAGTAGAGGCTTTTTGACTGGCAAAGCCGAAGTGTGTGTCACTGCAGGTGGGAGATGACGTTCCAATACGTCTCCAACATAACCTACCTTAAATGTCAGTCTGAAACACATGAGTCATTCAGTATCTAGTTTATGATGTTCGATTCTATGTTCTCAAAAAATGCCGTGGGTTAACTTCTGAGTAAAAGTTCTTATTCATTTAAGCAAGCTCAGTTGTTTGTGGCATCCAGTGGGCATATACATCTTGTCTTCGAAAACAGAGTTCGCACTAATATTTCTTCTGTTCGTGGCTTTCTACTTCAGGACAGATAGCGATATTCCTCATAGTGTTAACCCGTACATTTGGCTGTAAAATTTATTGTTGAGAGTTTCCCGAAATTCTGCATCGATCCTGTGAGCACCCTAAGCTAGTCAAGTAATCTTTGTGAGAGACGTCCCTGACCTAAGGACTGAATATCATCAATAATGTGATCTCCTCTTGTAAGCTAGAAGGTCGACGATCAAGGTTCCGATGAAACGCTCATTGTTGGTAGGTTCATTTTCACCTGTGAATATGCTTATTTTTGTACCTGAAGCTTATCGCCCTTTGCTTCTCGTGATGTTTACCCTGCCGTACACCCCTCACGTAATTCATGCTAGTCTTTTGGGACTCACAGTCAGGAGACTTTCTGTTTAGTTGACACTGATAGGACTTTATACCCTATTCATTTTAAGTTGACTCCAGCTCACAAAAGCGTGTCTCGGCATCCATTACCGCTTAAAGTGATTCCATCCATCAACCAATGTACTCAGCAAGTCACTTGCGTCTGCAGTGAAATTTGCGTTGGTCGAAACGAAATAAGACTGGATATGAAAGCGATGTAGCATTTGTTCATACATCTTCTCTTGACAATACACAACTAGAGCTTAACCTCACATTTACCTCCGGCATAAGTCATTTCATCAGTCGCGGAGGCAAAACACTGAGTTAACTTTCCGCCAGCTTTCCGAATCATAATGAGGTACAGTCGAACGAAGATGCTGATGATCTGTCGCCTTATTTCTTTGCACAGTTGGGTAACTGCAACGTTATGGTGAAAACCGAAAGATCTGCAAGCGGTCGTCCAGTTGTTCTGCATATATTTAGCGCATCAGACCATCAGTTATCCAGCTCAGCTGTTTTACAGTGCACTTGAAGAGCTTTGTTTATGCTTCCGCATGGTTTATACGTTTTGTGGCCAAAAAGCCCTCAGTTGTGCTGTTCTCATTTCGCTTTTCCTTACTGCAGGGTGATATCGCGTTATCTATGTTGATGCACCGAGCCGAGGCGGCAAACAGCCGTAGAGTCTCCTCTACCGAATGTTCTTTTATTCACCTGAAAACTTGGGAATATCGATAATGTTTTTCGCAAGCTGAAACTTTGGCCGATAGTTACTGACAGCTATTTAGATTGATCTTCAGTCATAATTATTGAAGCGGTGTATATGTCAAACCTGTCTTGCCACGGTTTGCCGGTTTAACCCTTACTTCACGACACACCGCAACACATAAGTCAACTGATCATGTTTCTTCCAAAGCCGCACACAGATAAATAAGTGAGATAAGCAAAAAATGTTCCCATGGTCGTCCAAACATGCATCCGTACCACAACGCCATCCATTGTGTTAGAAATCTGTATTCACCCATCTAATTTTCAGGGATATAAAATGATAATAAAATAAATTATCCGAGCCACTTAAATAAAATGGCTGTGCCCAAGGTAGTTTAAATAAGTGGAGCTGGGATTCTTCATCATGCAACGGCTGATTCATGAAACAAGCTGTCTGTGTCCCAGAGATTTTTCACATGTTCTGATGCCGCCTATGCTGGGAATAAGTTAATACTAGCTTGGGGCTTACGGATATCTCTTGGACAATAGTTTAAACCTATGGTTTATTTCTTATATAGCTTCAATCGGTTTCGTGCAAAGGGTGGATTGTCAAACAACCCAAATCGGTGTTCAGGAATGGGGTTTTTCGGAAATCATCTGTGCTATGCTCATGCTCTGGAGCAAGTGGTACATACAAAAAGAGCGTATCCAGGTCGAACGAAGAAGGGTCGTTCAGTGGTTTGATGATCGAAACCCTCCGTTTGACCGACCCCTTCGTAGTCCAGTTATCGTGAGGTGTTGGTAACTGACCCAATAGGACTTGTTTTCTACGAGAAACCAGACAGCTAGCCAGTGCTGCCGATTCTTTCACACTGTCCGAATAGCTTTCCGCATCACCTGTTGCCTCCAGAAGCGATGCCTAACCTGCTGTCAGTTGCCCACTGTGTCTCATTAGGCACACAACGACAGACACTTATTGGTTAGCGGGCTTAGCCAGTGTAGTCTTCCGCTAGTTGTATGTGCGAATTTCGCGTGCAACCACTGAATGTAGGAATAGCTAGCCGTTTGGACAGATTGAAACCTTAGAAGTCACGCGGGGATCTTATGCCCGTTGGGTCACCTTAACTTGACATATTCATTCGATTCCAGTGAATAAACCATTCGCATTTTAAGGGTTATGAGTGAGCCATTTTGATAACCGAGGCTATATGAACCTGTGTCTCGGACTTCGAGATAACCGAAAATATTGTTGAAACTTGATGACCTTTTCGCAAATTTGCGGATGCGCCCATTGAAGCAAAACCAAACACTATATGCGTTTACAGGTGCCCCTAACTATCGTGGGCTCTAAGGCTAAAAGTAGATTGAATGTGGACCTCTCTGGATATCTTGTAGCTCTCAGAAACTGTGTTAAGTTTGTTCAGGTTTACCAGATAGAAGTAGTTGGTATACACTTTATCCCGGAGTTCTATGACATTTTAAGTTCATTTGAAGGAAGTATAACCCCACGAGTAAGTATAATAACCTTTAGAGCAGGAAACCCAATGGCTTCGCTGATACGCACGGTTTTTGGGACTTTCGAACACCCTATGCTTGCTTGTACTGCTTGAGTTCAGAATTCAGTGTGCCCAGAGAGTGTTTAGCTGGAAAGCCCAGTCATAATAATAATAAAATGGTGCTTGGCCATTGATTGGCTTCCTGCTTGTGTCCTTTCTTTACGGCGAATTAGTTTCTTGATCGCGTATCATGTGGAACGATCTAAGCTGATAAGATGTTTCCAAGAGACAGCACAAATTGCTGCAAAACTCTAGGCAATTTGTACTTGTGTTGATATGTCCGTGTAAGTTATCTCTATTAAAATTATTGAAGATGGTAGTCCCTAGTGCAAGCCAAATAAATCCCTGGATTTATAGCCCTCTTCTGAATAGTACATTTCTTGGTATGTATCAGGGGTTGCTTGTTAACTATGGAGTATACCTTAAAATGATACAATGGTCAGATGTGGACGAGGATATATTGCGTCTCCAGGCATACGGATGTAGTTGGTTGACCTACATGATCTCGACTTAGAAAGTACGCAATGATCAACCAATTTGCCTGAGAAAATCGTCGTTAGATTGATTGAAGTCACCGCCGACTAAGATTAAGAACAACATTTCTGCAAAGTGCCAAACACTCCTAGGGGACATCATTAAGCCTTCCAAGACTAGTGCTTGGACAATTCAGAGAAAGTTACAAATTTACAAATAAGAAACGCCTTGGTGAGTAGACAATTTTGGTTTGCACACAATGATAAGATGCTCTTTATGTAAAGAACCGTATGCAAAGTTAAGTTGTGGCTCGGGGTTGATTCATTTAGGTGGAGATTCCTCCGTATAAAATAGTACAACCTGGACTACTGTATAAGTGAGCTCTAAAAGTCTATTTCTTTCTGGGTAGATCTTGAATAAAGAGAAACGAACTTCTCCGGCAGTTTCTTTTCCGCACTGCCACTTGCGTACATGCAACCTGCTCCCATCTTATTTTGCGTTTAGTTTGAAGATTTTCGAAACCGGGCACCAAAATCCCGTATGTTAGAAATACCTCAACTGACTGCTGAAAAGGCTACGTGGGATTCTCAAGATTTCAGCGCCTACACGTCATGATGATGGTGATGATAAGCGTTCCAATGTTGCCATGGTAACATCTCCCCTAGCAGATGACATATTGACCCCTTTTGCCTAGGTCATCCTCCTATAGTGTCCGCTTTTCAAATTTCGGCCAAATCAATCCATTGGTTTGGTTTCTGTGGTATTGACGCGACATCGACGCGTCATTGTTTCCATTGGTATCCGGGGCGCAAAATGTACGATGCGTGCACCACATGCCGCAACTAAGAACGCACCGATCGGTGGCCATGGTATTCGAAAGGGGAATACAGTACGAATTCATGACCCGCCCTGGTCGCACTACTGTAGTTGGGGCTAGGCTGGGATCACTGGGAAGTACATTCCATTCATTGCACAAAGGAACGGATGACTGAACAACTAGCTCCGCTGAAAACGGCAGCAAGACAGATCAACCAGAGGAGGATATTGTGCCATCTTACCATAAAAATCGAGCATTAAGAATGTGTTACAATGAACCATCCTAACGGAACTTCATTGGTGAATGAGTTTCGAATGCTCTTTGGAATGAAGAAGGTTTTATCTCTAGAGCACTCTGCTCACTTTTAAAGCCCGGATTTGCTTGATCGATCACTCTGTAATGGAGTGCTTCACGTTCATGAAGTTTAACGATTAGTGGGCCTGTTTTATCTCCGAGTAGGTTGATGACAAAATCTCTTCAAAATTTGGACCAGGTGAGAGATCTCGGCAAAATAGTGTTTTGAACGTAGCTCTGTGGATTGGAAGAAACACCTGCTTCTACCAGAGAGGAACTTCTCGAAAAAGTAGTCGATTTCGGTGGTTTCTTCTTTGGTGTGGACTCATCAGAATAACTGCGCCATTCAGGAGGTTCAAACGAGTGACGTGGGCGTGAATTCCACAAATCTCGCAGACTAATCAACAACAAAAAATTGTCCAGCAGGTTTCAAGAATTTGTGAATGGGAAGTCCTGGTCGGTGTGTCAGTCGGCCGACACAATGAGGACAGTTACTGGGCCGTTTTTCAGGTCATTCGGCCAAACAGTCACCGTTGCAGCGTGAACACGTCCGCTTGTTCAGACGTGAGAATTCATATACATAGAGCATATGCCTGCAGAGCGGTGGTAACACGCTCTACTCGCAGAGGAAACCTGTCTTCTCAACTAACCCTGATCAATGCAGAATAAAGCTTCGGATTAATGTTTTTAACAAAACCACGAAAGTACAAATCGTTCTTTCCTTCTGAACATTGTATTGAAGCCCGATTACATCGCTTTTGACCTTAATAAGAGTATTATATGATTTACTTTTGTCTGGTTGCATTGTACCTATTCCCTCTTTATTGGAACGCTAGACAACATTGGACAGGTAATTAACCTCATTTGTTTCCATTGGATGAGTTCCCGAGTTTTCGTTGTTTTCTCTCAAAGATGACTTCCGTCATTTTCGAAGTCTAGGTAAATAACCTAGCTTAATATAAATGAGAAATATAAATGTTAAAACATCTAAACGTATATTGTAGAGTGTACTTTGTCTGCGTTACTCTAGTTAGAGGTCACTTGTCGCTGATAACTACTAGTGAGATGTCGATTATTCTGTAGACGTAATACTCTACTTATAAGGTTGCTGAAGACTCTTCGACAGCCCACGACCGGTTTTTTCCTTCTTGAGGCTCATCAGGTACCCGCAGTCCCCAAGTTTCCGTCAACCTCATTAACGAACATTTCGGCTGGATTCCAGGTGAGTGTCCCGTCAAAACCAGGTTGGCATGCAATTCATCCCGGTAATTCACCGTTTCTTGTTCAGGAAATATAGAGATTGTAATTTGAAACTATTTTGGTTCGATAAGGCGGTAACTTTTCCGGTACACCCAGCGATGACAAGCAGGAAACTGTCTCAACAATGTAATGTTAACACGGTCACAGATGAATCGAGTTTGAATGCTTGGTTTAATGGCAAATGACAGATACGGACAGCAATTTAAAAGCGTGAGTGCATAAATGCATAAATGGCCAGTTTAATCTATTGTTATTGGTAAGATCGATCAATGGTAAAGTCCTTCTTCCATATCGTTTGTTATGAACTCAAAAACTGAAGCGGCACTAGAGTAACGTTTGGGATAGTTAAGCGGTAGTTTGAACTTCTCCACATTCTTTGGGTGGAGGCCGTTGTTATTGGATACCGTAATCTGGACCCGTGTCCAGAAGCACGGTTCTGAGCCAGCATAAAGACACGTAAAATATCTCCAAAGCTTCAAACACTGTTCTGTTCTGATAAACAACGGTTTTACGGTCATTCGGATTCTCATCACGTTCGCACCTTCCATCTAAGTCAACAAAGTGGTTGTTTCTCAGGCTTACCACATATCCACTGTATTCGGTCAATGTATTTATCTTAAAGTTTACCGAGGTAAATGCTTGTTGGAACGGAGGCTGGTAGTCGTGAGTGAGAACACTTATTCTAAGCACGTCGTGTGAGAGAGTGCTATCGAGACCATCATCACTTGGTAGAATAGCTTATCTGAAGCGACGGTTTCTGTTAAGTGCAGGAGGTCAGAGAACAACGTGACCTAGCTGTGTGTATCTTAGAGGCAACGAACGTGAGTTGTAGTGGAACTGATAGAGGTTGAAAGCAATTTAAGTCGGGTTTCCTGTTCTCTAATCAAACTTATGCTATACCGGGTAAAAAGTTTCACATGCCTGTAAGACAGGAAACAGAATAGAACAACAAGAGCTATGAAAAAACCAGCTCCAACAAGAGAATACGGAGTTTTTGTTATTTTATGATGGCGAAGAAAGTTCTGTGTTGGTTGAACTGGGGCAACCTGTATTTTGAATTCTTTAAGGATCGTGGCTAGTCAAATGAGTGCCCTCAGCTTTAAAGGGGCTCACAAAGATAAACTCTGGACCTGCATATTGGGTAGTTGAATCCATGTAAGAAAATGAAATCGGGACTAAACGCATAATGAACATTGTTTTCTCGGGGTTTCTCTACCACTCTACTTATGGATGTCCCCAATGACGCAGTGGTTTTTTGTACTGGCATGCTGAGAAAGCACAGCAAGTCGGGTGATTGTTACTCACTTCAAAGGCGTAATTTTATTGGCCATTCATTAGCTTTTGGTGCGTTCCATTTTATCAGTATGCACTATGGTGGAGTGCACTTTAGATTTCGCACATGGAGAAAAACGGTTAAAACGTTATAAGGGAAATTATTCACAAGGTTGCTGAAAACTCTTCGACAGTCCACGACCGGTTTTGCCCTTCTTGAGACTTAAGCGCAGTCCCCGAGTTTCCGTCAACCTTATGTTCTACTTGAACCCAAATTAGACTAATTTAGACTAAATTAGACCCAATTTGGTTTTTGCGAGAGACTCACCTCGAACCCAGCTGAATCCCCCGTTTGTGATTGAGTTACAAATGAGTGTATTTATCGAAATCAGTCCAATTTGGATTCAAATAGGACATAAGGTTGACGGAAACTCGGGGACTGTGCTCACCTGATGAGCCCCAAGAAGGGCGAAACCTGTCGTGGGCTGTCGAAAAATTTTCAGCAACCTTATGAGTAGTGCATTACGTATATACATGTATCGCGATACCTCGAATATCGTAGCATCTGGAACATGAGGCGGCCTAGTGCAGCACATTCAGTTGCCTCGAAACATCACAAACGGGAGATCTAGCTGGGTTCCAGGTGAGTCTCTCGCAAAACCAAATTTGTCTGCAAATGAGTGTATTTATCGATATTAGAGTATGCTTCAATCAAGTTTGCTAGCATTGCTGCAACAAACTGTCCCTTTCCGTTCGCTTTCGGGACTCGACCAGCATATCAGTATCGGTTAACTTAGATTGGCTGTATGATCAGATCACTCGATTCACCAAGAAAATTAAACTGCATAGGTGACATGCCCCCCCCCAATCCGGATGCCAGTTGCACGGGAGATTTAGAAGAATTGACGTAAAATAACTTTCTTCAGAGGATAGATTGACAGACTCTGAAGCGTGTTGATCCCGCATATATTGTAGACTTTTTTACTCAGATAAGCAACATCGCTGCTGAGGCCACAAATGATGGCTAGCACTCAACAAGCACCTGATTAATTCACATTAAAGTGGAAACCTTCGTTTCCAGTGATTTTTATTCGTTATCTGATGTTACTTTTTTATTTGTTGTGATGTGAAATCAATGGACAAAAAAACGGGAACTTCTTCATTTATTCGAAGCTGAGAAATACGCTAACAACTACGGAAGCACTTTGCTTTGAGTACTTCCTGTCTACAGCCGTATGAATGGTTTGGATATCGTTTGTGGCGATGAATAACGATGATCCCCTCTTCATTTCCCCTGTATCCTCTCAATATCTCTTCACCACTATAACACAATTTTGTTTGCCTTGTGAGGCAGAAAGAAATCCTTGATACAAGTGGTCGCCATCCACTAGCCCCCGGGCATGTGACTCCAGCTCCAGAATATGGTCTTAGATAGGCTTTCTTTAAGTATATTATCAAAAATAAATGAGAAAATTCGACGCATTATCAACAAACTGGCTGAACACATACCCTCATCTATAACAATTATCCTTACAGAGTCAAAATTCTGTAACACCACTCGAATTTCTTCAACTTTCGCAACCCTGGTTACACGTGGATATATTGAGATAACACATCTGTGCAAACACTCACGCGACTTGTCCCCTTAGTTTTATACCTCACCTAATGGTCACCTCGTCGAAACAGATATACTTCGGCCATCCCGTAGTGGATTGTTAGCTGATCGAATTTTTTTTAGCCATTTTCAGTACATGGTTCACATTACTGCTCAGTTCACCGCTTGTTCCAGTGCAGAACATGTTTTCTAGCGTTTGTTTTCCGTATTTCCACTACGATGGTCGGACACAGCAATTTTTTCCTATCAGGTGATATTACCGGTTCTTCGTGTGCACCACACTATATCAGTTGAGTGGCAAGCTTACAATGAAGACTATTCAAAGAGGATAACGTCGTCATTTGGTCATTTCTGCTCGAAGGTCTTCGCATTCAGTGGCTGGTTATAATTATTCGTCTCCACTTGGGATAAATTTCATCCCCTAACGGCCATTCTAGAAAACGTCGCCGTGAAGGTCTTACTATAGAATAGACTAGGCAAACAGCGGCGTTTGACTTCTTTAGAACGAGTTCAATTCATTCGGATCCGTTGGACAAATGCGTGGTTCAACATTTTCAACAGAAATCTCACTGATGGTCTATTATTTTCAGGGTCACACACAGGATGTTTTCAACCAAGGCTTAAAATGATGGTTCCCAAATATTGATTCACTTACAAAAGCTATTCTTTAGTAAATAAAAACATCTTTATTTATTGATAGGGTGCTTAACTAAGAGCTATTGTAATTGACAGCGCAACCCACATATTCACTTAAGTGAAAGTAACATTTGTACGAGCACAGTCCACTTCTTTTCGGGTTGGGTTCTTTCGTCAATTGCAAATAGATTAAATGTGGATCAACGTTAGCATTGGCCTGAACGTGGTTTGAATTTACCTCGTTTTCTCTCCTTGTAAGCTTGTTTCTAAGTGCAGAATTCTAGACACTACTGAAGATGTCGAAGAATACTCTTCTCACGGTGATCTTGTCACCAGGTTCCAACTCCCGAGTACACAAACCCTACTCTGCCCAACCTCATGGATTTGCCCGTTGAATCCATCCAACAATTTGTCGATGTGTATTAGAATGCACTCGTAATATCTGTGCTTAATCTTCACTACTATGGGTTTGAGGCAGCCGTAAACATACCTTCTGAAACATACGGACCCTGACGCTGATAACCAGATTCAAGTAAGACCAGGAGAAGCACGACCATCAGAAGCCGTGCCTGGTTACCAAGACAGAAATCACCAGGCCAGAAGACTTTCCATCATCAGTAACGTGTTATGGTAACTAAAAAACCCATGTATATTGTTCTTTCTTTCTTGTGGTGATATCTGAACTCTCGAACCATTGAAAACTTTCGTCTTCCCGTTTAAAATTTGGAGCACAATGCTCAAAATAGAAGTATACTATATGAAAAGTGGATTATATTGGACCACAATCGTCTTCATCCGGTTAGCTGAAGATATGGACGATTTGACTTCATTGAAGTGACTGAGAATGTACAACATTATGCCATCAGCAGCTAACATAAAAATAAAACTATACTAACATAAAAACAGTAAAATAAAATAGCGAAAGTTTTACCCACATTTAGGAGAATGTCTAAATGGGAACACGTGAGCTCCCAACAATAAGACCTCCAACCGTGATGAGGTGAATTAATTTTAGTTAACACAAAAATGCAAGTTACTTTAATAACTTTACAGCCGCTACTTCGTACTTTTTATCCTGGGAAGAGAAAAATCTCCTTCCTGCATCTCCTCTGTCGGAATCTTACCAACTAGTGGCCAAAAGTTCGTGTTTTTTTTACCATAATTGCGGAATCTATCTCGAGCCATTGGTCAAGATAGATTGGTCGACCGTTGGTCGTACCAGTGTCAAGTGGTAAGAGGTTTTTGTATCATTCTCAACTTTCCCGGGGTTAAAAATTATGAATTTGCCTAGATTAGTAAGGTAGCATAACTAGAAAGCAAAATCAGCTTATGAAGTTGCCTAGATTATTAAGGTAGCATAACTAGAGAGCAAAATCAGAAGTGCTGGACTAAATGTCACCCTGTGAAACAATCTAGTCATTATGTTAATAAACTTCCTCAGTTTTCTGATCCTGTGCAGTCGCAAAGATATTCAGATAACTTGAATCATGTGGCTGAGTTGAACAAGCACACTTCACACCGTGGAATTGGCGACCATTACAGTGTTACTGCCTATTCATCCTTGTTATTTGACATTGCATAGATCAGCCATTGAAAAGAAACGGCTTCAAGCTATCCTCCGGGACGGAGCATTATTGATTGTTTATTTTTGTGGGTATTGATTAACGCCCACAGAAGCTTTCCCTACTAGGGTTGTCGGAAAATCGGTACATCATGCCATTTAACGGGATCACGTGGTCCATACAACGTGATTACCTTTAACAGCATTCGATTGTTTCTCTTTTCTTTCCCCTAATATGTTAGAGTGTGGGTTAATCAACAAGGACTAACCATCAAATCCATCAGCCTACCAAAAGGCCTTGCAAATGTCTTGAATTTCCTAGAAGCAGTTGACTTTGGGACAGGTTAAACCATCTTGGTATACTATGTGGAAAAACAAATGACTCTTGTTTTTTAAGGAATGCTTCTACACTTTCGGTTCAAAAACAATGAAAGCTTACTGGCGAAAGAATTCAACACCACAGATCCTTTTGAGGAACTTTATGCTTCAGCCACTCTCAGAAGACACTGAAAAAAGACAAGAAAAGCTGAAATGACCACTACAAAACCTTATGACCATCTGGATTGTTGACCTGTCGTTGGCTGCTGGTGGGTAATTCAAATCTACATAGGAATCAAATATTTTGGATATGCTCTACCTGTCATCCAGTGCTTCATCCACGTATGAAATCATGACTAGACCGTGGCATCTTGGCAACAGGTTAATGCCTGTGTTTCCCATCAGTTGCGTAAAGTTGCAATAGTGCAAATTTGTGTCGCTGAATTAGTTGCAGTCCTTAAAAGGCATCGAGTGATAAAATACTGTTCCATGAACCAGACACATAAGTGCTCAGTCCAAAATAACCCATTACATTGTATGTCTTACAGTGAGCCATGGCTTAACACCTGACAGATACAACCATGCACCACTCAAGCGCTTTCTAATTTTCCAACGAGCAACTCGAATGGTCTTGGTACTAGCTTCGACTAATGTCTGTTGCCACAGCAGCGAGTTGAATTGCCAGGTGACGAATTCGTCGGCGTTTCAGACAGCTGTGGTAACCGTGGTTGTGCTGGACCACAACTAATGAGGTCAAACAAATATCTTTTTCCACTTGCACATTGCTTCGAAACGCATTATCAGGGGGTGAAGTCGTCTCCTCTGCTTTTCTACAAACGGAAGAACCGGAAACAACCCACATGAAGTCCTGAACAAAACAAAACATGACTAAATTCCATTTTCAAACCAGATCTGGCCAAAGGAAGACTATAGAAAGAACAACACTGGGGTGGCAGTACGTCAAAAGCTGCAACGAACTCTACGTTCCCTAGGTTCTATAGATTCAGCAAGTCTTGATAGTTTTGGGTGTCCTTCGAATTGTTATGAAACCTACAAGTGATGGTTGGTTTGTGAATTCAGAGGTTGTCACGTAACACAACGGTCGACTCCCTGGTAGGGAGTATGTATCGTAGTGGGGAGATGACAGCTATTAATTCCAGAATAATTATGACACTTTTGGTTAATGACTGACCTCTGATTGAATAAATATGCTCCAAAACAAATGTGCTCCTTTTCTGTCCACCCTCAGGCGACTGATGGCCAAACACTTAGGACTGGTGTGCAAGTTTGTCACTTCAGTTTCATGCTCACTGCTTCTTGCAAACGACTGAGGAGTTAAATTCGGAAAATAAGTGTTTTCCTGCACCTACTGTCATGAAGCTTCTGTGTTTTTATGGTTTCGCCTGGAACCTGGGGTGTTCACTTAATTTGGTCACAGATTTATGATCATTTGATAAAAAAAGTTGAGCTGCGTCTACCTGATGACCATTAAGCATGTTAACGAAATTGGCAGTCCGAGTGGCATGCCATTCTACGCGAAGCCATTTCCATCAATACCCCACGCCACTGTACGACGGAATCCATGACCAATTCGAGCATGAATGTGCAAAGACAGCTTTCATTGACGGGCGCAGATACAAAATAACGATTTCTACTGTCTAAATAACAAGCAGTGTATAAGTTTCCAGTAAATTCGTAAAAATTCAGCTAGTCTGCTGCAACATCTCCTGCTTCTCATAATTTAGTGGACTCGCATCTCCAGACTGCGAGTACTTTGTGGAACGCGCAAAAAATCAGAAGTCTAGGGGAACTCATATTCGACCTATTCCGTGACCTGCATTTTCACACTGTTATCTGAATATTGATTAAGTGGTTGTCTTTTAGAAGGCACTCGTTACAGAGGACTCTTGTACCAGAAAACGTTCGACGGAAAATCGGCTTATGCAAATGGTTTTTACCTTGAACCTGTTCGGTCACCCTGATTGTCAAAATATGGCAAACGTCATCCGAAGTGACCACAACAATCCGAATGCTTAATCAAACGGATAGACGTGATGACCTTTTCAGTGTTTGTGATAGAGGCAAGCATTTGGTAATGACAAAATCCGTACTTAAAGCTATTTTCACTCTGTCATCATTTAGTTTTAGTCAGAAATGATCTTTGCTATCTATGATGGTAACCAGCTAATTTATTTCGAGTACACTCATCGTCACCTGTTTTGTTGAAAGCTGGAGATCACTCATATTCCAACTTTGAACAAATACCTATTTTCTGTTTGATTCGGTACGGATTCTTTTTTGAAACTCAGAAGACGCCTTATAAACTATTTGATCGCTAGACCGTCGGCAGTCTACTGAGTCCACTTTTAGCAAGCGCGTTCGTGATCACGATCGAAAGGCAATTTGCTGATCTCATTCCAAAGGTCACTTACTATAAGTGCAAGCTGGTCAGTGCAAAGGACGAGGAAGTGAGCTTGGTTATTTTAAGCACCTTGGCAATATTCGCCTTAATTTTGTTGCAAACCACAAAGACGATAGAATCCTACATCGCGTGAACACATTCGCCTGTTCAGACTTGAAAATTCGGATGCGTCCAACGTGCGTTGGTGGAGTAGTGGTAACACGCTCACCTCGCATGTCGGATGTCCGGGGTTCAAATCCCGGCACGGCCACTGGATATGCACTGCTGATGAGCTCTAATAAGAGCGAAACTCGAGTCCAGTGCCTCCCTTTTGAGTGGACTCACCGGAATAATTACGCCAGGACAGGAGAACGACCGCTCGGACGAGAGTGCTGTGAGTATGAGCAGAATCCTATTAGTTTGTACCCTAACTGTCCAACTCAACGAGCAAACCGTCGACCATAGCTTGATTCGGTGAAAGCATAGGGGAAGTATGCGCTACTGTACAACACTGTGCTAGAAAGAGGGTTTTCTGGTTAAGTATATGTGCATTCTACTTTGAAATACTACCGGAAATTCCCAGATTGATCTTCCGGAAAGCATTTTGGTGACGGCACCCGACACTATTGGTGGTGTGTCCCCATGAAGTAAGTGCATAAAAGTGCAACGTATTCTGGTCAGAGACTCATCTTTTTGCAGTTTACACTGGTTTGGTAAGGCGGCTATAAATAATGAGCCCAAAACTGGTTCATGGTTGAACAAGTTTGATAAAATATAGTCGAGTGTACTTCAAAGCAGGTTTCTCATTCTTATTTCATATCTTTGGCAGGTTTTCCGATGGTACAGCATTTTGTGTCTTATTCATTTGTTTTGTTGCCGTCCGTTTGTGGAACGGACTTGCAGTATAACACGTATGCTATTATTACGTGTCTGGGAGAACCCAGTCCTGTGGCCAATACGCGTTGAATCGTTAGATGATAATGATGATGTTTGGTGTGGCGTTTGGTGTGGGTTGCCCGGTCGGCGGGCAACTTGGCTCACCACGAAGCGGTTTGTCGGCAAACTGGCGGGCGATATAATGGACGACGACCAACTGGCTGCAGTGAATTGGCAGAATAGTGTGGTATTTCACAAAGTTTACGCGATCAGTCCATCTCGGACAAGTTTTCCGTCCGGTGAGTTCGTCGTGCTCCAGTTTGTCACTGAACGAATTCATTGGGGAACAATCTACCGTTTTGCGATTCTGGGACCTGGTTAGCCTTTTCTTACATGTGGCTGGAACTCTTGAAGGACATGACAGGTCCCGGTGTCCGGCATGCTCTATGTTCCAGTCAGACCTGCTATCTAAAGTTTGCTTGTCAGTGTATGGAGGAGTCAGTTTGGGTGGATTTCTCAAATGACTTTGGGCCCACGCCACTGATAACGTCAGAAACATTTACCTAGTTAATGATTTAGGGTGTAGATATCCTGCTCTTTGTCGTTTTCCATAGGGGCGTTCGAGTGTTTTCAACAAGTCCCCAACCTTTTCTTTCAAATTTTACTAAGGCGTTCTTTCTCATGGCTGCATTCCAGTAATTATCACTGGTATATGGCTGTTGACAGGGATGATGAGGATAAGTTAGTCATAAACGGGCCTACGAATTACGCTTAGGCCTATGGTCCACGTACTGTACATCGAAATCGTCAATGGGCTGGGATTCCAAGTCACAATGGAGGTGGTAACGCAGTGTGATAAAAAAGTCAACAGGAAATCTATCAGTCGCGTTGAATAAAAGTGAGAATCAACCACTGAGACAAGCCGACTCATTCTTTAAAATTCCGATCCACCCATGAACGCGCTTTGAGTCGGTAAAGCGATTTTCATTTTTTTCAAAAACAGAATGTACCTGTCCAAACAGTCGGACAACTGCGGGAGCAGGCCTGCTTGGCATTGTGATTCCATACGTCCAAGCAGTTCTTCGTTCGGGATTGTGCCTTGATCTCATTATCTCCGAGTAATGTGCATGTAAGCCACTTCAAGTATATCCCTGAAAAGGTATGTTGGGTTTTGCCGGAATTTTTCAATGTTGGACAGTCCAAAAACGGGATTCGACCTTGAAGGGTGTGCGCATAGGCAAAACTGTACTTTTCTATTCACTATGACAGCACTACGACAACAGCACGCATCAAGTTCTCTTGAAATTGCAATCCGTCGACCCATTGGATTACAGTTGCGCTTGAGGCAAAAATCAATGGGCAAAAACAAATGTCCAATGTGAGGGATTAACATTTCTAATTAAAAACTATTCACACTTTGAGCAAATTACTAAACCAACTTGTTTTTATGCCTAAAAAAGGTACTGAAGGCAACCCGCTTTAGGTTACCTTTCATCTATACATCCATTGCCAATGAAGCGTGGACTTTTGTACGACGACTGACAATCGTGGGTAGAGGAGAGGACAAGGGTATGAAAACCCCATGACAGTAATCCTTTTCAACTCTCGTACAGCCTTAAATTCGTTAAGATCTGTATGTGTAACTTTGTACGGTAAATTGGTTCGACAATAAATCGACTTGTGATAGGGTTGTCCGCTTGCATGGAAATGGCTCACAACAAACTGGTTTATGATGAACTGGCCACAACAAATAAGTGGGTCATCAATTTCCAACAAATCTGTGGGTTCATAATAAACACAATCGTCAGATGTCGGCACAGAATGGGAAATTCAACCTCAAGTACGTTTCGGTTTGGAGAGCTATGTCCAGGCTAGCGTAGTAAACTATACTGAACACTAATAAGGTTACAAGAAATGGGGGGTTTAGATAGCCACGTCGGTTTGATTTTGTGAGCCTTTCAGTACGACAACGGTGGGGAAGGAGAATCCCTGAGGCGGCGGGCGCTGTAGTACGTACAAATTTACCACTTTAGCTTGTGGCTAAAAAACTTAACAATAAGTATTCGGTGGATCGAAACAGCCAGAACTTTTAATATTACCGAAGCAATCCACTGCACTCGGTGCAAGCAAGCGTTTGTTCTAAGTACATTCTAGCTAACTGAGTTTGTGAGGGAACTGAAACAAAGTCGACAACTTTCGGAATATACCGGGAAATAAAGAGAACATCCCGTGAAGATCAATTCCTATTAAGATAGAAGGCAGCGAATGAGAGGACGATATTGTTCAACCACACCTCTACGAAGAAGAGAATTGAGTGTTCATACTATTGACAGAACCCGTGGTGGCTATCGAAAGACGACTTCGAAAAAGTTCCAGTGTGAAGTAATATAAAAGGGGGTGTTCATGCAGTACGAATCTTAGACAATAGCTGGTCGTCTCCCGCTAACTACGGTACTCTGCTGCTTAATACTGCATTCAGCTAATTAGAGGAACCGGAACTATGATCAGCTCACGCAGGCTTGATAACAGCAGCTGGCTCCTTACCGGATTCTGACACCCGTTCCTTACTGCCACAGCTGGGTGCCATCACGAATACGTGTTCTACTGGAATCTTTTCCCGCCTCACAGTGGTACGACCAGTCAAATCCCACTAGCTTGTACGACGGCTTCAAGGTGAGCAGTATGAGGAAAAACGGTGGAATAGGACAGATCAGCCTTCAGATGGGAAGGCATGAATGACCCACACACAAAGTTGCTAATAGGCGACTGTATCTTAACGTCATCTTTCACGTCCAGAGTATTGCAATACTGACCATTTATTTATAAATTTAAATAGAAAACTAACATCCACTTCCTACCAAGCAATGAATGATAGTAAAAATAGCGTACTTACGCAGGGGAGACTCACACTTTGTTTTGTTACACAACCCGGTGGCGGATATATGTGCTATTAAACCACCATCCAGTTAATTTGTTTCAAACTGGTATTATCTCAGTGGTTTGAACTTACCGGTTCGGCTAAAAACCTACTTCCCATGATTCGGTTGTGTTAATTTCATAGACACGAACTTGTGGAAATCTACTGCACGAGTAACCGAAGTATTATGATGCAATAAAACTTCTTGGAAGCAGACATTTTGTTAGGTTCAAATGAAAGCGATGTTCGGGCACTTGTCAGGAGGTTTTGCATTACGAAGTCGCCTGGAAACAGAAAAGACTTGGGTAAAGTCAGGACTGTCATTCAGGGTGCTGCGCTATGTGGTACACTGTATGGCGCATCAGCTTTCGATTACTGGCACGTCAATGCAATATCTCATTCGGGTAAGCCAGTCAGGGATCGGTGGTCTGGGCTGGAGTACTAGACAGGCAGTTAACCAGTCCACCATTTTGAAGGAAATTTCACGGGTGAGTGAAAGTGACCCAAAATAACTATGTATAACAAGGTGCATGTGACGGCAACTGTCAAAGGACTTAACGATTCCCCAGCTGAATGTTGTTCGCCGAACGAAGAATGACACAGTTTCAACAGGATGAAGCCGACTCACATAATACGGTGTCTGCAATTTTCTTGATGAACAGTAGATTGTCAGAAGCGAACGACCACCTTAATAGCCAGACAGCACTTCACACGGGTTCCTTTTATGGGGTAATATCAGGCGGCAATTGCATGAGGCAATCTGAGAAGTTGAAAAGAGGTGACAAGCAATGCCTTACATTATACCCATTCAGAAAGCTAGCGAGGCATGCTTAAATAGAATGCTGCAGTGTAAACAAGTATACGGTGGGTAAACTGATCGAATTTAACTTAGAATATGAATCCTTATGCACGTACAGTGAAATTCGCTCATGTCCTTGCATTCTTCGCGCAATCAGGGGTACATGACAACATACCATGTGCTAAAAAGTCGGCGAAGTTTCTTTCTACGTGGCGCGAAAAGCACATAAAAGCCGGTCTTGACATGACTGGAGTGAAATCCTTATTCTAACACAATCGTATAATAGCACATCCGCCTTTAGTAACTACATAACTTACACAGGACGCCTTACCACTCATGTATGGCAGTCGGTGACTGGTACTCCCAAAGCTGAATTAGTTCCTATAGGGTTTGTCCTGATTCCAAAATTTCATTTTTAATGTAACCAAACTGGACACTCTGAAGTTTATTCACGGTATCGTAACTTTGGTGCTCGTCGCTGGATTTAATGGTTTGAGTGGTTGCATATTTCCCCACACCGGCATTACCAACTAAATACATGTCAAGATCATAAGGGCCTCTCCTGTCACATCTGCCAGCAGCGTGAAGCATGATTATAAGTTCTGCATCGTTTTAGTACATTCATTTCACATGGGAGACAGAGAGAATGATGTTGATCCTGGTAAACTGCACCCATTCTGAAGAACTTTGTGTCAAGCAGTGCTGTTTATGCAGGACTGTTTGTCAGTGGTTCAGCCACATGCAACGCATCGTTTCTCATCCATCTTTTGAGTCAACAGTAGCAGCTACAACACAAACAGCAGTTACTGATGCATTGCTAATGATCATGCTCTTCGGATTCCTTCCTTACGCAGCAGTGCAACAAGCAGCCTGTGGTTCGTTCGGATTGCAAAAACAGCTCTCCATAAGACCGTTGACCAAGAAACTCCTAACAAAGCCTGTCTGCCTGATTGAGAGTACAGCTGTACGATGTAAACACAGGTGAAGAGCTGCATAGATGATCGTATCGATCGGGTGGTTTGTTTTCTCATCCGCTTTGCCTGTTGTGATGGTAGGCCATAGGTCTGTGAGATCAGATGCAATTAGTGCGCTTGTCCGGTTTAAGTATATTTTCGCGTGAAGTGGCTTACTGTGAAATGTCTAACAGATCGGCTGGTTTTCCGGAAAGCTCGATTAGCTTCTACGGATCAGAGCATTCGCCGACGTGTGTCACCAGCAACCGTAGTATGTAGAACACAATTTTCTAGATGGCTTCAACGATGTGAGGGTACATTTGATTGAAGCGAATTCGGATTCCGCGGAAGTGTCTGTGGCAAACGATTTTTTTATACTTTGTTCCAAGTTTGAAAGCCGCATACCAGCAGAATATGGTGCTAAATTTTTGTGCAAAGAAAAAAACAATGGCGAGCCAAAACACGTTTTATTGTGATGGGCTATTCCAGGTTTACAAGTTTCTTACTGGATGAAAACCATCTACAGCACGAAACCACAAACACTATTCAGTAAATGACCGAAATTCGGCAACCACGAGAAAATCTGTCCCAAAAACACCACTGGCAGGCAAATTTTTGCACCATCCTACCAAGTATATCGGTGTGCTTTCAAAAGCGCACCACAACACCTTTCTGGAAATTCGCGGCAATCTCTTTATATTCAGTAGAACACAGTTTATTTGTGTTTTTGTTTTCTCAAAACAGCATTAGAATTTTCATCCAGGCTGGTGCGTGTACAGTCCTCTTCAGCTTGTGCGTTTTCTTTCGTGATAGGATTATCCAGACCATAGGGGGAGATAGTCGGGTGGGAACTGTTTCGTTTCAAAACACATGTCCTTAGTAAGAGCTAGAAGACCGGTTTTGACAGTTCATAATGGGGAATATTAGGGCTGCTAGAGATATACCAGTCGAGCTTTTTTCCAACCATGCAAAGCATACACAAAAGGAACTCAGTTCGCGTCTCAGTGAATGCATGCAAGGCCAGATTTTATGTACTTGTATGGTGAACTGGATATAATCTCGCGGCTAGTTTGAATTTTTCTGGAGTTTTCACAAACTGTTTAGGTTGTTCAGATACCTTGATGCAATCGGAAGCTTCGCTCATTTTGGTCAAATTCGCCAGGTGGGAATAGTCATTGTACTTTTTCCCGGAGGGGAACCAAGTACTCTCGAGATATTGTTGGTGTCATAAATGATGGCCCATATTACAATGAAAAATGAGGCCGGATAGGTGAGCACTAGTCATCCCTTTGACGAAGGTCATGTGTAAGCT
Source organism: Clonorchis sinensis (assembly GCA_003604175.2). Lineage (NCBI taxonomy): Eukaryota > Metazoa > Platyhelminthes > Trematoda > Opisthorchiida > Opisthorchiidae > Clonorchis > Clonorchis sinensis. The sequence continues at coordinate 50,644,845 of CM030370.1, forward strand.
TTCAAATGGAACTCCTTCAGATCGCGTGGCTTACTTTAGGGACCTTGGATTTTAAACAAAACAGGCCCATTATTTTATGAGGAAACTTGTAACAATAGGCTGTCAGATCGGCCTATTACTCAGAATCTACATACTGAGTTAGTCAGTAAAGAAAGAAATCAGCAGTGATTTCAGAGCGAAATGTATCGGGGACTGTGGCGCAGTTACAGTCTCATTATAGGGATGCACCAGAATAAACCTCTAGTTGAAAGATTTTAACTGGGCCAGCTGTACGATAGTCGACGAACCAAGTAACAATATCGAGTACGAAATTTTACACCTTGCATTGGTCACTGTTCATACAATTCATACAGTTGTCGTTGTACATATTTACGGCCCACACTTTGCTCCTTGAAGAACTTTCTGCCCATGGAGTTGTCGCTTACCCTACTTCTGTTGAATGTTTGCAAGCCGGAGAAACTGGCAAGTAGCTACATTTTATACCCTTACCCTACTGAATGAACCTCGAATTCCTTGTTATAGGACCAAGAGATTGTGGTTAACACAATTCTGATGATATACAAGGATCATATAGGGACCCCTCCGTGGGCATCCTACCTGTGGGCATCACAGTACGTAATCCGAGACCAACCATCTTTAACAGGGTACAAAACACCTCACTGGAGTGCACTGTCCGCCATCTCCGTGTTAATTGTAAATGCAAGCGGACCAAAATTTCAGCATGTCTTGTTGTCTGTTTATATACTCTACCATTGAATATCCTTGGTCCGTGGTTGCATATGGCTGTTGGTCTGTGAAAATCTCCCACAGGATGGTAATCATATTTCAAACCTGCCCACAGACTACTCGGGGTCTAACAAACAGACATGTGGAAAATTGGAACTGCAGTTTTGTATCCAAACCTACGGGGCATTCGACAAAAGCTTTCAGGAAGGTCACTATGCTTATTGTTGCACTGTGGATGAATGGATGTGGCGTGGGTGTGTGGTCACTGTCAGCGCTAGCCCTACTGAACTTTCGGATTAAACCTGGTTGTCTGATTGAAATTGTTTGGATGCATTTCAATTACATGCCGTGCGAAATTGCAATCGCCGCCGAATCTGTAATAACAAGCGGAACAATTTCATAGTATATTAGTAAACCAGAGTGGCCACGTTGCAATTGTGTGGTGCTGTCACAGTGCAATTTGTACTCCAGAAATTGCCAAAAATAAAGACGTCGTTGGAAATCGCAGGTGATACGACTTGGGGGTGCAGGAGCTAGATAACGCCTTAGCGAACAAACAATTGTGTTGGTTAGGCTGAGGTTTGAGACTCGCAGGCTGCACATCACAGGAGAGAAAGTTAGGATCGAAGCGATTTTCACCTTGGCTATAGGTGAGAATGTTGTAGCGGAAAAGTGAAAAAAACTAAATTTATGAGACCCTTAGTTTTAGAAGAAAATACAGCACTAAAAAACTTTACGAATGACCAGTCTCAGGCCCACTCGGCCAGTACGGCTCACGTGACCTGCCCTAATGCTATTCTTATAACACCATATCGTCAGAAATAGGGAACTGATGACTGCACAATTGGGGAGTGGTTTCATCTGCCAAATGTTCGTGAAAAAAAGCAGCTGTTCAGAACAAAACGACTCGGTTACAGCACACCACAAAACACTTGAAATGCTTAACGTATGGCTTGGTTCGTTCCACCATCCATGGCAACGGCGAGGTCACTTGTGGATATCAGTGCATGAACGAACGATAAATTTATCGAACACGCGTGGAAACAGTGTGATAATGCACCACTTTCTTCGATCGATCGTACATCGCAACCACCAGGACGGGGGACTGGATACCAGCTAAGTGTTTAGTTTTAGTTAGTAGCGCGGGGAATTTTGCTGGGAGTAAGAGGGAATTTGAGTTTCGTTTGTGTAGTATGAAAGGGTGATAAGGCGAAAGTTATTTCACTTCTCTCTGGAGCCTGATGTCAGCTATACCAATATAGGTTTTTTGGTGGCTGTTGGTAGTCTGGTAAGCATAATGGATAGCGGATAAAAATGGTCTTGCTTTTTGGATAGGTGACACCAGGTGGTCATTTGTACACGTAATTATCCTCAGGTGTGCAACATAGTATGTCTTTCGCAGGGCCATGTTTAATTCCATCGTCTCTGGCCATCTTTTCTAGACTAATTCTAATGGCTCCCGCTTTTCGTTTGTAGTGGAGCTATTAGGGTAATGCAGTGCATTTGGTGTGCAGATTTACCCTACCCTGTTGAGCTTGAGACAAGCTACTGGACCTTGGAACTTCACTGGGCCGAAGTTAACGGGATTAAAGTGCAGGTCCTGCCAACTGGGGCATTGTACTATCCTGGTGTCTGACAATCAGGTCGCATAACAAAAGCTTGCTTTACTACCCTCAGGTAAATGATGTGTACCAAGGTAGAAACTAATCACTCAATCTGCTGTTAAGCTGTTGATATCACTCCCATTTAATTAGGCTTGTTTGGTTTTTAAATCTTCCATCAGTTCGAGGTTTGCCAGAACGATGTCAGACGAGTATTCCTTCGAGTCTCTCCATGACGCGCTCAGCTAAGACCCCTCTTCAGTGCATAGCTGGCACACATCTCAGAGAAGTGCGAAGGCTGAGATACTGTCAGGTTGTCCAAGCCTAAAGAGAAGCAATCCAAAGGCTACAATTGGTTTGGAACCACGTGCCTTCCGGTCAGTATAGTTGTGCGTCAGCCACTGAGTTAGTTCGAGCTCTCCATGGCGTGAAGTAATTAGCCTTGGTTTTCGTCCATGGTGTACAGTTTTCATTCTATTCTTCATAAATATCTGCAGAGGAAGAGCCGACTGATCTTTGGAAATTTGCTTGAAAGCATTATGGGTGCGGTTAAAGAAGCGTCCCGAAAACGGAACTGAACACCAGCAGAGTACATGATCAGTCTTTAAATATCGCTGACAAAAGACCGTAGGTGTTTTCTAGCTAAGGAGGTTTAAGTAATTTCCTGACGGGTTCAAGGAACCACGAAGCACAGCTTTGATAGAATGAGTGATTGGTAGTTGACCAAACGACTCATGGATTCAAGAAATGACGGAGATCCTGGAATCGTCAAACGTCAGATACTAAAACTGTCTTGGAAGCGTCACAGGAATCACCTGGCTCGAGTGATTTCAGACTGAGGTAGTGTGAAAAAGAATGCCGTGAAATTAGGCTGTCCATAGAAAGCAGAAATTGTCATCAAGAAGCCGAAATGCTCAAAGTGTGTACTGCACATTCTGATCTACCGTCCTCCGAAAATGCATTGTGGTACATTTTCATAGTCGAATGCAAAATAGTTGGAGACACACAAATTGTAACATGACATTGCGTCTTTAACAGAGACTTCTGTTCTGTCTTTTGTAGGTGTTGATTTGAACGGCTTCTAGTTCCAATCCCCACTTGAGTGAGAGTCCGTAGAGTACGTTAGCACAGCCGGTGTGCAACGGTGCGAGCATCCACCACCTCGAGCCCTGAAACAGGACTGAAGAACCGTCAGTCAGAATGGTGTGTCTATACTCATCAAAGAATGGCGAACTGATTCACACAAGTACTGAGGTGAAAATCTTAAACAATACCATCGAAATCTCTCCCAAAGAGACTGTGCCATTGAGTAGTTCTTGGTTGTTGATCAGGCGGAAGTTAATCTGTACGACAAGCTTGGCGACTGTCTTGCAAAAGTTTCTTCACCGTATACGGAGACATCATCATTGTGCGCGTTGACCTTATTTCTGGCTATCAAAGTCCAAGAGCAGAAGTTCTCAAGTTCACAGGGGATAAAATTTTCTGGCGCACAGTAGATGTTCAGTCTGTCTCTCACAGTTCTTGCTGCTCATTGTATATCAGTGTAGATTACCTAGCATATTCTGTGTAGCACAACTTACTAACGCTGGGCAGCAGAACCCAAAAATAGATTAATTTGACTTGCTAATAAAACTCGTGGCACTGCGTTTATAGAAATAGCTACATAAAACAAGTAGAGACCTAAAGTTACGCAGATCTCCGTCCGTGTGTTGCACAGCTTTGTGCAAGTCCATAGAACTTCTTGGAATGTTACAGAAACAATGTAAAACGTACATCCGAGCAAAACTGTTCCATCCCATCTGATTTTAGTGCAAATTGAGAAACGACGAGTCTACTTATGTAATCATTGCCATCTGATTTCTTTGCTGTTGCCTTTACTTTTAAGGTGGACTCTGAACTGGAAGCAAACAGACCACGCTTCTTTCAGAACAGTTTTCAGGTAGAAAAGTGAAACGAACAAAAATCTATCCCCAGTTTTCCAACTGCGTGTGCAAACTACGCCCTTGTGTGTCATGCGAAAATTCGTTCAACCTTCAGCTTTTTGGGAATGTCTTGTACACAACGTCCTGAATACGTCGACGTGCAAGTATTGAGCGGGAAATCTAAGATTTTTTCCAATGTAAGACCACTTGTTTGGCGACGAGTGAACTATCTATTCCTAAAAGTTCTTGTGTTTGTCTAGCTGTTGTCTGAGCGGTTAATAAACCGATGCCAACAGGCCTGAGCTATATGCTGTATGGAGAGAAGACCCGCAGTCTACTTGATGTCACATGACGCAAGCAGGCAGCTGACAAGTGCTCTGAGAGTTCAACTCCCTCCACCTTGAGTACATTCATAACGGATACCGAAAGGAGGTGTATCAGAGCTTCAAAATAATTCTCCTTCCCTTAGATTAAAAAATGATCCCACACCCAAAACATCCCCGCACTGCAGAATGAGGTAGTATCCCCGTGAAGTTTGGTCATCGAATTGAACAGCTACTGATTATTTATGGCATCAACAATGAGACCGTTAAACTTTCAGACTCATTGTAATTGTAATATTGAGCCAAACTTTAAGTAACCCTAACTAATAACTCGGCTGGTGTATCAGGTGAACACTCGGAGTACATTGTCAGGTAACATTAGGAATTCTTAGTACATTCCGTATGCCACCTCACCCCACTACTAGTGAGAATTTAGAAGAACATTTACCATAAATTGCAGGTTGTGAATTATATTTATATACTCACACAGAACAGGTTTCCCGGACGTGAGAAATAGCATTTTAGCACCATACAGGGGTTATGCACGTCACGCTCCAGAAACCGCGCACACTACTCACGCCATGGTGTGACACTATTGGGATCGCTTTTTGACTTAAATTCATAGTTTGTACGCAAACCGTCCTTGTTATTACCTACTCAGCACTCCAGATGATTTCGGTCGGAGTCAGTGTTGATGACATTGAACCTAACCTGTATGCCCTAATAGGCTCATCAATGACTTCAAAGTGTAGGTGTACGTGACACAGTGGATTGTGGTACACGACTGCGTAAATCTTGAGTTCCCAAGAGAAAGTTAGCAACTGCACTTTCCACCCACTAAACGCGTCTAGTGGCAGTGAAAGACCTGCGTTCCATTGTGTGCAGATTGTTCCAGCGGCTCGTAGTAACGTTTACCCGCGCTCTCGTTCCCTTGAGGGACCTTTCATAAGTCCTGCAGCGGTGTACGAGAAGACCAGTTTATCGATCCAAATTATTTCGACTTTCCTCTTTAGGTTGGTTGTCTGCTTAGCGTGCCTAGCTTTGAAAATTTATCAACCATTGCCAGTGAGTTTGGTGTTTCCGGTCCGATCTGTTTTCTTTTGAGTTCGCAGTCTCCGGGACTCTACGCAGTTTTCGACCATGACTATCACCATTCGTAGTCATGGAATCTTCCTTTGAAAAATCCGCTTTTAGATGTGACTGTACATCGAATAGGGGTTGTATGAAACATTTTATTAACCACAGTAACAATTCGTCAAGACGATTTTCACGTAGCTTGCTGAATCGACGATCATCGTCTCCGAAAACAGGAGGTTATATATGACGTGTCTCAATTCAAGATTCGATCGTTTTCTGTTCCACTCCAAATTCCACTTCTTTTCCTGATTTTACGTTTTGGGCACACAACTCTTGATTTCCTTCGAATGCTTGGTACACGAAGAGGTGAACCCACTTGTATAAGGTGAAGAGGCAATGCAGTGTCTGCGGTAACAGCAACGCGCTAGAAGATAAGATGGTCAACCGAAAAACGTCTGAATTCACTTCATAGTCCGCCAGCTGATCTTTGGGTATTTTGTGATACATAATTGAAGGTGAACACAGGTCAAGGTTGTCCATTTGGTAAGGTCCATTTGTTTTATTCCGCTGTGCAGATAACCAGTCGGAGCAATGCAAATATACAACGTCCTGCTGACACATGTAACCAAAGTACCAATCCGTAGGCGGACCAATAACAGTCCATCACACTGTGAACTAAACAACTACTTCGATACGAATATTGGAACACGGTTCTAAATTCATGCCACTGTGTGGGATTTAACTGATAGTGAGTCATTGTGGACAGTCCCTCTGGCTGATGTTGTCCTTGTAAAGCTCGTAAACCTTATTAAGTTCTACAACTCTTCGGTAAAGATTAGCGTAAACGGATAAACGCGTATGGATAGACAGTGATGAAGAGACTACAGAGATTGACACCGAGTCCAGAATACACCAAGATAGCCCATTTGCGTCAGTAGTTTTCAATTTTGCCACCGATTTGTCATTTTAGCGGGCTTGAAGGAATGAACTGGAGTTCACTCAGGTCCTTAAAACTCCGTAGCTGACTTGAATTACGCAGTGTTGGGTATTACCTTTCAGGGACCCAAACGTGTATTAAGTTAGCATACTTACAGAGCAACATTCATAAGACTGGAAATCAACACATCAGCGTTCAAAGTCATTTCCATCTGCACAAACACAACTATGGAGCCTAACAGTATAAGGGCTGGACAATAGTCTGCTGACTGCAAATAACTTGGTTCAAACAGTTTACCAAACAGACAGGCTAAAGCAGAAATTTAGTGAAATATCCGAGGCTCGACAAACTTTTACACAAGTGAACACCGTCGTCAGGAAAAAAAATTGAAAGTAGTCCATTATCGCAGTCAACACTGGTAGCCGAGCACCTTGCCTGGGCAGCTTGTGTCCGGGAGATTGTTGGAGGCAACTAATCCTGCCTCATGTGGTGGTCACCCGAAAGTTAAATAAGAAGACAACCGCGTTAGACAGAAGTATTCAGTTCATTTGGTCAGCTGAGAGTCATATCCAACGTGAAGCACGAGTACAGGAACGGGATGATGGTCGATAAACTGTCACAAAATGAAGCGAGTACAACTCATAACTACCTATTCAATTCGCACGGAAGTACGGGTGACCGGCGCTTATTTTTACAAGTTTGCACATTTTCGTTTAGCCAGCAGTGTGGGAAGTAGTCTGATTCATCTTTTGATTTGAAGCGGCCAAGACTAATGTGCAAACTCGCAAAAAGCGGCGCAGCATAAGGAAATTGTTGTCCGATTTCAATTGTACGATTGTACAGGTACGAAATCAGCTGGTGAAAACAGCACTTTGGATGTGAGGCTCACACCAGAAGCTGAATTGCTTATGTCAAAATATTATTTCTTTTGTACATCTTCTGGAGTTATGGGTTTTAGAAGTGTATATTTTGAAACCAGAGGATGCGAACGGATCAGAGTTCACGGCAGCAGGTTCCGGCTTGCACTTCCAGACCATTTATGGAAAGAAGGATGAACGGATTAAGGGCCTAATGGACGGTAATTCGCTATCTTTGCTCAGGAAGAAAGAATTAGATGTGCAAATCATAGGGATATTAGAATATTTACTACTGCATATTCGATGGCCTGATTCCTAATACACTCTGTTGCTCTGTTGAGTAGCCAGAGTGCGAATTTTGGAAAAAAAGCTTCAACAACACCACAGTTTAGGTACCATTCATGGATGGTTGGTGAGACGATGAAGAGTTGGGTGACGGTCACCAGAAATATTGCTGTTTTACAAGTGGTAAGAGTTTGAGTATCAGTTGTCTGTTGACGTAAATGAAAATGGACGGTGTGCAACAGCGTGGGAATAAGAAACATCCGCCACCATAGTTAATCATGTAAAATTCAGACAAGATATGGCTACATATACGCTGATTATGATAAAAACATCAATGAAAACTTGTTTAAGCGGCAAGAGATGGTTTTCGATATACTTGGACCTCCCAATTTTCACTGATGTCGTCATTACGACTTGACGCCATCAGTAGTCAGTAGCCTACAGCTTACGACGAAATTTAGTTCGGGTGTACAGGTTATCATCAGTCCTCAAATACCGTTGGACTAGATCCCAAGGAATAACACGTAACTTTGCGCATTTAGAAACTACCAGTCTGTCGATTATTAGCACCCACTTCTGACTTTCACATGGGTGGTTAGGATGCCTTCTCTGTCCAGTGGAATTTCAAAGAATAACGTGAGAAATTCTAAAGGTTACTTACGGTCCGAGAAATAGACACCCATAGCGCATTATCGTATACATCAACCAATCACTTTAACAGTGATAAAGAGGAGGTCGCATCTGCTTTACACTACGACTACCAACCGGAATGACGTCAGTGAAGTCACACTAACAGGCACTCCGAGTGGAGTTAAGCATGCATACCCAGTGTCACCACTTTGGCCTACATGGCTACATGCATTCCACCAATCCGAACGCACTTTCGCTGCTGTTCCGAATATCGGTCAGTAAGGTATCCATTCAATAGTTAGACAAACACTTTTTGGGTTGACAGTGTATTCGTCATCGCCTGGCCCACACAGTCCGTTTTCTCGTTTTATTCTGCATAGGATGGCCGGCTGGTAAACACTACTAAATCTCGACCAAAGCTTGAGTGCTATTCAGTCGCGCTGAGATTGTGCACGTCTACCGGTATTAGCGTACCACCATGTCTTACCTTCCAAATTCTCTTGTGTGTACGGCGTTCGGAAACAAAACATATGAACCTCATCCCAGTTCCGTGTTTCTCATGATGAACAAGATAGACAATACGCAATAACACCGCAATCGACTTCCCCGCTGTCTCGGTTATTATTCCTACACTTGAAATTACTATTCGTGCTCTGAAACTCATAATTCCTTCAGCTGACCTTGAAATGGCATTGGATGGGGGGAAGGCGATACTTACTGACTGGCACACTGATCATTTTAGTTCATCACAGCGATCGAAATTTGCGAATCTTGTGTGCGTCGCTTGTGTATCCGTACTGAAATGTACGGCTCAGGTAATCGCAGCACGGTAGTAGTCCTCTTGAGTCGCCTAAACCTGTTCCCAAAACAGTTTCCTTTCGTGTGGCCATGCTTATCTTCACTATCTTTTGTATGCTGCAGAGGTACGTTTCAAGAGTTGAGTTCATTCAGCCTTGAGAAAGGCCTGTCTGAATTGGACAAGATGTGTGCTCAAACCTGTTCTTTTGGCAGACATAACACCGATATAACCGAGGTATCTGGAAGGTTGTTATTTCTTCTAGGAAACTGTTTTTTTTTCAGAAGGAGACTGCCATTGTTGGTGGCATGCCCTAAATATCTCGTAATACCTTGTAATATCTTGTAATTTGTAAACAAACAGAAAACGTACAATTTTGAAGCGCCTTTTTCCGTCCTCTCTCACGGCACCAATATACTACCATTTTGTTAGTTATTCAGTCACTGACTTTACCGAACCGGTCTCCTCAGACCGCGAGTTTCACAAACTGAAGACTATACCACAAGTTCGCTTCTTTCGATGAACCCTTTGTTCTGGAAGAAAGGGGGTTATGTGACTTTATCCAAACTATCCACTGTTGAAAAAAATTTTTTGTCACAGCAAGTTGATTTCTAAAGACGTGGACACCGGACACAAAAGAAAGATTTACCCAGCAAGTTACACAAGTGTAGCGTTCGGTCAATTCGGAGCGGTTTCAAAAAGTGACTGAAAGCTCGTTCCACTGAAGCATCAATTTGCCGGAATCACAAAGTGTTGCGCAGACAAACAATTTCTTTTTCACTGTACTGGTGTGCAGCGCTGCTTATTTTAGTACATTTCGATCGATAAAGCTCGTATGATAGGTACACCCACGTTAGAAAGTGCATCAGAATGATAGGTATCGAAGGTCGTTCGACATTAACGTAGTGTTAGTTCGGAGGACTTGACAAGACTAAAAAACAGAAATTTAAACGAAGCGCATTTCCTCTCACTTCTATCTTAAATCGAAAACTGCTATTAGGAGAGAGCAAAGGATGTTGGATTTTCGATTTGCATTCTTCAGCCTTTGTTTGTAAGTGTAATGAGGGTGGATTACGGAAGATAAAAAGGAACGGTTTGGATGAAAGTGTTGTGCTTTGCTACTGAATGGCAGGAGAGAATTTCGTTCCAAGCCACGTAATCAGAATTACGCAAACAAGGAAAAAGGGTTTACCTCCATCCCATGAAGGCCACTATGCGATTGAGGCTGTTTATATGGTAAAGGGGATGGCGGTACCGTATGCGCGGCTTGTAACCACTGATGCTTGTATTGTCAATAAAAGCTAAACAGTATACCGTTGAGACTTCCCCGTAATCAAAGGCTAGATAAGCGAGATCGAGTTATTGAAGTACGGAAGCTCTTGAACAGATAGTGACATTCTGAAGCCTGATACATCTCAAACCGTTAGCACAACCGAATACAAATTCATCAGCCGCGCTGGTAGTGAATTAACAACATTTCAGCACACATGATTCCGCATGTGTCGGAAAGCTTGTATTCGGCAGGAATTACGGAGCGTTCGTTCCCTGAACTATCAATTAGTTCCGTGGAGTAAAAAAAATTCGGCGTAAAATACATAATTTAGACGTTGTGAAGGTGCACAACCCGAAACCAAAGCATTCAGAGCCCAACTACATAGTCTTGACGAAAAACACTACTCAGAAAGTTGCTGAAAACTCTTGGAGAGCCCACGACCGGTTTCACCTTTCTTGGGGCTTCTACGGAAGGATTGGTACATTACCGTTTTTCTAAGAAAACTATTCTGTATTCGTTCCCTCTACTTGTAGAGCGCAGTTTGTTCGAATGTAATTTTTCTTGTGTATCTTTCCTCGTGGTTTTATTGGTCCTCGCTCGTAAGGAACTCTCAAGCAAGCAATAATTCTGAGATCCAAAAATCTTGTTGATTTCGATTTCCTACGATAACAATTTTCCACGCCAGCACTGAGCTGGTAAGAAGCGCCTTTCGAAAAAGTAACCCAATATGTGATGTATAGATGTCAAACTTTATCTTCCGATCGGCCAACAAACCAAATCAGGTGAACAGGAATGTGTACGCCTATGCTGTTTTTTCTCAAAGTTTCCAATCATATTCCCTCGCAAAGCGAGCACAACCAAGTGAACACCTATCAGTCCTTGAGTTCATCGATATCACTGTTCTAAGCAAAGTTAGGAAGTGAGGCCAATGAGTAGAATTTTAAGAATCCTTGAACTTACATCAGCGGTAACTGTGTTTCATTGCATTTATATCATTCACAGGCCATTCTATAGCAACCTCAGATGATAAGACAAATATGTGTATATCGGAATCAAAGTGGCTTCCCGGATTGCATTTCAGGACTGACCGCATTCTGGTCTATACATACGTCATGCGGAAAGTCGTATAGCCAAAATTTGACAAACTGACTGGGGACATGCAATCCGTTACTGGGTATAAAAAGTTCAAAAAGGTGTCAATGGCTGGTAGAAACTTTCTTGAAAATTATGTTCCAGCTATCACGACAGAGAGCTCCAGTCGTGGGCACACGAACCTTTTTCCGTTCCACTTAAGCCGTTACGTTCGAGTGGTAAGTGTTTGAAAATGGGAAAAGTAGGTAGCTTGATGTGTCGCCGTGACAGTGATCGATAAAATTGAAAAAGACTATTCACACAGCCAACTGAATCACGTGATGCTAAAGAAAACAACACTTCTAATTACCTACGGATTAGATGCCTGAAAGAAAGAATTATTACTTTCGCGCTAGCTCAAGGGACGACAGAACAAAATCGCAACAAAAGTCAGGTTTTGTATACCGCTGGATTCAGTCTACGAGTTACGTTGAACGCACTTATGAGCGTCGTTTTCTCGAACTTAATTCTTTTTCAGCCCAATTCGCTTGAATCTGGTAGCATTAAAAGAATAGAAGTGAAATATAGAAAGAATTAATCAAGGTGTACCAAAATTGCCTTGGAAATTCAGTGGAATTTATCCACAAATCAGACTTCATTGTTGTTTATATTTCAGGTTTTGCTTGTCAGTGTCGGAGTCTTCACTGTCATAGTCATACTCTCTTGCACAAATCGTGGCAACCGAATACCAAGTATCGCAAGTACACAAAGACTTAGTATCCCTTATTAGACAGTATCTCAGGAGGGAGATCTTTTCTGTAGCTGAGGGTATAGGCGCATATTTACAAGATATACCTACCTGGAAATCACCCCCCACTCGTCTGCTGGTACGCAAATCTACTCCGAACTTGGGTTCTCACTCCGGTTGCCTTACCATTGTTCTTTTTGGTGAATTGCCGATAAAAATGATTGAGAAACGGTATGCAAAAGCTGGCCGATGCGCCGTTCCCCTGAGAAAGCCACGAGTTCAGTCGAATTTGTCGAACATGTCGCTATATCAGCGGTAGCTTACAGGCGCAAATAACGTTGTTTCAAAGTCTTAGCTCGGTTGCTAGTCACGCAAAAACTTGCTGCTACTATATAAAACAAAATGCGGGCTAGGACAACGGCAGTTGTGAGTGACCAAGCCATCTAAGTTAGTCACTGTTGGAATGCAACTATCATATGTCAGCTTCACTGGATCTTCAAGTCAGAAGGGAACCTTTGCTCTATTTCTGGATCACACTATGGCCATCGTGAGATTACTTCCAGGCGGGGTCGGGTGTAACATTTAGGCGGACAAACAGTCGTGTGACACAGGAGGGACACAACCAAATTAACATTGCCAGTGCGACCAAATCAAGTCTATCTTGAAAATCAACTGGTCCGCTGATGGTAGTTGTTTCAAGAGCTAGACACAATAATGCTTATATATATATATATATATATATATATATATCACATCATGGACGAACTTGATTTTCAGTTTCTTATCATCTTATTTCTTCACATCGCCATCAATCCATAAGTGGTGCTGAGAAAGTACAACGTCACAAGATGAGTGGAACTTCCGTCTGAGAAGTCGTTACTCGAGGAGCCAGTCAACACGCGACCACGTTGTATGGTTTCTGTGATTCAACGATGAGTGGCACTATATCCCGTCGAAGTGTGAGTGAATCAGAATGCTGTTCAGTCTATTGCGGCCGAACTGGTTAGGTGTTCAAACTACTAACTAGGAAGCCGCTGGCCCGAAACTCTGAGTTTCGTGAGATGCGCACTGCTGATGACTCCCAACAAAGATGAAAGAGCTGTACGGCACCTTTCAGCTTGTGTGCGTAGATTGGCTTCATTTACAGGACAAAAGCTCTATTGTTTTTACCAAGTCTCCTCACAATACTGTCACTTTCTTAGCAGCCCAGGTACAGTCACCATTTGAGCATACTTGCTGTCAGGGCAAACTGGCTAAGGCGGTGACGTAGGAGAGTGGTTGCTATGGTGAACCTTTTGACATACAACGTCGTGCTAATCGATCGGAATATGGTTGATTGGATAGCAACGAAGGCCATTGGCTCACAATTTTTACTATGAACTCGGATCTCTTGACTTCGGACTGTTAGGTTGCCACTTTTTCGCAAACGAGCTGTCATTGCAACGAGGCCGTGTTAAATCCTTCAAGTCAATCAATAAAACACCTAAAGTTACGAACAATTCATGGAGTTAGTTCACTTCTTTACTCATGAATACTCTGTACTGCATACGAACATCGTACAATGTGAGAAATGATAATGCTACGGTTTGTTTTGTTAGGGTCACATTGAGGTCAGGTGCACGGTTGTTCTACTGTTCTTGAAGGCATAAATAAATTGGATGTGTTTATGACCAACAAGATGAAGGACCTGGCCGACTGCACGTGATATGAGTGTGGTCCCTGACAATCCGTACGCATAACCCATACATGTGTGACCGATAGGTCCGGAACCTGAAGAATAGTGAGTTTACGCGCTGTCTAGGGGATGACGGATTACGCACAACATGCTCACAAGACCAACTAGAGAGAAGCCAGTCTTACGGTTCTAAGATCACACAACTTCTGGGCGCTCTGCTAGCATGCAATTTGCGTAATCTTGTCAAATGACGAACCAAACATTAAAACATCTGCAGCATAGGCCTCACTCATCTGGTGAATCCAGATATTATTTGTGCGTATTTACGTGGTTCTGTTTGACAAATCTCTTCTTCCTACCCTTTTGCCAAAGATCTCTCACTAGAGAAGGCAGGACAGACCGAAAGTTATGCACTACGATTTCCAAAATGACTGATATGAGCATTGTCTGTTATCTAGTCAGCTAATTTGAAAAAGCAATAGAAAAAAACCCGGGTGCGAGTTGAAGTGTGTACCTGCCAGCCAGTAGACAACGCCTACTCGCTACTTTTTATCTAACTCAAAATTCAACCACGATGAAACACCTTACGCAGCCCGAATGCCATGACGCTGATCGAAAAGAACCCGACACGAAAAGACAAGGACTCACACAGCATATTCTTTGCCTTTATTGACGAGGCTTAGGCGTTCAACCTTCACAAACTGAAGACTGCAACTTTATGTACTTTGCTACAACTACGAATAGGCCACCGAGACGCTCCGAAAGGTACAGGTGATGCCAAAAACGAGGTGGTCGTCTGCCAGAAACCTGCGAGCGAGATGCTGGACAAACTCCGCTCGTCCAGAAACTCAGACCCCTAGCCCGGGATTGTAAGTCCCAAGAAGTTACTGGGGGGTGAATCGAAATAACAACCCAAGATCCTTTCACAACCAATGTACAGCCTACAGAAACTAGGCTGTTATTGTGAGGGTGATATATTCGACTTCCAGACACCAAGCTGCCGGATCATCATCATCATCGACAGCATGACATCAGTGTTCAACACCGATGCTTCCCTGCTGTATATGAATGAACGCCCAAGTCTTAGGCTGAATTTCGACTAATTCGGGGTTCAAAGTACGCTTACACACATCTGGACGGAGCATGCATTGAAAGACAAATATGAAAGTGCTGACAGCTATAATTCGGTAAAGCCAAATGTAGTGGCTTTAACTAAACAATTGTGGAAAAACATGCTTAGAATCTTTGAACTCTACAGTTATATTATTGAAAGTAAAACTACTCGCGATCGCATTCCTCAATCGTTTTGACTTGAGGCAGTGTTAACTGTACGGTGGTCTACATTCCAAAATGCAATTGTCAGCCAAACCCTACCCGGGGGCAGACATTCAAATGCTGTTGTAGACAGATAGACTGTAGGGGACTGTGAGCCATTAGCAGAATCTCCCTGAAATTATGACTGTCTTGCTGGTTTGACACCTCAGTTTGAACTTCGCGTGCCTACATTGTATGGATGTCAACAGATCGAATCGGGACCTAAGCTGGGGGGAGAATTCTATTGTTCTTGATCGACCAAACCGCCCCAGGCCCAGATGGACTTCATCAGAGCTTCCTGAAGTATTTAGCAGCGTTCCTCTCTAAACCACTTTCCAACTTGTCCATAAACTCCTCAGACGATAGCCGGTTACCGTCAGAATGGAAGAAAACAGTACTAAAGCCTGTGTTTAGGAGAATAGCCCTGTACTCTACAGCGAGTTACGGACCGGTGATGGAAAGCTTAATCAAGGATGAAACTGAACAGCATTTCCAAATAACTAACCTTCCAGCAGCCGAGCAGCACAGGTTTCGGAGTGACAGGTTATGCAATTTCAACTTGCTTTTGGTTAAGGAGAGATAAGGCGATTCCAGTGACGCCGAAAACCAAAATGATATCGTATACGTAGGAATCATTAAGGCATTACATCGTGTACCAAGACGGCTACCTGGAAGCTGATGCCTTACGACATACAAGGAAAAGTAAACGCATAGAACGGAAACTTTCTCACCGGGTAGATACTCCGCGTCAAAGTTACTGACATATTCTGATTCAGTAAGCTGTACCAGCGGGATATCTCAGGAATCGCTATTAGGACCTGAAATAGAATGGCCTAGTCTCATACTCGCGAACAAAATCAAACTCTCGGTGCGACCAGGAATGATGACGATGTGGACCCTTCATAGGGATCTTAACTCCTTCCACAGTTGGTCTCAGCGGTGAAATCCGTCCACCTATTATGCCAAACGCTGCGTTCTATCGAGTGGATATACTCAATTTCCTCTCATTCGGTAAAATGTTTCCGGAGGTCCTTTGTATCTGCTTCATTGCGCACACAAACCGTTGCTGGCGTACGAACAGCCCTCTACATTCCCGTTTACCAGCAAGGTCGCAGTGCTCGAGCAGCGGTGGTGAATTTCAACATTCTGAGGGTGGAAAGGTCGGACTTCGTAAATAAAATAAAAATCGTTCAGCTGTAGCACCCTTTCGGTGCCTAACTGCCATGCCACCCGAAGGTTGCACGAGGGCTGGGATACTGCCAGGTTGCCCAAGCCTAGACAGGGGAAGTCGAGAGGCAGAGGTCGGGTTCGAACCACGGACCTTCCGGTCAGTAAGCTCGCGCTCTAACCACTTGGGCCGTCTCGGACTTTATTAACATGAATATCGCTGAATACGCAATGAACTGTTGTGCATGCTCACTATTCTGAATCCAATCTTCGTTTTGCACCCGGTGTACACTCATGACAATTTACTCGACCAATAATATCACGGATCATATCACTATTCAACCCAGGTGCTTCGATGCCAATCCTGATGCGACTGACACACCCAAACGATGAATCAACCTTTTCAGGCGTTCAGCACTTACCTCGAAGATATCTAAAAAGCGAAGCTATACAACCTTGACACGCCCATTTACGTCATTGATCCTTCCGTGTAGGTTTGCGCGATGTTTGGTGAGTCTGGACCTACAGACGCACTGGAAACATCACTTTGTTTCATATATATATATATGTATATATATATATATATATTACAAGTAGCCTTCCCAGCTGAGCACTGAGGGCGAGAATATCATTGTGAACTAACAGCCGCAAAAATCGAGTCCACGCCACTATCTGCCAACCTGTTCTCAGAGGAAAAATCGTTCAGACCAAATGACAGCATCATACTCCCGATAACGAAGGTGCATACGTACCCGAGTTGACCGCGTAGAAAAAGATGGTACCACTGGACCCAATTACAAGTAATCGTCACCAGGGATATAAATTATAGAAGGGGCACGGTACTTAACTAGTCATCCGAGCATCCGATCCACTTATTGTGATACTTATCCATCACCAAAGCTCGACAAAATGATTGAGGACATTTCCAGATACTAAGAGCGTAGAGAGTACAATACGAGACGACGTAAATTGTTTTTTAAACCCGTGGTTGCCTTTTCCGATTTTTCTGTATTCCTGTTGGTGTGACTAAATGTGTTACTTATTTCCAACACAAACAGGAAAACACTACTGATACATTTGCGGACAATCACGATTTGTGGAAACCAAAAATGACCACAACATAGTCTTGATTTTTTCCCAAAACAGTTAAATACGATGTTCATTTAACGGTGCAAAAGCATCACAGCCCCTAGGATTCCAAATCTCTAAACGAATTGTCAAACCTGACCCAAACTATCCGCAACTGCCACTTCTCTGTAACGCTAAAGCCAAACAACGCATGGCAGAGATCCCTGCCTGTTATTCAGTGGTTGCCCTCCTTTGACATCAGTTTGCCAGTAAAAAAATAGTTCCGAACATATCCGAACTTTGGTTATCATCATGGACTAAGGCATACCTCTGGTTGTTGAAACAGACGCCTCAGGTATGGCTATTGCGGCATAGCTGAATCGGAACCTGTGGCATATTTTCCAGAACTGTGACCCTGAGTGAACACCACTCCGCTGTCGAAAAGGAAGCCTACGCTATAATCGAAGAGGTGGGAACGTAGCGGCATTATCTTCCTGAGTTACTTTTCAAACTAACCACTGACCATAAGCCAAATTGCCTTTACGTACGAAGGGACAGAACAGGAAGATCAGAAATGACGGAATAAACCGATTTGAATTGCCTGCTTTTAACTACGGTATTTATACAATAAGTAAGGTAAACCGTGCAGATTATGCTCTCATACTTTTTGTGCAACGGTCGCGGAAAACAAAAAACCAAGGACTGCGTAATTCTCTGTTGTCTCCAGGGGTTACTAAGGCGTACCACTTTGTGCGCTCAAAGAACTCGGTTTCTCTTGACGATGTAAACCACACTCCACCAGCCGGCAAAACGCGTTCTGGGCTAAAACCTCTTCCCGGCGTGACATGTGAGTATAGATTTCAAAGGTCTGGTCTCCTGAATCACACGTAATCGTTACCTTCCAACCACTGTTGATGAATAGTCCAGCTTTCGAGTTGTAGTTCCCTCTCCTGACACGCTTACGTCTGATGTCACATCCAAATGTTTCCAATCTTCGGGGTGCCAAACTTTATCCACTTTGATAGGGGTTCATCATTTTGTCTGCGGACTTCAGTATTTGTGACAAAGAAGTGACTACCAACCCGTGGTTATAGCGCGAAGTTACTGAACAGAAGGTCCGTGGTTCGAACCCGACCTCTCCTGTCTACGCTTGGGCAACATGGTAGTATCTCAGCCCTCGTGCTTCCTTCGGGTGGCATGGCAGCTAGGCGCCGGAAGGGTGTTATCGCCGAACGGTCTAGTATTCAGACTTAGCGAAACTCCCTGGAGATTTGTCACTGAAGAGTACATACCGGGAAATTGTTCTACTCGAAGTTCTTCACTCAGATCATTTTCGTGTACAACTAACTGCCATAATCCATCCAAATGAATGTTCCAGCACGCGCGCAGTTGGACCAGTGTTACCTAGCTAAATATCCATGAAGCTGTCTTCCAGAATGGATAGGAAAGGTCGCCAAATTATGATCCACTTGTGGAGGTTAAGCTTGTGATGTGAAACACGGTCTGCTCATTTAATGCATATCGACGGTGAATAACACACTGTTTTCCTTCGCCGTATATCTACCAGAAACATAAAGGCATCATCTACCCAGGCCGTCAATACGTATGTCACTGCAGAGTATCACGTTACATCAGACTTCAGACTATATGAGACGATACAGAAACCAACATACTCACAGGTAGACCTGGGTATTCGCTTCCAGATTGCAATACAGCATCATATCACATATTTCTTCCGAGCTAATAAAAAAGAGCGGGTCCATCAGTCCAACTTGAGAAACGGGAGGCGCAAGTTTTATTGCTGCCACTCACATTACCATTCACCAATGCATATCTCCGATCGGGGCTGGGGGATGTCATGGGTAAAATGTTTGTGTATTATTCTCGCATTTCGCTAGCCATCCTCCAATTTGAATTTAAGCTCGTAGTTGTTATTAGTGATAAGGTTTACAAAGGACCTTCCGCTGCTTTCCTCCACGAGTAACTGACTACCTCTGTCGTGGATGCCTTTCTCAACCGGCGCTGCCGGGTTGCACGTCCGCACCCACCAAATGTGGCATCGGTCCTGTAAAAGATGACTTCAAAAGTTGGCAATGTTATGGAATATAGGTAGCTCGGGTGCGCTGCTTGGTTGTTGGTCTGTTCGCCGAGCTTGGCAGTTGGATTGCAAACGTTTCACCACCAATCGAGGTGACATCGTTGCGGGGTTGAGTGGGTCTTCAAAGGTCTGTTGTACAGACATGAATCTTGAGATATGACGACGAAATCAACCTTCAAGTAATCAGGTCCGCTCATTTTAAGTACCCATTATTAGTACACCAAATGATGTGTTGCTTCCTGCCCTCCGTCTCCTAATCAGACACGGACACAAATAGATGACGTTCCAATTAGCACTCGTCGGCGAGGGTGACTACGAGATTGCTCCACAATACTGTAGGGACTGCGCACTTCGAATCACGTCCTGACCTAGTGCAGGCTCGAGTCGTAGTTGTGGATATTTGGAGAGCCACGAAACCTACGTTTGCTTCCGCCCGCGCCACTACTCATTGAAACAATGGACCCATATCTGTGGCGCGCTTCTTTCAGTGGGTGTCACGTTCGGTGTACGAGTTACCGGATACCTTCACACTCATTCAATCGTATAACGATCCGGATAGAGCGGGGTCGCCAGGATAACAAGCTCAGCGGGCCTATGACCCTTCAGAAATGGAAGTACTCTTTCTAGTCGTTTATAATCTGGGAAAGGGCTCGTTGGTGTCAGTGAAATAATGCGCGAAGGCGAAAGCTGCTTTCGCATAGGACAAACACCAAGGGGTGAACAAAGACAGTGCACGATATCCCTTTCCGAAGAGAGGAATTCAAAGTACTTTTAGCTCACAAGATATCTTGTGATGTTTGTTGACAAACATAAACAGCCATGTTGGACAATATCCCGCCGGGTACGGCACTTTACTGAGTAGAACCGGGAAAGGGTTCACCTGTACGGAATTACGAAAGTTTTTAAACAAGCTAAAATACGGGTGACCAGGTTTCAGTGTAGTCCTTAGAACTGCCGCGACCGTCTAAACAATACCGTTAGTTTGGCGACCGCAAGCGTGCACCCACCCTCATAAACGTCCAATTGTAGTGAAACTCAAGTGCAGAAAAACTGCTCTTGCACAAAAAAGTCGTTCAGCAGTAACACCCTTCCGGTGCGTAACTTCCATGCCCTCCAAAAGAAGCACGAGGGCTGGGATACTGCCAGGTTGCCCAAGCCTAGACAGGAGCAGCCGAGATGCTGAGGTTGGGTTCGACGGACGGACCTTCCGGTCAGTTCGCTCCTTAACCACTGGACTATCACAAATTCTCTTGCACAAAAAATAAAGTTCCATGTTTTGACATTGCCCTGCGACTAGAAGAGACGATCAATGGCAGTCAACCTGAAGGCACAGTCGAGTCAATTATTCAATTTCATGTTCGGCTTCTGGTGTTTTGTTCAAGTAGTCACAAGGTGGGACATTGGAAAACTGCTGGATGGAGGCAATCCTACATGAACATTTCACTGTAACAAACTGTCTGCTTAGAGGAATCTCCAGAACATAGGACTAGTCCTTCCCGGTAACTTTATGAGTTACAATACCCTCGAGCAGTATGCGAGTGCTCGATCCTTATTAATATCCTTCAGAGCTCAAAAAAGTGCTCTCCGGACTGGAACCCGTAAGAGACCAGCGGCTGAAAAAGTGAATCCAAGTTATTTCACCAGCAACCTCACAGTGACAGACAAAACGGAAAAATTTGAAACATACCCATCTGGAACATCTTAGCCTTTACTTCTGGCCACAGTAACGTAGCCTTGCGTGGCGTCCCTCTCCAACTGTTTTTGGCTTCCGTATGCTATCAGTGAGTGTTGGTAGCTTGCGTAGCGTAGATGATCGTTGATTCGTTCGCTGAGATGGCTAATTTGACTGTAAACGTTCCATCACCAATCGAGAGGACATCATCAGCATGTTCTTAGGGCGTGGGGCACAACCAGTGAGGCAAGTTTACGCCCCACTACACTCCCTAACTACGAACTTATAACGTCACCTCCGTCCGTAACCAAAGTGCCCAGCTCAGCGAACAAACGACCACCACTTCCACACTTTAATTGCGCAGTCTGACCTCAGGAATTTTAACACACCAAGCCTCTGAAGAATTCAGTATGAGAACTTTGTTTGTTGACTGGGTAACATACCTTGGTAGCTTCACAGACCATACTGTGCTAAGATAGATGAAACCAGTGGGCATACTGTTGAGATAATAATAATCGTTCAGCTGTAGCACCCCTTCCTGGCTGCCATGCCACTCGAAAGAAGCACGAGGGCTGGGATACTGCCGGTCAGTAAATTCGCGCTCTAACCACTGAGCGACCTCGGGAGTTAGGCGCTAATGTAGTATTAATGAAGACTCTGGAAACATTTCCCGCGGTTTGGATACAGTCATACCTAAACTTTATATCCCGCGCATAGAAGGCATTAGCCCCTAGGACCGGGAGTTCGAGAGTCCTATGGCATCTGTTTGAATCCGCCATTCCGAACCCTTTGACACGCGCCTTGTGCTAAGAACCTTCAGTTAGCTAGACTCGATGTTGCTCGCTGCTGGATGACAGACTACATCCGTATAATTTACATACCTGTTGTGTCCCCTGATTTCCCCTTGCCCTATCGCGTTTTATGTCGTTGCGCTATCGACATTTTGTCATGGTAAAAGTACACCGGACGCGGCACGAAGGCACCTGATTCCCAATAATCAATCTCTCTATCATTTTTACACTAATACTTCCCTGATTCCATGTTCTCCTGCTTTCATGGATTAACAAGTGAGGTATAGGCGTTAAACAGTGGTACTGATTATGACGATGCGAACAGCCGAACACGGCTGCAGCTGTCGACTGACGAAGATACTGATATCTCTCTTCGTGCGCAGCAAACAGGTACATTAGAAATTGAGGTTCTTGTTGAACGCCGGTGGTTCACTGCCATGGAAAGGCCAATTTATGGAACCATGATGTTCAAAGAGTAAGAGGGGAGCAGCCTAGTTTTAGCAGCCTCTCTTGACTCAACCCGAATGGAATTCCGCAAGGTTAAGGACAACCACCTCGGTTTGCCACCCCACACTGCAGCGCCCCAAACAGTAAGGTGAACGACGTAGACCGAACTCCTCAGGGACACTTTTCGCATCTTACATCTTTCAAGCGTTGCCCACACATTAGGTTAGGCCACTCTAAATTCAATAAGTAAGCTAGCACTGACTCCTTTCCCCGACCACCTTTCTTTTCTCCAGAATAAGGCTTTCAAATAAATCATGGTCGCACGGCAGCGAAGCATCAGCGTTGGACACTGATATCATGCTGTCGATGATGATGCGTAGCGCATGATTACGACCTTCCCGTGTGTGACCCTGTAGTCGAACACCAGTTGGAGCCCCTAAAACCAGTTTAATGTTCATTATCACAAATTCACCTATGCAGCCTAAGTCTACCCGGCCTAATGAAACCACCCAATACTTTTAGGAAAAAGGAAAACCATCAAGAATACCATGTTTTCGATCGATCCACCCTGAACATAACAACATAAGTCTTTTTCGGTGCGCGGCAATTGCATTTTACACAGCCCAGGAAGTCAGAAACAAATCAGTCAGTTCGGTAAATTGATAGACATGCCCAAATGGTCTCCTGGTAAGCGAACGATGACCTAAATGCCCGTGACTGATAGGACTAACAGTCGCTGGTGCAATAACCACGCAGACATACTGGAGAAACGTAAGTGTTTATCAGACGTCGCAACAAGTAATGACTGGGGACTGTACAAACAGGAATGGCCAGAATGGTTCTGTTGGTGTCACGAAACTAAAGAAATGTTAAGACAGATAAGTTTATCACATCGCCTGCAGAGCACCCCCGCCGTGTGGTCGTGTTGTGCGTGTAGTAACTCGCCCATCAACTTCTTCGGTGATCGTCTCAGTGCCATTTTCGACTACCTTTGTAACACGCACCGTCCTTCCGTTGACCGTGCGTGACGAGGTAGAGACCGACCTGTATCCTCCCGTAACGGGGACGCCACCAAAATTTCCGAATACAGCTGAGGAACTGATTGCATTCCCGAAATCTGGAGCTCCAAACATACCGAAAGGTTGAAGCATAGATCCACCGAAGAAATCAAAAAGACCACCCATGAAATCGTTTTCTGAAGGTACAGCAAGATCTGACCGATGCGAAGCGGAGCGAGTGGGATGTTGAGCATGATGATATGGGGAACCAGAATGGCGGTTGGTGGTACGATGACTAGTGGACCGATGGGCACGATTAGAGGGGTTGCTAGGGTCTAACCCCATAAACAAGCTGGGACCAAAGAGGCTATCAAGACCGAAACCGCCGAATACTTCACGGAATATATCCATCGGATCCCTGAAGTGAAATTGAAATGGATGAAAAGCAAATGGATCGAATTCTCCGGCATAGGTTCCGTGTGAAGTCGCACCACCGTTGACTAGTCCTTGTTTGCCGTACTGGTCGTAAACCCTGCGTTTCGACTGGTCAGACAAAACCTCGTAGGCTTCGCTAATAAGTTTGAAGCGATGCTCGGCGTACTCCTTGTTATCCGGATTTTTATCTGGGTGCCACTTCAAAGCCAACCGCCTATAGGCCTTTTTAATATCATCAGACGTAGCATCTCTGCTAACGGCGAGGACGGCGTAATAGTCCGGATCAGCCATTCTCTGCGGGAAACTGAGGAAACCGGGCAGTCAGCGCACCGCCTAGCTAAGCAGTTCCGAGTGCGATGACCTGATTGGTTACCATTTCAACGGGGCGGAAACACACACCTGCCCCTAGCTACTGGCCGACGACCGCGACAAGGCTTTTTAGATTTATGAGCGCTGCGGTCCCAGATACAGACTTCAATCTATCTAATTTGGGGCCACAAAATTATGACCTAATTAGGATGCCAGCCCATCTCTAGAATGATGGATGGATTAGCTCCTAAGCATAAATGTGATAACCGACCTTCCGCGTTTGAGATGACGGGTCCAAAGAAAATAAACACATGGGCTCCATTTTTTTATCCCACATCACAGGAATCCTTTCGCTGTATTGCCATACAGACAAAAAGGTGCTACCAAATCAGCTTCCGTTTTGAAAAAAATTGTTCAACGCTTCTTTGCTGCCCGCTGCCGTCCACCCTGGGGCGCACCTTATGAGTGCGCTCAGAGTGTTTCAATGTCTAAAAATAGATCACATGAGTCAGATAACCAGTCAGAGCAACTACACCATGTGTGCCATGGCTTTATTTCAAATGACCACACCAAAAAGATAAGCTGGAAAATTAACCAATCAGAAGCCGAATATTGGAAAAGAGACTTGCTACCGGTTAAATATATTGTCTTCAGTTTGGCGGTGTCCCTCTTATGTGTATACTTAAACAAAGTTTACTGCTGTATGAGAGTGAAGGCAAACGAGTAATTTGAAAAGGGTACTTAGCGTATTAGTTTCATTACCCACTATATTATAGTGCCAAGGCGACCTAGTCGTGATGGCTCACCGTCGTAACGAAGCTCACAGTTACTTAGTATTGTATTTTGACATTAGAAGGAGGGAAACAGCTGCACCTTTTGCTTTAAACCGGTCGCGGATTCACATATTGATACACAAGATTGAGGCCTCTGCCCAGGAGTCACGAGTAGGGCTTGCTCCAGTCGTTCAGCGACTTCCGCTAATCTGAAGGCACAGGCGAACAAAGTGTAGCCCCGCTGTTTAATTTCCCAGTGCTGGGCAATAAGCTCCCCAGGGCGAGGACCCTTATAGAGAGGATATAAAGTGTTCGAACTGGGTTCTAGATGTTGCTTGAACAACCACCGGAAAAAAGGTTGTTCCACGCGCCAACTACACGAAATGAGAAACATTGTTTCTCAAGAAGAAGGTGCGCACCGATTTTGAAGACTTTTTTTACCGTGACATCTCTGTGTGTTAGTTGGGTCAGCGGTGAAAGTCCTTTTGGCCAAGCCTTGCTCAAACAGGGCATAAATAAATATTAGGTCTCCTCGAAGAGGACGATACTCCAGGTGAAAGGAGTCAAGCACCGTGAGACTCTTTTGATATTCAACGGATTTAAGGCCGGCAACAGTTTCCGTAACAGCTCTTTGGACGCGCTGAAAGAGCAGTAAGTCTTTCTTGCGTCCTAAGTAGATAACTTGGCTGGCGTTTTCAAAAAGCAGCCTGAAGTAGCCCCCGCAGACTATCTGGATGTCCCTGTGAGTACTAGTGAGGAAGGTGCACCGAATCATCCGTAGAACGACGAAATCCTTTCAGCTGATCTTTCATGGTACAGTAGGAAGGACTATTTGATTGGAACCAGTGTTGATTCCCTTATTCTATTTTAATGTTGTACGATGCGATTCCCCATTGCTGTTATTTTAGTTTTGCGCCGATACCACCTTTATTATTTTTGACTTAACATAGACCATTCTTTGACCTTGCAATTGGATGCGTTCTTTGAGTCAAGACGTGGTTGCGCTACCTTGTTAATACGTGGCTTTGAGTCGGTGTGAAATTTGAGATCCGTTAGGAATTAGCAGTTCTAAAACCGGTGTACAGAAACCGGCGTAGTTTCATGATTTGAGGCTCGTATGGTTTTATTATTTTATTATTGTAGTCATACTGTCGCACCTGTGGCTAAACCTCTGTTTGAACGATTTGGCTTCTGGGGTTTGCGCGTAACTCAGTGTGGTGCACCAGATTGCCGGAACCAGTCTATGACCAGATACACAAACCCTTTTTGGTATCTATCCTCGAAAGTTGTCCACTCTCAACGTGTACGACAAAGGAGCTGGTTGAGTCTCCTCCCAATGACATATGGATACACTTTTCGTCATTCAGAGAGAGGTGCCCGTCCAGCGACAACTTCTTCGCAGCATCTATATCCAATTGGAGGGTGTTGGCGCTGGAAATCCAGGATTTTAGCTGATCCGCAAAAAGTAGGCATGGATTTGAGGGCAGATCTGGAAGATCGTTGACGTAGGTCAGATACAGAAGTGGTCCCAGAACGGAGCCTTGAGGAACTCCAATAAAGAAATGTGCCGGGTAGTGTAGATGGAGCCTGGTTTCGCATGGAATGCTCAGTTTGAGAGAAGCGCCTCAAGCCAGTTGGAATTGTCCTTTGAATCCCGTAAGATCTAAGTCTGTGGATCAGTGGGATGTTTGTAACATGAACGAATGCACTCGAGAAGTCGAAAACCCTGGCATTCGACATTAGTCCGTCATCGTTGGCTTGGACCGAGCGGTCTATGTTATGATAAGAGATTATATCGGCAAGCTTAGATAGTCTAGGGTCAAATCTACCCCTATCCTGTCTCATTTATTCACTTGTTGTTACCACCCTAATTGTGGTGAACGTTTAGTTTCTTCTCTATTTTTGGCCCTAATCCTATCTGATGCCTCCTACAACTCATCAGGCCTTACTGCTTTCATCCCATTCCCTTTTCTACCAAGCTTCGACCTTCGGCCACACCTGTTATCCACTCCAGCTGATCTATGGTTTACACTCAAAACGATTCCCATCCGGACCAAAAAGTACACGCGATCGTACATTCGTTTTGTTCTAGATCTATGGGTTCCCAGGGCAACCCCAAAACCCCGCTACCAAGAGAATTACACATCCCAGTCCAATCGCCTAAAACGCGACGTCCTTCACGGGGTTGTACATAAACCGAAGTATGTCAGTGCAAACTGCGAACAAACTCTTCACCTGGCCCCAGGCGCCCCCAGGCCGCGTTCATTCTAAACCGCTGAACATTCCGTTCGGTTATAAATATCTCGTTGACTTTTATTCTATGCTCCTCAGAGAGTCAGTCATTTACTGTGCAGTTCGTGTTCTGTCTTGTGTGTTAGCACCAACTGCCTACCCTAAGGAGCTTTTACACCCGATCTCTCTCCAACAGTGACACTAGTGAGTCTCTACAGTTTCAGTGTACACCATGACCATGAGATTCCTGCTACCATTTATCTCTATTGCTGATTCATCTACTTCATCATTCTCACTCACGGTTTCTGTGACTCTGGCTGTAAGCCCAACAGACCAGGGCCGAACAGGCCTCATCGGTGGTTTTAGACTTTAGTTCAAATTGACCGGCCAGATCGTAAAAATCCTGCTACCGCACCACACTCGTTCTTCTTTTCCTACTCTTTCGCGAACTGCATTTTCCTCACCATCCACCAGACAGGATGCATCTTTTTAACCCTGTGTCGTTCTGTTTTTGCCCGCCAAATTTAAAGCTTAACGAACTGAACTTGTCGCAGCGCCGAGCCTAAGATGTACACCCAAAATTTCTCTGAAACCATAGTTCGGAGGAGGAAAACTTCAACACAAACTTTTAGCATTTGATGGCATGTATTCGGTCCCTTAGGATCTTTCCATGCGGACACAGTTTTGTTGAAAGTGGTTTAAACGCACTCCAAGTCCACCACGGGCGCGGAATTTATACTTTAATGGCTGCCAACGGCTTCGCGTGATGTACGGTGGGAAATTTGCGGAGGAGCCGGTTTCTTCACGTGTTTCATTTTGCATTGCGTTTGGAAATAATCTCGAAACGACAAGGACAATAATTTCGCCCTCTGTGTTGTCGCAAACACAAAATTGAGCAGCTTTTAACGACCTGTGTATTAAAAAGTCTCCTATCATTGTGGCAGGTGTCCTGCAAAACCAAGTCAAGGAATTCGTCACAGCTAGTAAGTTTTTTGTTTTTTTATGATGGTCAGTACATGCTATATTATGTATTATATATATATATATAATATACATATATATATATATTATATGATCATAAGATTACATTCAGAATTAAGCATGAGTTTGTTCGTAGTTGTAGGTGATGGACCGAGTGGGCGAAAGGGTACAGTCGAGAGTAGTAAGGGATTAGTTGCGGGTGTGCTATCAAACTGGGTATGCCAGTGCTGTGCCATCATTGCACTGCCGTACTTCGGTTTCTGGACAGTCCCGTAATGAACGTCATGTTTGAGATGATTGGGCTAGGATGTGCAATTCTGTGAGCAGCGGGGTTTTTGAGTTGGCCAAGGGAATTCGCAGAGGTAGGACGAAGCCAATGTAAGATCGCAGGTATTTTTCTGGTCCGTTTGGGGATCTCTGGGGATGTAAATCACTGACCAGGTGGTGTGGATAATAGCAAACTGGCTTCCCAAACCGGGTATTGCCGGGTATTGAGTAGACTTGACACCAAGTACCCGCCCGCTCAATGCGTCTTCGTTACCCCCAGCATCCATGGGTGCACGTATGATGACGCACGTGTTCCTTGGATCCCAGGGCTCAAGTCTATACCACTTGGTCTACGGCTGATACATATACATACTTCTTTAGCTTTAACTTTGCTGTGCTCAATAATGCATAAGGTTGCTGAATACCGCTATTGAATAATCGAGACTAATTGAGCAAGTAGTGGGTTTACCCTTATAACAGTAAGACTGCAGCTTCAGCGTGGACACCCATTTGGAATGGAGTGGACAAAGGGATTTAGTAAGCACTTGGTGAGTTGGCCACTACAACTTTGTTTAATTGTATGTTTTAAAGGATGTGTACGGAGTGTGTACGAGTCGTAATTGATTATACATTTTCCTTTCAGAAATCCTGTCGAGTAAAAGCGGCTTCCTGAAACTGAGAACTGGATTGACCACATATTACGTTTGTACCGATACAACCAATAAATAGAAACATGAATTTTTAAAGGTGGTTGTTTATTTTTAGGCATGGGGTTGGCAAACGGATGACATGTATAGATATGAAGGACCGCCGTTGGTCGTTGGATTGGTCTATTATGTATATTTGGGGCACTAGTCAGTTACGAGGATGTGTACGGGCCCTTCAGTTACTATAAGTAGCCACGGTAGGCGACGTCGAGTACGGTTATAAGCGTGACGGGCCGTGGTTGGCCATCGGGTTAGGCTGTTGAGCCTAGTTGAGGCCTCATATTCGGCGTTGCGCATACACAGGCCTAGCAATTGCCATAAGTAGCCAAGGTAGGCGATATCGACTGCAGTTATGAGTATGACAGACCCACGTTGGGCGTTAGATTAGGATACCACGCATAGTTGAGGCCTTATTTCAACGGCCCACATAGATTCTGGCCTGGTGTTTACTATAGGTAACAGGGATGTACGTGAGAGACAGTCGTTGGTCATTGGATTAGGTTATTGTACATAGGTGAGGCCTCATAAGCAGCGTCGCACATAGAAGTGGGCCTAGCAGTTACAACAAGTATTCGAGATGATTGAAAATGCGTACAGTTATGATTATGAAAGACCGTCATTGGCCATTAAATTAGGTCGCCGTGTATAGGTGAGGCCTCATAATCAGCTTCACACATGGACACGGGCCTAGCAGTTACGATACGTAGCGAAGGAGGCGATATTGAATACAGTTATGAGTATGACTGGTCGTCATTCGCCGTTGGATTAAGTTATTTTGTGTGGGTCGGGCCTCATAATCAGCGCCGCACACTGACACGGGGCTAGCATGCTGCAGTGACGACAAGTAGTAGAGGTGAGTGACAACGATTACCGTTATCATGATGACCGCTTTATAACGTATTCCACCTACGGGGAGAAATATTCCTAATAGAAATGATACCATTGTGTTGGTAATTTACCGAAGGTTACCTCCTGACGCTGTATTATCCACGGGCTAGTTATGTATAGCTGAGATGGCCCGCGCATCTCCATTGCACAATTCCTGCTGTTTTTTGACAATGTTATACCTAATGGGAGCTGAGCTCCATAAGAAAGTGTTGTGATGAAGTTTGCTGAACAAAATTATCTCGTCCGTTTAATCTGGGGAGTATAAAGCAAACAAACTTTGATGACCGATTTTCCTGGGTGGAATTTGCATTGGATATTCTGTAGATGTTATTTTATTCTTAACTAACGCCAAAATATAGTAAAGTGCGATTTCGTGTTTTATCTCTCGTAAACCGGTAGTAAAATGCGAATCGGTGATGGTCCGTGACCTTGAAATTTCGCTCACTTAAACAAAATGCCATGAGCAACATATCACCTACAAGTGTAAATGGATTATACTAACTCCCCGTAAAAGTCGCAACCTCAAATACCCTATAGTTCCGGCGAAAATAATTTGGGTGTGCTTCTAGTGAGCGGCTGTCGCAGCTTGATCTGCTTCCCCAAAAGTAAGATGGACTCCTGGCAAGTGTGTTTGCTTCCCCATGCCGGTTTAAGAGTGGTCAACTCTGTGTCGGATATTGCCCACTGGTTAAGACATTGTTCTATTTTTCGTGCAATCCCAAGTAACCGCAATCCCGTTCAGTGGTGCTTTATTCTGGCTGTAGCCGTATGATTACGCCTGACGGTATGCCACCCACTGGTCGTGAATGCACGTTGTTATTTGGTTATTATATTATTCATCCCTGATGGGGTCGACAAAATTTGTATGAACCTGGAAACAGCACACCAGAGCGGAAGGCAAAACCAAGAAAACATGCTTATTACTTGCCAGGTAATGGTAGATTGTTGAAAACGAAACCTAGAACTATGGGGCAGGGGGTAGAAATAGCTCAAAGATGCATCCGTTTAACTTGAACTAAACCGGAACCCACAGCTGATCGTGCGTAGACTTGGACGATAAATTATGGTGGGGATCAAGTGAGGCTTTAATGGAGATGAAAATATGGAGAAATTTGGAGTAGAGACAAACGGCAACTTCGATTAAAATTTGTGAAGACTGTATTTCAATTGCACGCTCCTGCGTGAACCAAACAGCAATGTAAGTATACGGGTCACCAGTAAGCGAGTCTCTGCAGTCATCCTTAATCGGCGAGCAATGCACGGTAAAATTGCCAATACCAGTTAGCTGTGGATGCCAGTAGTCAATTTCTGGTGGTTTTGAGCATGGCTTTAATTTAGAAAATCCATAACACAGCACTGTTGTTGTCTGTCTATAGTTGCTGGTTTGGGCTTGCCTCGGTTGTTATTTGTTTGGCAACGCCACGGAGTACCAGAAAAGGACAAGAGTATTTTTGTCTGACTCTTTTTAATGCACGGTATAGTCTGAAGGTAATTAGTGGGGCTGATGGCTAGCATCGACATGCAAGGCTCTTGCCACCCTCGTCTTAGTTGGGGTTGGACTGTAGCCGTCGCTCACTATATCATGCGTCACAAACACTCAAATCACATGACAATTCCTGTTCCACTTGCAACCTTAGCCGACAACATGTACACTACAATTTCCCGTCAGTTTTTGCTTGTGCGGCTACCACCTACTTAACGCGCCGGGCTTACGGACTTCAACCACATCAGGTGAAGTGGTAATCATTTTCATGCACTCAGCAAACACGGATGGACACCCCTCTCCGCACACTGCCTACAATAGTCATGCAACTCGGGCCAAACTCACAATCGCGCTCATAGAAAAGGAATACAACAGAGCTTCACAAACCTCCACGGACAACTACGGGAAAAGCGTAGCAGCCATACTTCCAAAAAGACACGTCCCGCGTCTGGAGCCCCATTCAGGATATCTCAACAGTTGTCCTCAAACGATAAGTCGCTTTTTGGCTTATCCTTTTTGTTGCATTGTATCCATTTTTATCAAGTGCACATAGCTTTTGTAATCTTCAGCATTCTGGTAAGACAAACATTCGTTAGTTCTTGTCACCTTCTGGTAATCAAACTAATTACGTTACAACCAGATCACTAACAGGACCACCCCAAGTCCACTTCATCAGCCAGACATAACACACGCCCATTCCTCTTTTTCCCTGAAGTGACCACATTCATAGAAAACATAGAGGCATTATTCCCTGAATACGGGCAACACTGGTTAGCGCCTGTTGGCTGATTTTGGCCTGCATCATTCGTTGCTTGAAGCTGATTGGCGAAACATATTCTGTTCTTTCTGTTCAGTTCAGCTTTCAGCTAAACTACGGTCCCTATCCATTACGCGAAAGCTGTCGCCTAATTACTCATTATCTGTCCGCTGTCATTGTTCGAGTTAATCCACACACTCCTTACACAACGGAGACCTACTGTTTGGATTCCTCAACTGAGCTCAACACTACTACCGTCTTCTGCCTAACTTACGCTAACTCACCAACTAGTCCAACGCCTGGTCTCCTTGCTCGCTACCTCGGCGTCGAAGTCCTTAACTTTCCGAAATTACGCAACTACTCTTTCCCTGGCCTCGTGCCTACTTAGTGACTGACGCTCAATGCAAACTTTTATCACAAATGGTAGTCTGTTTTACTACTACTTATGTGCGCTGATTACTCGCTGAGCAGAAGCACACAGATAGTGATGTGTTGTGTCCTCGTTCCACATCAGCAACCTCAGCTAGCCCTTGGTTGCTAAGTCAGCCAACAAAAATCTACTCTTTCGGAGACTTTCAAAAGGCTGCATTCATCCCCTCTACGGTTTTCTGGATTGGATACCGTTTTAGCTGACACCTTTAGAAACACACCAGGCGTTACTAATCTAATCCCATTCCCTCCCCATTCGCCTCTCTTTCCGAGCATCAACCTTCAGCAGTAGTCGCCCGAAACATCCGTATGGCCAGTAGTTATTCATTATGGCTAGTTTCCTGTTTACATCCAAATGGTGCTCCAAATGAATCCAAATTACCCGTGTCCCTACATCGGTTAACTCTACCTGTGTTAATCCTCCCGCCTAACCCAGGTCCAGCTGCCACGAGAGTGCGCGCCTCCTGTCCCATCACTGTAGCCTCGGCGTCTGCTACTGGGTTGTCAGTGTGGTAATAGCACGGCATTGCCATACACACCCTACTCTTGACTGCCACCAGGATGGTCCTGTTTTTCGCTGCAATTCCATTTTGCCGCTTACCCAAGCTGAAGGATTTCATTTATGGTGTTCGTTTGGCTCTACGCATGAGCACTACCTCTCCTAGAAAAAGACCCACCAACCGCTACACCGACGAGTCTACTTAGTTTTAGCATAAACCATAGTTTTGAGATAAAACCTGCCCTTGTTTTTACTTTGATTTTTTCCATCTCTTCATCTTCACTTTTGCTTTTCATGTCCCGGCCATTTACTCAACCGTCCAAGGTCACTCATGACCGACAGCGGTTTTTCAGTTTTAGTTCAAATCCTCATCACTGAACAAGTCACACCTCATGCCTAACCGACCATCCCTACATGCGTACCCGACTAACACAAGGGGTTTTCATCCCCCGTGCGTGCCACTACATCTACAAGGTGGCAAGCCACCAAGCCGTCACAACTGCTGCTTGTGCATTAATAAATACTCTAGCTACCGTTTCCTTTTTCTGGTCGGGAAGGAAAGCTGAGCCAGTAAGACAGCTCAGTCAATTTGGACAGGCAAACAGCAAACAGACGCTGGTAAAGGGAGTTCGCGGAGGCAAAGAAAACGGCAGTAATAATTGTAATGGGAATTTTAAGAGCGTGTGCACTATAGCTAAACGCCGGCGGAGCTTTGGTGTTAGCCACCATGCCAAGCAAAAAATACATCATGTGCCTATTATTGATTGGGTTGTGGAGCCAAACAAGGATTTCGTCCTTTGCGCATCTTCGGGCATACCATGTTACGTGAATGCAATGTGTGTGGTCGGAGGACGTAGTATGACTTTCATGAATGAGTAATTACGGCTACATTCTGGTTAATATTAGTTAGACCTTTGTAAGGCAGGGTATCAGATATTTAACAGAGTTGACAGGGTTAACGTAGGATGGAACTCAACTTGAATGAATGAGGCATATTTCATCCGGGTACAAAACCTCAAGGCTGAAGGTTAAATAATATAACGGAGTCAGTAAGGTATGAAGAGAACTGCGATGGCAGTCGCTAGACGCTCTCGGCAACAGATCTGCACTCCAGGGAGCAGGTGCAGATGAAGTCTCAGGAAGTGAGACTTCTACATAATACAGAGGCTGAAATAATGCAATGGTAGTTGCGGACCAGCGGTCCTGTCAAGGACCCGGCGTGCATTGTTTTGGGGTTCATGTGTGTATTTATGTAGAATTCGGGTTCCGTTTTGTTTGCAGACGAAACGTAGAGAAGAGGAGCTTGGAGATATATCATGATGGGCAAAATGATACCAGGCTTTGGCAGCAGGCTTTTGTGACCGAGAAACTGCTTTGGTGGGGAGACGAGGAGTAGCGCCTGGTTTTGCGGTCGCAGGTTACGTCAGGAGTCAGCAGACGTGCAATCGGTTGTATAATTCAGAAGAAAGCTAATCCATTTCCCATCGTATGCTCGCGAGCTCTGAGATCTGCCAGGTTTGCGAGAACCTAACGCACTTCTGGTAAATGAGAGGAAGGAAGGTGGCTGGATAGTGCAGGAAATAGCATGCCGTTAGTGTTACCAAACAGTCTGAAGTTACTTAAACGGCTCTGTCGACTGGCCTTGAAGAGGAAGTAGTGTATAGCTGGGCCTCTTGGCTGAGTGGCCGCCCCTTGGATACAGAGAGGGAGCTGATGTTGGGGATCCAGGGTAGTGGCATTATACGCAGCTTCAATGTTGGTTGAAGGATATTTGTTAATGAAGCAGTGAGAAGGAGTGAACCTTACAGCTCCCAGTTAGACCGTATCAGAAACCACATGGATTGACAGAAGTTGCTCTCGCAGATAACCACTGAAGTGTTAAACGCTTGAGAACATTGGCCGATTGCCCAAAAACTAACTGATGTTAACGGCGTAGGTCTTGCCCTGGCGCGATCAGGGTGATGGTATTTCAGTTATAGTGTGTGAGTGCTAATGCGCTTCGAAACATTGCTTGTGACGTAAAACATCACAAGAAGTACATGGCTATCTCCTTTTCGACTTCATCACCGATCACAGTGGTTTGTGGTGTGCAGCTTCGTCGCGTTCACGAGCTACTGGCCGCTCCCGGTAACCTTCTGGATGGTATGTTCCAGGCTAGTAGTTTGGTGCGCACACCTTTCCAAGTACCAGGTCGCTTTCCCAGGACGATTACTGGTCACATTTACAAAGTGTTACAAACCGCGTCGCGCAAGACCGGCCCACCTACGAGCTCTGTAGAACCAGTGAGCACTCGGGTATAACGTGGAGTCAAAGTCTGTTTTCCGCAGAACTTCCAAACACAACGAAGCACACGTAGTAATTATCCACTGAATAGATATTTACTCGGCCATATTATCAAGGTGGGTCACAGCGTAGAGTGTGTCGGGTGCGCTCGACAATAGCCTGTTAGAAAATTGGCATTTTTATGGAACTTGTATACCTTTTGATGGTTCAGCACACGTGAAAATAACACGTGATACGGCAGCCAAACACAGCTATGGGAATCAAAAACTGTGCTTTCATCAAATCTAGCGTGAAAGTCTTACTACAGTACTACCCACGCACCATGCACTCGAACGTGTTGAACAGTTTGCACAGAGGTGAAAATAGTTACTTCCAAAGAAGGTATACAGCACTCCACGGAGTGGGTCGTAAGAAAGATGTACGGCCCATAACAGCATAGAAAGGGTTAAATACTGCAAAATGATTGAATGAAAACAGTGCGTGCTATGCAAACATCAAAGTTAAGGGCATCTAGGAAACGCTGAAACGGAACTGTTCGTTGAGAGCGAAAAAAAGACAAAGCCAAAACTTACAACGTCAGATTCCACCAAATGGGCACCACCACATTTGAGGAGCTTTGTTACAGCCGGTGGCATGCCGTCTACTTCAGTGAACGAAAACTAGACACCGACCCACCTGAAAATGGGGGTGCTAACTTTCGACAGTAGTTGTATATATCCTGAACTTGTCTGAAATTGTTTATACACCTCTGCAAAATACTGAAATGGGGTCCTTGTAATGCCGAAGGCACTAAGTTTATGTAGCAGGGATGCATGAGGGATCTGGTCGAAAGGTTTTTGGATATCTAAGTAAACTATTACAACGGGGTGCCCAGCGTCGTAGGCTGCCGTGATGGTCTCGAAGAAGTGAAGCTAGCAGCCGCTGACGGATGGCTGAGACAGGAATCTGTACTATCGTTCATCTATGACATTCGTTGCCAGGAGCAACTTGGTTTGTGGGCCTTTGATCAGGCGTTCAAGGGTTCTCAATAAAATTGAGGTATGATGGATCCTCCTGTAATTAGAAGTAGCCTGCATAGATCCGGATTTGAGATGCGGGCGAACCATAGATTGCTTCCACTGGGAGGGGACGAGTCCATAGTTTATCAAGTGGGTAAAACGATTTAGGACAAGGATTCCGATATCCTGACCGATTTTCCTCAGAACTCGTGGTGGAAGGCCACCGACCCCAGGCGAAGCCGAGCCCTTGAAGTTTAGAAGAAGGGCAGAAACAGTAGCCAGGGAGACGACCACGTTCCTGAGAGACGGGTGGCTACCCTGAACGTTGGAAATTACGACATATGCCGCAGGCGGAATGGGTTTTTGAAGTTGGGGGGAGGGGGCAAGTAGCAGCTAGAGATGTAAGCGTTCAGACGGCCTGCTATACTGACAGGATCAGTGATAGGGCAAACTTCGGTGGAACGCAACCAAGCAAATGAGTGCCCCGTTTGGGGTACAACCCCTGCGGAATAGTCGGCTGAATAAGCTGGTACGTCCCATACCAGTTAGGGAATAAATATTATCGTCACGCCTCCTTTTGACATTCAGAAACCACTCGTTGCCCTTAGATGAATTAGTTGTTCACATACGCATGGCCTGATTCGTTTTCCTGTTCGCCATCGGTCGCCGTCCAAATACAACATACCGGGGCGAGATCTCTGATTTCCAAGCCACAGCCGTCACCTGTAGAAGGGCGCAAAAACGGCTTGAACGCCTAGCGTACAAACTGAAGATGTTGGAAAAACATGAGGCAACATGCTCACTCGATTGTGCAAACACGGTCGACGGTACGTAATTATATAACATCTGGTCTGGACAGTCATCCCTAGTTGTGTCCTGGTTAGGTGACGGTTTACTCCAACAAACGAAAACCAGTGTGTTTTTGTGGTCTGCCGACTGACTCTGCAGACCGATGGTGTCTACGGGACCGATTGCCGCATTACAGTCATTATTTTGATGGCTAGTCCTGTCCAGCATGTGGAAGCGATCTGCAGGAGCGCCGATCAGGTGGAGCGCACAAAACACAGAATCTATTTTTATTGGCCACCGGTCCAATAAATGCACTTCTGATACAAAACTATTAGTCGGAAGGGCATGCTGAGTTATGCACCTCGACCGTCCACGGAAACCAACTAGAGATTGTCTTGTATGGCTGTGGAAGTTAAACCATTCCACCTAAATTCGCGGCAGATTGGACCGGTAAGTTAAAGTGTAACTACATGTGCAAATGTTGTAGACCTTGCATTTTAATCCCGAGATACCAGTTACTTTTGATTTCTGATTGGATGCTTCTCAGGCGTTTTTCAAGGCCACATCCAATGGTTACGTTGACTTGGTAGTTGTGCTTGCAAGCTGCCACAAACCTGCAGGTTTATTGATCAGAAGTAGATTGCGCAAGATTCAGTTATGCCGGTAGGGGTAAAAGATAAAATCTAGACCAAGTGATGCAAAACTTCAAGCGTTTTAATCATGTCATCACGTGTGCGCAAACGTGATGAAAATTAATACAATCTATCTATCTATCTATCTATCTATCTATCTATCTATCTATCTATCTATCTATCTATCTATCTATCTATCTATCTATCTATCTATCTATCTATCTATCTATCTATCTATCTATCTATCTATCTATCTATCTATCTATCTATCTATCTATCTATCTATCTATCTATCTATCTATCTATCTATCTATCTATCTATCTATCTATCTATCTATCTATCTATCTATCTATCTATCTATCTATCTATCTATCTATCTATCTATCTATCTATCTATCTATCTATCTATCTATCTATCTATCTATCTATCTATCTATCTATCTATCTATCTATCTATCTATCTATCTATCTATCTATCTATCTATCTATCTATCTATCTATCTATCTATCTATCTATCTATCTATCTATCTATCTATCTATCTATCTATCTATCTATCTATCTATCTATCTATCTATCTATCTATCTATCTATCTATCTATCTATCTATCTATCTATCTATCTATCTATCTATCTATCTATCTATCTATCTATCTATCTATCTATCTATCTATCTATCTATCTATCTATCTATCTATCTATCTATCTATCTATCTATCTATCTATCTATCTATCTAGCTATCTATCTATCTATCTATCTATCTATCGTTCTATCTATCTATCTTAGTGCAGCTACATACACCAGGTTCCTTTTGAAAAGACAACTTTTGGAATCGTTTAAAGAGGAGAAACAAGCGAAATACACTCATTTGCAAACAACTCTGAGATAGATAGATAGATAGATAGATAGATAGATAGATAGATAGATAGATAGATAGATAGATAGATAGATAGATAGATAGATAGATAGATAGATAGATAGATAGATAGATAGATAGATAGATAGATAGATAGATAGATAGATAGATAGATAGATAGATAGATAGATAGATAGATAGATAGATAGATAGATAGATAGATAGATAGATAGATAGATAGATAGATAGATAGATAGATAGATAGATAGATAGATAGATAGATAGATAGATAGATAGATAGATAGATAGATAGATAGATAGATAGATAGATAGATAGATAGATAGATAGATAGATAGATAGATAGATAGATAGATAGATAGATAGATAGATAGATAGATAGATAGATAGATAGATAGATAGATAGATAGATAGATAGATAGATAGATAGATAGATAGATAGATAGATAGATAGATAGATAGATAGATAGATAGATAGATAGATAGATAGATAGATAGATAGATAGATAGATAGATAGATAGATAGATAGATAGATAGATAGATAGATAGATAGATAGATAGATAGATAGATAGATAGATAGATAGATAGATAGATAGATAGATAGATAGATAGATAGATAGATAGATAGATAGATAGATAGATAGATAGATAGATAGATAGATAGATAGATAGATAGATAGATAGATAGATAGATAGATAGATAGATAGATAGATAGATAGATAGATAGATAGATAGATAGATAGATAGATAGATAGATAGATAGATAGATAGATAGATAGATAGATAGATAGATAGATAGATAGATAGATAGATAGATAGATAGATAGATAGATAGATAGATAGATAGATAGATAGATAGATAGATAGATAGATAGATAGATAGATAGATAGATAGATAGATAGATAGATAGATAGATAGATAGATAGATAGATAGATAGATAGATAGATAGATAGATAGATAGATAGATAGATAGATAGATAGATAGATAGATAGATAGATAGATAGATAGATAGATAGATAGATAGATAGATAGATAGATAGATAGATAGATAGATAGATAGATAGATAGATAGATAGATAGATAGATAGATAGATAGATAGATAGATAGATAGATAGATAGATAGATAGATAGATAGATAGATAGATAGATAGATAGATAGATAGATAGATAGATAGATAGATAGATAGATAGATAGATAGATAGATAGATAGATAGATAGATAGATAGATAGATAGATAGATAGATAGATAGATAGATAGATAGATAGATAGATAGATAGATAGATAGATAGATAGATAGATAGATAGATAGATAGATAGATAGATAGATAGATAGATAGATAGATAGATAGATAGATAGATAGATAGATAGATAGATAGATAGATAGATAGATAGATAGATAGATAGATAGATAGATAGATAGATAGATAGATAGATAGATAGATAGATAGATAGATAGATAGATAGATAGATAGATAGATAGATAGATAGATAGATAGATAGATAGATAGATAGATAGATAGATAGATAGATAGATAGATAGATAGATAGATAGATAGATAGATAGATAGATAGATAGATAGATAGATAGATAGATAGATAGATAGATAGATAGATAGATAGATAGATAGATAGATAGATAGATAGATAGATAGATAGATAGATAGATAGATAGATAGATAGATAGATAGATAGATAGATAGATAGATAGATAGATAGATAGATAGATAGATAGATAGATAGATAGATAGATAGATAGATAGATAGATAGATAGATAGATAGATAGATAGATAGATAGATAGATAGATAGATAGATAGATAGATAGATAGATAGATAGATAGATAGATAGATAGATAGATAGATAGATAGATAGATAGATAGATAGATAGATAGATAGATAGATAGATAGATAGATAGATAGATAGATAGATAGATAGATAGATAGATAGATAGATAGATAGATAGATAGATAGATAGATAGATAGATAGATAGATAGATAGATAGATAGATAGATAGATAGATAGATAGATAGATAGATAGATAGATAGATAGATAGATAGATAGATAGATAGATAGATAGATAGATAGATAGATAGATAGATAGATAGATAGATAGATAGATAGATAGATAGATAGATAGATAGATAGATAGATAGATAGATAGATAGATAGATAGATAGATAGATAGATAGATAGATAGATAGATAGATAGATAGATAGATAGATAGATAGATAGATAGACAGTTATATAGATGGTTACATAAGTAGATAGTTGGCTGAAACCCTGTGTACTCGTAACCGCTGCAGTTGTAAATCGTTGCACAACACGATAACTAACCCTCTCAGACATACGGGAGACGCGCCGAACTAAAAGCTCTCCGACAATAACTGAGTAGCTCAGTAGCAGCACAGAATTAGTCAATTGCCTACATTATTCTGGGGTCCGAAACTACTGGTTAAGTTACTTCCGTAATGCTAGGAAACGAATTAAACAGCTATTATGTGTCCTAAATATATGGCTTCCTCTAGCATTAGAAGCTCGTCAACGGTGTAGAGGGTTCTGCATCCGGGCACGGACGCTTGCTAACTGTGATTGCTCATTACTGAATCAAAAGAACAGGACTGACTGTGAGCTTAGTGCGGATATTTACGGTGTTATATCAGGCGGTTCAACGAGTTTCTCCGGCAAGTGCAGAGACATTAATAACTGCTGGAGTGCACGTATTCTTGGTGACGTGGTACAACTTGACCTTTCGGAAAAATAGTGCCTCCCAGGCTTAATCGGACAGACCACATTGGAACCAAGGAATTTTCCTTCTGTATAGCATCTCTCCTACAAGGCGGTTTAGTTTTGACTGATAGGGCCTTTGAAATGGAACAGCAATTGATCGGGAAGTTTTAGTTAGTCGGCCACGTAAAGTTTGGGACACCTCCCAACAATCAAGGACTTAACCCATTTTTATCACTATTATTGTTATCTTATTTTGTCTTGTACTAGTAATATCCTACAAGATCTTTGTTGTTAGCACTTCTTGATTAATAAAGCAGCTGCGCGTGGCCGCTGCAAGGTAATGAAGTGTCACATGGCGGTGAATCGTAGGCTATGTTTCTGGTTTTCAAAATACCACCATAGATGGCTATATCGAAGGTCATAGAATCAAAACCATGTAGCGGTTAGGGAATGTCAGCTATGAAAATATCCAGTACTCCTTGTCGAAAGTCAGTTATCTGATGGAAGAAAATGTTAATTCTCTAAGGTAAACAGCTTTTTGTCCCAGTTCCATAGTAGGAGTTTACAGAGCCATGTTTATTGCAGCGTTTGTAGTAGCAGTTGTATTAAAGACCATCAGATTTGATTTCCGAGAAATCGAGAAATGTTTGGATCTTTCGAAAACCAAACAGCGAATGAGCAGCTTCCTTGTGTGTCAAGCGGAATACCTAGAAGATGTTAGACGATATGCAGTTCATGCTTGGGTACACAAGCCACAAGAATAAGAGTCACTGCATCCAAATAAGTTCTGTGCACAAGGATAAAACCGGGTATTTTCTTCCATATATCTCCGTTTCCTAGCCAAACAACCTCCTCGACGGTTAGATCTACCCATTTTTAATGCTTCTGTTTCTGCTACAGTGTTTAGTACCAAAACGACGCACTCTCTGACGGCATCCTGATGGTGATTTGAAGTTCTTTACCACCGATGCCAGTGGAGATCGATATGTAAAGGCCGCAGTTTGCGTGAGCCGCCGAATGGGCGTCCTGCACAACATCCATTCCCAGTAAAGGCCATCCTGTCCACCACGGGGGACAAAAACGGTGTTTAACGTACTCACCACCTAAAAGTCTGCATTCCATGAGACGGATTGCTCAAAAAGAGGATGACTAGCAGGTGTTCTAGTGGGGGCTCATGATGCTCAGCCGCCAATGAAGTCATGCTTTTTCTGGAGTCTTTGGGTGATTCATCGGAGGCCAACAGTCCGCTGAACACCCCTGTTGGCAACGCCACCGATAACGATAACGGACATTCCGGGCAACTCCTGCACAGTTGTGCATCCGGAGTGGCCAGAAATTTGATTGCAGCTGGCAACATCAACAGTATTCTCGAAAAGTGGGAGAAGTTAGAGAATCTTACTGAATTGTGTTTATCGTCGACTATCAAACCAGCAGAAATGTGGTTCACAGATGAGTTACGATTCACAGACTGTCTTAAAGAAGTGTAATTTGTACTAGTGAGAATGCACGAAGAATCGTGGTGGATTAGTTACTGTAATTTCGGGCAAACTACGCTACGTTCTTGCTTCGGTTTATTCCGAGAGTATGTACAAAGGAAACAGTGTTAGTTGAGGCTCTTTTATAGGGGTTACGAAAATATAGGTGTAATGTGCAAAACACCGTGGTCTCAGTGGTCCCTGCTTTTGACGGATCCAGAGCAAGTTGCCAACATGGATCACTCCCTTGTCTGAATGAAATTCAACTGGACCAACAACTTTTACGCAACCACCGTTTAACTCTTCATAATGAGAGGCGACAGGGTCTACAACGCACTTCACAAAGTCCCTAGGTTTTGTAGGAACGGCCTGATTTCCGATTCGTGTATTTATTTTCCACAGACTGCTAAACTTAAACACAACAGCGGCCTGTACGTTGCAGCTTTCATCACCCACATGCTTCGTTTGATCCCTTGATCTTTCATTCAGTGAATCTAAAGCATCCAAATAAATTCTCTCTTGGTGGTGGAAATTGCTTAGAGGCTCGGCAAGATTTAAAAGCTCTCTGCGACTCATACGAGTTTAGCGCAGTTAGTAATGAACTGTCCAAAAGTTGGCACAGCGATTTATGGGGCAACAGGCAACAGAGATGGTGGAGGGTCGGATGACAGAGACTCGAGAATTTACTGTGGACTTCATCAGTATGGGCAAGATACAAAAGGAAGGGTAAGTTGACCACATGGTACGTACCGAATTCGTGCGCACCTGATCTAAGAAGGTTCGCGTAAGTAAACCAACACAGTCTTTCGCTGAGACGCCTTGGCATAATGCTAGACTTGTGCTCAGAGGGCTCATTTGTTTGGTAATTGTTCTACCCGGTACGCTTCTGCCATCGGAGAAACACCTTCAGGGCGGTCACAGCAAATCCATTATGCAGAACTTCCTGTATCGCCATGCCGGTAGACGGCCGCATGTCATTTCCTGGCAGAACTCAACTTTTGCTCGTTGCATACACAGAAAAATTGTTCTCAAAGTTCGGTTTCTACACAGTTGAACAGGAC
The DNA here is from genome assembly GCA_003604175.2 of Clonorchis sinensis. Lineage (NCBI taxonomy): Eukaryota > Metazoa > Platyhelminthes > Trematoda > Opisthorchiida > Opisthorchiidae > Clonorchis > Clonorchis sinensis. The sequence continues at coordinate 50,688,936 of CM030370.1, forward strand.
CGCCAAGGGTCAAGGCGTGCACTGCCTTTATATAGTGCGGTAGAAGATTATCAGCTATCAGTAGTTTTTACAGCGCTTGAGAATAGTTTATGGATAGTGCATTTGAATGCTTTTAGAAAACTTTGGGCGGTTCCATAAGGTTGTGAATAAATGAGAGAAACAAAACGATATGCATGAATTCTTCCCATGCAAAAACTCTTGAGTTAACGCGCAGTCAAAATGGTTACTATCACCAAGTCTATATCAGCGTCAGAAGACAACTGGTGGACAAAGTTTAATAAGATGCAAAAGATGACAAGCCTTGGACACGACTTCACCAACAAGCAGCCGAATAACGAAAGGGAAAAACGGACCAATTTAAACGCTGCAAGTGTTTGGATCAATGAGCCTGTATGAGAAACGACGATGACAACCTAAAATGAGAAGAGACCTCTAAGGCAGCAAACTATTCGACAGCGCAAAAACAGCCACTCTTATCAGGATTACTCAAATCAAACAATGGTTTTGCACCCGTTACCAAGAACTATCATATCTTTTCTCATGTTTAGGGCCAAAAGTACTTTCTAATAAACCATGTAACAGCGAAACACTAGTTTCGTGCAGAGTAACCGGTCATCGTCTTTTAAAAAGCTTTTCCTATATCCCCTAGTAATATTCCTTCGGAAGTCCTAGGCTTCACTCAACGAATGCGCTCAATAATATTCGTAACTACTTCTTCAACCATCCAACTGGACTATCATCCTCAATTCACTGGTCTTCAGAAGGCCCCTCGGTTTTAATCATTTCCAAGATATATTCGCAGAATGTTGTGCCTTTATTCGAAATCGAAGTAGGGGACACGCGAGATCATTACCTACATCTGGGTCTTCGTATTGCATTTTGTTCAAGGAGTTCTCACCGAGTGCTGTATCGCTGCCGAACACAACCCTGAATTTGTCGAGTTTGTTCAGGCTGAGTAGCTTGGACGCACGTTGTCAATTAAGCGATTGAGTGTATAAGCTTCTGGCGTTTGCGACGCGATCAGCTGAAAGGTTCAAGTTTAGTCCTAGACAAAGCCCAGTACCGGTTCATCGATTTTGTTACTACTGAACCGACGTGAGACTAAGGCTGAAGAGTTGGCACCGGTCTCATGAAGCATTAAATCGGTGTCTAAACAATCAGACGCTGATAGTTTACCTTATGAAAGATCTTCATTAAACCAACTGCTTTCCATTGGTTGGTGGTTTCTCATGAAGTCCTAACTTACAGCAAACTAGACTTGCATAGTGTAGGTCTTAATGACAGTTGGGCTCCACGTGCGCCCCTAACCGACCGCGGTAATCGCAAGAGTTAAAGTTGAAAGAGTCTATTGGAGGAATCAAGTCCCTTTATCTTACTCATCATAACCGGGAGAAGGCATGCTTGACGATAGGTCACCATTGCTCTTAGTTTGCTACAGAGGAGAATGTTGGTAGCTCAGGTAGTATAGATGGTCGTTGGTTTGTTCGCTGAGCTGGGCAATTTGATTGCAAACGTTTCGTCACCAATCGAGGTGACATCATCAGTGCGTTGGTAGGGAGCGTGGTGGAGCTTAGCGATGGGTTGGTGGTTGTGCTCTTAGTTTCATCAATCTTCTACACAGAACATACATTCATATGTTTAAGATGAAAAAACGCGTGAGCGCATCTAGAGCAAAGAAAGAGTCGGAGACTAGGGAGGCAGGTCTTTCACCTCAGAGCCTTTTGCGCCATTGAGTCTCAATGCCTCAGTTGAATCAACGTTGTTAGATTTCGAGGTTTTCGACTGAATAACAGAACAGCGAATAATTGTCTGGGGTCAAAGGAGTGATCTCTGGTCAGGAGCTTTCTCGCAATTCATTGTGCCTTGACAATGAGCTGATTGGTGTTACATGGGTGGGGGGGGGCGTGTAAAGCATCTTGCTGTGTGTTTGGCAATTCTTCCAGGGATACAATGGCCTAACTGTCTGATGCAATTGTCAGCGTGAGTGAATATGAACTGATGTTTGAAGTGAGCAGCAGAAAGGTCGATTCCTCAAGGTTGACTAGCTTGAAATATTAAAGCTAAAGTAAAATGGCATATTCTTAGTTTTGATGCCCTTCTGGGGCATCAAAACTTATATATATATATATATATATATAATATATTGACCACTCCAGATTGGTTTACGCTGGATAGTGCGGGTTATTTTGTTATCTAGAGGTTTTTAAGCGGAATCTACAGGAATCTTGAACTACACACTGACTCACTCGCGTTAGATGCAGGTAAATTGAAACAACAAAAAATGAGATAAAACGCCCTTCGGTGGTGAGAACTAGGATCTCATTGATTTACCGTTTGTAAAGCTAGAGGCATGCAACAATAGGCCATAACTGTCTAAGAATACGTCAAGGAGTGGGTGACCCAGATGACTACCCATGGCAGCAACGTTTTCGAAATCAGAAAGAGGAATGATCCGTATCGGTAGAGCGGGCCGATGTCCGATAAGGTGTTTTGGCTAACTATATGGTTACAAAAGGGCCAACCTTTGGATGTAGCGGTACGTTGGTAAAAAGTGATTCAAGGACATTGAAGAACATCTCATTTGAACCTCTGATGCTTCATCAATCAGCCGAGAGAATAAAAGACTATCCCTCAAGCAGTCGGATGTTAAACTGCTGTTGCACTGATTTACGATAGAGGGAACTGCGCAGGTTTAGTTTTGGTTTGAGTTGCCCGTATGTCTTGTGAACAGCAAACCCAGCGTTCTATGCATTCGTCTTCCAATTGGCTCATGCTCCATGTACTCAGTTTAAGTGATAGTACAAAAAAGATGTAGGAGTTAGAGGTTTCTTACAAATTGTTTCTGACGAGGAATTATCCCTACCGTGTGATGTCCTTTTTTATCCCGTCGTCAGTAGGACTTCAATTGTAATGCATCCCAAATACAATAATTTAGAAGTTTACCTGGATTGACCTGAAAATATTGCGACACTGCAATTGTAGTTTGAGATTAGCATCCAATACTGGGTAGGAAACTGGTGATGGTTGCCAGAGTAATTAGAAAATGTTTACATGGTACTCGTCGCTTCACTTCAGTATACAACAATGAGTTTGCGTTAAATGGGATATTCTTCAAAAATCTAAGTTTCAGAATACAATAGGTTAAATATACTATTAGAATGCATGTCGAAAAATCAGCATTTGGCATACCAAGCCACAAACAAAATTGTTTCACTCCGTACTAATACGGAATCAAGTGAAAAGGATGGTGCTCACAACACAGAAGCAGCAGAAGATGCCGGAATATAAACGAGGAACATGAAAAGCAGCAGAAATGTCATCATCAGATAGAGGAGTAATAGCACACGATCTGTTACTCGAGCTACATGAATCCACATAAACCTTCTGGCGGTGGAAACATCTTCGGATACGGAGTTGACCTTGTTGCAGTTTGTATGTTCTTCAAAGGACGGTGAGTTAGCAGAATTTTCGGGAATGTCGTTCTGAATGGCTATATAAAGTTGCTCGTCACGCTTACTGTAGCTCATAAATGTCATACGACCGAAAACTTGGGTTGCGACAAACCACACAAATGATGATGGTGCTGGGCAGGGATCTTCGTGGCTTCGGCTAATTACGTTCAGCACGCACGTGGCACAGATGATTGAAAATGAGCTCAGTGACATCACCAATGTGAGAAAAAGGTTGATAAGTGGTGTAGTACTCGATTCTGGGGTGTGTTCGGAAATCGTCACCTGCAATGGAGTCAGGACGAGGGCGAAACAAGGTATTGTAAATCCAAATCAGATGTAAATATGATGCAACCAAAAAGACAGAGACTCAAAGTTGTTGCTATTATTTCTCCTTTCCCCCTTCCTGCTTATGTACATGTGCTCTTAATAACCGTCTAGACTCTAGCAATTTTGCTGTGTGATATTTTTTCAGTTTAGCAGATATCTGAGAGCTTGAGTGAGATTATATCGTGATATTACTGACTGATAATGGTGGTGGTTGGCTGAACATATTCCAACCGCTTTAAATGCCAGCGCTTTCATGCCAACACAGAATACGGCAACTCACTCAGAGACACTCAAGTCTGTACTCAAAAGGTCGCAATCCTTTATACAATTACTCGGAGCAAGTCTTATATCCTGCCAGTTCACCGTGCGAGAAATCAGCCAAATACGAAACAATCCACTAATTTTTATCACTTTTCAGCGAAGTCGAAATCAATAAAATAATTCTGAGATTTTAATTATTAGTAACAAATGGTCGAAAACCTATGGCCTTTAAAAGAACATGATTGGTTAATTGTCAGACATCTCAATCTAATTCTGTAATGGGGTACAAACCGGGTTCGTGTATACCAATACGCTTGGTATGTGAGGCAAATTCATAGTTTCTTGTGAATGTTGATTTAAGGAGGTCTGATAATCGAATTAAAAAATGTCCCACTGGACAGTTTGTCAGGTAGTACTCATATTCGAAAACTCGTGTTCATCAATGTGTCAGCATTTCACAAAAATTTATTAGGCTGGGTACAAATTGGAGCCAAAAGTTTCGAGCACTTTTGCTTTCGGACTGGGCCCTTAGTCTCTGTCCACCAGGTGATACAGTTTGAACCTTTCACAACATTGTTTGTAGATTCGAGCTTTGTGGTCTGACCGCGTCACCGCGAGGATGAGGTAGCTATACATTGCAGCTCGGCTTTTTAGTCTGGCTTTACGGAGGGATGAAAGCTCGACTGAAATTGTAGATTCGCTGTAGTATCGTATGTAAAAGTGCAGAAAAATTCCAGACAGGGGAATTCTGGAAGAAATTCAGATGGACACTAGTTTCCGTCTGCAATATGGCATGTTTTCGTGAATGGCATTTAGCCTCAGTCTTTACTATATGTCCTTTCCGTTGGGCCTTGAATGTGTATGAGTGCGAGCAGATGTCGGCAAAATGACCGAACTAACGTTATTCCACTAAGGTGCTCCTTTGTCTATCCTTTTTACTCAGAGTGCAAAGTTCAGGTGCATGTCGTGTGGATGGAAACATGTGTTGAAAATGGGCTTGTGCGGGTCCCAATACTCAACCATTAGTAAACCATATGCTTACTTGGGTGATGCCCATGACCCAACTACTCTTTATAAGTTAACAATCCAGGTCTCACAGAATACTGTGTCACATAATCCTTAATCTTTTTGGCTTCATAGAGATCATGGCGTATGGAACAATACCTTCCAGAAGCGAGGGTTTCATTTTAAAATTCTGTGGTATCACCCCTCGCTGACATGCCGTGCTAGCAGGATGTTTATTAAGTATGATAATAATTTTTCCTGAACATCAAGGACATTCAAAAATTGATGCCGTAAGACTGCCACCAATTTGGAAGTGCAACAGAATGTTTTGCTACTTAATTTGACTTCATCAAGCGAAATTTTCTGCTAGTATTTCGGGTGATTTGCTACACCTAAGCTTGGAACAACGCCTAAGGCACAGCCAGGTAGGATTAGCGGAGCGATGCATCGACATCTGCGTCGTAAAATTTGGCGACAGAATGGGATGCTTGACAGCTAGTTGATGTTCAGCCACACACTGCTAGAAACTGTTGGTTCCGACTTAATTCAAACTCTAGGCTTGCCTCGAAAAAACAGTTCATCCGAGAAAAAGGTCTAAACACTCATTTATAAAATTGGTTGATTTCTGGAGTTTCAAATCATCAGTCTGTTTTTCTGAAGGGATGTGTACAATGTTCACTTCGGTGTTTGGCTGACTAAAGCTGTTTTACTTCAGCTGCTTTGTTATGAGGGTGTTGTTATATGAAATGTTTGAAGTTAAAATTATTGCTTGCTCCAGCTGTTTGAAACTATTCCTTCCTCACACTGTAATGTCTTTTCATTCGGACAGCGAGACTTGTCCAGTTGTGAATGCTTATTGATCATAAACGCCTTTTCCTTTTTCTGTTTGATTCTGCGTCACTCTAGTCGGTCACAACCATCTGGCTTTCCTACCCTCTCACCAGGAAGACCGCCATATTATTCGCGTTAAGATTATCTAGAAATGCTTTTAGCCCGAGGACCAATTCGCCACCTGTCTCATCCTGTTTGGGCTCATATGGTAAACGTAGCCGGGTGGGTTGTTTGTCCTCCTGTTTTGGGGATTTTACCGTTTATGGTAGTATCATGCGGCAAACAAGACTACACACAAGCTCCCACGGGCATGAATTTCTGAAAATTTCATTGTGTGGAATAAATCCAGAAGCCGGTTTGATAATAATAATGATAGCATAGACGAGCTAGTGTTTCACGATTCGCCTTTACACGTTCCTTACGTGACCGCATTTCTTGAGGTTAAATCAGTCAGCAGAAATAACCAGTTTCAACCTTGTCCCAGCCGCTCATAGTTTACGAAATATAGTGGCCCTTAGGTGGTTGAACTACTGGGCGTCGGAAGATTCATTCCAGAATGTTTATTTGTATTTTTTAACATGTCATTCTTGGATGTCATAGTATGGTGGGCAAAATTGTTCTACCCTACCACTGTTATCGTCTGGAACAGAGAAGGCACTTCAAAAAGTTTAGAACCGATTAAGAAGTCATCGTCTCAGAAGGGTTTGGTAAACTACAGTTCAGACAGCTTTTGGGGCTGAAATCTGTCACTTATGTGCACGCCTTAACCGCCTTAAAAATTTTCGAACTGAGCATGGCATATCCTCCCTTCGCCTACTTGTCTCTATCTACGTCTGCAACTCTGTGAAACAGGCGGAAATGTGTAGGAAACAAAGGAAAGTTGACATTATAAAACGTGTGCCAATCCAAAGCAAAACTTCTCATCTGTTCTTACCTGGAGGAAATAGAGAAATAGAAACACGGTCAGTCCAATCTCCACTTTTTTGGCGTTCCCACAGGGTAGGCAAAAACTGCATATTGTCAGTATACATAAGAGAACGCTGGGTGCGATTACTGTGTAGCCGTAGAATAAGGCCCTACGTTCAATGTGAAGCCGTAGAGTAACCTGAATTTGTAACAGAAATGAAGAAGAAACAACAAGTTGACAACACATGTTCAAGAACTGGGAAAGTTTATCTAGCGAAATCCGCCTGAGTAAATCTGTTTGCTTCCACCCAGTTAACCATCGGAATATGTTCGTGAAATTCACGCTATAAGTGAGAAGAAAAAGAAGGCTTAAAGAAAACCGGCAGCCAAAAGCTTTTACCATCAAAAGCCTTACTATCTCACCTTTGAAAGACCTTTGAATCTTCTCCCGTAGGGAAGCTAAATAGCAGTGGGTAGGCTTCGTTTCAAATTGACTGTATTTCTTGGCAGTTCTTTATCCTACATTAGCTGGTCACGGACGATTTCAATGTACTATTGATACTTGGAAGACAGTACTTTGTACAGCAATTCGTCAACAAGCCAACTCATGGTCGGACCAGTTTAGTGATTCCACCAGTAAACGCGGGTCGGTTAGACTACCGTTGCCAAGTGATTTGGCAAAATGAAACAGAATAACTCGAGAAATTCGGCTATTATTTCTGTGAGTTCGATTAATTTTAAAGATGATCAAGGTTTTTACTGTGATAATTTATCTCATCTCTGTTTGTTCAAGTGCAGTTTCTTCCACATTTCAAGTAGATTTTTAGATTAGCGACCCCTTGTGCATTGACAGTGTTAAAAATCATTCCAGATGCGTCAATCTCTTGAATTCACACGCACAATTTTTACTTTGTGTTTAACCTGTCTACCGGATGGTTCCGCATTTTTCTGGATTAACACAGATCAAGTTAAAGACCTCAGTGCGTTTGCTTGTGCTTTGGGACCAGTTCAGAATGGATACAATTGGTCATATATGTTCAGCTAGACGGTGAAAAGTATCAAGACATACTAAGCCGTAGAGATTGCGTAAGAGCAGACATTCTAATCATGATATCACCTTAAGCCACTAAACCTATAACTTGCGTAAAAGAATGAAAGTCGTATTAAGACAGTATGCATGTCTTTCACACTGATAGGTCTCTGAAAAAGGAAGTCAAAAGTGGTTACCACTGGGTAATCTAAAAAGTGTGGCTTTAATATCTGACGGAAATACGGATAACGTAATTCAAAACTTCGGATGTCGACTAACGGCAATCGCTGGTCACGCAGGAATTTTTGTCCTCCTCAGTAGATGACATCACGAAATAACCGACAATATCAGAGAAATGAATTCGATGGTCTTATTGAGAGACTCAACTGAGTCTCCTGATTATTATATTCTTCAACTGAATGTGCTACACAAAAGCAGCCTTATATCTCAGTCTCCACAATATTTAAAATCTCGCAGTTTTACCAAGGTAATTTCAAACTGAGTGTATTTAATCGAGTGTGAGCAGTGTGGTGCTCAGGTAGAGCATGAGGATGATGAAAACTGGGAAATTTGCCGTCCTGATGAGCCTCAAGAAAAAACAACTATCGGAGCAAGTGACGACGTCCTGGCAGACTTTTCCGCTCGGCTATATACTGGAATAAGATCCATTATACGGGGCGTTGACGGTGCAGACTGACGTCTCAGGTTGCCGCTGGGCTTATACGTACTTCCTGTATTTACAAGGTGCATACATTGTTGGAATTCGTGTCTGCCTGTTAGACTGTTCGTCCAAAATTAGTCCATCAAAAATAGCTCAAAAATACTTTTCCGGTAAGGTTAAGGTGGCTAGTAACTATTTTTCTGGAAGTTGTAAGACATTTGAAAATTTTCTGTTGGGTTTTTATCTTGTAAATGAAGTCTTCCTGTACAAAAAAGCCAAAGAGCACTGTACAGCAGTTTCATCCTTGTTGGGAATAATCACCATTGTACTTCCATCAATCCCAAAAGAAATTCTAACTCGCAACTCTCCCGATTGTTGTCTAAGCTGTTTGACCACGAGCGGTTGATCAGCACTGTGGTTAACTCGCACTCAGAAAATAGCACCACCCGTTCTTTACTCATGGAATTCCCATCATGCGGCCACGCGCCAACCGTTTTTGTCTATTGCATGACTCCGGTAACTTTCGATAACACACCTCTGCATAAAGGGGAGGATCATTGTCCCAGTCTGGCATTTTGGCCTCAAGCGCAAAAGTATCTGGACATTTATATATGTCCTAGAAAATGGCGCCCCCTATCACGTTTGGAGCATTACTAGACGTAATGAGAAATTATGAGGAACTTAACAGCTGTACCTCAAAGCCTGTTTCGTGTTCCAACTTATATTGTCGTAAGATTTCCTGTTTGCAAGTCACGTAACCGTGACCTTCAATACTAGGTTTGCCTACTTTGTTACCATCTCCATTGTAATTACGATTAAGGATGAAATCAGAAAGTCAAGTCGGCGTTGCCTTTTGTGTCAGTTTGGGTGTTACTAGTCATGATAAATCGATTCATACGGTATTCAAGTGCTGAATTGTCGAACGTTAAACTGAATCGTAATTAACAAGACTGGCGATGGACTGTTTCGTGATTTACTAGCTGGCAATTGACTCACCCTCAACAAATTATCTACGACGAACAAACGAAGCAATGTTATGACCAACCACTAATCATCATCTTTTTACTTACCCAAGGATACCCAAACGGATACATGGTGTATGCTGACTAGGACCAGCGCGTAGTAGAACGTAGTAGATGAATCCGAAAATAAATTAAATTTGAACTAAATATCAGATAGAAATGATGTCAGATGCGGAAGAGGAAATTCCCACAGTACGGTCTCCCAAAATTCGATGGTGGGACTGTTTTTGAAGTAGCCACAATCTTTTGTTGGGTTTGTATGACGTGCAGACTGTACTTTTATTCAAGGTGGTTTATGAAAGACTTTAAGACAACACTTTTTGGAGTAACAGTGAAGGTACACATCTTGAATAGCATGACGTTGAAGATGGACCAAAAATTTAGAACGAATCCTCCCACCTGCAGCCAAACACTTGAATTGTCGTTGTGAGAAATTCTAAAACTTCCCAGATGATTTGGAGTTTAAGAAAACTTCCCTGAAAATGTTTTCCTGTTTCTCATTTGCAGTCCTCCAATTTTCTGTCCGTTCACCACGATGCTGGGAGATGCAACATTTTGATAAACCTCATCTGAAGCCCTGAATTTCCTTCCGAAAGGAAAAACAAAAGCTCTCTGAATCGCGGATGAAAAGTTCCCATCAGATCTTCTCCGTGCTCAGCAATAAATTGCTCATCTGACTTCTTTTTTTACATTATGATTAATCCTCACTTGTGCACCTAAGGCCGGTACGATATGTTAGTACAACTTCGGGGGAGGCAGAAAAACCATTTCTCTTGCATAAAGTAAAATCAAAGCGTGATGGAAATTATGGGTTGGGATTGAGTGTAATTATAGCTTAAGATGTTGTTTCGATAGTTTATTTTTCTTACACTTGCTTAAACAGATGAATGCAAGTGAATGTATCACGACGGCTAAAGGAAAACAGAAAACAAAAGCCTAACCGTACGCTCCCAAGATTCATATTCTGGTTTTGTTTTCCACCTACTCTGATGCAGGATAGCTTCACATGCGCCTAGAACAGTTCAGTTATGTCTTTTGTGCATCCGCGGCAAAAGACACAATCCTGTTTATCAGAGAGTTGCGGCTAATTTGAGGATTCCTGCTTTTGGGCAGCCCCGGCTGTGGGCCTGAGACAGTTATCGGTAAGTACTTGTGATAAGTTCAGAGCCGCTTCGTATCCAACTACCGGGTCAACTTGTTCACTGTCAAAAAACTAATTGCTAGGCATTGCATTGTTGACACGCAAAAGCGTATATTTTAGGAGAATATGAACACTGCGTCTGCATTTCTGTGAACTCAGTGAATACAGACCACTACTCAAGCGTTCATGGGGATGCTGTTCACATGTTTTCAGGCTTGACTGGGACACGGCTGCCACACTCAATCACTGGAGGTTTCTGTTCTGAACCATAGACTTTTTAAAGGTCCTTTGACTTACGTTGGGGTATTTACATTAGGAGTACTGGAAAATATACACGAATTCTAACAAATTGTGAACCTTACGGCAGTGTTACATTTTACTACCAGAATGCCGAAATTTCTTTCAGGCTTTCTAAAGAATGTCACACCTTTCGCCCTTTGTAAATTGCAACTTCAAGATGAAAAAACAGTCAAAAAAGATAGTTAACTAACTCAACAATGAATAAAGCAAAATTCTTTGATTGACGTTTGTCAGAAATGGTTTAATAACACTTTCGAACCTTACAGTCACATAGAGTTCTACCGACAACCGGGTCCAAAAATGAGGCCATTCGTATGTCCATCAACCTTTTCGTTTATGGTCAAGCTGACGCTCTTACAAAGTGACCAGATATGTAACCCTGTGTGCGTGCGTCCTCTGGTCTGCGTACACCGAACTCTTACGGACCACCAAAATGCTGAAACGAAATATTAGAAGACCATCAAGTGTAAAACACGGTTGGGGGTCGTACTGTTCAGAGTAAAAGTCCCACAATTCTCTGTTATTCTATGATAAGTTGCTTGATAGAATGGTGAATGTGCATGACACTGTATTTACTGGGTTAATATCTCCTTGCCAGACGGTATGGAACTTCAGTCTGAAATAAAACGACGGCGAGCAACGTCCGGTTAAACAGATATTGTTCCTTTAAAAAAAAACTTCATTTGCAGCGCAGCAGCTAGAACTTCCTCTCGAAGCCTTGTTCCCGATGAGAACCCACTGACGAGAGCAGAAACGCATAATTCATGGTTAAAGTGCTATATAAAGTAAGCCAAAAAATCGAAAACTCCTGAATACCTGAGACGTGGAAACCAGCTGATACCACTGAAACTGTGACAATACTCTCTTTAGAGCGCAGTTTGCAACTTGTGAGCAGTGGGAAAGGAGGAAACTCAGCACATTCGTTTGGCCAATGGAGGACAACTTTGGAAGTTCATTATGAATAGTGGTGTACAAAAATGTCGTCGGGTTTATTTTATCGAAATATAACTGTGTGATGACCAGGTTTGTGCCAAAAGCTTTGGGATGGTAGTCCAGACATCTACGTGTGATAGCGATTTGGAAAGCGCTACCTTTCTTAAGGTGACAGTAATAAAAGCGCGGTCTCACAGGACGAATTACCTGACGAAAGTGTCCGCTTTCCTCAGAAAAGCATGAGTCTTTTAATAAACCCTGCGCCTCCAATTAAATCGGTCAGCTGTAGTACCCTTTCGGTGCCCAACTGCCATGCTACATGAAGGAAGCACGAGGGCTGGGATACTGCCTGGCTGTCCAAGATTAGACAGGAGAATTCGAGTGGCAAAGGCCGGGTTTGAACCACGGACCTTCAGGTCAGTAAAATCGCCCTCTGACCACTGAGTCATCTCACCCCCTCCAAATAAATATCAAAGATGCTCTCAAGAAAGGAATGTTTGGTTGGTCATGGCGGTATCTGCTCTTCTTTAAAGAAAACAAATTGTATAATATGTCAATAGATAGATCACCACCGAAATACTATGACACGTATTAGCTGACTTGACCATTTTCATGAACTATTAGGCGAAATATTTACTAACCGTGTTATCATATATCAGAAAATTACTACAGTTGGGCTTTCCGTATCCTTAAATAAAGGTCAACAATGCAGAATGAGACATATGAACAAGGTTTGTTTATCGTTGAAAAGTTGTATGCTTCAATGTATATCAAATGATTCCCCTAATTTTTCTGCGTCGTCCATACAACTTATTTGTGTCTTGCGGTGTTGACTTGTGAGCTGATGCACCAATTTCATGATAAGTTGTGTTTTAATCTGTTTACGCAAAAACAGGATTCGCTGATATTTGTTCTGTCCTTCGCTTCCTTATCGCTTTGAATAGCAAGGCACGTGAGTGCGTGTACATAAATCGGTTAGAACCTCATATTGTATACTCGCTACCCGGTTTCATACGCCTATTTTTATTCACATATTTGACATCCATGTTAACAACGTTTGGATTAGGGTGTAGTGTCGATGTGAGTCCTGTAGTTGCTTCCAGTTCACCATGAAGAGCTGAGCAAGAGCATGAAAATGCAGAGCTGTTAGGCATAAAATACAAATAAGCATATCAGTCAGGTGCATTGTCATAGTAGCGTTCACCTGACCGGTGCGTAGTTATTGATAAGTGAATAGCTGAGCTTGGCTAAGCTATGCTAAGCCACTCACTTGCAAACATATGTCTGAAACCAGCTGCATTCATGGTTAAAGTGCTATATAAAGTAAGCCAAAAAATCGAAAACTCCTGAATACCTGAGACGTGGAAACCAGCTGATACCACTGAAACTGTGACAATACTCTCTTTAGAGCGCAGTTTGCAACTTGTGAGCAGTGGGAAAGGAGGAAACTCAGCACATTCGTTTGGCCAATGGAGGACAACTTTGGAAGTTCATTATGAATAGTGGTGTACAAAAATGTCGTCGGGTTTATTTTATCGAAATATAACTGTGTGATGACCAGGTTTGTGCCAAAAGCTTTGGGATGGTAGTCCAGACATCTACGTGTGATAGCGATTTGGAAAGCGCTACCTTTCTTAAGGTGACAGTAATAAAAGCGCGGTCTCACAGGACGAATTACCTGACGAAAGTGTCCGCTTTCCTCAGAAAAGCATGAGTCTTTTAATAAACCCTGCGCCTCCAATTAAATCGGTCAGCTGTAGTACCCTTTCGGTGCCCAACTGCCATGCTACATGAAGGAAGCACGAGGGCTGGGATACTGCCTGGCTGTCCAAGATTAGACAGGAGAATTCGAGTGGCAAAGGCCGGGTTTGAACCACGGACCTTCAGGTCAGTAAAATCGCCCTCTGACCACTGAGTCATCTCACCCCCTCCAAATAAATATCAAAGATGCTCTCAAGAAAGGAATGTTTGGTTGGTCATGGCGGTATCTGCTCTTCTTTAAAGAAAACAAATTGTATAATATGTCAATAGATAGATCACCACCGAAATACTATGACACGTATTAGCTGACTTGACCATTTTCATGAACTATTAGGCGAAATATTTACTAACCGTGTTATCATATATCAGAAAATTACTACAGTTGGGCTTTCCGTATCCTTAAATAAAGGTCAACAATGCAGAATGAGACATATGAACAAGGTTTGTTTATCGTTGAAAAGTTGTATGCTTCAATGTATATCAAATGATTCCCCTAATTTTTCTGCGTCGTCCATACAACTTATTTGTGTCTTGCGGTGTTGACTTGTGAGCTGATGCACCAATTTCATGATAAGTTGTGTTTTAATCTGTTTACGCAAAAACAGGATTCGCTGATATTTGTTCTGTCCTTCGCTTCCTTATCGCTTTGAATAGCAAGGCACGTGAGTGCGTGTACATAAATCGGTTAGAACCTCATATTGTATACTCGCTACCCGGTTTCATACGCCTATTTTTATTCACATATTTGACATCCATGTTAACAACGTTTGGATTAGGGTGTAGTGTCGATGTGAGTCCTGTAGTTGCTTCCAGTTCACCATGAAGAGCTGAGCAAGAGCATGAAAATGCAGAGCTGTTAGGCATAAAATACAAATAAGCATATCAGTCAGGTGCATTGTCATAGTAGCGTTCACCTGACCGGTGCGTAGTTATTGATAAGTGAATAGCTGAGCTTGGCTAAGCTATGCTAAGCCACTCACTTGCAAACATATGTCTGAAACCAGCTGCATGGTGGTTTTGTTCCTAATATTTCCCAATGATGAGTGGAAAAGGGAATTTGGAAGCCAGTACTTTACACAGAGCGTCTTCGAAATGGAATGAATGAATACTACGTAAGTAGTTTTAATGTTGTATCGCTTTCCCCATATCATGTTCACTTTTCCGTCGTGGTGCCACTGACATTTTTATCTACTCTGTGTGATCTATATGAATATAGACGCAGAATGATGACTCCAGGATAACACTACAAAACCGTTTTGGGCAATGATCGGAACGGCTAGGTGCAGAATAAAGTTTTAACGACAGCACTCGTCGCATCAAATGCGGTGGTTGTCAAAGGTTGTCACTTTCGGCGGTTGATCGGAAAGTCGGAAACGTGTGAAATGGAAAAGGTTGATTTCTAGAACACCAAAGAAATTGATCATTAGTTTTGGAGGCACACTTAAACGGAGTGTTGATCCTTCAGGGAAGACCTCGCAGTTTCGTGTTGTTCTGTTCACAGAACAAGGTCGTTTGTACTGAATATTCCCACCCATGTTAAGAACACTGTTTGGCAAACACTTTTACAACGGCCTTTTTGATGTTAGGTGTTTTAGAGCAAGGAAAAAGAGGAACACGTAAAGCAATACATGCACAAGGAAGGGATGTTGGTTATCATCGAAACAGCTTGGGGTTGCTGCGTGAAACGAGTAACTGTCAAGTCTTGGAGATTATTCAACAACCAAGGAATACTGCCTTGTCGGGTGACTAGCACTGTTGTAAAGCTTACACAAGTATACTTATGCATAAGCGCTCATTCGGCTTCCAAGATTTCTTTTTGAGTTCGGCCAAAATACATTTGTTTTGTCGAAATTTACCAATGAGTTTATTACAGACTGTGCATTTTTCTTTCTCTATCACTTCTACGAAAAGCGAGATATAATCGCAGAAATGTCCAATAGGTAAATCGGATAAACAGATCCAAAACTTCTTTATCACTGAAGTCAGCACTATTATTGCGCTGTTGCTTGAATGCTACTCTCCTGTCTGCTCTTATATTCTCAAGACTAATTTGTGTGGTGAAGCGAAAGTGCCATTGTCTTGCCGCTTCTAGTGAGAAAAGCAAAAAAGCAAGCGACACGTTTTGAACGAACCAGTTGGCCAACAGTAAGACCGGTGAGATATTTTTAGGTACTATATTTGAACGCAGTCAGGAAAAAGTGGAAAATCTACCCTAGAATGTGTTCTCTTATGGTCACGATAAACAGTAACTAGCGAAAACTCCAGGCAGACAGTTTGAATTCCGTAAAATCTTTAAAGTCGGTTCGCTTAAGTCGAAATTAACAATAATGGGCTTGATCACACGTAGAGTAGACTCACAGCAAAATGGCAACAAACTAAGACGTTCATGGCCAATCCGTCAGAACTACTGGTCGGGAATTTCCATGTTCGGAAATCTCTGGGGTTTCGTGAGATACACACTACTGATAGTTCCTAGTAGAGTTTAAATGGCCAAACAGTGCTTTCTGACTTCTCAGCATAAATCAGACTTACTTGCCGGAGGAAGTGTCCATTTGAAAATTCCCAAATCTTTTTACATCTCCAACGAAATGATAGGATCCAAAGAGCGACCATACAGTTCATCAGTCAAGTGGATAAATTATCTGTAACCAGGTCTGGACGTGCGGTACAAAAAGCCAAAGTAGAACTTCATCGGCTAACATACGTTTGCATAACTATCATTTATCTTAAGGAGAAGAGATCTTGTGGCGGTATTTTCCTCTGCCATTTGCTTGTTCCTCAGCTCTCCTTCCTTTGACATTTGTGTTTCAATTATGCTGTTGACGGCTCCGTCCTTTATAGAGTGGTGATGAACGGGTGGTTTGATCAGGCCTGTTAACCCGGAGCGGTACAACATGTGCAACCCTAAGACGAATGCTGCAATAATAGGTATAATGATCTAGTTTTCACTTACTCAGACTGCGACAGAATATACTGTCGACCAGATGACCTTGACTGGGTAGGGTTTCACTGAGAACAGTAAAAAGCTGAAACATATCTTCCAGTGCCAACACTACTCATCTGTCATCAGTACTAATGAGGTTTACCAATTAGTAACACTGAATTGATAATAAGGGTGCCAATTCATCCACAGATGGAGTGAGTGGAGCCAGTGATAAAGGTTCTGGTAGTTCCTATCCTTGAATACCGAACCTTCTCCTGAACCCTCAAAGTCTCCCATAAAAATGAAGTGATCCTATTTAAAAACACCGAGCGTGGGGTACTCGCAAGTGAATATTTGAAGGAAAACGTCCCCATCAATCTTTTTTGACCTCTTCTTCTCTAACCGATTCAGAGTGAACAATGGTATGCAAGGCACCGTAACAGTGCCAGTGGAAAGCAACCCACCTGAGAGAACTCCTGCTTATCAAAGCTGGTCCGGTTATTGAGGATCAGCTGAGCTCCTGTGACTGCGAATTCTGCGTTATCGATGGCCCACTCAAGCATTTCTTCTGTGCTTGTTGTCTTTGGCTTTAGAGTGAGTTGACTTTTGTCGTAGGTCCAGGAGGCCAGCTGGAGCTCACACACTTGGCGATCAAAGGGGAAATAGAATATGTTTACGTTGCAAGCGCTCTGTATGTTAATGGGAAGGTTCCAACTGACTCTACCTGCAAAAAGAAGTGAGGAAAGAATACCGGGCACATTAGAGTGCACGTCTGCGTTAAGCAAGAGTGCGCATGATACAAGTTCTTTCGTGTTCCATTTTCAAGTGGATATCTTCCAAAACAGATGGGCCTGTGAAACCCAATAGGATGACTCTAAATCAGATTACCGGTATGAAACGCCGTTTTTATACTACTAGGTTGCAAAATGCTCGGGTTAGGGTTGTTCCGTTCATTAAGTGTGCCTATGTATATATAGAGAAACATGTACCAGTCTGTGGACAAAGTACACACAAAAACGGTCATTTGTATCATTTTTTAATTAGACACACTCTTGGTTCCACTAATTCGGAAAAAAACATGACTTTTGAAGGCGTCGAAAGGACAATTTTTGTGGTCATGTTTGAATCAGCTCGTTAAATAGCTGAAGAGCAACATATGGCAGAAGAGGGCTAGATCGATCAGATCCTCTCCAATGCGACCCGTTGTGGTGTTCATGTTGACATGAACACGAGTGCAGGATATCGGTGGACACTTGCGAGTAATTTGAAGACCGATTCGAACAACTTTACGCGTTCAAGTTGAATCAGACCACTATGCGACTGAACACCGCTCGAAATTCAGAGGTCTCGATTGCCTGACCTGTGATAAGTGCTCCACTCTCTTATTTCATCAAATCTACTCTCGTTAGCTGTCTCCGTATGCGATGACGATGGTGGTATAAAGGCTGTATAGGACAGGGGATAAGGGACGATGATTTTTCAGTTCACAAAACAATCCTGCTCATTTATGAATCTGAGTGCATTTTGATGGTTGTAGTTACAATCAGTGCACAAAATCAGTTTAGACATGGCCAGCAGATTTCGGTCACAGACATAAGGGTTGAGAAGATTATGAGGAAGACAACAACTCAGTTTTTTCCATCAGTAATCATAGTGGTTTTATGTGATCAGTCGGAGGAGGGGTGATTGTAAATGAATCAGATAAAATCCAGTGCATTGCAGTTAGGCGTTCAGTTCAGATTTCTGCTGAGAAGATGAGATAACCCGTTTGATAAACAAGCACCTAATATTTTACCAGAAGGAAGATATACTAGAGATAGCTCTGTCGCTTAGAAGCCGCTCAGAGTTCTGTGGCCTCTTCTTTGTGCTCATAGAGAAAAGACATTCAGAATGCCATAACTCATAACGCTACCTGAGTGTTCCTGTCGACCCGGAAGAGAGGAGATAAACAATAAGGATGACATAAAGTCTGATGAAGAAAGCAGAACGAGACTTTCCAGAGGCTTTCTATCTGAAAGGCCGATAGACTGAACCGCTGAACTTAAGTTCATTTTCAGAATTTTCATCGACCAAAAGAACGAGCTGGGAGGCTGAATGCTCACGAAGTTTTGTACATGAATGACTTACAAAATGTATATTTTATTGTAGGTCATCAAACGGCTGATTTTTTTTATTGCGTTTATCATATATATGGGGAATTTAGCACCAGCTATGAGCTCATGGATACAGTTTATTCGTCCTCATTTCGTCGTCCACAATAAGACTCGTCTTGGTCCTGCGTGAGAAAAAGTCTGGTGATTGCGGATGCACGGTCAACGTATCTTTTCACCAGCGAAGTACATCAATACTGGTACAATAGTGGACCAGTAGAAGAGCAAAACCCTTGAGCTGCGGCAAATCGTGGGGTATCATGACAGCACTGACTTAATCTGATTTATAGCACTCATTTTGTAACATCGTTAGTGTATTTATCCACTGATTCGCTTTTATCGACGCGGTAAGGCAATAGTAAATACAGTCCGAGTTGAAGGGTTTCAAACTACTCTCTAATTGCGATGGTGCATTCGAAGAAGAATGGTACAGTCGACCAGCATCATCGCCGTACACCTCGAAAAAGTCTTTGTGCAAAACATGCCAACGAATTACGGATAGATACAGCGTACTTCATTTGCTGAAGAACGAACCCAGAAATTCCGTTCAATAATTTTCCTTCCAAAAATACAACCTTTCAATTAACACGGCTACACCCGAATCTTGAGATCTACTAACTAGGCTCAGCGTACGTGCCTTAAGGCACTATGTGCATTCTCAGGACTAAAATATAACCCCCGAAGCACTGCACTCTGGTACGAACTAACTATACGACCACTCGCATTGCGGGCCAGTTTGTCTCCAAAGTGATCTGGGTAGCAAAAACAACATATCTGTCGGCTGTGTAAATACGGCGTGGAAGAATGTGAGATGAAAGTTCTTTGGGATAGTAACCTACTGGAAAACGTTCGCGATACCCACAAGGGGGTAGATTTGCAATCGTCGCTGTGTTTAATTTATGGTTTCGTTAAAAAGTTTGTGGGGCTGCTGGAGAGTCATAACGTCTATTGTGCAAGGATCCTGCAAGTTTGTGCAACTTGAAGGAAGTGATTATCTACAAGGTGATGTGTCTACTAATCCAAAAGTTTCAGCAAACAAACTGTTAGAACGGTAAGAACTGCAGCGATGATGTTGTCAGAGGCACAAGAATACCAGTCGGATCCTGTGTTTGAAAGCGGGCGTAAAATGACTGTCTGCTTGGTGATTTTTTTACGGTTCTCCTGGGTCGCCCATTTTGTCTTATCAAATAATTACTGATTGATTAGTGCCACTAATTTCATAAACACCCGGACAGCTTATGCAGGAAGCTGATTTGCTAGAGGACATCTAAAAACAGGCATCATCATTAGGCATCTTTCCGTTTGAGAGGAAAAATGTGCGACGGCGTCCCCAAAACGAGTCCCAAAGAGGAAACGGTCTCATTCTAAATGCTAAAGTTTGGTGTGCAGAGACAGAGCTGTTTTTGTGAACGAAACCGTGCTATTTTCCATGCTGCTCCGAATTTATATGTGCTCTGCACAGAAAATGAAATTGTGACTATACGTAATGCACTACTCATAAGGTTGCTGAAAATTCTTCGTATATATATACATGTATCGCGATATCTCGAATATCGTAGCAACTGGAACATGAGGCGGTCTGGTGTAGCACATTCAGTTGCCTGAAAACATCGCAAACGGGAGATTCAGCTGGATTCCAGGTGAGTCTCTCGCAAAAAAAACCTAATTGAGTGTAACCTAAATGAGTGTATTTCTCGAAATTGTGACTACTTTATCCAATCGTATTATGATCATGTGATATGGCTTCCAATATGAAAGCTGGGTCATCATCTGTAAGGGCCCCCCACTAAGCAAAATTCTTCTAAACCTTTATGGGGGTGAATAAATTTTGGTGCAGGTAACCATTCCCAATGAGAATAAAACAGTCGTTCAAAGCTCCTGGGCTTTAAAGCCCCTATTAGCAACACTTAAGAGACAAACGTCCGAGTGGAAATTACCATATCTGCTCACATCACCAAACCAGAGGAAGAATATTTTCACGAGATGGGTGAAACCTGCATCTGAGAAGTCGCCACTCGAGGAAACAGTCAGTATGTGACCACGTGATGTGAATTTTTAGAGTAAGGACTAATTGGTGCTATCGCCTGTCAAAGTGCGAGTTAATCAGGGTGCTTTTCAGCCTCTGATGACCGAATGGTCAAGTTTTCAAATTACTAGCTGGGCAGTCGATGGATGGAAACCCCTGGAGTTGTGTGAGATGCAAAGTGCTAATGCTTTCTAATAAGAATGGAAAAACTGTATTTCTCGTTTTTTCGGCACAGAATGGGCTAAATTGTAGGAGGAAATCTCAAATCAAAGTAATACGTTTACTGCATTTTCTTTGAAGTTGAGGTCTTACACGGAAGAACCCTACATGTGTTGTACTATTGTTCGTTACAGCCGATATAGGTGTTTTCATCGCACTAGTTTCGAACTCTTGTTGGCCGACCACCCATCATCTGCCATAACGAATAGAACAAATGGAGTAGGTTCCTCAAATATCATAAAAAGTCTGACAAATGGGTGCCCATACCAAATTTTATTTTGGCAAAAAGTATTTTAGTTTGGCCTCACGCGTGGTGCCAAGTTATAACACAGTCAAACTGGCGTTTAGCAATTTCATTCCCTTGTCCCAAATTTTTATTCGCCAACAGGTTTTATTATGTTCAACACTTAAGTAACAAAATCGTTGAGCTGCTAAATGGCTTGTGCTCTTTGTGATCGATCGAAAAGGCGAACATGGAGCCATAGTTAACAAGGCAAAAACTGACAGGCAGCTCACAGCACAAAACACAATTCGTCGGAGCAGTGGTAATTAGTGTGTGCGTCACGTTGTGCTACAAAACCGGAGGTCAAGCTTATTAAAGCCGATGGTTTTAGCGTAGATTTTTATTGGAAACAACACAAGGCATCGCGGTAATTGTCGGCCTTATATCCCTAAATACAGACCTCCAGTATAACTTAGCGGGTTGAAGCCACCAAAACGTAACGATTCTCACACGAAAACTGGTTGGGCATACGACCACTTACTTGCTCCTTTTCGCACCGAGAATAACCTAAAACTGATTGTGGAGCATTTATTACTTACTGGGTCAACAATTCTGCTGCATGGTTTCAAGGGTATTTGAAGGTTGTGAAGTCCTCGTATTTGAACTTGATGATGCGACAAATAAGTCTGTTATGTCCCACCGCTCTACAGATATATAAGCCCCACCAGGAGAGGTCGAATCTAATCAGGAAAATTGACAGAATATTCATAAGATATGGGCGAATATGCTGGTTATGTTAAAACAAGCCCTGTATCTTTTCGCGAACAGCACAGAAAGTTGAACAAAAACGACTTTACAGAGGAAAATCTGGCTAACGTTTATGCGAAAAAAGTACTTAGAGGGATCGGTTAGTATTTTCTGTATGCATCCAATTTAATAATTGGTTGAGGTTATCGACCCGATGCAAGTTACACATCAGTATGCTAGATTAGCTATAGTCGTCATATGTCATTCCGTACTGTAAAGTAGTGTTGAAAACAGGTCTCGTACGCATACTTATCACAATGCGCCGATACTGTTCTGAACCTCTTGGAGTTGTGGGTACGTTTAAAAAGCATATTACTGTTGTTCACAACTGCTTGGAAATTATTGCTCCCAGGTAGCACCCACAGGAACTAACACCATATAAGGAGCCATGTATCGAGGTGTTTAAGCAATATACATAAATCCTTATTCGGAGTAAAAATCCAGGTAATTCGGACCTTGTTTCTTCCCGAAAAAGAAGGTTCCACAGTTCTCATGATTTAATCAATCTTGCCCTGTATTCAGAGCGCAGTCTGGAAAGCTTTATAGGTACAAATACAACAGGAGGGCGGTAGATTGATCCATCGATATTTCAGTAAAATATAAAACTACTTAGGATGTCAGGGGCGATTAGACTGGCTGTTTGTGTTAGGGGCTCTCCTAGAGATGACAACAGAGTACCCGCATGAATTCAGTGCCAAGACCAACGGTGAAAAGCAAAACAGTTAACCAATTGGAGTGATAGCGTGTGCCGACTTGTCAGCCATTACTTTGGTCACCATTGAAGTTTTCAAACTGCGCACATGAAAAAAGATTGCACGACCGGGCAACTTATTGGATTATGTAAATTCCTGAATATTAATTGAAATTGCTTCTGGTCTCAATTTGAAGACTGCTATCGAAATATATTGGAATATTCTCTAAGATAAATATCACGAATGCGGAAAAATAAACTGATTTGGAAAAGGCAGTCATATCAATCATCGCTAGCAAAAAACCAGCAGTATGTACTGGTGATTAACTGGTACTCAGACATGAGAAAATGTTTTCGAGTATAGGTGCAAGCAGAGAGGAGGGGTGGTGACCTAGTTCAATGAACTTACCTCCCTGTTCAGACAACCAAGTACTAGATGCCAACACCATGAAACTGCAAACGAAGATGCATGTGAGCATTATGTCAACCTAGGACACCAGTAATGAGATTGGCCCGATGTTCTCTGTGAATCTCAGTCGAAATGAGTCCACCATGCAACGACAGGCAACCCTAGTTAGGCATCCTGGCTAGGAGGTGGTAGCAGGCTAGCCAATGTGACTGATCATGTGCCATATCCAATAAGATTTCTAATCATTTGCGAGCAGGAACACAGCGGCCTTAATTTCGCTTGACAAGATCATGGCTTGTCACCGGCCTGCCTTTCGCTAGCAATAGTTTGGAGTTGCAATAAGCGCTTTCTTTGGTGAGCATTACCTGATGATATGTACTATGTGTACCAACCACTTCAAAGTAGTGGGTTTCACTGCTGCTCCACGGGTTCTGACTGATCACCAAGTACTCGCCACGAACACAACGCATCTAGAGCCAACCATGCTGCAAAGGAATTGGTGATCGAACGTTTTAATCAGTCTAGTGCCTTCTGATAGGAGGTGCCCAGGTTCGAAATCATGGAGCAAAATGGCTTTGTCAGCCGTTCTGTAAACGTGACCTTTCATATTCAGTGAAAGTCCTTTCTGAACACTATAACGACTCATGATTACGACCGTCGCTCGTGCCTTGATCGATTTCGTCTATCATAATATAGTCATAGTCTATGCAAATGTCCAAATAAGTAAATCGGTCAGCTGACTCAAGTTCCTTTCTCTGAAGTTTCAGAAGGACGTAGTGTGACTAAAAATTTTGGACGACCACTTTATTTTTTGAATGTGCAGTACGCCGTCAAAATCAAGGGCCGGATCAGGTGTTTTATGTAGCGTAGACTGCACGGACTGAGGATCATCAGAAGACGTGGCAATGTAATCCGATAATTGAGATCTACTAATCTTTCTCCAGGTGCAATTTAGACACCAATATTCGTGACCCCTTGACGTGGTTTATCTATCTAGGGGTGCCGAGTTTGAGACTGAGTAAACACGGTTATTCTTATCTGATTTGGAGCGCAGAAGCATTTAGGCATATCTTTCACTTTTCAGCTTCATTTGTTATTGATATCTGGAAATGATGTTTTACCACTTTTTTGAAGCATTCAAATTCTTCAAAGTATGATTTTTCGCGGAGCAGGATTCAAGAAAAACGGTTCTAGAATCTGTAGTTTGAAGTCGCAATTTTCTGGTCAAATCTAGGCATGCAATTTGAATATTTCCGAAGAAGTTTCAACCAATTCAGTACCACTGTTTAAAAGCAGGTGGTTAAACCCAGTCTAAAAGGTTTCAAAAAGCACTGCTGGACAATCGTATGTTTGCATACGTAGTAAATTTTTTGGCTGTCGCAAAATCGTAAACTGCGTTCGTTACAGGTCGAAGGTCGCCGTTCCGGGTTACTCAAGGTGTGGAAAACACCAATATGGCATAGCCTTCTATTGACTGCTAATTTCCGCAACACGTACGTTAGGCCGTTTTCTTTTAAGAAATGAAAAGCGAACGTATGTGGCTGCTTCTCCTTGAAGGCTTCGTTTTAAAAAGTGTCAGCTACAGTGGGGTTAATGTTCACCCATGAGAATCCAGCATTCGAAACGCTTTGTTCTCCTGCGAGACGAATGGTTGATACATTCTTTTGGACCACAATAAATCTCGCTTACTAGCCAACAATAAAACAAGACACAACTACGCATCGAGACAGAGTTCCGTTGGTGCAAGAATTTCGAGACAGTACTCTTTTGAATACTTTCGAACTGAACTGCATAGAGTGGCTGAACACGATTATACAGTTATGATTCACAGAAACAGTGTGGTTTGTTCAAAACCCACTCAATGGGATTTACCAGGGGATACACTGTGAGTTTTTTAAGTACCACAAATATTCAGGGGATCTTTGATTGCCTAGGTTATCCGAGAAAAAATTTCCAGCAAAGAATGCAAAAGAAGATCCTAGTAAGAGCCTGTCGCACAACTGGATGGATGGATAAACTGCCTTCGAGTACTTCAGATCCATATCCGCCAGATTTATTATCACGAGGCTGCCCCAAGAGGAGGTCGCTTTACACGCCTTCTCTAGTGGTCAACATCCTGATCGAAAAAGTCACGAATACTAGATGCTCTTTAGTTTAACTAAGCTTAACAATGTGGCCGGCATATGTAAGCACACACCTTCAAACAATTTTATGACGTATTCACTCGGTAATTTGTTGTAGCTAGTATTTAATTTTGTAGGACTGTGAAAATGAATTACTAATAACTCGATCCCAAGATCATCGGTGACTAGCGTTTATACAGTGGATTGCTTATCACATTCGACATTGCACCCTTTCTGAAGTCACATTCAGTACGATGACTGAAGCGGAACGTACGCCAGCAGAGTAAATGGCATTCCTTGTTGGAGTAAACAAGTTGGTAAAGTTATTAGATCGGATAAGGGTGGGATGGGATAGCCTCCATAGTTTGTGCATCCGATTTACAAAGGCAACTGCAACAACCAATAAAATGAATAAATAAATAAACAAACTGAATTACTATTTTAGTTGTTGATTAGGTTAGACGTTGCGCACGCCTTAGTTAAGTTATGATCAAAGCAGGTCCGCATGGTAAATGCGAAGAAACTTCCCCAATACTGAAGGGCACTCAAGATATATCAAAGCTGATCAAAACTGACAAGTGATTCCGGTTGATATCGTCACGTTCAAATTCAAAAGATCATGTTTTAAAATTTCCGGAAATGCCCAATTATTTGCTTTTGTCGAAATATCTGAATGGATCGTCACTAAGTGATGTTGCGTTTGGAAACCCATGCTCTGAGTGCCTCACTTCACGCATTCACGACAGTTGTCGAATCGATTTAAATTCATTGTATATTGTCTAGACTGGGAAACACTATTTGTTCCCTGTGTAAAAATTCTTGTGTACGTATTATTCTGTGTTCCTCTCGATAACTCGAATGTCTTATCCTCTGAGTGAGCGTAAAGTGGCTTTCCGTTAGTCTAATCCTAGCTACCAGTATGACATCGGTTTTGGGATGTGCTCGGTTTTCCAAGACCCTATCGATTGAAACTGTCTTCTGCTCAGCTTTTTTGTGCATAGTGTTAGTTAATATATTTCTCCTTGGAAAATGTCCGGATCTAACCTGAAAATCATAAAATGAAGTAACTTCCTAATGAAAGCTGGATGTGTACAGACTGAATTCCGCATTTAGGCCGATTTTTACATTAACTAGCTTTCGACGCAGTCATATTCACACATTAGTTACTCATTTCAAGATTTGGATAGAAGTGACTTCATAATGCACTTTTATTTCCTTGGAAGTATAGAAGCCAGAAAGTGTTGTCGCACAGACTAATTTCTTGCAAAAGTAACTGGGCCTCTAAACTATCAGCCAAATTGTTTCAACCTTTCTATATGAAACCCGTACATAGTACATTGTGCTTTCAGTTCAATGTTTAATATGGGTCCATCCTGGTTTATCGAGCCTTATCAGTGGACCTAGCATAAACTACAACATTAATTGCCATAAGATAGTCATGCTGCCTTAAGTACAATGGGTTGATTGTTTCAAACAGCAAGCTTAAACAGCACTATCGGCATATGAACAGAGGCATAAATCAACAATTCCTTACGCCTCCTAATGTAAAAGGCCTCATAAAAAGATATATGGTCATCCTCTGGTTCAAAAAAATTTCAGAAAAACCGGCAACCCTTCCCTAAACATCCAGTCTTAAGCATCATTCAAAAATACACCTCATTCCAGAGTGAAAGTTTAACGCACTAAATTAACGGTCTCTTAGATCTTTCTCCCGACAACAGATTGACTTTAAACTATGCAAAGGGATCAGATGCCATTTAAGAAAAGCGTGATATGATGCGTACAGCCGAGCTTAGTCACTAGTAACTCGTAGTTCACTGGGAACTCTGTCACTCATCACTCTCTCCACATAAACCTGGAGCTTCAACTCCCTATCACATTTCTTTAAATACGAAGCGGTATTTTGGCATGGCCCTTACAAGCCCCACCAAATCTTTTGGCTGCTACGTACATGCAGCATTTTTTACTACTGCTAGCTGTTGGTAAAACTTTGTTCTTCATCGTGCACGTTGTCTCATATTGCGGTTTAGAGTTCATAGAAGGGTGAAATCCCGAAGCCTTCTCGTTCAGTATTCCCAGGCAACATGCTGTGCCATTCGCATTTCGGATTAGACGACCTAATAAATGTGTGGTATTTTCAACAGATGCTGGTCTTCCTGCGCTACAGAATAAACTAGACAAGGGCGATAAAATGGCATGGGTAGAAACCGCAATAAACACATCAGACAGAAACCTGTTTGTGTTATGAGTTTCGCATTTACCTTTTCCAGCTTACAAAACCCAATCTCTCATAGAATTTTTCCAAATAAACAGTGACCTGAAACATATAGTGCATAGTGCATAATTTTGAAGACGTGATTACTTCAAGTAACTCACCTGTGGTATACACACGTATCCAACTCTCGCGTACGTACACTAGTCCATTCGCCCCATCTGCTCCATTGTTATAGACGTATAAATCCGGTGTCCATAATTTGTCTGCGGGTAAGATGATGAGAATTTTTTCCTCCTCGAACTTCGCGCTGTTGTTTAACCTCCGATCACCGTTTAGGGTTAATTTATCCCCTATGTAAAGGGAAGCTCCACGAGCAAGTACCTCATCATACCACTCGAGTTGAACCTGTAGCGATGTGTACAATATTTGGTTCTTTTCATCCAAGTCAATAACCTTCTGAAGCGCAAGTCCCAGCGTAACCATGACTATCTCATGTCCGTTCATTACCGGTCGGCTTACAGCATCGTAAGATTCCAGTAGGGTCTTGACCAGCTCACGCTCAGAATATTCCGCTTGTGTAGGATTGATAGAGGTCATACTCACAAGCATACAGACGATGTGCCACATATTTGTGATTTTCACAGCACTCATCTTTAACTCACGCGACGGAACGTTTTTCTGTTCATCTCCTGTGACGAAAACCTGAGCAGATGAACCGTACAAAATCGATGCAAAATCAAGCCACAGAACCCACATCCTCGATCAGCCAATCACCAGAGTTTGGATAAGTAAATGGACGTTAAATCGGTTTTTGGACAGCTGATTGGTTCCCTGCTGGTATTGATCATGGTCAACAAAAATGCAAACACGCTGTAAATAACAGATAACATCTAGCGTATTCGTACTGGGTGAATGAAATTCCGTATTAAATGTATTTTAGCACATGACTTTTCCTGAATACAGGACAGTCAATTGTAGGAATCATGCATGAGGCAATGATAGGGTGCCGGTATATCAGAGAACTAGAAAGCAAACAAATTCACCAATCGTGAACAGGCCAAAAATCTACTAGCGAATAATGGGGCACTGTTAACAAGCACAAAATCCCAATGATACTTAATTCTCGTGAAAGATGCACACAAATAGAGCTGCTGCATTGGATGTCAGTAAATTTGTCCCCCATCAAGGGGAACTTGAAAGATAGCTTATTCTGACTTGTTTAGTCTGATAGTAGTAGCTTGTTAGGCCGACTAAATTATATTACTAGTGAATCAGTTACCCACTTTTATCATCCAAAATTAGGAAACAGTAAGTAACCTAAAACGCAAGATATCCATCTGCGTGTTGACAAACATACATACCACTGCATGATCTGATCAAGATCTTTGCTACCTACTCGCTCGTTGTGAGCCTTACCGATCCGACCAGTTAGATGAATAAACTGAACAGTGATCATAAGTCAGAAACCAGTGTAGTTTATAAAGAATAATTTCTGATTACTCGTAACTGGGAAAGGATCAGGACACGGTTGTTGGGCCTATTCACCAATCAGGATGGTAAATTTTGCACCTCGTTCTATTTATTCGTTTGCGCTCGCAGCCGATATCGCGGGGTTTTTTCCACCAGTATGTTCTACAAGCCAGAGGAGATAAATGCGGTGGAGGTTCCTGAGTTGGACAATTTGATGAATTTAGATCCATGGCTAGAAACATATCGTTATGAAATCAAAAGAAGAGTTCAAAAAGAAGAGTTCAAAAGAAGAGTTCAATGTATCAAAATTGAATGGCGCATATCCGCAGCTTTGAGATCAGTATTGCTTCCTTAAACTACTTTTTAGGTATCGTGGTTTCACATCGCGGCTAAAGCAAGTGAGTGCTTTATTTCGTCATCTTCATTTCCACTAGTGCCTTAGACAAAAGTCTTCATGGGCACTGGCGTCCATGCATTGCTTGAATGAATTAATGTATACATATACATATATATATATCAAAATTGAAAAGAGAAAAATTTCAAAACAGAAGAACGCTACTTTGCTATCCCACTACGATAACCTTAACAAGACAAAATTATCACGATGTGAGTAGCTAATGGGCTCCACTTCAAGAATGGAAACTACATCAGTAATTATTTAACGGCGGGGGAATGGAGTTGGCTTTTGCGTACACTTGAATTTTGGGTTACTAATTTTTGTCTAAAACGCAGTGGCTTCAGTAAATCGAGTAAGTTTGGGGGCTAACGTTATGAATTGTCCTTATGAAATGTCAGAAAATAAATCGTTTTGACCAGATTTCTCATAATATGCACAGCTATTCTCCTCTTAAAACCTCAATCGATTTTGTCGAAGAAAATTTTAACTCAGTTACAAGTTCTAAGATAGATAACATAATAGTCAGGGTAGGACAGCCTGTCAAGACTACCGTAAAATTTAATCCTTCAGACAGTCAAAAAAATCGTAATTGTGCCAACAGGTTTATACACTTTGAGACTGATTGTGTGTTTTGTCTTAAGTCTTTGCGGTGCAGATATTTCTAAAAGTCAGGCCCAAGATGAGCTGCTTTCTTAGCACGATTTGGAGTAGCTCGGTTGCCGAATCGTATCAGCTATGCTACTTGGTGAATTATTCGGTGTACCCATCTGCGATAATATCTTTTCACCTCAGAAAGCTTGTAAAGAAGGTGGTGAATCGCATGTTGTGCAGAGAGAATCCCTGAAGGTTTTCAAAATAACATTCTTGTCGGGTCCTTCCAACGTTTTCCACCAGAACGTACATACGTACTCAGTTTACCTCCTCTGAGGGAGCGAACTAATAGAACTCAACAGAGGAGATATCAGTTGGAATGTTTTATCCTTTGAGGAGGGCTGTACAACTAGAATTTTCTATGAGAGGCCCCCCTGAAAAGAGAGTAGACATGATGTGGACATGCAGCTTAAAAGTGCTAACGATATTACGGAGTCAAAATATTTTTGAAAACAAATTTGTTTTCCTACCACAGTAGTAAAATACAAGAAAGGTCAATACACACTTTTTTGTTGGAAAGGGATTTTGTATCAGTAAAATATTCACCTGCTTTTATTTGCGTGATAGCCTCTCAGGTAGTATCAGTTTCAGACACAAGCTCAGAGAACCGAACCAAAGTGATCACAGAGGAGATGGTGATCCCCTTGTGGTCGGGTTACCCTATGTGGATGAAAACTTACAAAAGTAAGTTTGACTGCATTTTATAGCACTCCCTCTTTTACCGTTCCATTTTTCTGGCTGAAGCAAATACAGAAATAATATGTTTTGGAACCACAATAACAGTCTGCACCATCAATGTACATACAATCGGCTGCCTTTGAGAATTTATGGAATTTCTTATGGGACCAATTATTAACTAAATTGCGTTCATCTAATTTATAAGGCCGCTCACACTTTAACCGTCCCTCTGAGGATGTGGTTTTTCATAGTGCGGTCGAGTAAACCACAGTAGGTTTCTCAACTACTGCTATGTACAATGAATTAGGCTACACATCTGAATAAATATAGAAATCATTTCCAGCGGCTCATCTTAATTGAAACCACAAGAAAAACCTTACTTCACCCTTGCCGTGTCAGTTAAACAGAGGTTCTCAGAGCATACTGAAGCGGATTTGTAGCAATCAATCTTTTGCATGCGTCTCAACTCCAGCTGTCGTAATATAGGTTGTCTTTTTGACGAAATAAACTTTACGTCACCCCTGGGGATTTAATGAAATTGAGGCTTTTTAGTGGCTCCCAACAATGCCCACAGACTTAGAGCGCAGTTGCAGAAATCAAAAATTTCCAAAGTTTCTTGAGCCACCACCCATGATAGATTCGTACGCTTTTTTGGGGGGAAAATATATTCAGAAAAGTAAAGCCAAAGAAGGGGAAAACCATTTATTTCGAATGGTGAAAAACAAAGCGCATTAGTTAACGCCAACAAGAAACTAGAAGGTGTCACCCAGAAAACGGCCAACTATGATACAGCTGACAGGAAGCCTGTGGGTTGACTTAATCCCCAATATCTCGGTGACTACGACGGTTTAATATCTGTAAATACAGTCATCAACCATCATACACTTCAGCCATGCACCCTAAAACGGTACTCACCGGAATTTAGTGATACCGCGAAACAATGCACACTGTAAACCACCTTAAGGAAGTTTCTGAAAGACAGTGGTATATGCAGTAAATTAAAGCGTGACAGAGAAGTTAGGTGGAATTTTTTTCATTTCCATTTTTTCTTTGACCAAAATAGCCAGAGCTTCCATGGTTTCCAGTAGTCCTTTTCCAGTCGTGGCCACCGTCGGAATGATGGACCATTTGTGCCCCTCCATTGTTAAACTGGAGAGCTTGAGTCGTTTCTCCAGTTCCTCTTGTTTAATAGCCCCAGGAAGATCTTGCTTGTTTGCCACTACAATCACAGGTACGGTTTCCATGAGGGGGTCGTCTAGGACGCGCCTCAACGTTTCATGCGCCACATCAAGACGCTTAATGTCCGAGCTGTCCACAACAAATAGCAAGCCCTTAGTGCCTTCATAGAATCGCGACCACAAAATGCGTAATTTATCCTGTCCACCAAAATCCCAGGCAACGAAACTAGCTCCGCAATGTGATAACTTTACTTCCTCAACATTTACTCCAACTGTTGGCGCGGTCACAATAGTGCTGTGTAATCGAAGCCAGTAAAGTAACGTAGTCTTTCCTGCATTATCTAGTCCAAGGATTAGAATTTTGTACTGCTTTACTGGCCACAATCGAAAGGATCGTAGAATACTACTCAGAACTGCACCCATATTCGCGGTGAACTACGCGCTTTTCCACGTACAAGCTCACTGTTGTGTGACACCTGCCTGTTCGAGCACACCAATAAAAGCAAAGTAATCTGTGCTAATACAGGAAGAAAGCTTTGCGATTGGATGGTGACCGTGGACTTGGTGCAGTCTTGTTCGTAACGATTGCCAAATCAATCGAACACCGGCTGGATTGCAGTGCTTGATCGTGAGCACACTGTCAAGCAGAAGTAATCGATACAGGTTTGGAACGAGGTGAAATATCAGCTGCATAATCAAGCTGTACTGGATATACCCTTCCCAACTGGCCAACCGTGTTGTGTTAACACGTTCTACCATTTGTGGTGCTGATTACCATAACTCAGAATTTAGTTATATGAACCTGGAATAAATGAAACTGAATACCCGCGGGCCCTGGCTCACGCAACCTTACACTTGGTTGTCGATTAACAAAACAATTGTTGTATTCTTTCGCCTTAATAATCCAAATCTTGATTCGCGCTACATTTGTCCAAATTTAAAGACCATGGGCAAATTTAGGCAAATGAAAGTGAGTTGAATCTCATCGGGGTTATATTATATAAATTGTGGAGTCTTCCAGTGAGTTGTTTGAGGGCACAAAGCAAATATATTGTACTAAGCTCCCACTGACATTCCAGAATTACAAAATATTCAGGTGCATGCTGACACGCTGGATGGAGACGATTTTAATGGAGACAACGGCGATTCACGGTCCCAAAACACTCCTTACAATATACGGGTCCCCAGAATGGAACTTTCAGTTTTAACATATATGGTTTACATTTATTTGTCACATCATGCTGGAGAATACTGCGGTGAGTTGCAGCTAGTTGCTCGCAGCTACCTAGCGTCTTGTATAGAGATCCTGTTGAAACTACCATCGGTAAACCTTGCCCCATAATTCCCGAAATCTACACAACTGTTTGAACGCCAAAAAGTCCACGTGTGGTGTATCAACCAAAAAAGACCTTCAAAACTAGCATCGGAACCAGCGAATTAGAACTCGTTGAGGTTGAAGACTAGCATAAGCAACTAGAAACACAACCCTTGGTGACCAGCACTAATTGGCAATGCCAAATCAGTGTGGGAAGTTCAGTGATAGTCCTGGTAGCCATATCACTCTCGTTTTAATGGCCCATCTGTCAGGATGTTTGTCTGAATCTGTTATCATGAAAGAAAACGGTCGTTAGACCCGATTATTGCTCCAACTGAAACTTATCATTAGTCCACATAAGCAGAAGCATTTAGATTTGAGCTCCGAAACTCCGAGCGTTGTATAACTACTAAACCAGCGCCCGTTGGACGAAACCGTTTTGTCATGGACCAGCAGGTGGATATTTTTCACTTAAAGCAATACGATTATTTCTTCCACCGCCTTCAGAGATCAGATGACAGCAAGTCCAATCGCATGGGTCATAGATGAGCTTGAATTGGGACAAAATTGGGAGCTATACTGTGTGCATGGACTGTCCAGAAAAACCGCGCCCAAAGAGAGTGAGGACTGTTCAAACTGGCGTAATGTGGATGAAGTTCTGGAAATTCGACAATTACTCACAAGGATTAACTGATTCTCAAACTCTTCAACCCAATTCTCCTTTATTGGTCCACATAACAAACACTTGCCATTTTATGTGCGTAGAGTAGACGGCAAAACCAGACAGTCATTAGGATACGCGCACTTACGGGCACATTAGAAATGATTATCGTTCAAGAGGAAAGGTCAATCTAATTGAAATCACACATTTTTCCATGCCAGTAACACGTTGTTGCGCGATTATGCCGAAGGGTGTTCACCACAAAAAGAACCCAGGACTCATTCCTCAAGGAACGCTGTGTCTTGGACGGACTACGGTACGTGGAAAATAAGAGTCATTCATAATTTCGGCGAATGTATCAAAGGTTGTACTAATCAGCCAGAAGACCATTCAATGCATGAAATATCTATGTTCTGTAATGCAAACAATATTAAACAATCTAACTAAATCCGCCTCACGATTCGGCATGCGCTTTACACCTGCAAAGTTTAAAGTGCTAGTGCAAGACTGGGTGGGCCCGAACCCCCGCCTCATGCTTGTGGGTGAACCGATTGAGGTAATAGACAGGTTCGTTTACCTGGGCAGCTGTATTAGTCCCGGAGGTCTCGCGAAAGATGATATATCCATCCGAATTGGGAAGGCCCGAGCAGCTTTTATGAACCTGCGTCACCTGTGGCCTAGGCGAGACATCAGCTTATCCGTCAAGAGTCGAGTTTACAATGCCGCGGTGCGCTCTGTATTACTATACGGATCAGAAACCTGGCCGCTGCGGGCCGAGGACGTCAAAAATCCTTCAGTGCTTGACCATCGATGTCTTCAGAGCACTGCCCGAGTCTGGTGGGAACGCCGGATCAGCAATGCTGAAGTACGTCGAATGGTATTCGGGTGAAATAACTCACCCTTGATAGCTGAACTGATCACACTGCATAGGTTGCGCCGGCTTGGCCACGTGATCCGTATGCTAGTCGACCGACTTCCTCGAAGGGTTCTTTTCGCACAACCACGTGAAGAGTGGAAACGGGCCAGAGGTGGTCAAACACTGACTTGGCAGCGAAGTATAAAAGCCATTACCAGAAAACTCGGCCACGCTGGTCACTGCCGTCTTCCTGGATGGGGCCCTCGAGATGAGCCACATCGATGGCTAGAGGCATTGTCAGACATGGCCCAGTTGCGATCTCAATGGTGCTCATGTATCCAAGCTATTGCCTTCAATGCACAGCTACGTTCCCAATCTCCTCACTTAACAGTCTACTGATAGTGCTGTATTTATGCACTAATTTATCAGCTCCCGCCTCCGATGCGCAGCTACCTGCCCCACCTCTCCCAAAAAAGGTGAACGAAACTGTGGCAGCTACAACCACTGTATGACAAGTACGCGGTTCTTACAGCTGACGATGATGATGTTCGGTAACGTACAATCTGTTACCACGTGAAGAAACTTACCCTTACCGATAATTTCCAAGATATACAATGTTTGAAACGCAGTACACAAGTGTCAGAGTGAGTTCAAAGGCGAGGAAAACGTTCACAATTTATTCTACAATAAGAAAACTCTACATGTAAGTCTTACTTGATATGTGAATTTTGAATGATAAAATCAGCAAGATACTATGGATTTGGTAGGATTTCGTTGGTCAGTTTCCAATCTTTTAGAAGCAGCACGAATGGAAAAAATCTTATTCAGACCATTCTGACCAAAACAAACGCTGTAAACATACCTACTGCCAAAATGGCCTATTTGTGTAGCACCAAATATCTGTTACAAAAGAACAGGTTTATACTATTTCGGTTTGTTCACATACACAATCAACAACGTCATTCAGGAAAGCTAGTGCAGTAGACCCAAATCCACGCATTAAAATGCACATTCTATCATTAGATGTTCAAAATATGATAAGTTCAACAGACATTTTGCTAAGCGGAACATCCACACTGACTTATTACTCATACTCATGGTAGCAAACATATCTGCGATTCCTCGTCATCACCTCAGTCCTGTGTAATATCATTACCTTGAAAAACACTGGTCCAAACAAACCGTGTGGACAACTAATATATCCTAACATTCCAAACAACCACTCCCCAAGTTACACCCCATGAAACTGAC
The DNA here is from genome assembly GCA_003604175.2 of Clonorchis sinensis. Lineage (NCBI taxonomy): Eukaryota > Metazoa > Platyhelminthes > Trematoda > Opisthorchiida > Opisthorchiidae > Clonorchis > Clonorchis sinensis. The sequence continues at coordinate 50,724,809 of CM030370.1, forward strand.
ATTAACTTGTTCTGCTTATTGTTTCAATTACTTTTTCTGCAAACATGCCTCTATGTTGCTTCCAACTCTCACATATCTGGCCTTGGTTCTGCTCAGTCAGCTATCATCATATTTGCCTTAGAGTATGTTCGTGGCCTTTTCGTCAGGTGTATGGAATCACGTCTTCGTTGATGCTGAGGCTGTGGCATTTCGATGAGAATTTTCTGGTTAGACATCAGAACGCATGCTATCAACAGTATCTGTTGAACTCTCCTCTTCTGTGATGGCGCAATTATTCTAGTGAGTTCGCACCGAAGGGAGAAACCAGTGAACTTGAGTTTCGCTCTTATTCGACCTCCAGGAGAGAAGAGGCTGTAATGTAATGTAATGATGTAATGTAATGTAATGATATGGTGGTAAATTCGACAAATACGACAGCCATTTGCAACAGGAGGTTAGTCGCAACTCCATGAAGTAGACACAGGGCCTTCCATCACTGAGGACTAGTATGTTAAGAGAAATGCTTTGACATAGGAAGCCTATTGCGATTTTCGTAGGAAGTGCTCGTGGATAAGTTGAGATACATTCATTCACATCAGTATTGCATAAAATTCGACAAAACATTCATTTGGATGTTAACTTGGTTTTCACGCAGTGGACTCACCTGAATGGCAGCTGAATCACTCGTTTATGATGATATCTTTAACTGAACTTGCCGCGCCAGGCTACCTCCTGTTACAGTTACTACAATATTCGAGATAACACAATACATTGTTGCTGTATCGTGGGTGGCCGCCTATTCGTTACAACTGAACTGGGCATGTCAGACTACGCAATAAGGAGAAGACGGAAGAACCCGAAACACGACTGCATTGTCAAGTCAAACATACAAAGGTTCTGTGTAAATATAAGGGATGGCTAAATGGCCAAATGTGGTCATTCACTTGTTCGTTCTGTCCAGCCAATGGGGATGCCACTTATGTGGACAATTTAGCATCCACTCCGCTGGTCGCATGTTTCTAAGCCGTGTATGGTAGGGTCCGTCCACTTACCTGCTATCCGGAACGTGTGGTGCCGACGGTGACCTTAGAGACGTCTCGCCCTGCACATGTACTTTTCGTGTCTGGACGCGTTCTGATAGTGGTGTGGACGTAACAGATTACATATAAAGTTACGTACAATTCTTCGACATTCTACGGGTGTTTCAGCTGCGGCTTAGGCGAGCCTCCCGCGAAAACCAAATTGGTATGCAGCTGAGTGTCGTATTTCGTGTAATTTGACCTCAGATGGAACATACGGTTGGCGGAGACTCGGGTAATGTCCTTAACTGCCTAAACCCATGAATGGTGGCTATGCATAAAGTCTGGTATACAGGACCGCAGGCTGTGAAATCAAGAGTGGAGGTGCACTGCTAAAAGGGAAACACTCTGACCGGAGTCTTCTGTCTACGTGCTATCCAACTGTAGCATTTTTTCACAAGAAAACTGGGGGACATAATCAGCCTCACCGGCAGTGCCTTTAATCTAGACTTGAATTCGGATCCCAACCAAAAGAAAAAATACTGAACCATACCTTCACTCACTCACTCACTCTCTCTCTCCAAATGCTTCTTCGTATGTTCTTGATCAGGCAAGCAGATGCTTATCTCAGAATCAAAGAAAAACTCCAGAAGGGCACATGTGTTTCACAGCATTTACCAGACACCCAAACTCTAACTAACTAATGCTGAATCGATTGGAATTTGGTTATACAGTAAAAACACCAGGGTGAAGCATCGTGCAACCGATTAAAGTTTTTCGGAAGAAATGTCGGAAGAAAATGACAGTCGCACTTCCTTTGCTCAGTAACAAAGTTTGAATGCATATAGCCCTTACATATTCTTTCCCCTTACATATCTTACACTGCGATGAGTTTAGTGTACACATACGCCAAAAATATTGTCCTCATTAAAAGCATACGTATTAGTTTAGTGTACACATAAAACAGAAATATTGTCCTCATTAAAAGCATACGTATGATATGCACAATAGTTATTTATAATCCCAAAACAAAACGGACAATATATCATTATCAGTTACGTTGGACTGTTCGATTCCTGAACCATTCTCTCTCATCAGCGTCAATGCTTTGGTCATAGTGGAGTAAAAGCTGTAAAAAGGCACAACTGGGTCTTCATCACTCAAGTAAAACAGACGTTTTTCGTTCGCCACTATTCTTTCAAGATGGGAATCTTCCATCAGGAATCCTACTTGGTATACTCCTTACAGTACATGACTCAATATCTCACGCCGTGTATTTGTTTTTATAACTTCCAACAGCAATTTTCTAGTCATAGCAGTTCACCGAAAGCTATCAGAGTACCAGCGATTTTGGTAGAGTTATCCATATCAGAAAATAACTTTTCAGTTGTCACAGTTGCCTTAGATGTCCAGGTCTACGAACAAAAAAATCTACTTACCACACAGAGCTACTACCTGCACAGTTAATTTCCCTTAAAATACTTCCGAGGAAATTCTTCTTTACGTACCACAGAGCAAACAGTTTTCTTTTAAATATTTATTTTAGCTTACATACCTAATGATTGTCAAATGGAACCTTTGCCAGTTGGAATAAACAGGAGTCTCACATTATCAGCTTCTGCAATAGTTGTCGTAAGAAGAAGACTATGACAATGCGATAAAATCATGCACGGTAAACAATGGTTGGTTGATAAAGTTCTTCGGTTCCGTTCATTGGATAGTTAGTAATAGTCTGACTGGGAAAAATGGAAAGTGAACGAGAAAGTGTTATTGTATTTGCTTTATGTGGAGAAAATATCTGAGACCAGTACGGTTGGTTGGGATACAAAAGCAGCCTCAGTTACATCGGTGCAGACAGCTTCTGTTTGGGTTCAGCTTTGGCCGATCCGCACGTCATTTGCTCTGATTGCTGCGATTCACAAGAGAGTACAATAGAAATGACGCTCGCTTTCTGTCATTTTGGTCGGCGGCATACCCTCAACACAGTGCTTCAAATTTTCTACTACCTGTAGGCAAAGAAGAATCTTTTTGAGCAAACGTAGCATCGACCGGCTTGGTTTCAAAGCCAGGAAACACGGAAAACAACGCACTCGCTCTTTAATAGGGAAACCACCGAGCTCCAGCTTCGAGAAAATGAGAAATCCATTATATTTTATTTCAAAGGAATCTTGAAAATTGATTGTTGTTATGTTAAAATAAGTGAAAATCACCTCGAACGGACACCCGAGTTGTCACCTGCGCGTCCGGTATTTCTTCCTCAATGCGTTGTATAAGGGGTCTCAGAATAATCTCGTATCCTCAAGCACGTCTATTTCAAAATAAAAAAACGATATATTGATAATTATCTAGTAGGCTGGAAACAAAAATTCTCCGAATGAGTTAGGCATAAGGGGAGTAGTTCAACCATCTTTGTCTGACAGTGATATGAAGACCAACGTGATTTCGGTGTGTCCGCTCCTTTAAGGCTCCGTCACTTCACCACCGACTATCATACATAAGTACTTCAGCAGCAATTCAAAATAGATGTACGCCGATACAAGCATGCAGTCATTTCATTGAATGGGTGACCCCCAGCGGCAATACACTTATGTGCAAAGCACGTGAAAAATAGAGATACTATGAACAGTTCGTTAAACACCTGATACGTAACTGATGACTAGAAAAGTTCAGCTTGAGAAATAGCACAGTTATTTGCTTTCATATTCAATTGGCTACCCCTTACAACAATCGGCGATACTTACGAAAAACGGACTGTTTGAAAAGCCTGGTGTGGTTCAAAAACTTGCGCTGGATGCCCATCTCAGTCCCGGAAGACCGCAGACTCGCTTTAGCCTCTGGAAACACGAACCACTTTCACTTTTTGAGTGATCGATTAATCTCTTTTCAGTAAGAAAAATCAATCAATCCGTCAATTTATCAGCTATAAACCGTGTACCATAGGCACATTGGTTCCAGCTGCTACAGTTTCGATCACCGGAAAACGGGAATGTGGAACGTACAACGAGGCCTTAGAGGCGAAGGTATATTCGGTTTGTTCAGAAATTGAGTAGCTACGTATTGAAGGCGATAGCTTTGATGCACGAGCGCCACTGACTGCGCGGTTGGGCCATTTTTGCCAGTGTCGTTAACCACTGGTGATTTGAGTCCCGGGGTCCCCATCCAGGGAGGCGGCAGTTGCCCGCCCAACTAAGTTTACTGGTTAGCACTTCCGTACTTCGTTGCCAGGTCATACACTGTCCACCTCTCGGTCGCTTCCACTCAGCACAGGGCTGGGCAAAAAGAGGTCTGCGGGGCAGACGGTCTTCTGGCATGCGAGTAAGAAAAATGAACCTGAGTTTTCTTCAAACTTATAAGAAGTACTAAAATTGATGCCGGCTGGTCCGTCCACTGAACAGAAGTTAAACTCAATTTGGCGAACCCTCAAGTAAGGACTTCACTTCTTCGAGTAAAGTAGTGAAAAAATGCAGTCTTAGGGGACATGGTACCAATTATAATTCATCTCTAATACCAGCAGCATCAAAAACAGTGTGTAAAACAATTTTAGCGGATGTATCGACTTCCACTAAATTTACCCTCAAATTGGCACAGGGGATTTTTTCCGAATCACCGGTGATTTGCAACCAATCAGAAGATGGTTCTTCATTATTCTTCGTTATTCAGTGAGTGAGTTAGCTTCTAATTGTTCTACTTCTAAACATGCACAGATATGTAATGCGCAACATTTCAGTAGCAATTCCTATTTTCGGCAGAGAACAGGGTCTCTAGCTATCACGGTTCTGAGATAAACGGATTGAATTCATTCATATTCACACCAGTCTAGGGTCTTAAAATCTGTTCCGATATATCTGAGATTGCTACAGCAAATGAACTGACTGACTCTGACGCTAAAGATGTTGCCATGTGAGTAGAGTTATCAATCCTACTGATGAAACTCGAAACGGGTTAGGTTAATATTAGGTCGTAGAAGAAGACGCTCTTACTTCGTGCTGCCACGTCATGGTCCGCTGTCGCAAAGCCCTTGCTAAAAACTGCTTGGAAGAGAAAACAATGCTTTTTAGGTAAACAATCGTTGAAAGTATGTACTACATGCTCAAACCGCCATAACTTGGTGAGTTCAATCTACTGCTCTTAATGTTTGGATTCGTTATAAACTACCACTTAACCGGGTACGTTCTATAGTCACTGCATCAAAATTCTTCTTTCTATGCTATAAGACAACTTTTATCACACTGGAGGTCTCATGCCCATGAATTAAGACTGCTTTCACCGTTTTATAATGTGCACAAATTCTTGACCTCATTGAAGTTTTCTCCTTTTCTCGGTCATTTTGAAGGCTGGTAAATGATGCCCAGGATTTGAATAACTTAATCTGTCATAGTGCATCCAGGACTTGTCCAACTTTCAAAATATGTGTACTGACGAAAAAACGCAAGCCCTTCTTTTTGATGTTTTTTAGAGACAAAAGAGGATCAAGAATCTTGAAGTAACGTCTATGCACTTTGGAGGTTTCAAACCCATACCGATATATTGAAATACCCCACAGTTTAGAATAAGGTACTTTGCGCGGACCAATAACAAAATATTGTCATCTGAATGATTCAATTCCAGACACTATCCAGATACCTATATTCACGGTCGCTTAAAATGTGCAGTTCATAACAGCACCAATGAGAGGACCAAAAAGTAGAGAAAAGATGACCTCAACAAATTTTACTCGTTGGCTGGGGGCTTCTGAACAATCTAATGCGCATTTCAACTCTACCAAAAGTATGGGCATAAAAGTTACAAAGAAAGTTTCCAAACATCAACGGTGTGCCCCTCTGGTTAGAAGTGTTTTGGAGGACTAATGTAAATACACGCATGAAAACTCCCTTAAATTTAAGGAAAATTGGGATCACTAATTTGTGTTAAATATGGTACTGCTTGAACACCTGGCCTAATGTAGATGCACCCTCCTCCAGGTCAAAATCTCACGTGGTAATCACAAACGTGATTTGCGCGTGTCAAAGATAAATGTAACAATTTTGAAGAAGCTACTAGCCATGTAATGACAAGAGTAAAATTTACTCCTTGTTTGGAATGTCGGTATGGGTACCTCTTTTATATACGCATAATATTAGCGATCCAAACACTCTTTATGTACTACGTTTGTTCCCAAGAAGATATGAATAATCTAGTTATGACGAAACTCAAACTTGCACTTTTAAGATCGCTGGTGGAAACTGAGCTGGTCCGGCAGCCGGAAAACGCTTCCAGACACAAGGGCATATTAGAATCTCATCAACCCAGGTTGACTCCAAACTCTCAGAGAGCCGACCAAAGTGAGCAGGCCGAATGAAAAGCAAACGAATGGACGGAAGGTCAACTAAACTGATGTTAAAAATATTTTGCTCAGTGAGCTGGACATTGGTATTTATTACTTACTAGGCCTCCAATACTTTCCTGATTATCTTACACAAAGGAGTCCTCTTGCGTCCTGTTTTTCAGACAGACTGAAACAACGTTCCTTTCATTCACTGCCACGTTTGTCTCCTCTACTTATTAGACATCCTTTTTTCTCCAAGCATCCTTCTGTTTACGTACTAGCTACGCCTGGGCTGTTGTTGAATCAAAAATATGGCCGAACTGTACTCCTTATTGGAAGGGATGAAATGCCTTGTATCGAGAAGTGATATTGACTGTTCTGAGGTTCATTAGCTACCGCGTAAGCATCTAGAAATAACACAAGCGGGATTCTAAACGCCATGTATGACCATGCTTATTTTATCTTAGCTCCAATCAATGTCCTTTAAGGTCACTTCTGTTGCATTGCATAGTGTACTGTGGTTCGTCCTTAACGTGCGGCTCTTCTGAGATCCTCTTAGTTGGGGTTGCCGGGAAAGCTGAAGATAAATTTGCACTAAATACTGACGTAAACTGAGCTACCTGGTGTATTGCAAAACGACAGACAGTCACGAAGTAGGCCACGACACAAGCAGTCGGTGACAATAAGGTATACCTGGCACAGAGGCTGCTTGAAAGTGGTGGAATCCCAAGTAGAATAACGGCGCAAACTGTCCAAACTCAGTGATGTCAGTAAGCAAATGAGCAAAGCAAATTTTCAAAAGACGTCCATTATTATCACTACACTTTGCGCTCAAATCAAACACATAACTAAAGCTAGTTTCTCACAAACTGGATTGTTCTGTATACGCATTCAAATCTCCCACTACTAGGATTATATCTCAGCTTATTGTGATGAAGAAATGGTGAAACGATTTTCCTTGCGGTTGTCTTTTAGTGATTCTGAGCTAAAGTTCACCGGTGCACAAACAGGCACGAAAAACAAAAAGGTGTTCAATGTTTCTATCAGAATACTCCTCAGTAAAGTAGAAAATTGGATAGCAAAAGTTGGTTGTTTACCTATACACCGTTAGGTAGTGAAGTTTTACTTCTCATACTTAGGGCTATATCAATAACAACTTAGCCCTTAGCGACTTTAGGACCGCTCACAGACCGTAAGCTCTAGAGTCTAAATAGATAATTTCGTAAGCCTAATAAAAATGTGCTTGAATCCTATGTTCGAATTTAAGAGATTCAGTCAGTCAGGTTTGAGTACCCTCACGATAACTTAGCCCATATGCGGCCATGAGTTCTACAAATGAAGGTACCCTCGCGCCAAATCGGTCGTTGCCCGGTGATATCAGCCAGGTCACCTCATTCTCTGCATACACACATTGTGTAGTTACAACGCAGTGTTGACTTATTGTTTCCATTACGTTAATCTTGATGCGTCTCTATCATATAGCTCAATTATCAATCAACGTTGGGGCTAACTAATCGGTAACTGGTCGAGTTTTGTTTGTTTCTACCTATAGAGGATGGATTAGAGAAGGTTTCTCTTCATTTCGCTTACGGAATGCTTTCGATGTCTCCAACAAGCACTTGAGTCAAAATGATTGTCGGGTGGTATAATACTAAAGAATTGGGCCTAATAGGTACTCGAGCTCTCCGTTTGCCTAAGCATAGTGAAATCTAGACCGTTTCAGACACCTGTATCTATAGGTTGTCTTCAGTGAACCCGGGAGTTTTACAGGTTATGGTGTATGAGCAACTTGGAGGCGTAGCCTGGTTTGCTACAAATGGTTTTCCATGGTTTGATCTACTTCACTTCTTCATGAAAAATTCTGCCTACGCTATGAGTTTTGGTTTACATAGGTGAACATTCAGTACAGCACTGTCTCTTTGCAGCCTGGATAAAGCGGGCTTCGTAAGCCCAATTTCTTTAACTAACCGCATTCATTCCTAATTTTCTGATGTCTCGCGCGATCCCCTGTCTTTCCATTTGCCTGGATCGTTTTCCACAACTTCTGTCCAACAGACCCATGAGGTGCCAATTCCATGTCGATTCAAGCTGTATCTGTAATCGCGGAGACGAAGTTAAAACAAAGTTTTTGCATAACGCTTATAGATGTGTCCAAAAAATGGCAGCAGGCAACAGTGGTTCCCGAGTCCTTCGATGATTCTCAGTTAATTTTGCGGCATTGTTATAAATTTGGTATCCACGTCTCAATCTTTCAAGGGTCCCCGACGAGCCTCAAGTGGGTCATCTCCCTCAGGTGGCCATTAGATTTCAGGTTCTCCTGACATTCCTGTTACCGCGGGTCACCTCTGATGTAACTTAATATCGAGGCGCGTAAAATTATCTCCATTATGGAAGACACCTGGTCGATTTTCTGGTAGGATTGACAACGCAACAATCATTTTCAGCGGCTTTGAATGAGTAGCTCTGACCCCCCGATCGATACGGATTGTTCATTTAACCACGACTCCAGCTTCAGGTTCATTGTTACCTTTTCTACTACAAGGGCTGATGCTACTAACCCAGCCTCATACAGAAAGTTTCGATGTTTCCTCCCATACTAATCGCAAATCGTCGTTGAATGGCGCTTAAAGCGTGTGCATTTGGAAACCGCGTAATTCGAAAGAGATTACATAATAGAAACGTTATACCGTAGCCAAATATGCAGTTTAACCGGAACCAACATCGTTGAAATGCATATAAATATATACATAAGGTTGCATTTTTATTAAATTCCCACACAGCACTTCGTGAACACTTCATTAGCCACAAAAGTGAAAAATCAAAAGGTCGTGTTAATAGTTAAATTTGAGTGGAATTTTTATGCGAGTAACGACCAGCCTGGAAGTCAAGGAATTCATAATCTGTTTGTATGTTCCCAGTAACTTCTTAACTTATCGTATTGTTCACACAGGACGCGCCAATACAACTCGTTCGATTTCATCAGCACAATGTTTGAGGACAAGCAACCGATACAGTCCGAAACAGGGTCACTAGTTTTCCAGGTGGAGCAAAACGGGAAAACAGTCCAGTTCGGTCACCTCTAGGTCCTCCAGGACAGTGCTGTCCAGTGAACCAAGATGTTTAGTTATGTTCGCATCTAGCTACCTGATAGAAGTATAGTTTTCCGGACGCTTACCAGTAATCTATAGATATTTGATGTCTTGAGCGATGAGCATCCATGACGAAAACTAATAGGATAAACAAATCCGTTCACTATAGTATATCGGCACACTAAAACAACAAGTACAATGGATGCGATAAACATACCAATCAATAGGGACAAGGGCTAGTAGACTCGGGAAGTCAGGAGTGGTGACTGGCCTCAGATTCTTAGAAAGGTCTGAAGGGTAGGACAGGTATATGTAGTACATAGGCTTGCTTGAAACGTACTGAGTTCGTTTGTTTAGGTCAAGAGGATATATCAGTCCGTCGGCGCAGCTTTCTTCAGACTGGTACACACTACTCGCCTTTAGGTACGCCCCACGCTGTAAATTAATGTACTCGCAATCCGTTGGTAGTATCTTTTACTTGTTTTTAATCGAAAGGGTTCGGTTTAAGCGGGTAATTTTAAAGATACTGGATGAAGTAAACGTGATCTAGACAGTAAGTACATAGTAATCGTAGCACTTGGTCAACTGCATCTTGTATGTGTCTTTGCCAGAACTAATGAACTATGCCAGCTCATTTTCATAAAATCCTCCGGTATTCATTCCTGCATTCTAGGTTTTTATTATAGTTGGTTAATGGCATTATATTCGTAAACTTTCGATTGAATACAACAGTTCGCCCCCCCTCCCGATGACACCGTCGAATCTTGTATCTTGGATAGTAATCTTATGCTAGAAACGCCAGGTCTATCATGTGGGAATCGAAATATGTTGCCTGAGACAAGATAACCTTCTTGATTGGGAACACTTGGCGTTCTACATTGATTCTGTTAGGCACGGAGACCAAGAAATATTAGATAACCCTGTATAGCCTAATTCTCTTGATATAACATGGAGCGGAATGTACGCCTTTGGGGAAGTTCCTAGGCACCTAAAGTGACTTGCTACTGGAAAAGTTATCTCTAAAGAGGGAACGGCTGAAGCTCGTATGGTGTTTTGCATCTTTCTTTTGCTTCAATTATAACATTACGTATTATGACAATCGCATAAACGTTTATTTGTTTGAAGACAAAAAACTTTTGTACAATTTCGCACACTACAAATGTGGCCACGTGGTTGGACTTTCTCTTCTGGTTTCGCTCGCGCTTGCAGCTGTCATTAGCGAGTTTCATGTGCTAACTCTGGTATCAAAACATTTCAGACTATCTTCGGAATCTATTTTATTTGGGAACTGTCAGAAGAAGACCCTGGGCAACCATGATTGGATTATTGTTTATTTGCTGACCTGGGCCAACGACGAACTATTTTAAAGGGTCTGTTCCGCCATACCTCTTTTTTATTGTATACTCAATCTAACGTTATCATTTTTAGTTCTTTGCCGCACACCCCTGGTAAAATAGCTTCTGCTTAGCCAATCTACTACATTCGCGAGACAACTGAAGCACCAGCGAAAGCGGCTGTCTGTGATTGGTAAGGACTGATGGATATAGCGGATGTTTGCCTGATAGTCTCAATAAATTGTATGTTTCCTCGCCTCATGACGGATTCTCCCATCCACCCCCAACCGCCCCTTTAACCGAAGATTAGGAAAACTTCTTTGATGGTTCCCCAAATCGGTTACTTTCATTCTCAATCTCCTGTGACGCAAAAGTGGCGAAAAAGGTGCACGGTAATGTGCAGTACCAAGCGATGTTCTTGCACTGCTGAAAGGCACTAATAAATAATCTACCGAATCATTTGCCCTGATGCATTCAACCGTCAGCATACATGGAGAGCGACTGCTTTCCGGTGGCTGATCAGATACGTGTTTGTCCGTTTGCCATTCCCAGCAGCTAGCATGTAAACGTTTCGTTCAAAGTCGAGGAAGCAATGTCAATGAGCATTGGAGTGAGTAACTTCCCATTACCTGTCTGCGTTCACACAGTTTGGAAGACCGTCCATATCCTTCATGTTTTTAGCAACGCAATACATAACTTTCTTGTAAACTTATTGGCCCTCTCACGACTTGCCCTGCTTTGAAATCTGTGTATCATATATTTAACTGTTTTGTTGGATAGCTTCCTCAGGGAGTTCAGGTCCGCTTTCGTGATACGTTCCCGGTTTTGCTACGCTACTGTCTTTCTTCCCCGAATAAGGCATGTTCTTGTGTTGACTTCTAATTTTGAAAGCTTTCTTCCTTCCGTTTGATTGGTCTGTTCGCTTCTCGGCTCCCTGAGCTAAGATCATGTGTAGTATCTTACCCTTATCTTAAGTTTGGTTGGCCGTTCATGCACCGCGTTTGATGTAGTCTCTTGTGTTGACCGATTTGACTGCTGTTAAATAGTTGAACTTGATATCTTGTTTTTGATCTATCGGTTCAGCACTACTCCAGGAAAGCGGACTAATCCCCTGGATATACGCCCCGGTTTACCAGATTCTCCTATACGCCTCAACTCTGGCATGTTTTGAGACTTTGAGCTCTGCAGTTCTGTGGTCATTTTTCTTTCGATGCCGGTTTCGATGTCAGTTTTCCACCGGTTTCCTCCCTCGTTATCAACTGGATATCCACAGAAACACTGTATTCCTTAAAGTGTTTGCTGAATAATACCCCTTATGTGTCTGTGGTCGCTTAGCACACCACCTCTGCATAACGGAGTCCTACTGATGAGCTACCACATCCCCCTGTCCAATTCAACGTGTATTTGCTCATGTTAACTAGGCAAATGGACGCTCTTCTTGCCAATTACGACATCGGCCATCTCCACACCGTACCAAAAAATCTTCAAACTGAAATATTCTCTCGCCTTGGTCTTGTACCTGCTTGTTGATTGTTTCTGTATGCCAAAAACCACGAGGTACCCGTTTGCCACCTGTGCTGTACTATCGCATTGCCGTTTGAGTACGCATTATGGTCACTAAACATTTACAGGTTCATACTGGTTTGTTCTATGAATCTTGTATTATAGAAGCATTATATTTGCAAGCATAGTCAGGCCCTGATTGCTAGGTTACCAAGCACAACTGTACCCATATCCTGTCTCATTTAGCCACTTGTTGTCGCTACCCTAACTGCAATAAACCTTAGGCTATTTTTCTGTTATTGGACTCCATGCTATCTGACACTGCCTCATACACACCAGGCCTTATTGATGTCACCACACTCCCTCTTCTTCCCGAGCTTCGATCCTCGGTAGTAGCTTCTTCGAACGCCTTGTTTGCTAGCTATCCATCCCGCCTGTTCCCCAAACAACCGCCAAAGGGACTTCTGGCTAAGCCAAAATTGTCTGAGATCCTTCAGAGCTTTGTTCTACCCGCATCACTGGCCAACCAAAAGATCACGGTTCCCACAGATTTGCATACCCCTGTCCGGTCACCTCAACGCTGACGTCCATTACGAAGCTGTCCAGCAAACGAAGTATGTCGGTATAATGATAGCGCGGCACTCTCACCCCCAGTCTGAGTACACAACGGGAGTATTTCCCTCCCACACTCGACTGTGCAGTCTCCCTCACTCATTACTTTAACTGCATCTGAGGCCGGCTGCACCACCTGGCCGCAGCAACCCATCGACTAGTTACTCCTGGTAAGCTGAAACTAACCATTCCGGTGGGATTTATCCTGCGCTATTGCAGCGTCGAACACTTTTTGCAGTTCGATTTCCCACCTGTGAGTTGGCACTACACCAATACCCCATGAAACCTTTAAGACCGAGTCCGTTCAGACATTAGTAGAGGTGAACCTACACAGGTTCACCGTACACCGTGATTCTGGAATTCAAACCTGCCATTTATCTCTATTGCAAGCATCTACACTTCACCATCCCCAGTTACGCCCTTGGTGACCCCATCCTGGTAACCTGGCCTCAGCAATAGTTTCAGCTACCAGTTGCGGAAAAGGGACGGTGTCACAAACAGAGGGCAGTAGTCGATGTAGATGCGGTTACTTTTAAAGCGGCCAAGTTAGAGAAGCACAGTATCTATTGCTTTTTACTTTTTGGAAGAATATCGGGCTGAGGCACGATCAGATTGTTGGAATCTGGAGGTGGCGGACAAGAATAAAACAAAGGAGAGCATAACAAGAGGCATGCACGAGGCACACACGACGAGAAAACTGCAACTTGCGGAAATTTAGGAAACAGAACAACGGATCCGGTGAAGCGGCAGATTTAATGTGATCAAGCCAGTCAATTTGAACTAAAACCTGAAGCCGTTTCTGAGGCTTCCGGGCTTGGGAATGTTGCGCCTATCGCCCGGGTCGCGGAAAGTGAGGATGGTGAAGTGGAGTGATTTGCAGCGCGGATAAATAGTAGCAAGAATTTCGGTATCATGGTTTTCATTGAAACTGCGGAGACTTACTGGTGTCGCTGTTGTAGTGGAGTCGGGTGGAAAGTTTCCTTTTAAGAGTGAGTTGGTGACACGGAGTCAAGGACCGATAAACAGGATCAAGGCTTTCGGCCATAATTCCCGGTTCGGTTTTGTTCTTGTCGTTCAGCGGCTGTCGCTCACCTAAAAGGCACAAGTGAAAAAAGGGTGTAGCGCGCAGAAGAGTAGGTCGAGCCCGGCTTCACTCGGAATGATCTGTCTGATATAAATGCCTTGATCCAGTGTAGGATTTTCCCTCGAATCCCGTAAGACTCGAGTTTGTGGAGCAGAGGGACGTGTGGGACTCGATCAAATGCTTTTGAAAAGTCGAAAAATATGGCATCCGATATGAGTCCCTCGTCCTTGGCTTGGGTTAAGCTGTCCATAAATACGAGCATGTTCGTCACGCAGGAACGGTTTGGGAGAAATCCGTGTTGAGCTTGAGAAATCAAGTTGTTGGAAGTAAGGTGATCTAGAATGGCTCGCTTCAGAATGCGTTCCATCACCTTGCATGGCACGCTAGTGAGGCTTATAGGCCTGTAGCTGCCAGGCGATAGTCGGTCACCAGTTTTGTAGATTGGCGTGACAATCGCTTCCTTCCAAACAGAGGGAAGGTGGCCTTCGTCAAGCGACTGACGAAACAGCAGATGGAAATGAGTTGCCAGTGTGTACGACGTTTCCTTCAGGATCC